>CM046842.1:6430866-7028643 GCA_025618425.1 Heliocidaris tuberculata
TTGCCCCTCCCCCCCCCCCCAAAAAAAATGCTCTGTATGTGAAGAAAAAACCGTTTTCTTACCTTCTGACTATGATAATTCAAAAGCTTTTAATTCATTTTACTTTAAATTTTCATAGCATAATTTTGAGTATAATAATCTTCTTGAGGTGCAATTTGGTGTTAATTGGTCTTTTGATTAATAACTTATTAAATTGCAAAAAATGTATTGATTTCTCAAAAGTAGCCAAAAAAAATATTGTCAGGATTATGTAAACACACCCATTGTCCATCTTCACCTGTTTGACAAGGCATAATAGAAGAGCGTTACAGGTATCTGTGGTATGTGACTGCCAGGCTGAAATGTACTATTCATGTGTTAATTACACAGATACCAAGCAAGCTTCTTCTATTATGCCTTGTCAGATGGTTAATGGTTGTTGTTTACATAATCCTGACAGTATTTTTTGGCTACTTTGAGAAAGCAATACATTTTTCACAATTTAATAATTTATTATTCAAAAAATCCAATTAACACCAAATTGCACCTCAAGAAGATTATTATACTCAAAATTATGTTACGAAAATTTCAAGTGAATTGAATAAAACGCTTTTGAATTATCATAGTCAGAAGGTAAGAAAATGGTTTTTCTTTACATACAGAGCATTTTGGGGGGCAAAGCATTGTCAAAGGGCACTTTGGGGTTTTCATTTCAGGGTGTCTGACACCCCCTTCCCGATGGACACTTTTGTCAGTTTTATGTTTTTGGAATGTACATCCATAGCTCTTCCTTCTGACAAAATTTTGGTCCTTGGGCTTCAAGGGGAAAATGAAAATTTTACCCCAATTTTAGGGCCGTTTGACACCCCATCCCGACGGAAATTTTTGTCAGTTTTGTGTGTTTTGTAATGTCCAGTCATACTGCTTCCTACTGATAAAGTTTGGTGCATGGGGGAGATGGGGTGAAATCGACCCGACTTTTGGTCTCTTTTGGGGACTCTGGCTAACAACCTTTTTGTCAATGACTTAGATGGTCTAAGTAACTTTACGGGTCAAAATCTTATGGATAAAATGGGGTGACTATTTCGGGACAGGCTCCTGGCCTAACAGTTTTAGCTCAAGTTCACGTCCAGAAACTACTTTTTGTTGCTTCCAACTCGCCGTAGTTTTCTTGATGTTAATTTCAATATCAAAAAAATGTGAAGCAGTTCTATAAAATTTGTCTTTTCGGTTTAAACGTCGTGTCATCAGTCTTAATTTCCAAGACAATAAGTACTGTCATTTTAGATTTATTTTTTAAACGTTTTTCCCAGCGAGGACTGCTGGTCAAGGCCTTTTCTGTCTTCTGTCTTCTGCTCTTGATAACTTCGAGCCAAATTAACCAAAGTCAAAAAGTGAAGCAGCAGATGAAAATTCACATCATTCTGATTCTGATGATGTTACAGCTGTTTTGATCGTTGAAGAAGAAGGAAAAAAAGACCTCCCCCCCCCCCATTTCATTTTGGGGTTCAATCACTGCTTTCGTTTAAAAATGTTACCCTTTTCCCCCCTCACGTAGCCTTTAATCAAGTCGCCTTGTGCTGCTCTGTCGATCCCCTGGTCGCTCCTCGAAACGCGCGGAATAGTCCTCTGATTATTGCGCGGGACGTCTGTGATGCACTAAGATGTCCCCGCACAATTGTCCGAGGCATCCGATCAGGGGATCGGATTATGTGTTGACAAATTGTGTAGGGACGTTTTCATATGAATGCTTTCATATTTTCATCAATCATAGATAATTAATGAGAGAACGCATTTTGTTTTCTGTACGTACTTATGTATCTCATCAACATTTGTATGCTTAATGGACCAGTTAACTACTATAGCATATTTAGTTTGTGTTTTGGAACACTACTTTTTGGTGAGTTTTTAATTCAATCTGTGTGTTTCACTCAAAACGTAAAGTTATCATGTGATATGAACAGGCCTTTTAGCATATTCTTTCATAAACTGCCTTTTTATGATCAGAATATGTAAAATTTATAATCATTTTCACGACTCTCAACTTTGCTGATACCAGCCCAGAACCCAAAGTGTTGCCAACCATAGATTTTGCACTATTTCACAACAATTACTTTTGCTCCCTCAAGCGTAAAATATCGGTAGACGTTTTGGTTTCATTTCATAGAAGAAACCCTAAGCAATCCTATGGTATGAAAATTTCATGAACATCCTTTGAAATGTTCGTTTGGGGAGAATTGTCCAACTTTCACGGTTCTCAAAATGTTTAAAGTGGCATTAAACTGGTAAAACTTGAACAGCGCTATCTTACAGTGACTGCTAGATTAAGAATATAATTGGAAAATTAATTGCATTTTATTTTGAATTTCGACAAACAGATGTTTGGATAATAGGCACATTTTATATTTCAAACGATTATTTTGACTTTGCGAATGTGGAAAATTGCCTACAGGTACACTAAGCTTCTACAAACTATAAATGGGGAATGATGGGAAAATGAGAGGCACGGACACTTTTCAAATCCTGTTAAAAGATGGCGCCATTAGGAGCTTCAGTTTACTGTCTCTTTATTACCAGCCAGAACAAATATCAATTCTTGCCAAGTCTGGATATTGCACCCTTCACAAAAGTTGCTTTTGCTCACTGCAGCTTAAAATAACCCCAAGTTTCTTTTGGTGTCATTTGACAGAAGAGACCGTAAACTATTCACAGGTATAGCACTTTTCTGAAAATATTTTGAAATATTTATTTGGGGAGGCTCTTTCCAACTGTTAACTTTTTTTCTAGGATGCACTGTATAGTCTTTAATTTATTTCTCAATTTTCGAGAGAATAATATTTCTGCAGGGTTTTGTCAGAATCAAATAATTCAATGGATCAATGTTATTGATTCAATTCTACGCATGCGCAATAGCAGTTGACTTGATATCATTTACACTGAATTTACATTGAATAGCCTCGGACATGTCTTCCTAGATCGTCCAAGGGGGCTGCAGAAAAAGAGTAGTCTGCAAGCACAGACACTAATTTGACACTTTATTACAAAATTTGTGTCTTGAGAGAAGCCTAAACCCAGGTTCCTACTGGTCGTGTAAGAAGCAGGGCCTATGGTAGTCTCAGTTCAGACACTCTGTTACGCGTTTTTGAGCGAGCGGTTTGGCCGAAAACATTTTCTTTCGGAATGACAATCAATCTGTTTGTTTAAAACAAATTGGAATAGCCTAGTCCCCATTCACATTTTTTTTCAGCGAATGAACAGGAGGGCGATGGCCCTCTAGTGCCCCAGGCTGCGCCTATGATAGAGGAAAAGGGATAATACTAACTCGAACACAAGGACGGTGCAGTAGATTTTGTCTTCTTCGTTTTCATCTCGGCACTCTGTAGCCTTCGATGCTGCACGCCATTGAACTTCACTGACATACGAACCTCGACCCTCTGTTTTAGATATTACAAATAGAAAAATGAAATATATTCAGTTGAAATGTAATTTTGTGGTTTATTTTAAACGCTGTTATATATACAGAACATCTATTTGAAAGGAAAATATTTATGTTGTACAAGGATTACAAAAGGAATATACAAAGGGGACAGGACTTCATCTCCTGCCACAACAATGTAGAAATACTCAGGGAACCATATAGTATGGCGTAAAAGGGAAGCTCGCTCTACCGGGTGTAAATTGGGATCCCTTTTTATTTTATTTCTTCTTCTTCTTCTTCTTCTTCTTCTTCTTCTTCTTCTTCTTCTTCTTCTTCTTCTTTTTCTTCTTCTTTATCTTCTTCTTCTCCTCCTCCTCCTCCTCCTTCCCCTTGTTCTTTATCTTCTTTTTCTTCTTTTTTCTTCTTCTTTTTCTCCTCCTTATAAAACATAAATTGTCAAGGCCGCCCTTTATTTGCATTGCATAATATAAATTCATGTTGTGTGACTATTGAACTAAATGGATTTATTTAGCTAGATATTGACCATGAAATTAATATTCTTCCACGAAAAATAAGGGAAGGAGTCTCTGCTCCCAAACAAAATTTCCCCAACTCAAGTGAACAATTCCCTATCTGGTTTGTACACCTCTCGAGTAAAATAATTTTAGTAATGGAGGAAATGTAATATATTACACTAGCACATGACATATGCGGGGGGGGGGGGGGGCATTACCTGTCCAAGCCCCTTGTTTCCTCCCCCCCCCCCCCCTGGATTCCCGCTTGTGTATATGCAACTACTTAGTATCAAACACTTACCCAATTGATTGATCAGCTCTTTCTCAGCGTCTTCTGTAACCAGGTCTTCTACACCAATTCCACGGTTATCAATGACGGCGATATGATCTGTGAGTTGAACTTTTAAACGTCTGACCGTGTGGCCCCCTTGATGTTCATCGGTAGCAGCTTGTTCCCTCTCCAGTTCGTCACATTCCCCATAGACAGCATACTTCAAGGAGTTCAACAACGATGTTTTCCCAACTCCAGTCGTACCAAACAAGCCGATATTGAGAACATCCGGGAATTTAACTTACTGCACCTCATCGTACATCCAGGTTTCAGCTGCTCCTGCACACGATTTCTTCTTTTGTTTATGTCAGCTTTGAGCTCTTCTCTCAACTGTTTCTTTTGCTCTTAGACGAGCCCTTTCTTGCTCTAAGGCTCTTTCTCGTTCTAACTGCAGTTCTTGTCTTTTATTTTCTGCTTCGATGAGTGCTTGTTGCCGACTCAATTCTTTTGCAAAAAGCTCTTCCTTTCTTCTCTGTTTCTTCTTCATACTGTTTTCGTTGTGCAGCTTTCTCGATTCTAACTTTCTCAATAATCTTTCCACGCAGCTTCTTTTTGCTTCCCTAGCTCTTCCAAGTACTTGTTCCTTTCTTCAAGTCTTGCCTCATGGGCTTTGGATCCTCCACCACCCATTGTCAGTATGAGAATATTTCAGACGTGACTGCATGTGTTGTCTAAAAATTGAGCAGAATGTGTACGTCCACAGTTGTAAATACATTTTTATATACGCAATGAAGGATTCTCATTGGTTCTTGATTTGTAGCTTATCTATACATGTAGGTCTTTATCCCTATTGGATAAAAAGAAGGTGACGTCATCAGGGTGTCTGCACAAGTCAGTCACGTGTTTGCAGCCATAGCCTTCATATAGCTGTAAAGCTGTGGCCTATAGTAGGCGTGATCAAAACCCCATTAAATATCAAAACTATTTTATTAGTAGTTTTATTTTCTTAGTTGACAGAGAGACGTCTCAATTACCTTTAATTGGTTGTAGTTCTGTCATTTCTCATTGGCATGGGATAGTGATTTACATTTTAGCCTACAGGTAAAGTCTTTTAAAAAAGAGAAAAGTTTAAAGTCTGCTACGCCTAAAAATCAGACTTAGATTTGTGTCATATCCTCTGGAGGTGCGTTTCAATGTGCGAGACAAAGTGCAGACTTGTAAAGTTGTGGGCGGTTGTTTTTTGTGTGTGATTGGGTATTTCCAGCCATCAGTCACATATTAGCGAGCTTTCGATTTCTGCTCCGAACGACTTCTGCGACGAGTCACCAGAGCGTGGAGACGTCGCACAGGCCAAGTCCATTCACTTCGCGTTATACGCTTTCGATCTCTCACGACGGTGTGGGTCGCACTTTCATCCATATTTGGAGCTTGTATGACGTCATATATATGAACGCTCGTGCTGAATCTAGGACGACGGCAAAACCAGGGTGCACGCGTCCTCGATTCGGCTAGTGGACGAGGGAGACGACGTGACGCATGCGCAGAGCTTCAAAATGTGGTTCGATCGTACCAGTCGACTATGTCGACGTGCAAATCGAAAATATCATTTCCGTCTTGGGACCGACCAATATACGTAAATACCCGAAAGACGCGACCATAACTTTCGACTCGGGGTCAGTCAAAGTCGCACACACACACACACATCTGTCTTCAGCGAGGTAATGTATAATAACTACCAAATACAGTCAGTCGTCATAACGAGGTGGAAAAAAAGTCGCAATGGCTGCAGCGAATCGGGTTATACAAATAAGGGTTTTGTCTCTTTCGTTAGACAAATCAATCGAAAAATACCTGCTTGCGATGATCAAAACATCTATTACTCATCCCGAGTTTTATCAACTCAAACATCACGATCTTATCACGTTTACCCCTCCAAGTGATTGGGACGCAGTGATACTAGTCCATCCAACAAGTGAGGGCAGACTCTCACTAACAGATGTCACAGATGCAAGATACAACAGATTGCTTCACAACCTGCATGAGAAATATGGTAAGGATTGCCTAAATTTCAGTCCATTCATATACCATTATGATGATTTCAAGCTAAAGTCATATAATGTTTATCAGCATGTAAATTCAAATGGGGAGGAGTGGGCGGTACATATAGCCCTGTTTTCGTTTGTTTTTTTTTCTTGTTGTTGTTGTTCTTCCTTTGTTTTGTATAGCTTTCCCTTCCCCCCCCCCTTTCTTTTTTTTTTTTTTTTTTTGGGGGGGGGGGGGTGTGTATGTGTGTGTGTAGGGTGGGGATTGTATGTGTTTCTTTTCCTTTTTGTTTGTTTTGTTTTTGTTTGTTTGATCCCGGACCTCGTCCGACCTCCCCCCCCCCTCCCTGGTTTACCATACGGTGCTGGATAGAGGGACAAGGGTACTTTATGAGAAAATGGGCAGAAATCTCTTCTTCTTTTTTTTTTAAGAAGAAAGGAAAGTCTTCATTATCATATACATCCTGTGCAGAGATTTTGAGGTCATACCTCAAAGCTGGCTCCTTTGTATTTGGGGCCTAAACGAGTGGTCCATGGTCGCGAATAAATTGATTGATTGAGGTCCCATGTCAAATTGAGATGTACCCTGTCTAATGGATTTAGTAGTTATTAACTTGTAAACTAATGTCATAATGCAACGAATCTACGTTTCTTTCACTCTACTTTAAATATGCTCTTCTGTATCATCACTTAAATAAACCTGCCACCCTTTCTTCTTTTTCAATCTGTTACATTCTCCTTCCTTTATCAATTTCCTTTTAATTATCTAACAAAACAAAAAAATAAAAACAATAAAAGAAATGGTCATGCCGATGCCTTTCCAGTAACATTTCTTTAATCACTTTTTTGTTTACGGTATTCCCAACACAAGCACCGCTTTTCGAATGTTCTTTGTATTATTTACTGTATTGATCTTAGTTTGTCAAATACTTGGTTATTATTGTCAGAAGGAAATAAATGCGAACTTTTTTCAATGTGTTATGAGTATCAATTTTTGCGTAAGTATATACAAGAAAAAGTAACACGTGACGGCCAATTGACAAATGGACACAGCGGCTCTCAGGGTCGAATTTATGATGTCTCGGTATCCAATTTCGGTTAGAAATTTCAAGCTTTGCGTGTACGTACGTGACGTACGTCATTAAATGCTAAATTTCTATAGTACATCAATTTTTTTAAATACGTATTTAGGAAAAAACAGCCCTAGGCGACCATTTCGACAAATGGGCACAACGGACCTCAGAGGCCAAATTTGAGATGGCTCAATATCCAGTTCATCCACCTTCCACATTCATCTTCATGTGTGCCACATTTTGTGCTTTTATCACAAAATGCACAACTGGCTGCTGAAATTTGACGCCATGCCGCCCCTCTATTATGGCAAAAAACACCAGCCAATAGACAGTGTAACCCTTCTGAGGTGAAGCGGCGCACTGGTTTTGGGGCCTTGGGGAGTTTGGGGCGTTATCATTTCTGTATTTTGGCTTGAGGGCCGGTCGATTTGGTGTTTGAGGGCCGGTTTATAAGTTAGGGGCCTGTTATATTGGATTCCAGACCCAGTCTGCCACTCTCTGGGTATCGCTGTCATTAGAAAACTGCCATGGTCTCGCCACATCTCGGAGACAGGCGATAAGACTGCAAGCGTCTTCACAATCTGGAGGTGTACATACTTGAAGATACTAGATAAACTCAAATAAAGCACTTCGCCTGCTTAAGATTGAATTAAACGTCCCCTGAAACCCAAATGCAAGTTGATTTCTGTTGATGTGCAAGGATGCATACAATTTTGTTATTCAAACCTCTAAATAATTATGTTTCGTACATTTTTCAAATATTTTTAAAATCATTTGCTCAAACATGCTAAGCTCAACCCTAAAAAAAAAAAAGAAAGAAAGAAAGGAAAAAATGCCTCAGATCTCATTCCTGCAATGACATCATCTGTCAGTCATTAGAAAGCTAAGGAGAAAAAGTAGCTTTGCCAGAGATGACCATCTGTTCTTAGGAGGTTGGGAAAATATTTCCAAAAAAAAAAAAAAAAAAATCTATGAAACATCTACATGTTTGAATAACAGAATATTAGTTGTATACATCCCTACACACTAACAACAACAAACTTTTGGTTGCTTTTGGGTTGCAGGGGTCTTTTTGAGTTCGGTGTATATGTAGTTCCTTTGAACGCCAATGTTTACCACCATTTCTTCCTTTGTCTACATATATCAGCACCCACCAGTTCGCAGATTGCTGGCCCTTAAACTGTCGGTGAACGGTACGCCCAGTCGGGTGCTTTTATTTTTATTTTTTCCACTATACACTATAGGGCTTAGTATAGGTTTCTCTGGATTCCATGACACCAGATATGCCGTGTATTCAAATATTTTTTCTCACATATTTTTTCCCTTCTTTTAATATACTGCATGGTCTCTATAGTATAGCCTCTCGACAATATTTTTTGCATTTCAAGATGATTTTTTTTTTAAGCTTTTTTTTTTCTTTTTTTTACGCTTTTCATCTTCCATATCGTTTTTTACCAAGTTTGTAGAAACCTGGTAGAAACCATCGAAGATAAAGATAGAGATATTGCATAAACCATTAACTTATTTAAGAAATTATGATTGTTCTGATGCCAACGAAACAGAACGTATACTTAAGATCAATTAAAAAGTATGGTTCTTTATTATTTTCTTAAATTCTTATTTTTGTTTTATTTTTCTACTGGTTAGTTTTTTAAACTTTTTAGATTGCATTTTAAGTTTAAAGGGAGTGTTTGTAATTTTCATTCATTTTAGAATCAGAAAGATGTAAGTCGCCTGTTATGAAGTAGAAGTCATTTTTAAATTACCATTATCATGATTATATCTAGTTTACCAATTCAGTGTCCTGTAATTATTTCATTCTGATATACAACTGAAACCATTTCACTACTTTTCCAATTTATTTCATCCTCTTTTATATTCCAATTTTCTTTATCTGGCAATGCTAAGAGCCTGTTTATGATGACGCTCTTGCAGTAACACGTTTGTTTTCATTATTTTTTGTAGGGCGTCGCCAACGTTTGTCGGTGTTCGCCTCCTTCTATTTGTACATTTACTGTATTTATCTTTATTTGTCAAAAAAACATTGTTATATTGTCAGAAAAAAATAAATGTGAAAAAAAATCCATCTAATTAGTCTTTTTGTGTAATTTGATTGCAGGCTCTAAGTGCATCTGCATTATAGCTTTCAACGTACAAGACGTGCAGGAACACACACAAGACATGAGACTAAAACTTTTGAGATCCTATCAGCCGACAGCATTTCAGCTCTCCTCCAGGATAATTCTCTGTAGCAAACTGTCAAAGATGTTTCAACGTGACATAGACAGTCTAAAGCAATTCCTGAAAAACATCTGGTTGGAAAAAACCGGGGGTTGTCGGGACGACGCATGGTTTTTCTTCGGTGAACTTAACACAGGACTCCTCGAGTGACAGTGGGAATCAACTGAAGCATAAACGTTTAGAGGTAAATATACTTTTATTAAGGAGGCACAAGGGGGCCATACCCTCTCCCCCCCCCCCCATCCATCGCTAAACTGAAAGGACATCCATTGAACTTAGGCTTCAAGACCTTAACCTTACCCCTACCTCTACCCCAGTGTTTGGTGGTCACCCCTGTCTTTGCCCCCCCCCCCCCCCCGCCCCCCTCCCGCGCCTCTGTTCAACTACTCTGGCTGCGCCGGTGCAAATCTCCTCCGTGTCATGAGTATCATTTTTTCAGCTTTTCTTTTTTCTCTCCTTCTTTAATTTTTCCTGATGAAAAGAAATAATGAAGACTATACATGTAGGACGAGCCTTTACCATTATTTCCGATACAATCTTCAAAATTTCTGGAGGGGGGGGGGGGGGACGTGTCCCCTTCCCCCCCCCCCCCCCCCACGGATCGCCGCGCGATGATGGCACACATTTGCCAACTTCACCTGTCTTTCGTTTTCTCGAAATGAAATTTTGAGTCCAAATAGCAAAAGATGTTTTTTAACCACCAACTAATCTTCCATCTCTCTCTCTCTCTTCCCCTCTCTCTCTCTCTCTCTCTCTCTCTCTTCTCTCTCTCTCTCTCTTCCCCTCTCTCTCTTTCTCTCTCTTCCCTCCTCTCTCTTCCCTCTTTCTCTCTCTTCCCCCTCTCTCTCTCTCTCTCTCTCTTCCGTCTCTCTCTTCCCTCTCTCTCTCTCTTCCCTCTCTCTCTCTCTCTTCCCGCTCTCTCTCTCTTCCCTCTCTCTCTCTCTCTCTCCCCCTCTCTCTCTCTTCCCGCTCTCTCTCTCTCTCTCTCTCTTCCCTCTCTCTCTCTCTCTCTCTCTCTAGGTAACCAATGATGGCGAAGTTTCGGAAGCTTATAATTTGAGACAAGATGAACAAAACGAATCTATCGCCGAAGATGACAAAGTAAGATTATCATGATCATTATTATCATTTGAATTGTCTAATGATTCTAGGACAAACCACACCCCCCCCCCCCCCGAAAGTTAACCCTAAACAACCTTCCCCTGGGGCGATATTCTAAAAACAGTTTTATCTCAAATACTGTTGTATCTCAACACTTAAGATGAAATTGGTATTCTGAAAAATTGTTGTAACTTTTGTTGTAACTTTTGTTGTATCTTTGTTCACTCTGCGCATGATCCTAATTTACATATGCGCGCTGAAAATAATATCATGAGATAATTATATAATACTGAATGGCCTTGAGTGGGTTACAAGGATATATCGCACGAGCTATGAACATATTTCACGAGTCGGCACGACGAGTGAAATATTTTCAAAGCGAGTACGATATACTCTTGTGTCCCATGAAAGAAAAGCCATTCAATATTATTATTAATTGTATGATACCTAGTTCCTCAATTTTCACCATTACATGTCTTTGTGTTTTTGTATTGACTTCGACATAAATCAAAGGTAGAGAAACATTTTTGTCCTTACCCAAGCATCTTGCAAGAGCTGCGAGCATATATCCATTGTCTTAACCTTTGCGTATTTAAGCGCGTATTCACTTTACGCGTCACGTGCACCCCAGACCATGAGATATGGAGATATATTGCACGGTCATCCGGGTACTTTTACACAAACCATGAGATATTGTTTTATTATACAACACCTACTAAGATTTTCCATTCGGTGAAAGAAGAGACACTCTATTCAACTCGGCTGCGCCTCGTTGAATAGAGCGTCTCTTATCTTTCACCTCGTGCAAAATCTTGTACCATTGCACTCATGGCCATTCACTATTTGTATAAAATTGCACGGTCATCCGGAAACTTTTGCGCGAACCATGAGGCCAATTTTTCTGATTGCCTGAAAACCCTTCATACAAATAATAATTGGTATTCTGGAAATTATCTTATCATTTGTTGTATCTTATCTTCCATGGTAACTACAACAAAACTTTCAACAGCTTCTAGCTGTTGTATCTCATGACCTCGGCAATTTTTCTAGCTCAGAATCAGACAGTACATGCTCGAATAGCAAGATGGAGACTGTGTGTGATTCAAGATCTCGTAGAGAAGACATTTTAAAGAATTTACAGGTGGAATTCGATGATATTACATCAATATGTGACTTGGTTCGAGCAGAAGAGGGTGAGCCATTATGTTGATTAATTGCAGTCCAATAGCGCATGGCGCATTATAAAACGCGTAATTTATACTACGCCCGAAATTGATATATGCGCAAAGCCCATCCTTATGTTTGACATATAATGGGTTCTCCTATGGGTTAACCTACCTATATAAAATCCATCTTGATTGGTAAAGTGTTGAAAAATGGGAGTGTCAAAGATAATATAAATGCGGTCCCTAGAAAGATAAAGTCTACTTAAGACAGTTTTCAGAATAGCAACTTACAGCAATATTAGCGAGGTATTATCTCCGGAAGATACGACAAAAGTTACAATAATTTTCAGAATACCACCCCTGGACAATAACCTCAGAATCAACAACCCCAGGACATAATTTCCTACCTAGGACAATTACCCCCCCCCCCCCCCCCCACGAAAATTATCCCGGACAATCACCGCCTAGGACAAATACCCCTCTGGAATGCCATCTGCAGACAATTACCCCTAGTGCAATTACCCCCATGGACACTTGCCCCCGGAAAATTACACAACAGCAAATTTAACCCTAAGTACCCGCATGACCCCCGTATCTGAAGGCAGAGGTGGCGCCACCATGGGGCGGCGTAGGGGGTGGAACAGTGCTCCCCGACATACCACAGTACACACACACAGACACACACACGCACATTTCCAAGCACCCCAAAGTTTCTCTTCTGAAAAGTGTCCCTATTAAGATCTGATAAGTGCTCCATTTTTACTTCTGGTAGACCTAAGTATCCCGAAGCTCCTTCCTCTCATGAGTGCGTTTTTTGCCCCTAAGTGCTTTTTAAAAGTCTGATAAAAACCCATTATTACTTGTGATAAGTGAAACATTTCACCTTTCATAAATAAGCCTACCCCTTTTCAAACGTGATAAATGCCCCTCTTCTAACGTGACAAGTGTATTTTTATACTTTTAAAAGTGTCCGTTTTGTTTATGATAATTGGCCTTTATCATCTCCGATAGATCCCCCTATTCCTTTATAACAAGTGTCATTTACCCCCTTCTGATAAGTGTTCCCATTTTTTTACTATTGATAATTGCCCTAGAGAAACCTAGTTATGAATTTCTTCAGCACTTTAAGCGAGAATGCTAAATACAGTTAAAAGGGTTACCTATCAGAAGAGAACAGAGGCACTTATCAGAAGTGTAAGGGAACGCTAATTATCAAGAGAGGAAAATGATTAGAAAGGAATGGGGGCAGTTATCAGAGGTAATGAAGGGCAATCTTCACAACGGTAAAAAGTGCACTAATAAAAAAAAAAAATAAGAAAAGCATACTTAGCAGCGCTTGCCGGATTTGAAAAGGGGCATTTATCAAAGGTCAAACAGGCCAGTTATCAGAATCGGGAAAATGCACTTACATGTATGAGAAACGAAAAGAGGCACTTAATAGAAGAAAAAAAGGGGGAAATTAGATTATAAAATGGCACTCATGAAGGATAAAAAAGACAATTTCCAGAAAATGGCAATGAATGTTGGAGGTACTTAAAAATATTTGGGGCTCAGATCACCAAGCCCCCTGTATCTCCGCCACTGATCTGGAGGCTGTCATGATATAATTGATAAGGAATAAGAAGGGAAAGTTAATTTGGGGTTTCACCTTGTCCTCATGTCGGCCTACTCGTTGCTAGCAGACAAGGTGAGAAGAAGAGGATCCAAATACATATATTTTAGATTGTATAGATATTGCCAGCTGTAATGGAGAGCAAGCAAAATACGCGTATTTAATTGCACAGCTCAGATGCTCATTATTAACAATAATGAATAATTTTATATAATATTGAATGGCCTTGAGTGGGATACAAGGATATATCGCACGAGCTATGAGCATATTTCACGAGTCGGCACGACGAGTGAAATATTTTCAAAGCGAGTACGATATACTCTTGTGTCCCATAAAGAAAAGCCATTCAATATTATTATTAATTGTATGATACCTAGTTCCTCAATTTTCACCATTACATGTCCTTATTTTTTTTGTATGGACTTAGACATAAAACACAGGTAGAAAAACATTTTTGTCCTTACCCAAACATCTTGCAAGAGCTGCGCGCATACATCCATTGTCTTAACCTTTGCGTATTTAAGCGCGTATTCATTTTTTTACGCGTCACGCGCACCCCAAACCATGAGATATGGAGATATATTGCAATGTCATCCGGGTACTTTTACACAAACCATGAGATATTGTCTTAAAATTGCACGGTCACCCGGGAACTTTCGCGCAAACCATGAGATACGCCAATTTTTCTGGTCGCCTGAAAACCCTTCATACAAATAATAATATTGATTATCTTCTTTGTTTGGTGCAATAGTTTTTTTATTGAAATTTATATTTGTGTTGGATATCCTTTCTTTCCTGTTTGTCGTTTGTTGTTGTTTTTTTTTTCTAAAAAGGACATTACGCTGAATAAAAAGATTCAAGTGCAGTACCTTGACCCTGAAGAAGAGAAAGAAGTGGCAGAAATTCAAGAAGAACATATCGCCAGTCGCCAGAATGTGGACGTTGGTGCTGGCCCAGGGGCCATCAAAATAAAGAAAACACAAGGACAAAAGGGATTTCTGTCATCCCTTGCTTGATTTCGTCGAGAGGAAGTTATGATCACTGTACTTACTACCTGGAAGAATGCTATAATGAAAAGCAGCTATCATTGTATGTGTCAATACAATACAAAGATAATTTTTTTCGAAATTCATTTGTTATGAATTCTAAGACAGATCTATGGATAACTTAAACAAGGGCGTAGCAGGGGGTGCACTGGGTGCACGTGCACCCCCCCCCCCCCCCCCCCCCCCCCGCGGAGGCATAGGAGTTCCGCCCCTGAAAAAAAAACCTTTTTCCTCCTTTCAACAGCTTCAAAAACAAGGGGGCACATGACCCGAAACATTCTGTAAAACAATTATTAAAAGTCAGGCCATCCATAGAGGTCGGCCAAATCCATTCTTGTCTCATGACGACAGTACCGCGAGACTTATAGTTAATTAAAACCCTTTCGTACCTATAACACCCGAAACTGACGCCCGAAACAGAAATTACTTAAACGCCCCGGAACCTGGGGGGGGGGGGGGGGGGTCACTCGCGGACTGAAGTGGTACCCATGCTCGTCTAAGCACCTCAAAACTGGACCCAAAAGGAAGTAATTCTTGGTGTCAAATTCTACCTCTAAAAGGATATTGTAAAATATACCCTTAAAAGGCATAAATGGCGTAGGAAAATGTACCAACAAATGTCGAAGAACGCCTATTTCTCAAAAAACGTCGAATGTTAGACTGTACAACACCCATTTTTCTAAAAAAAGAAACAAAACAAAAAAAAAACGTCGAATGTAAGACTGAAAAACACCCCGTTTTCTCAAAACCGTCGAATGTAAGACTGAAAAACACCCCTTTTCCCCCAAAGACGTCATCTGATCCTTTCATTCGACTTTTTTTTTTTTTGACAAGCATGGGTACCCGGCATACTAATACACACCAGCTATGATTGCCAGAAAAACGTACATTGTAACATTTCAAGCACAGAGTTGCATGGTGATATATATGCAATGATAGGTTTTTGTAAAATTAAAGGCCAAGTCCACACCAATATCAAGTTGATTTCAATAAATAGAGTCAAATTAAACAAGCATAATGCTGAAAATTTCATCAAAATCGGATGTAAAATAAGAAAGGTTTGACATTTTAAAGTTTCGCCTATTTTCACAAAACAGTTATATGCATAACACGGTGGATATGCAAATGAGATAGCTGATGGTGTCACACACTCACTATTTCTTTTGTATTTTATTATATAAATTATAGAATATTTCAATTTTTGCAGATTTGACAATAAGGAAGCTCTTCCTTGAATCACAATATGTTACAACAATGACAATTCCACAAGTTCAGTGAGGAATCAATTTTTGTTTCACATCATAATGAGGAAAAAAATGAAATATTTCACATTTCATATGATAAAATACAAAAGAAATAGTGAGTGGATGACGTCATCGGTTCCCTCATTTGCATACTGACCAGGATGTGCATATAACTGTTTTGTGAAATTAAGCGAAACTTTAAAATTTCGTAACTTTCTTATTTTACATCCGATTTTGATGAAATTTTCAGCATTATGCTTGTTTAATTTTACTCTACTTTTTCAAATCAACTTGATATTAGTGTGGACTTGGCCTTTAACTCTGCAGGTTGATGTGGTTTTTAACACTTTTTTGAAACAAGCCAAGAGTTTTCATGTTGACTATACTTTTAGGGAGTTTGTTCCAGTCGTTTGTAGTTTTTCGGATAGAATGAGTTCATATAATAATAATCTGTTCTTGCTGTTCTGGGTACATGCATCTTTAAGTTATGATGATCTGTTCTTCCAATTCTGTTCGCAGGTTTGCACATGTTATTACGTCCTATATCTGTGATGTCATTAACAAGCTTATAACACTAAAAAAATAAGTTGGAGGTACTTTCGTCTACTCTCTAATGTATTCATACTAAATTGTTGTAAACAAAGTGTTGTAACTACATGTACTACTCCAGTCTTTGTTCAACATTCTTACGTATAACGTTTTTTTAAATCTTTACAATCAGTTGGCTACCGCTTTGTTTCTGTATGGATCACATGCTGTGCAACAATAATCCAAACATGAGCGTACTAAAGATTCTGTAAAGGGTTTTTAAAACTGGTTTTGGTCAGTCAACGCAGTCCCTCCGTATTATGTACCAAAAAGGTCTATTGCACTTTACATGTAATTCGGTACAATGATCATTCCAGTTTTAAAGGGAAATCCAACCTTCATATCAAGTTGCTTTGAAAGAAAGGGGAAAAATCATAGAAGCAGATTGGTGAAAGTTTGAACGAAATCGGACAAGCAATAAGAAAGTTATGAATTTTTGAAAGTCGTAATCACTATGCATATGGGAATTTCAAATTGGCTGAATAGGTAATGTCACTGTGATGTAGCTGTGGACAACTCCCCCATTCGCTCTAACACACAAAATGACTAAAATGTCACTTTTTTTCAAAATGCATTACTCGGTAGGATCTTTTCGTTCATGAGGACCTATAGCAATATGCTATCTCCAAGATATTTTGAGTACTGCCCCGAGGGTAAAAGCACCTCAAAGAAAACCGCAAATTAATGATATTTTTGTGTATGACAAATGGGAGAGTTGTCCACAAAAATGTCACAGTTGACTCATCAAATTGCCAATTTGAGATTCGCATAGATGTAGTGATCTCATTTTTCAAACATCCATAACTTTCTTAGTCCTTGTCCGATTTCTTTCAAACTTTCACCATCCTGTTTTTCTTAATTTTCTGCTTTCACACAAATCAACTTATTACCAAGGTTGGATTGCCCTTTAAGTGTTATTTATCACAAGACCCAAGTATTTCTCAGTTGATGTACTTTGTAACCCTTGACCATTATTAGTATATTTAAAACTAACATTATGAACCTTCCTAGGCATCATAATCTTGGATTTAGATATGTTGTAATCAAGGAGGCAATGTGGCCTGACAGAATTCAGCGTAAGCTGAGATTAAATCGACATTTAAATTAAAATAAAACCAGCCATCTTCAAGAGTAAATGTTTTTACTGGAAATAGTTTTGTCTTGTTGAATGATATTTTGCTGATTGAATGATTACTGACATCAGGTAAGCAATCATTTGACTAACAAAGCAGCTTATAGGCTAGGTACCAAATCACAAGCTTTATAATTTTCTGAACAATACTTAAACACCTACATAACCTACACTGTATCGTCCAGGAAAAGCTTGCTTGTGATGTGATATCTATTCTAATTTTCTAAACTTTACTTCACCTCCCCAAGATGTGCACCTCCCCATGCCCAAACCAGCCTACGCCCTTGTGTTCCCCTTTTCACTTGATAGTATAGGCCTATTTCATGATAACTAAAAGTATCGTCAAGTGTCATTACTTATTCCAGGGATTTACTTCATGTAGTGTACATTATGTGCTGAACCCTTCCTCATATCTACTTAGAAGATGAGGCTACTTTTGCTTTATCATCTACTGCATGCAATAGCTGTATAAGAGATTTCATTTGTCTTCCTGTCTCCTAAAATGTCTTCTAACATTTAGTGTGTCCTCAATTATAAAGAAAGTAATAATGTTTGTAAGTTCTTTGACTGACAAGACACACACAGATGATTTAGAAACGTGCAATTAGAATTATACTAGGTTTCAATTACATTACATTACATACAAAAAAGCGTTGGAAGTGTGCAATGTGTTACCTTTGAAGGAAAGAAGGATAAAGTTGTGTGTTGATTTTGCTTTGAATTTAGAGAAGCTCCTCATGTACTCATCATGGTTGCCTGATCAAAGGAATGTTGATTTGAATTCAAGATAATTATGTCAAAAAATACTCTCAATTACTTTGTAAAACTGACCGGTTAAAAAAGTGCAATTCCGTATTTTATCAACATATTGAATGATTGGGCCTGTCATTTTAATAATTCTGAAACATTCATTAGAATTGAGCTTATATCTGAAAATGGCTTTATTAACCAGACATCAGGCAACCATCATGATCTACTTTTACTGTTGCCTATCCCTAAGTTTAATATTCATTTTGTATTTGTATGGAATTTCAGTATATTGATTCTTATATGTATGTATAATTTTTTATTTTTTTTTAACCCTTTCAGGACTAGAATTATTTAAGGGCTAAATTGATCACATTTTGTTCTTCAAATTGGCAACAATAATATTTTTCTTTTAGTGCTACAAGATTGTAATAAATGGTAATGTCTTTGAAAACAATATACATGGTTAAAAGAATTGTCAAAAAGTTGCAAAAGTTGACAATTTCGATAAAAAACCATGATTTTGAACCTCTCAATGTGTTGCCAATTTAAGGATTTTAAAGCTTATTCGCCTTTTTAAAATTCCGGGGATCAATTGCAGAATGATCATTAAACAATAATGGACATAGTGTGTGCAGAATTTTTTGCTCTTTCTACTCATGTATCTGGTATATTTTTCAGGGCTCTGAATCAAGTTATTGAGCCAAACCACAAAATGTGGTTAATTGTCTCGAAAGGGTTACTGTTCATAATATATATTTAATTTGTAACCTTTGTACATACATCTTTGCGATTCGACCTTTGGTCGCCAGTCAGATTTCAATAAAGACCTTTTTCAATTTAATTCAATTCACTTTAGAATCCGCATCGAAAACAATGCGTTACTGTGGAAAGATTTTGCATACAGGAGAGAGTATATGCCGCAATTCAATTTAGAATCCGCATTGAAAACGATGTGTTACTGTGGAAAGATTTTGCATACAGGAGAGAGTATGTGCCGCAATTCAATTTAGAATCCACATTGAAAACTAGGGGCGGCGCCAGGGTATTTAAATTAGGGGGGGGGGCAAAATGACGCGTATAGCAAGGGCGCACGTCGAGGGTCTTGAAATAACAAATAGGACTATAACAGTTAGGTCATAATTGCATGGCCTAGCCTTCTCTTCTCCATTTCCCCTTCTCTTTCTCCTTTTTTTCCCCCTTCTTCCCTTTTTTTTTTTTTTTTTTTTTTTTGTTGCTGGCTTGCTTGCCCCCCCCCCCCCCTGTAGCGCCGCCCCTGTTGAAAACGATGTGTTACTGTGGATAGATTTTGCATACAGGAGAGAGTATATGCCGCAATTCAATTTAGAATCCGCATTGAAAACGATGTGTCACTGTGGAAAGATTTTGCATACAGGAGAGAGTATATGCCGCAAGATGGTTGACTATTGTGAGTTCAGTGCATGAGTAAATGACAACCGTGCGCGTAATCAGTAGATGTTGTAAAGGTTTAAATCGTGATCGAAAAAAAAAAAAACATTTGAGAGGAGAGGATCACGATTTTTTTTATTATTACTTTTTTATATATATACAATACAGGAAATCGCAGCACATTCACTTCAACATTAGCCGTCGTGAAAAGTAAACTTTTGCTCTAACTCATGCTGTCACTTATTTGATGAAATTGGGGGAGGCTGATGGTGTCTTAAATTTTGTGATTGCCACTTTATACTTATTATCTAGAAATTTAAGTTGACATAATGGTTTCATTACTATTAAATTAGTGTAAAGCGTCTTGATTTTCAGCCTAATCAAATATAGTTATTGCATTGAATTGAAAAGGAATTTATTGAAAATCCATATGGCAGCTCAAGAACTGATTTACATGGAAAATACTATCTATATATAAAAATACAAGGTAAAAAACAATTGATATACAAGTTGACTTATATGCATATTAACAAAAATAGAAAGAGAGAGAGAATCAAACATATCTTTAAAAAAAAGTAAATGGGAGAAAGAGAGAATAAGATAAGGAAAGATCAGAAAGAGAATGGAGTAATAGATAGTGGGAGAGAGAGAATGAGGGGAGAAGGAGAAGCAAAATGAGAGGATGAGAGAATGGGGGGAAGAAGGAGAAGCAAAATGAATTATTCATTATACTATTAAAACGTAACATCATTAAAACAAGATTAAGTTTTATTATGGACATTTTGTCATTAAAAAAAAAATCTTTGCTTGAAAGAAGAAAAGAAATAAATGCAGTTAAACTTTAAAAATGTGAACACGTTTACTGGAAGTCATTCATTCTTGTTCTCACTATATTCTAAAGCAAACACTAAATCTTGTTCCCGGTATATAGATAAAATATTATGGGCTTGAGTATAGCAGTTGTACGGCACATGCTTTGGCAACAATCGCTCCTCGTCAATTTCGTACACTAACTAAACGAATTCTAAACTTCAACCCTAGAGCAAACACTGAACTTAACCTAACTTAAATAACCCTAAACCTAACATAAAATCATACTGCAATCCTATAACCCTAACCCTCTATCTTTGACGAAATAATAGAGCCCGGAGCAATTGTCGCCGGAACATTTCAATTCAATTCAATTTAAAGACATTTATTTCCAACTTTTCAATATACAAATTAATAAATGAGCAAAATAATGTACATATATTTTGAACAAAAAAATATGACAAAATATACACTAATGTGATACATACATAGTTGGAGGACACACCTCTAAAAGCAAAAGCTTGGGGCGAGGGTGCCCTTAGTACATAATACATTATTACATAATAAATATATAAAAAGAAAATAGCTACATACAAAAAAAGAAAGAGACCGACATATATATGTCGTAGCACCTAGCAGTTGTTCGGTAGGTTATTAATTTGGGGTTAAAATAGAGTTTATTGTTGCGTTTATAGGGTTTAGATTTTGATTCGGCTTGAGTTAGGCCCTTCTCAAAAGAGGCGTCATTTCGATTGTATGATTACCTACGCTAATCAGGACTTTGACGGCAATAAAGCCATACAGCAGTTATCAAAAGTACTGTTTGCACTCTTCATTTTGCAGTCAGTATTGATACGATATCACTCTTTTCAATAATTATTGCCGGTGCAGCCCTCGAAAATGTTTTGCTCATTACGAAACTGCCCGTGAGCCTACTAACATTTAGGAAAACAGGACAAAGTGCCCTTGAGGGACAGAGGGGATAGGAGGGGGGGGGGGGTCTTCTCTCTTATGCATCAGGTTCAATCATGATTGCTCATTATATTTTGTTGTTTTTGTTGTTGTTTTTTGTTATTTGAATGAACATAACCTAGTTCCTTGGTAGCACTTGATGTTCATTGCGTTATAATACATCCCGAACGAGTCTTATATTGCAATATTTGTATTTTACTTGATTTGCCTTGGTTTATAATGATTTATTGTTTAAGTTAAGATTTTACTATCAGCGCTCAACACAAACAACGCATAAAATACCGTAAAGTACACTAGCGGATCCAGGTTATAGGGGTTGCACACGGCCAGCTGAGCGACGCATTCTAATCAGTAAACTAGCGGCGCCATAGTTGTTAAAGTCATGAGTGAACCTAAAGGCAGTGGCGGATTTAGGGGGAGGGGGGCAATGCCGCCCCCACCCCCTTGAAAGAAAAGTATACATTGTGCCCCCAGCCCCTTTTAGAACTGATACCTTTGTTGTTGTGTTTTGTTTTGTTTTTGTTTTGTTTTTGCTGTTGTTTGTTGTTGTTTGTTGTTGTTGTTGTTGTTTTTTTGCTTGTCAGAGAATCAGGGAGGAAAACTGACCCCATGAAATAAAATTTTGAGCGACATTTGGAGGGCTGGCGATAAGAAGAAAATACGAATCTCCCTCTATAAGCAGTTCCCAAAGTTGACAGCCCTCCATCCCCTCCCCCCCCCCCCCCCACCTTTTTTTGTTTTTGTTTTTGTTTTTTTTAAACAAAATTCTGGATTCACCCCTGCCTAATGGTAAGGGCTTGTTTTGACTATTCCATCAATTTGATATGTTCTGTAATATGAATAAATATAAGAATCAGTGTGGCACTTACAATGTCATTTTGAAGATGGTTGCTATTGCAAAACAGAGTTAAGACTTAACAGGAAGTCTATTGCCAATTATTGGAATTCCCAATATAAGTGGCTGGTATTACAAAATACAGTTAGGACTTGTTGATATACAAGAAGTCAATTGCCAATCACTGGAATTCCCCACAAAGATTTTGATAAAGAATCTGAAAGTTCGCCGATAACAATAACAATTTAGTTAAAAGCAACGTTATGTTTTTAAATGTCTACCTTATTTTTTGTTCCTATAGGTGAAACTTTTGAAAAAAATAGAACATGTTAATGATAATAATAATAATAAGACACAGTTCTCGTATAGCTCATATCACATATTTATGACGGTTGGATCAGTCTCTTTGCGCTTTTCCCCAAAGGTTTAGATTATTACTCCTGCTCAGCCTAGATAACCTAATGAATTAAGGCGCTGAAGGGCGCGGAAGCTTCAATGAATAAATTCCTACCGGTACCCATTTACCCCCCCCCCCCCCCCCCCCCCCCCCCCCACCGAGTGACTTTTGGAGGGCTGGCGATAAGAAGAAAATACGAATCTCCCTCTAAACAAAATTCTGGATTCACCCCTGCCTAATGGTAAGGGCTTGTTTTGACTATTCCATCAATTTGATACGTTCTGTAATATAAATAAATATAAGAATCAGTGTGGCACGTACAATGTCATTTTGAAGATGGTTGCTATTTCAAAATATAGTTAAGACTTAACAGGAAGTCTACTGCAAATTATTGGAATTCCCAATATAAGTGGCTGGTATTGCAAAATACAGTTAGGACTTGTTGATATATACAAGAAGTCAATTGCCAATCACTGGAATTCCCTACAAAGATTTTGATAAAGAATCAGAAATCTGACAACCAACCTCCTAAATAACCCACCCCCCCCCCCCCCCCCCCCGACAGCTACCCCTAGGAAGAAAAACGCTTGAGTATCTTTAAAATGTTATTTCCTCATGAAATGACAGTTTTTGATAAATTGTTTTTCACAAATCAAATCAAACAACACACACACACACACACACAACACACACTGCTCTCAAAATGTGGGTACACCTGTATTAAGAAGTGATTTCTCACAATCACCCACAGTTCGTTTATCATGAGATTTGTGCACTCAGGGGTGTCGATCCGTGTTCATGATTTGGGGGGGGGGTGACCGGCCAGGGAGCGAAGCGACCGAGCAGGGGAGGGGCTAACCCCCCTCCCACACCAGGGACTTTTTCAAAAATCTGTCTATAAAACTTGCATTTTAGTGCATCCCAAAATGTTTTTGATGAAAAGAAGGAATGCACGGATCTACGCAAATGGATGGAACCCCTCAATTGAGAATAATAATGCCAGCGAACGAATTTTCTTCAATAGTTTTGCATTGAAATTATGGCATTTCCTTACTTCTAATCATTAAAGAATGTGATGGTATTTCAAGATCAAACATAATGAGTTTGGATAATTATTAGTTTTAATTTAAGGTATCATAATATCATAATTCTTATTTATTTTATCCAAAAATATTGGGGATGATAATACACCCCCCTTAAAATTTTTTGGGGAATATGTACCCCATCCCCTCCCCCCGGGATCTACACCCATGGTGGCACTGCAACAATATGGTATCAAACTGAAGAGTAGACATAAGCCTTCAACTTGACACCAGTTTAACATATGTAAAGCGTTTCAGGGGGCAATCATTCGCTAAAAGGGTAACCTACCCCCCCCCCCCCCTATACTTTCCAGTGCAATTAGAGGATCACTGGTTTGGTCGTTGTGCCAGAATTTTAGCCCTTTCGGCATTCTACAAAATCTGACCTCCTTTGTACTGATGAATGATGAAAGAAACACGTTCGATTATATAATAATCATTATGAAACGGGTTCAAGAATGTAGCCATCCTGATTGGGTCAAATAACATCACGTGACCGTGCAAAAAAAAGTACTAACGCACGACGAGGAGACTAACGCACGGCTAATCCGGATAAAACACTAAGATTGTAAGAAAACACTTAGATTGTAGACCCGTTTTATAAAACTATTAATACATGGTTGTGAGTTCGTGCGTTAGTGCGATCCAGCAACACGCAGGTTTTTATCGTGGTGTCTAACACACTCGGCTACGCCTCGTGCGTTAGTACACCACGATAAAAACCTTTGTGTTGCCAGATCGCACTAACGCACTCCCAACCATGTATTAATAGTATAATGAGGCACATGCAATGCCATTTTAAAGATGGCTCATATTGCAAAATACAGTTTGGACTTGTTGATAAAACAGGAGAGCTATTGCCAAATATGGGAATTCCCAATAGAGATGACTGATATTGCAAAATACAGTTCAGGCGTACAATGCCAAACCTGGAAATTTCAAATAAAGAGTTTGATTAAAAAAAAAAATTAAAAAAAAAATCTCGAAAGTTTGCCAATAGAGGTTTGAGGTGTTTATGAGAAAGAAATTTGCAACAGGACAATAACAGTGAATATTGACATCCGCGTCATTATATATTTTTTAAAATTTATGCCTTAAAATGGCATTAAACTGGCAAAACTTGAACAGCACCACCTTACAGTAACTGCCAAATTGAGATTATAATTTGAAAATTAATTGCATTTTATTTTGAATTTCGACAAACAGCTGTTTGGAAAATAGGCACATTTTATATTTCAAACCATTATTTTTGATGTTACACATTTGGAAAATTGCTTAATGATACATTCTAAGCTTCTACAAACTAAAATGGGGCATGGTGGGAAAATTAGAGGCACATACACTTATCAAATTCTGTTGAAAGATGGCGCCATTAGGAGCTCCAATTTACTGTCACTTTAATTTTTGAAGTTCCTTGATAACAATATGCCCTACAGGAACTCTAATTCCAAGTAAAGAGTCTGGAAAGTAGGAAGTCTGTTGCTACATGACAATAACATAATGCTGTGAAGTTTTTTCCTCCTCAAGTGAAATATTTATCGAATGAGAGGTGAAAAGTAATAAAAATCCCTGGCCCAAAAAAGAGGGGATGTAAATTCAAACAACGGCCACACACATTACGCACATAGGGATTGCTGTGTGTTATAGAATACGCTGCACACAGTGCGAAGCGCTGGGTTTATTGTGCGGGGAACCTTCGGGTGGATATGGTCTTAGCGTGAGGCAGTGAAAAGCCGTTACCAAGCGTTTCTTACAGATATTACACTAAAATTTGTTCGAAATCGTGAATGGAATGTTAAATAATCTCGTACATGTGTCTTATGATAAAAGGAGAATAGTATGTGACTATGTTAGATAAGTTTCTTGCCAGCCTTGTTTTTGCTACCGAGACTGTCTGTGAGCTTTAATGATCAAATTACTCCCTGGAAAATTACCTCCAAGGACAACCAACCCCAGAGGACCTTTACCCCCCCCCCCCCCCTGACAACTACCCCAGGACGAAAAACACTTGAATATCTTTAAAATGTTATTTCCTCATGAAATTACCATTTTTGATAATTGTTTTTCACAAAACCAATGTTTTTCGAAAATAATGTTTCATGTAACTAAAATCATCTTCCTGCATGCACGCCGGATAAAAATCATGCTACAAAATAACAAAATCAAATGAGATTAATCTACCAGAAAGCAGATTATTCAGTTTATTTTAAGCACCGTACATAGTAATAAGTCTTGAAGGCAAGTTCCATTGCAAAATCATTACTGAACCAGAAAACATAAATATCGTAATTCAATATGAAATGGATCATGAGATAGATCATGAAATGGATCATACAAAGGCAAATCACATCAGTTGATTAGAAAAGTTACAGAGGATGCATACATGATGAAAACTTACACCCTATTTCATGGGTGTCGATCCCGGGGGGATGGGGGGGGGGTATATATCCCCCCCAAAAAAAAATTGAGGTGGGGGGGGTATGGCCTGTATTATCACCCCCCCCCCCAATATTTTTGGCTAAATAGATATAGAATTATGATACATTAACTTCAAACTAATAATTATCCAAACTCATGATGGTTGATCTTGAAATACCATCACATTCTTTAATGATTAGAAGTACGGTAAGGAAATAAGAAATGCCATAATTTCAATGCGAAAATATCGAAGAAAATTCGTTTGCTAACATTGTTATTCTCAATTAAGGAGTTCCGTCCATTGGCGTAGATCCGCGCATACCTTCTTTTCGTTAAAAACCATTTCGGGGTGCTCTAAAATGCAAGTTTTATGGACAGATTTTTGAAAAAGTCCCTGGTGGGGGAGGGGGATACGAAATCCGCAGGGTAAATGCACTAGAAATCTAGTTTTTGAAGGTTTGAAATGCGAAAAATTTCCAAAGCTCGGTCGCTTTGCTCCGTCGTATAATTATTTTCTTTCAGGATCTCGTAATTTCGCGCCCTCAGTATATAGTTCTTAAATAGCTTAAATGGTTAAAATGTTTGAAAAATAAAGATGTAATCGCTTTGCTCGCTATATCATGTAAGTTTCATATGACTCCTGCTAAATATTGCGCCCCAATATAGGATAAAGTGTATAAAACAGCATTTGCAAAGGTTCTACTTTTGAAAGAAATGTCAACTTCAGGTCGCCTTGCTGAATTTCTCGACTCATTCTTAAGCCTATGGGTTTTCGTTAGTTTTGCTCCCGATTGTATAAGTGAGTGAATAGAAAACTGTTTATCAATGTATAAAATTCTAGCTTCTCTGCCGCTTAACTGCGATGGTCAATTCCAAAATTTCCTGGGTAGAATGCACAAGAAATTGCGTTTTTTAGGTTTTAAAATTGACAAATTTGCCGCTCGGTCGCTTTGCTCCCTCGCTTGTACAACAACGTAGATAAGTTTGGGGACTCAGGGGGGGGGGGGGGCCTAACTTCATTGTTTGCCCTGGGCAACTTAATCCCTAGATACGCCACTGGCTTGGCTCCCTAGCCGGTCATTCCCCCCCCCCCCCCATCACTAACACGGATCGACACCCCTGCCCTATTTTATTTGTAGAGCCCCCTTTTCTTTTGGAGGCGGGCTATAACGCGTATACCCACTCATAGATCTGCGCGCAATGTATTGATAAATTTCTAGGAAACTTAATCTTACGCGGTGGAAAAACTATGGGGGAATAGGGAAACCTTCATCTCCCTCCCCTATCGAAATGAATAATGTGAAAATAATGAAATGAACTTGAGAGCGAGATAGAAGAAAATGAATAAACAAAGCAATAATCCGAATGCTCTAAACTGTAATTGTGGAAATATTTTTATTCAAAATCTCCCTCCATCCATCCTAAATATGCGTCATTCGATCAACGGTACGCCATCATTTTGATACATTCGCCTTCTCGCATGCCTTGCAAAGAAATTTGATTTAATACACGTGGCATAAAGTCAAACTTCACCAGGATGCAAAGGGTACGGAGCAAGAGGGGTAGGCGATCAAGCTTCTCCTAGAGTAAACAAAAAGACTTGGCAGACGTCTACGAGAGCTTTGAGTGTGAATGGGGGATGGGGGGGGGGGGGGTTTTCTAGGGGTGGTTGTCTTTGGGTAATTTTCGGGGTTGCTTGCTCTGGAGGGTGGGTAATTTTTCGGCCGGAGGGGTGTACTTGTCCTTGGGAAGTAATTTGGGGGGGGGGGGGGGATAGCTGTCGGGGGGGGGGGATAGATTGTCCTAATGGTTGTAATTTTTCTGGGATAGGTAATTGACCTCAGGGGTGGTTGTTGGGGGGGGATTATTGCCCTCAGGGGTGGTTGCCTGGGGGGGGGATTCGGCGCGGGGGGGGGGTTGTGCTTATTTTGGAGGAGTATTTTTTTTTCGGGGGATAGCTGTCGGGGGTGGTAAATTGTCCTATTATTTTCAGGGGGTAATTATCCGGAGGAGGGGTAATTGTCCTCGGGGGTGGTTGTCTTTGGGGGTATTTTTCCGGGGAGTAATTGTCCTCGGGGGCGGTTGTCCTTGGGGGGGGGGGGTATTGTCCTCGGGGGTGGTTGTCCTTGGGCATGTGAGGGGGGGTAATTTTCCGGTGGTAATTTTCCCGGGGTTATTACCCTGGGGGTAATTTGACTCCCTGAAATGCGAATTTAAATGCTTCCGAGATGATTTTGAATCTACATATCATATATTTGAACTGCCGAATAGCACGGCATGGCTAAAATAGTTTAAATTGAATGCTCGTAAAATGAATTATACTGACAAACTTGCGAAATTGGCCAGGAAACCTATACTATAGTTTTCAGTTCCCTCCCAATTTCGTCAAAACTGCATCCGATTTTACAATGCGATCTTTCAATTTCGAGCGAATTCGAATGATCACCGAGATCAACATTTAAAAAGCTAACTAGTTCATTCAATTTAATTTCATTAGCATGCTATTTCATGATTTTCTCACATAAACTTGTAAAAAGCGTGTTCAAATTAAAAATGGACGTAAAAATGCATTCAAATTCGCACCAACACCGCCCTGATGAACGTTAGGGAATTCAAATTCACGAATAGGCAATCATTATAGCATTTGGGCAGTGTTTTTCGTTACTGCTTATGTTCTTTGCAATCTACATCTGTTTGAAAAAATTCATGTGATATGTATCAAACCCCAAACGTGACATAAAGAACAATATACATGATACACTCACATGTAAAAAAATAATTATGAGTCATAACCATTCTTTAAGTGTTATATCCATTCTGATAGGGAATAAAGTGAAACTGGGAGAAAAGATTGGAAAGAAAAAATATGTTTAAAATATGATGAAAATAAACTTTGAAAATGAAAATGAAATTATTCAATCAAAAACAGTGAAAAGGGGGTAAATATGACGTGATAAAAATGAGGTCAGAATTACATAGAACTACAGAACTTGTTTATGTTTATTGAAATCGAACGTTCGAAGTGCGAAGGTGTGTGCCTATAAAGGAAATTGAAATTGGTATTTTGAACGTCTGAACGTCTGTGTCGGTGGCGCGAAATTGAATGACAACTTCGCGTCGTTAATCTGAATAAATTTCTCTCTAAACTGAATGAAATAAAATTCAAAAGGAATAATATAAAACGAAATTGAATGCTCAAACAATGAAAATGGAACAGCAGAGAATTGACGAAAATCGTTCGAACTTGAACGCCTATTCATGAATTCGAATGCAACTCTGATGAAATTGGGCGGGAAAACCTATAACATGTAAAAAAAAAAAAAAAAAAAAGTGCAGACGATTTCGGGGTGGGGGGGGGGGGTGGAAACAACACAACAGGCATCATGTAAGGACTAAACAAAAATACAAAAAAAATGTCCCTTGATTGTGTAATTTATTCGATTAATTGCCAATCTCCCCATCCCCACTGAATATGTTTGTTTATTTGTTCTTCCTCACAGGCAGAGGCAGAAACAAAATGAAAAAAAAAAATATTGATGAATTAACAAATAAAATTATAAGGAGACTGAGATAAAGGTATAAGAAGGTAAATGAAAATAATGATATTAAATATAATTGCACCATTGTTCATCATATTGAAACAGAACATAATGGTATTCATTTTCATTAGCTAGTACATGTAGCTACAGTCCCCCCCCCCACCCCTAAAAAAAAAAAAAAAAGTTGGAAAGGGAAGAGAAACAAGGAGACAAGATGATACGACCCCCTTACTCTATGGCCTGGGTTCTTAATCATTTTTTCAGGAGGGCCAGAAATATTCTTGAAATTACGTCGTGGGCCACAGAGTATATACATACATACAAAGACGTATGGGACTCACGACTCCTGCCCGAATACAATGTGTATTAGCTTTCTGATTTTTTTATTCAGCGAGCGAGCGAAGCTCGCGAGGAAAAAAATTGTCAATTTAGGATCGTGAAAATTTGATTTCGTCATCAAAATGTGCTAATTTAGATAAGATATAAAAATTACAAAGAGACCATTTCACTGCCCGAAAATGAGATGGTGGGTGCCGGGATGCAGGAAAGTTTTGATATTCTCGGGAGAGGGCCTCCCCCCCCCCCCCCCCCCCCATCCCCCGCCTCATACGTTAATGGCTCATCTACGGACGGTTGAACGATTTTAGAATACCCCCTCCTTATTTTTTCTTCGTTTGATTACCCCCCCCCCCCCCCCCAACTATAATACGTGGTAGGGCAGGGAACAGACACTGATATGGTATACTATTTGCGAGCGAGCGAAGCGAGCGAGCAAAAAAATTGATTACTTTTATTCATACCAATAGTTATTATATTATGTATCAACATAGTGCATAAACAAGATTTTTTTTCCTTACTAGATATTTTTGGCGGGCCGCATGAAATCGTTTCGCGGGCCGCAAGTGGCCCGTGGGCCGCACTTTAAGAACAGGGGCTCTATGGCCTCGTTATCTCACATTTTCATTCACCCATATCCACCCCCCCCCCCCCCCCCCCCCCCCCCATGCATGACGCTAGTTCTCCCTTGACCGTTTCATGACAGGATTTATTTAAAAGCTAAGTTGATCACAGTCTGTTCTTCGAATTGGAAAAAAATAATATTTTTCTTATAATGCTACATGGTACTTATAAAATGCAATGTCTTTGAAAACAATATGCATGGTTGATAGCCTTGTCGAAAAGATGAAAAAATGGCCAATCTTGATTTAAAAAAAACAATCAAACAAACAAACAAACAAAACAAAACAAAAACAATGAATTAGAACCTCTTAAAGTGTTGCCAATTTAAGGATTTAAAAGCTTTATTCTCTCTCTCTCTCTTTTTTTTTTTCCCCCTGGCATCAAACGCAATATGGTCATTTAACAAACACGGACGCAACATGTATAGAATGTTTGCTCTTTCTACTCATGCATCTGGTATATTTTTAGAGCTCCTGCATCAAAGGTAATTGAACCGAACCACAACATGTGGTCAGTTGTCTCGAAAGGGTTTATATCCGCATCCGCGCTCAGCCACTGCACTGGTGAAAAGGTTTTTTTTTTTTTCTTTTTTTTTTCTTTTTTTTTTTACAAGGGGGTTAATGGGTAGTCTTAGCATATATCCAGGGTCCCCGTATTGTTCCGAGTTGACATCAATTTTTTAAGTTTTCTTTTCTGAATACAGTGGTAGCAAAATAACAACAGCAAAATCAAACTTGTTGATATGAAACCAATGAAAGGTTTCTGTATGTTGGCTTTTGTCATGGGGAATTTGCGAGGAATGTTATAATCGGTTTCGGGGGAAAATAAAAATTAATGAGGTCTAATGTGATTACGAAAGAGAAAGTTGAGTCACTATTAGAATATCCGCTGTACTTGCGAGAGTTATGTATACTGCATGTGGATTTTTTGTTCTCTGGATAGAATTCCAAATATTTTCAGCCCGGGAGGGCACTGACTCTGAATAACATAGGTCTACAATTACTGGTTTCATGTATTATACTTGAGGCATTACTTGTAATTTTGGAAAGGGGGAAAATGCTCACGTATTTATCCATGGGATGGGGTGGGGGTGGTAAGAATTTTCGTTTCGCCAGCCCTCCAAAAGTCGCCAGTGTGTGTGTGGGGGGGGGGGGGGGTATCAGATGTGTTCCTATAATTCTTTGACAAGCAAGAAACAAAAAGAAGGGGGAAAAAAAAGATTTTCCCACCAGTATTGCCCCCCCCCCCTCCCGCCTGCCCGATAACCTATTTTCTTGTGTTAAAAATTGTCGGGGGGGGGGGGAGTCTACCACCCCTGCCCCCCTTGGCTACGCTAGTGAATAGTAGTGATTAGGCGACTGTAGTAAACATTGAGGTACTGTAGGCTATATTCTGAACACTATTTAATACCTATTTACATGGAAATATACTAAATTGTCATGTAAACTACATTTTCTTCTGAGATTGCTCAGATATCTCAAACGTCCACATACACGACGTAATTAACATTATTTTGTTAATTGCTATAATGATTAAAATATCTGTTTCTGAATTGAAATAGAGATATATTTTCAGAATGACACCCCTTGGGTAATAATTTTCCCCGTTTGAATTTACATAGAGGTAGAAGAAAGAATACATCAAAAGATGAGAAAGAAAAGAGGATAAACAGAAGGAGAAGGAGAAGGTAAAGAGGATTTTTACATGGGCCGGTTTACATGTGTGTTTCCAAAGATTGAAAATTCCGAAGATTTTGGTTTGGTCTGATGGTTTATTTAACCTGACTGCAAAGAAAGCATGTGTATGCTTGTAAGTAAGCAACCAGGGGACCGAAGGATTTAAGTCCCCTCTGAGGGACCTCGTAATGAGGATTAATGCCTTACCAAAGGGCACTATAGCGCATCAATTTGGTTTCGAACCCGGGTTACGAGACCACTGCTCTACCACTGAGCCATCGAGCCTCCAATCGTTTCTCTGAAGGTTCATAATTCCAAAGGTAATTTCGAAAATTAAATTAAGTTTCATAAAACCGGAAATGAAATAGGGTTTCAAGGGCGTAGGCTGGTTTGGGCATGGGGAGGTGCACATCTAGGGGAGGTGGAACTAAAGTTTAGAAAATTAGAATGGATATCACATCACAAGCAAGCTTTTCCTGGACGATACAGTGTACTAGGTTATGTAGGTGTTTAAGTATTGTTCAGAAAATTATAAAGCTTGTGATTTGGTACCTAGCCTATAAGCTGCTTTGTTAATCAAATGATTGCTTACCTGATGTCAGTAATCATTCAATCAGCAAAATATCATTCAACAAGTCAAAACTGTTTCCAGTAAAAACATTTACTCTTGAAGATGGCTGCTTTTATTTTAATTTAAATGTCGATTTAATCTCAGCTTATGCTGAATTCTGTCAGGCCACATTGCCTCCTTGATTACAACATATCTAAATCCAAGATTATGATGCCTAGGAAGGTTCATAATGTTACTTTTAAATAAATATACTAATAATGGTCAAGGGTTACAAAGTACATCAACTGAGAAATACTTGGGTCTTGTGATAAATAACACTTAAAATTGGAATGATCATTGTACCGAATTACATGTAAAGTGCAATAGACCTTTTTGGTACATAATACGGAGGGACTGCGTTGACTGACCAAAACCAGTTTTAAAAACCCTTTACAGAATCTTTAGTACGCTCATGTTTGGATTATTGTTGAACAGCACGTGATCCATACAGAAACAAAGCGGTAGCCAACTGATTGTAAAGATTAAAAAAAACGTTATACGTAAGAATGTTAAACAAAGACTGGAGTAGTACATGTAGTTACAACACTTTGTTACAAGAATTTAGTATGAATACATTAGAGAGTAGACGAAAGTACCTCCAACTTATTTTTTTAGTGTTATAAGCTTGTTAATGACATCACAGATATAGGACGTAATAACATGTGCAAACCTGCGAACAGAATTGGAAGAACAGATCATCATAACTTAAAGATGCATGTACCCAGAACAGCAAGAACAGATTATTATTATATGAACTCATTCTATCCGAAAACTACAAACGACTGGAACAAACTCCCTAAAAGTATAGTCAACATGAAAACTCTTGGCTTGTTTCAAAAAAATGTTAAAAACCACCTCAACCTGCAGAGTTAAAGGCCAAGTCCACACTAATATCAAGTTGATTTGAAAAAGTAGAGTAAAATTAAACAAGCATAATGCTGAAAATTTCATCAAAATCGGATGTAATATAAGAAAGTTACGAAATTTTAAAGTTTCGCTTAATTTCACAAAACAGTTATATGCACATCCTGGTCGGTATGCAAATGAGGGAACCGATGAGGTCATCCACTCACTATTTCTTTTGTATTTTATCATATGAAATGTGAAATATTTCATTTTTTTCCTCATTATGATGTGAAACAAAAATTGATTCCTCACTGCACTTGTGGAATTGTCATTGTTGTAACATATTGTGATTCAAGGAAGAGCTTCCTTATTGTCAAATCTGCAAAAATTGAAATATTCTATAATTCATGTAATAAAATACAAAAGAAATAGTGAGTGTGTGACACCATCAGCTATCTCATTTGCATATCCACCGTGTTATGCATATAACTGTTTTGTGAAAATAGGCGAAACTTTAAAATGTCAAACCTTTCTTATTTTACATCCGATTTTGATGAAATTTTCAGCATTATGCTTGTTTGATTTGACTCTATTTATTGAAATCAACTTGATATTGGTGTGGACTTGGCCTTTAATTTTACAAAAACCCATCATTGCATATATATCACCATGCAACTCTGTGCTTGAAATGTTACAATGTACGTTTTTCTGGCAATCATGTAGCTGGTGTGTATTAGTATTTTATAACTTGATCCTATATTGATTCTGCAAAATGTGAGTTATGATGTTGTTAATGTTATTGTATTTCTGTCCGGAAAGCAGACCTGTATGTGTTTACTTGAACATATTTTGTCTTCACTAGACATTGTTTATACTGTCTAAATAAATTCAAATAGAATCAAATCAAGTGGGGGGTCACTCAGAGACTGAGTGAAGTGGTACCCATGCCGGGTACCCATGCTTGTCCAAAAAAAAAAAAAAAAAGTCGAATGAAAGGATCAGATGACGTCTTTGGGAGAAAAGGGATGTTTTTTTCAGTCTTACATTCGACGGTTTTGAGAAAACGGGGTGTTTTTCAATCTTACATTCGACGTTTTTTTTTTTTTTTGTTACTTTTTTTAGAAAAATGGGTGTTGTACAGTCTAACATTCGACGTTTTTTGAGAAATAGGCGTTCTTCGACATTTGTTAGTACATTTTCCTACCCCATTTATGCCTTTTAAGGGTATATTTTACAATATCCTTTTAGAGGTAGAATTTGACACCAAGAATTACTTCCTTTTGGGTCCAGTTTTGAGTTGCTTAGACGAGCATGGGTACTACTTCAGTCCGCGAGTGACCCCCCCCCCCCCCCCCCCCAGGTTCCGGGGCGTTTAAGTAATCTCTGTTTCGGGCGTCAGTTTCGGGTGTTATAGGTGCGAGAGGGTTTTAATTAACTATAAGTCTCGCGGTACTGTCGTCATGAGACAAGAATGGATTTGGCCGACCTCTATGGATGGCCTGACTTTTAGTATAAGGTTGGGGGCAGAAATCAAGACTAATAATTGTTTTACAGAATGTTTCGGGTCATGTGCCCCCTTGTTTTTGAAGCTGTTGAAAGGAGGAAAAAAGTTTTTTTTTTTTTTTTTTTTTCAGGGGCGGAACTCCTATGCCTCCGCGGGGGGGGGGGGGGGGGGGGGTGCACGTGCACCCAGTGCACCCCCCCAGCCTACGCCCTTGGGTTTATAATTTCAGAAATGCATAAAGTAGGATTCATAATTTTAAAAAAAAAGTAAAGCTACATCACTTTTCGGAATTACAGACCTTGGGAAAAAAGAGTTTAAATCAAAACAAATAGAATAAAAAGAAAATATTATGAATGTCCAATTTATTAGCTAGTAGCTGGGGGGGGGGGGCGAAAAATGAAAGAAGAGGGGAAAGGCGGGAAAGGCAACGACATCAAACTTGTTGACATGAAACAAATAAAAGGCTCTTGTATGTTGACTTTTGTCATGGGGATTTTGAGAGGACTGTTAAAATCGGTTTCGGAAAAAAAAAATGTACAATAAGGTTTTAAATGTTTAAAAAAGAGGACGTTGTTTGAGTATTGCAATATCCGCTGTACATGGGAGAGTATCCTGTATGTCTACATGCGATTTGTGTGTTCCCTGGATAAAATCTGAGAACTTTTCAGCACACAGGAGGGAGCTAACCCTAACCCCCCCCCCCCCCCCGTAAAAAAAGTCTACAACTATTGGTTTCATGTACTATACTTGAAGCAATACTTGTAAGATTGAGAAAAAAAACAGGGGAGGGTTGTTCACGCATTTACCGATCGTAAATCGTAAATTACCCATATTAAATTTCGAGTTAGTTTACTGATTAACAATGTACATCCTGTAAGTCAGTCAAGAGAAAATTTGCATATTTTGTGAGTGCCCACATGTAAGTGTAATACAGTGTATGGTCAAAATTCGTAGTAGGGCTTACCAATATAAAGGTCAAACCCACTAACTAAAATTAGTTTTTATTTTTTTTGTGGATGTAATAACAAAGCTTTATTGAACGTTGATAGTAGAAATAAACAGGATTTTCAAGAACGAATTGCCACTGTTAAGAAAAAAAAAACGAAACAATAAAAACAACAACAAGAAAAGCCTACAGAAAAAATATTATCCTTTCGAGAGTACTACGCGGAGGCTTTTTCAACGAAAGAGGGCGTCCTCCATTCAGCTGTGTGACTCAGTTGTGCAGCATGATTTGTTGCCCGTTAATCAAGCTACATGAGAAATTCATTCAATTGACAAATAACGAACACTGAACTACTATAATGTTATTGAATCCGTTTTCGGGAAGCGATGTCCCCCCCCCCCCCCCCCCCCCTCTCTCTCCCTGTCTCTCTCCTTTCTTTTTTTTCTCTCTCTAATTACTCATCTATCTCATTGCTTGTGAATACTTTTTCATTTTAGAAAATCAAAGACCTGTAGTTTGCCCTTGATTCTAACCTCTCTTTCTTTTTATCTCTTTTTTCTTTCTCTCTCCCTACCTTTCTGTCCTTGTGTCTCTTCCTCTGTATTTCATTCAGTTAAAAGGGAAATCCAACCTTAATAGCAAGTTGCTTTGAAAGAAAGAGGAAAAATCAGAGAAGCAGATTGGTGAAAGTTTGAACGAAATCGGACAAGCAATAAGAAAGTTATGAATTTTTGAAAGTTGTAATCACTATACATATGGGAATTTCAAATTGGCCAAATAGGTAATGCCACTGTGATGTAGCTGTGGACAACTCCTCCACTCGCTCCAATACACAAAATGACTAAAATGTCACTTTTTTCAAAATGTATTACTCAATAGCATCTTTTTCTTTCATGAGGACCTATAACAATATGCTGTCTCCAATATATTTTTAGTACTGCCCCGAGGGTAAAAGCGCCTAGAAGAAAACCGCAAATTAATATTTTTGTGTAAGACAAATGGGAGAGTTGTCCACAAAAATGTCACAATCCAATCACCAAATTGCCAATTTGAGATTTGCATAGAGGTAGTGATCTCATTTTTCAAACATCCATAACTTTCTTATTCCTCGTCCGATTTCTTTCAAACTTTCACCATCCTGTTTTTCTTATTTTTCTGCTTTCATACAAATCATCTTATTAGCAAGGTTGGATTGCCCTTTAATCCCTTACTCAGACATTTTTAACTTGTCACTTTCCCTATCTCTCTTTCTCTTCCTCATCATTTTAAGCATCTTTCCCATATGTACATATCTGATTCTTTCGTCCACCTAGCATCTGTAAGCTTCTGCTATGCCTGATAAACCTAAGACAAGCTTTCAGGTGACTAAGAAGTACATTATCAAAATCTCCTTCAGCCCACGTAGAACCTACATGTGTAGCTGCAAGCGTTAATAAATTCATTTTGGCAAGTTGCATTGTAGAAACAGTCTAATCAATCCTGTTAAATGTCCAGTTATAGTCAGAAATACATACACAATTTTAGTCAAATGTATTTCTATTTTAGATGATATGCATTTTATTATTTACATTCCATTTTAATATTGTAAACCAATATACCTAACATCATAATGCAATGCCATTTTGGTCTAGAAAGCAATAATACATAATTAAGTCCGACTTACATACAGTAGGAACAAATATGTATCTCATATTTATGTACATCATTCCATTATCAATATTGACTCTTAAGAGATGTATCAAAAATGATTTTTGTGATTTTCTATTTACAAATGTCGCCAAGAATCCAATAATATCTATAGGCCTACATTATATCTCACACAGATAGCTAATAACATTGTCTATATCTTGAGTGACTGGTTTTCAGAAAAGCCTACAAACTTCAAGCCCTGGGACCATATTCTTCAAACTACTTTATCGTTTGTGTTAAAACGGTGTTAATTGTCCTAACAAATCAAAATTAGGACAAGTCATGGGCTGATGTCAGTGCAAAACTGGCTGCCTTCACCTAAAGTTTAAAGAAAATCTTGCACAAGCACTAATAATAAGTGTTTATTCAGCTCAATTTCAGTTAGTTAAGACAATTAACATCGTTTTCCTTAACATAAAAGATTTAAAGTTTTAAAGTGCACCAATCACCTGAAAAAATAATTTGTGTACAGCTAGAAAGTATAAAATCAACCTCAAAGAACTTCGTCTGGTATTCTGTAGGTTAACAGTTAATGAGTATGAAGGAAATAAAGGATAACATGAAAATGCTCGCGTGTAACCGAACTCCCGAGTTCGGTTCCGCGTGAGCCTTTATCTTGGCGAGCGCGTACGGGTGCGTCGAGTATTCTACTCACGAGTCGCTTTTACGCTTATAGAAAGTGTAATTAAAATAGCAATATCTCTTTATAGAATTAATATTTGAAGCCCATATTTTGAATATAGTATAACGAAATGAAACCTCTAACATACAGAGCAAAATTACTTTGGTGATTGGTACCCTTTAAAGCCACCGAGTCGCCATTGTCCATGTGCATTGCATCATAATTTGCTGATACCAGATTTTGGTTGAATTACCAGTATGGGTGAGGTCTCCCAGGCAGGCAGGCAGCGAAACCAGGGAGATGGGTCTGACCATGGATCTTTCCCACCATAAAATTACTCCAGCTGAAGAGATTGTTTTTATGAGTCACTTAATTTGTAGATATCATTTTATAAAACAGAATTCAGTAACTTGCACAGAATAACCAGGTTGAATATTTGCACGCGATAAATCAGTCCACTATCATCAGTCAACTAACTTAAACCAGGTTTAATGGGTACCAATCACCCCAAAATATTTTACTCTGTATGTTAGAGGTTCCATGTCATTCTACTATATTCCAAATATGGGCTTCGAATATCACTTCTATAAAGATAAATTGCAAGTTTAAATATACTCTCTAGTAGCATAAAAGCGACTAGTGAGTAGACTACCCAACGCACCTGTACACGCTCGCCAAGATAAGGGCTTGAGTGGGACCCAACTCTGAGGTTCGGTTCTGCGCGAGCAGCTTCGTGTTATCCTTTATTTCCTTCATTCTCCTAAACTGTTGACCTATAGAATTTCAGATAAAGTTCTTTGAGGTTAATTTTATACTTCCTAGCAGTATACAAATTCTTTTTTCAGGTGGTTGGTACACTTTAAACCAGCTTTCCATGTTAAGTAGCATTCATTCAAATATCTATTTACCTGTACTGCATGATAAAGCAATTAGTGACTCTTCGTTTTTCTTTCCTGAAAAATGTTATAATCAAAACTCAAAATTAACTTTAAGTCAGAAAAAGGTCACTATTAAGCATTCTGAACCATCTTTTTGTTAACCACTCTGTACCCCGTAGTTTACTTAAATGAGCTTTAAGCCCACCACACACTATACGATCAACTGCGATCCAATTTTGGAAATAAATTGCAATAGCATTAAATTATTTAATTAGATCTTATTTGTTAAATATGGGCATTTCAACAAATATAATCTATCCCATTCAGATTCTGAACAATGATATCGATAATTAAACTAGGATTCTCATTCGCTGTAAGCCTTAATATCCCGAATAAGGGCCAAATCAGTTTAAACTCATAGACAATCGTAGGACTACTCTGATGGCACTATGAGTCCAAGCCAATTTTGCCTTTCCTCCAAATAGAAAGTTTGCAGTAGGTCATTTTTCGATTTTACTATCTATGACTATTTAGAACCTCAATCAAGAAATTATATTTTATGTGGTTAAACCTTTTTATCTAATGCTATTACATTTTCTTCCGAAATTAGATCACAGATCGGTCAGATTTACACCAGTCATAATAACCAAAGTCATATAAACATAGCACATTTGATATTGAAAATAAATGTATAGAAAGCTGACTGATGGTGCTGCTAAATATTTACAAATATCGGCTAAAAGTCAGTACTGTCCTACCTACAATGCAAAGTATAAAAAGAGAGTATAGTAGTATTTCTACAAGCATTAAGATGGGTACCATTTGGTATTGGTTATTCAAAATATCTCTACATTGCTTGAAAAAAAAAAAAAAACACGAAATAATAAAAACAAACAAAAAAATATTTCAACATAAGCAGACTTTCCTTCTCCTGGGTAGAAGGGATGGTCAAACATGAGTAATAATAATTAAGATAAACTATACGCACAGAAATGTAAACAATAATCACAAATGTGGTCCTACCAGCTCAATTTCGGAAACAGTACTATAAATTAGGGTTTTCTCTTCAATCAACCACAGACAGGTTTCCCACAGAAAATAGGGAACCAAATTCCAAGACTTCCATGACCCATATTTGCCTTGTTTCATAACCAGCTCAGCTCCATTTTGCCATGGGTTGCGGCATCCTTATTATTTCATGTTTGTGATGGAAGGCTGCCGTAGCCACACACGGCCTACACCCATGATCAATTTCCATGACTTTCCAGCAGAATTTATCTTTCCATGACAGTGGGAACCCTGCACAGAGGACCCTGTCCTCTTCTGAAATGATGTCTCATCGAAGGAAGTTATTGGCTATTGACAAATATAATAGTTGAAGTCTGTCTTAAGAAAATTCCTCACCAAGTGATTCCAACGAGACAATAAAGTCACTGGAGGCTTGTTAGCACAAATCATAGCTGTGGGACCTAAAACAAAAATCTCCAATGACTTTATCAACATAAACAACAGGGGAGCAACTTAGTAACAATTTATCATTACAATTATTGTTACTGTTCAGGACTGACCAGCCTGTTAGGATTTGAAATAAATAAATATGACTAGCAAAACTTCCAAATGTTTATCCCTACGAATTCATAGGACTAGTTGTTTGAAATTATTTTTGTTTTAAGATGATGATTTGATTTTAAGCAACTGCTAAGAAAGCAGTACGTGCTTGTAGATAACCAACCAGTGGACCAAGGGAATTGATAATCGAGGATGAAAGCCTTAACAAAGGGCACCAGTGCATCTACTTGCTTTAAAAAACAGGACCTCCCGGTTACGAGACAACTGCTCTACCACTGAGCTTTCATATCTCCTCGAGCCTCCTGTTTAAGCATTCAATTTGTCCCAAGTTCTACAACTTTGAAGATAAAGAAAGCTGCACTTGCGTATTTGTCTTCCTCTTTATATACTACATGTAATACTGCCGAACCTCATCATAGCAACTCCTCAAGACCATGCAAATTTCCTTGTATATTTGAAAATGGTCATATCACGGTTAAATAATGGTTGCTAGATCATGGTGTCGAATGAATCCTTGAGCCCATTAGATCTACTTTCTTAGAATAATTTCTACTGGTGTAAGTGGTTGAATAGATTCTTCTATTCTTAATAAATAACTAAAGGTCATTTAAAACGGTTTAAAGCCTTTGAGTAAATGTCTCCATAAATTACAATTATCATAACAACTTTCACCTATTGCACCATTCAAACACACACATTTTATTTTAGTAATGAATTTCTTTTTAGATTAATCTCTACAGGGCCCTGTTTCATGAAACTTGTCATCAATGACAGGTTGCAATAACTGTTACATGTATAAGCTACTGAAATCCTTGCATCTGAATGGCTGAGAGCAAATTTGTCAGCAAAAATCACTGACAAGACACTTGATGAAACGCCCCCTCCCCCAGGTGTTCGCATGTTCTTTTGCTTTCAAGATGCTTTCATTCCTTTGGCAACCGTTTACTTTGGAGGGTTGTTGAATAATCTTAGCTATTTGAATTATCTGTTACAGACAATTCAACTTCTAAGAAATAATCAAATAGCTATCAATACAGATATCCTGAAGCTTTTCGTCTTGCATTCATCAAATAAATACAAGTGTAAGATGAAAGCTCAATGGCCCAAATTCACAAAAAGGTTTATTTCAACCCATGGTTAAATCATGATTTAAACCTCCATTGTCGATTAAAATAAGCGTATATAGTAGACCAGCCAAGATGATTTTTTTTTCTTTGGACGGCATATTATTGCACGCCTATTGACATGCACGTACGATGATTATGTAGGTTTAAAGGGTACCAATCACCAAAAAATATTTTGCTCGGAATGTTAGGGGTTCTATGTCGATATACTAAATTCAAAATATGAGGTTAAAATGTTGATTCTATAAAGAGACGTTACAAGTTAAAACACACTCCCAATAAATAATACAGTGGCTTGTGAGGAGACTAGTCGACGCACCTGTACGCACTCGCACAGAATAAGGGCCCGCGTGGAACCGAATTCTGAGTTTGGTTACGCGCAAGGGGGTTTTATGGATTCCTTCATTATCTTCATACTCCTTAACCGTTACTTAACCGTTAACCTACAGAAGGTCAGGTAAAGTGTTTTTTGAGGTTGATTTTATAAATTCTAATTGTACGCAATTTTTTTTTTTTTAGGTGATTAGTACACTTTAAACCATGAATGAAAATAAACCTCTTCCTTGAATTAAGGCCATAATTTCTGTTTCTAAAGCAACTCTTTGATTTTGCACTAATAATCTCTTTATCTATTCTAGGAAAATACTCAATTTGCAAAGGATATCGATAAGAAAAAAGCAATAATAACTTAATACTGTAGCTTTAACACTACACTGCCTTTCATCTATGATTTTAACTGTAAACTTTTAAAGGAGAATGAAACCCTGGGGGAAAATCAATGTACACAAAATTTTATATTTTCCCCATCATCTCTCAAGGTGCAGCTTGTCTCCTTCTTAGCTCAAGATATATCATGGGAAAATGTATTTGACACAACATAGGTTGAGTTCACAAAAAGACAAGCAGCATCTTTAGATATAATGGGGAAAATATGAAATTTTGTGTACAAAACATATGGAGAGTTGTACTACTAAACCTGTCACTTTGAAGCAACATTGCCAATTTGAGGATCGCCATAGAAAGTAAATTGAGACTTTTCAAACTTTCATAACTTTCTCATTTCGAAACCGAGTTTGATGGAACTTTTTTTAAATTGCTTCTCTCTATCCTCTCTTTTCATTAAAATTGATTTTTCCCCTGCGTTTCATTCTCCTTTAAATCATAACTGTTTAATGTGTCTACGTTATTCATTAACACAATAACAAAGATAAGATAATTGTTTTGCAAAAGTATGCGGAAATATGATCTAGATGTCTGTTTTCTACCAACGGTAGGTAACAAAAAAGGCACATATGAAATAGACATGTTAAAAGTAAATGTTTCGGAATACATCATGGTATGTTTGAGCAGAAAAATATCAAATGAAATGACAGACAAACAGATAGATCTTAGCACAAGTAATAGAAAATGGATTTGCCAACAATCACAAAAAAGCATTAAGCATCTGCACATGAAATATTGCTACATTGTTTGAGACATATGTCCAATTTATCAGTACCTTGAAATGTTAGCATACAGGACACATTTGGATAGAAACCCAGTTAATAAAATCAGTCCATTCTTTAAGGAATCTAAGGATGAAATCATGTCCCACACAATCACAAAAAAGCATTAAGCATCTGCACATAAAATATTGCTACATTGTTTGAGACAAATGTCCAATTTATCAGTACCTTAAAATGTTAGCATACAGGACACATTTGGATAGAAACCCAGTTAATAAAATCAGTCCATTCTTTAAGGAATCTAAGGATAAAATCATGTCCCACATTTTAGATGCTGCCATGCTGAGTAGGCCTTGGGCAAGCTTTATCCCATTCAATAATGTGTGGAATTCAATGACATACAGACAGCACAGAGGTGCCTTTCATAAGACCAATATCCTGTATTAAATGGATAATGAAGTGTACATACCACATGAATAAAATACAGTCAAACTGGCTTTAGCAACCACCTGTATAGAGAGACCACCTGTCTATGAAGACCACAATTTTTGTTTCCCTTTAAAAGTATTTCTCATTGAAAAGTGTATTAACGGAACCTCTACAGAAGGACCGCTTCTCTTGTCTCCCTTGAGTGGTCTTTATAGACAGGTTTCACTGTCCCTGGTCTGTTGAAATGAAAATTTATGAATTATTCATTTGAAAGATACTTCCTCTGGTGTTTCTCAAGGAGAACAGGAAAATATGAGCAGGGCTCTACACTAAAAAGTGCCCGGGACACATGGGTGCCCATAATCTAAGTCCAGACCAAAAAAATTCAAAGTCTTTACACATGGCTCATGCTAAAATTCCATAAAAATATATAAATCCGGACACCCTATGAGAAAATTGAACGCAGAGCCCTGATAAGGGTATCGGCATCAAGCATCTTTCACACTATTTAAGAAGTTCAATCCTCGACCATTGAGGATTGGGAGTGTTGGTTATACGATGGTGCCGGGCCATGATATGATGGTAAGCTGGGCCTTCAGTTGGATGTTCTTGAGAAGTGTGACGGCTTCCTTGTGAGAGATATCGACCAGAGACAGAGAGTTGACTGACTCAATAATGTCACCGCATCTATCAAGAAAAAAAGAAGAAAAGGATTATAGTCAATTGTGATCATTCTTCCTAATTTTTTTTCGACTTTTCTAGAGTTAGGTGTCGTTTGTGATGTAGTCTGGAGGCAATTGATATCATTTTTGGTGTGAGATATCAACCAGGCAGACCGACTCAATGATATCACCACATCTACCACAAAACAAAACAAAACAAAACAGATTCCCATGAATTATTATTCTTTCTAATTTTTTCTACTTTTCTACATTAGGTGGCGTTCGTGACATACATGTAGTCTGAGGCAATTGATATCATTTTTTTTTTTTTTTTGTGAGAGTTGTCTACCAGACTAACAGATACTGTAGACTCTATGATGTCACTGCATCTACCAAGAAAAAAAAGATTACAGTCAATTGTGATTATTCCTCCTAATTTTTTTTCTACTTTTCTAGATTTAAGTGTCGTTTGTGATGTAGTCTGAGGTCATTGATATCATCTTTCGTGTGAGATATCAACCAGGGACAAAGGATTTACCAACTTACTGATGTCACCGCATCTAGCAAGGAAGAAATGAAAAAAAAATTCTCATCAATTGTTAATATTCTTCCCATTTTTTATTGTATTTTTTCACTTTTCTACATTTATGCCCACCACACACTAAAACATATGACTACAAAAAAAAAATATTATAAGAAAATGTACACTTGCAAAATCTTCCTTACTGAGGATCCTAAAGATTAAAAGATTAAGAAGGTACCTTAGCAAAAAGCATGCTGCATAAAGACTCGGGAAAGACACAGAGAGGAAAATTCCTAGTTTTTTCTGTGCTTCTAAAATAAGAATCAAACATAGCTGAATAAAAAAGTTCCTTTTTTGTGCTTAAAAGTGTTCAAAGAGGTAAATTCTATTTCTACATCCTAATACTTTGGTTCTGCCTCTATAAAATAAAATTATAATTCTGAATAATTTTATCATATGCGTCAACTCCGTCGAGTATCGTTAACCTTTCAGTTGGAGAAAAAAAAGACAAATCAGCTTAAAATCATGAAAAGTCTTGCAACAGGTTTGAAACCACTACGATTCACAGCCAACTGGGCCTTTTCTCTGACCAGAAGGTTCCCCCCCCCCAGCTGTCATATTAATGGGGGGGGGGGGGGGGGAACCTGCCATGTTAGGTGTTAAATTAAAACACTCACTTTAATAGTCCACTTTTTGCTGCTACACCATTACTGACGACAGTCTTCACATAGATAGGTTGAGCACCGTGTGTTGAGTCATTACCACCTACTATACTGAATCCTAGACTAGCATTGGGGCCTTTCTCTAGGGTGATCTGGTGGGATTGACGACAGCATCTGGAACAGCAACAACAGGAGATTCCATTAAAAGTGTGTATATCATTACAGCTGTCCTATGTTTTGGACTCCCTCCCTTTCACATATAAGTAGAATACATTCTAAAAGTAACCTACCAACCCACTGAATGTAGTATCAGGGTTCCCAAAGAAATTTGAGAACCAAAATCCATGACTTTCCATGACCAGACAAGTACAATTTTTGGAATGGCTTGCAACATCCAGCAGCATACAAATACCACACAGTGGTAAATGTATATATTATTTCATGTTTGTGACGGAAGGCAGCCATAGTCACATACAGCCCACACCCACAATGAATTTCCATGACTTTCCACGACTTTGGGAGATTTTATTTTTCCTATTTCCCATGACTTTCCAGGTTTTTCATTGACTGTGGGAACCTTGAATATACACTTCTTGTCCAACCCGTATCTTTCTTATTTTTCTTCTTTTTTTTCCCAACAAAATGGCCATATTAATTGTACTACACCTCACTTGCTGAGAAGTATCAAAGCCATTTTCTCCACACATATTACTTGTTGGACTTATTCATCGAAACTTACTGGGTAAGAGACAGCTATGACAACTAGGAGGGAATGTACCCATGTGTTTCATTATCAGGGTCATATCCCCCTCTATAATACTAAAATTACAGTAAATGTGTATATCTTGGACTGCTCCATTCCCTTACTGGGGATATTGACAGCTAAATATGTTGCTAATGAAAGAACATTAAAGCGACATTGAATCCTGTAAAAATGGTGCTACCTCACCCTGCATAAACAATCGAGCAGTCCGAAATACAAAATATGAGCATCCAGTGGAATATTCCATTTACTTGCTGGGGTAAGCCATGTTAGCCAAGAAGGAATGTATCCATGTGTTTCGTTATCAGGGTCCGTGTCCCCACCCCCTTATAAAATCATGCATTCCAAAATCATTACAGTACAAGTGTAGCTCTTGGAATATTCCATTTACTTACTGGGGTAGGGATAGCCATGTAAGCCAGCAAGGAATGTATCCATGTGTTTCATTTTCAGGGTCCGTGTCCCCCTCTATGACGCTTAAGGTCAACGACCTCGCGTTGGCAGACTCCTTGAGCACCTTTACTGCTTCTGTGTGAGGGAGATCTAGAAGGCTAGTACCGTTCACGCTGAGAAGAATGTCTCCTTTCTGTGTATGGAATTGAATGTGAGAGTCGTTAGTTTGGAAGAAACGTGAACACATTAGGGTGCGATACAACTGAATACATTCCAAGTAGGATTATGAACTATCATAAACATCCTTTCAAGATTCTAATTTGAGGTTTTGATTCATCATTTTGTTCTTAACCCCTTTCATGCCACCAGATTTTTGAGCAATTGTCAAAAATGAACTTTCAAGAGTTCAATATGAACTTTCAATGCGTTTTTTCATGAGCAAACTGGGCAAAGATAATTACATGTATATTGCATGGGAATAAACATAATGAAGGCACAGGTTTCTGTATGAGGAAGAATTTTCAAGACATTCTGAGCCTAAACAAAATGTTCAACACTCACATTCTTGGGCGGGATTTGCCGCCCACGGCATGCATGGCAGGGGTTAAATTTGGTTGGACTATCTTTCAAGATATGTACCCATTTATGCTTCAGGAAAAGGCAAATGAATGTAACTCTAGCCAGACTTATGGTAAATCATCTACTTTCTTGAACATTAACCCTTTCAGGAGAGGAAATATTTCAGGGCTAAATTAATCAGATTTTGTTCTTCAAATTGGCAACAATAATTTTTTTTTTCTTTTATTGCTACATGCTTCTAATTAGGTGTAATGTCTTTGAAAACAATATACATGGTTAGGAATTTTGTCAAAAAGTTTTTAAAATTGCCAATTCAGGTAAAAAAAAAACAATGATTTTTGAACCTCTCAATGTGTTGCCAATTTAAGGAATTTAAAGCTTATTCTAATTTTTTAAAATTCCTGGCATCAAACGCGAATTATGGTCATGAGAAATATGGACATATATGCAGAAATTTGTTTCCACTCATGCATCTGGTATATTTTTCAGAGCTCTGAATCAAAAGTTATTGACCCAAACCACAAAATGTGGTCAATTGTCTCAAAAGGGTTAAGTAAAATTCTGTTCTTTATTTTCATAAGCTACATGTATTTCCATCCAAACGATGATTTATCTTATGCAAACACATGTCAATTTAACCCATTGGCTACGGGAACCGGGTGGAGCATGTATTAAGCATATGGGAATAAAAGAATTCAGTAATCAACCGGTTAAAGGTATTAGATAGTTTTGGGAAGCCCTCAAAAACTTTGTGAGATTTCTTTGATTTTACTTAATAAATAGCAGGGTACTAACATAACTAAGATGCTGTGAAGTTTTTTCCTCCTCAAGTGAAATATTTATCGAATTAGAGGTGAAAAGAATAAAAATCCCTGGCCCAAAAAAGAGGGGATGTAAATTCGAACAACGGCCATACACATTACTCACATGAGGATTGCTGTGTGTTATAGAATACACTACACACAGTGCTAAGCGCTGGGTTTATTGTGTGGGGAACCTTCGGGTGGATATGGTCTCAGCGTGAGGCAGTGAAAAGCCGTTACCAAGCGTTTTTTTACAAATATTTACACTAAGATTTGTTCGAAATCGTGAATGGAATGTTAAATAATCCCGTACATGTGTCTTATGATAAAAGGAGAATAGTATGTGACTATGTTAGATAAGTTTCTTGGCAGTATGATTTTTGCTACCGAGACTGTCTATGAGCTTAAAGAGTCATGCTACAAACATCTACTCCACAATCTTCTTTCAATATTGTTGAGGCTGGTGAATGATCTTACTTTGATTGTAGCTACACATACGTCTGCCTGGATGCCTGTGAGGGAGATGGGAACATCAACCACTCTCACTGATAACCATACACTCAATCAGAAAGTAAAGGCTGGTAAATGATCTCACTTGAGTGTAGCTATACACCCCTCTGCCTAGATGGCTGTGATAAAGATGGGAACATCACCACTCACACTGCAATCATATATACTAAATCAGACTGGTGAATGATACTATCTTGAGTTGACAATGTCTAGCTACACATCCATCTACCTAGATGGCTGTGATAAAGATGGGAACATCACCACTCACACTGCAATCATATACTAAATCAGACTGGTGAATGATCCCTACCTTGAGTTGACCATGTCTAGCTACACATCCATCTACCTAGATGGCTGTGATAAAGATAGGAACATCACCACTCACACTGCAATCATATACTAAATCAGACTGGTGAATGATCCCTACCTTGAGTTGACCATGTCTAGCTACACATCCATCTACCTAGATGGCTGTGATAAAGATGGGAACATCACCACTCACACTGCAATCATATACTAAATCAGACTGGTGAATGATCCCTACCTTGAGTTGACCATGTCTAGCTACACATCCATCTGCTTGGATGCCAGTGATAAAGATGGGAACATCACCCTTCCTCTGTCCCTTGCCACCACTCACACTGATGCCCATACACTCCTTGTATCCCTGTGAAAGAAGAAGAAATTGAATATATAAAATTTAAGAAGATTGATCATCAAAAGTTGGCTTGCTACGTATGTTTGGAGTTCTATGAGCATTCCAGGACCCCATCTTAAAAAGAATTGTGATTGCAAATAATTTCCAACTGATATCAATCGAAACTCTTTATTAGATGGGGCCCAGGTATCAGCTTGAAATGTGACGTCTTCAAAACTGATATTGCGCATTCTCTACTGAAATATTCAGTCATACTCCAACTTTCGAAGTTACGAAATGACAAGTCCATGTGATTTTTAGTCTACACAAAAGTTTTTGTGAGGATTTCAATTCATCAAGTAGGCCCTTTGAATTTGTATGTAATGCAACTTTTATTGTTACATCGTATGCTTAATTTTCTTTCCACTTAAATTTACTTTGTATTAGGCTACGTTTTTAATATTAGTTTAGAATGTAAGTTTGTAAATTTCATTAATTATCATTAATTAATAATATTAATGCTATTTCACGATAGGACTTCTGTATATTTTAACAAATTACTGAGTAAAGCACTTAGAAGCTTTTTATTAAGCACTACCGAAAGGTAATCTATTATTATTGTTTATTATCAGATTCTCTTCCTATTTAAATTTCTTACATAAATGAAAACAAAGACATCTAGGAATGCTTGTATTCAAAGTGAAAAGCTTTGCTCTCACTTTTTTTTTCTTTGTATGCATTTTTAGAGATATCATTTCTGCTTTTCCTTTTTTTCATCCAGATCTCTTTTCCCCCAAAAGAGTTTTCAAAGTCAGAGTGTGTTCTGTTTTGCATTACTGTTAGAAATTTACCACGGAACAATTGTTGCCAGAGCAAAATTATAACACACGATCTGAGAGCGATCTGAGAGAGGTGTCGTGGTCTAGTGGATACGTCACCGGACCGTGGATCACTAATGTCCTTTGGCAAGGCATTAATCTACATTTGCCACTCTCCAACCAGGTGTTAAGTTGGTACCCGGTAGGATGCGAATGTCATTGTGACTGGAATAGTATATGTGCGCCTGTGAAATGGCCGCCAGACTGGAATGCTCCCTAGTGGAGTGGAGAATGTGCACTATAAGTGCAGAATCGTAAATGGATCCATTGACTGGGGTAATAATACACTGTTAAGCGCTTTGATCAGTTACTAACTGGAAAGGCGCCATATAAATGCAGGTATTATTATTATTATCTGCCCACTGGCTAGAGTGGGCCATAAAATACTACACTCTGATGCCGATCAGTTCTGACCCAATCCATCAAGTCCTATTTCGTTTAAACCCAATTCGTCTATTCTTTGTGGGGTCTAATCATCATTTCGTCTACTCTTCATACCTTTTTGATGTTGACGGTCTTCTCCGCCCTGACTTTTGGAGCGAGGGCGTGCCTCAGCAACGTGAAGGGTTCGGTAGGAAGCTCTGCTGGGGGTGCCTGGATGACCTCAGGGGTCGTAACCTGGACCTGGCGCGATACGACCATCTCAACACGATCGCCACAGTCCTGAGAGGTAAAAAGCATATTAATTACAGAAGAGAAAGAAGGGCCCAACTCTATCCAAACAGTTCTTGAGTTGTTAACCCTTTCAAGACAATTGACCACATTTTGGGGGCTGGCATAATTACCTTTTGATTCAGAGTGCTAAAAAATATACCAGATGCATGAGGTAGAAAGAGCAAAAATTTCTGCACATATTATGTCCATTTCTGTTGCATGACTATATTACGTTTGATACAAAGAGTTTTAAAAATGAGAATAGCCTTTAAAATCCTTAAATTGCCAACATAACGAGAGGTTCAAAATCATTGTTTGTTTCTTTCATCACAATTGGCAATTTTCTCAACTTTTCAACAAAATTCCCAACCATGTATATCGTTTTCAAAGATATTACACCTTAACAGAACCATGAAGCACTAAAAAAAATATTATTGCTGCCAATTTGAAGAAAAAATTGTGATCACGGAACTTGGCACTCCCGAACCTAACCACACCAAATGGAACATAGAAATGGTCATGGTAAGAAAAGTGAATCATAACATGTACATTACATAACATAATAGCAGCAAGCCGTATCATCTGTTTCATTCATTGTTTCTTGTCTGTTTTTCTATTGGGCCATCTCGTGAAAGAAGCCAACACTCATGACACCTTACGATCGGTCTGCGATCCGATTTATGAAATAAATCGCTATGGCATTAAATATTGGCATTTTAACAAATCAAATCGGCCCCATTCAGGTTCTGAAAAGTAACATGAATACTAAACATAGGGTTCGGGTGAGCTGTCAGCTTTCTACAGGGAATAAGGGCAAAATTAGTTTCAAATCGTAGGCAGTCGTACGATTTTTGTGACGTCACTACGACTCGGAGCCGATTTGGCCATTCCTCCGACAAGAAAACTCGGCAAAGGCCGTATTATCGATTTTACTATCTGTATGACTCTTCAGACCCTTAATCAAAAATATTTGTTTTTTTTAAATGACTTGTCAAATGATATTACATTTTTGGGGGAAATAGGATCGCAGCCTAATCATAAGGTGTGCGGCGGCCTTTACATGTTACAAATCACTAGTGTGCAGAATGTACGAGTGGTGACATTTTTGCACAGAATGCCCTCTTTTTCCCTTTCTTTGTGGTTTTTACTCACTCATGTGGGGGACGGCATGTGTGAGCGTAGCCTCAAGAGCTTGGTGATACTTCAGAATTTGCTCTTATCCCAAAACGTCCCTCTCCTACCCCCCTCTCTCTCTCTATCTGTTTATCTACCTAAGAGTTATGCATAATGTTCAGCTCAGGGTTGAATTTATGAATTTGGTACAATGTATGTGTCGGTAAATGACTGCGGAGGAATAGCTGCCAGAGCAAGTGTTGTATAACCATTCTACATGTATATCTTACCCTTATAATCCTAGCTACTCTTTCAGGCATCTCATCTTCAACGTTGAATCCATTGATCTGTAATACTCTGTCATCTGCTTTTAACCTCCCATCTCTCCTTGCTAGACTGCTCTCCAACTGCATAAGAAAAAAACCCCCAGAAATTAACAATTTATGACAAATGTGTACACAAAAATAAATAGTATGAACCACAAGAGTGTGATACCATATGTTTTCCCCTGTGATAAATAAATCTAATACAGATTTATCTTTCTATGCGACATCAAATTAGCACAATATCATTTCAACCCTTTCCGTGCCACTAGATTTTTGACAATTGCACAAAAATGAAGTTTCAAGAGTTAAAATATGAACTTCCAATGAGTTTTTTCTTGAACAAACTAGGCAAAGATGTATTACATAGGAATAAACATCTCACATAAATAGATGAAATAGAACAAAGATCAGCAATGTTAATAAGCATCAATAACCCTTTCAAGACAACTGATCACATTTTGTGGTTTTGCTTAATAACTTCTGATTCGGAGCTCAACAAAATATACCAGATGCATGAGTAGAAAGAGCAAAAACTTGTGCACACTCTATGTCCATTTTAGTTGCATGACCATATTGCGTTTGATGGCAGGAATTTCAAAAACGAGAATAAGCTTTAAAATCCTTAAATTGGCAACACATTGAGAGGTTCAAAATCATTGTATTTTATCAACAATGTGATACCTACCACTTCCATGATGTATATTCCTTGCTCACTCCTGTACAAGAAAATGAAAAATAAAAGTACAAAAAATTAGGATCACAAGACAAAGCACAGTCTACTACTAAAGCCCTTTCACACAAAAACTGACTTACAACCAATGGACCTGTTTACTAATTTCACGCAAAGTTCTTGAACAAAAGTTTCTCTTGATGACTCAAAAGCTTGCTTGATGCTTGTCCAAAATAGCAACAACTAATATATGCAAAATGGAGTCCTTCCATAGACATGCTATTTGCATAGTAGGTGCACTAAATAGTTTGTAACTAGGGGAACTGGAGAGAAACATGCATAAATTGAAATACATTAATTAACAGGTCTATTTGAGAACATCATTGAATAGAAGCAAACTGAAGCTTTTCGTCTTGGACTCATCAAAGTAAGTCCAATTTGTCCTGGCAGAAAGAGTTTGTAAGGACGCTCGTATTACTTTTTACTAGCTCCCGTTTTTACAAAAACCTGCTAGCAATAAGCCTAATTTCCTGGGGTTTTTTGCAGACAACCAATCAGAGCCGGTTATTATTTTTTGCTTGCTTTGTTCCCTTAGTTTCCGTTTATGTTGTTTGATTTTGGGTTTCTATTCATTCTTGTGATTTACAAGATGAAAAGCTTCAGTATGCGTCTATTCAACGCTATTCTCTGATTCTTAAAGGCGGTCAGTCGGCGGTGCCCGTGTGTTTCTATGCAGTCCAGGCGAAGGCAAGTTCGGAGATTTATGTATTCGTACACATCAACTTACATGTATGTACACATCACAGCGATCTATGCGAATTTTTGCCGAGGAGAAGGACATTTTGCTGATCCTCACTATACTTTCGACTAGACCTAGTTTCGTATGCGCACAAACTATTTTGCAGCATCAGCAAACACCTGTAGATTTTTCTCCAGTGAAACCGCCGCCTGACCGCCTTTAACTACCAAACATCTTTTTTAGTTACAATTACAACCAATTGTAAAAATCTATTGTATCTCCATTCTTGCTGCAATTGTACATTACATGTACGTTCTTTCAGTAACATAAAGCTGATTGTAAGCAGGACTTCACGCTAACTTTTTTCTTAGGGGGTCCCGATTGACATTTTTATGGTGTGTATGCATAAACCTAACTCTCACCCTAACCTTAACCTAAACCCTATTGCTACATTGGAGGAATGGGACTAAAGAACCCAAGTCCAAGTGGTCCTATGACCTAAATGGAACAGGACCATAAGTATGGACTACAAAATCTTTTTTTTTTTAATCACTCACTGTTTTGCTGCTATTTTGATGCCTAAGGGTACACCTGTGACCTTGGTAAGGGAGACTTGAAGAACCTTGGTAGTGAATGGAGCTGCCTTGGATTCCTGCTTCTCACGGTATATCGTCAGTCTGAGAGGGGCCTCAGCCGAACACAGCGCCTCTCTTGCTATGCTGTGTGGGACATCTCGCAAGTCTCTACTATTCACCTACACATGTATACAACAAAAAGGAGAGCAGAAAGCCATTTAGTTCTGGAGAGCTTAAAAGGAGCACTAGATTGATAGAAGACCCACTACTGTGATCAAGAAAACATATCCTGTTCCTATCAATAAGAATGGGAAAAAACTTTAAATAACATATTAAGCAGATCTTCAAATAGTCAGTCTGAGAGGTCATTTGGCTGAACAAAGCACCTCTCTTGCTATGCTGTGGGGAACATCAAGTCTCTACTGTTGACCTACATGTATAAAGCAACAAAAAATAGAAAGAAAAAGAAAGAAAAAGAAAGAAAAAGGAAGAAAAAGAAAGAAAAAGGAAGAAAAAGAAAGAAAAAGGAAGAAAAAGGAAGAAAAAGAAAGAAAAAGGAAGAAAAAGAAAGAAAAAGGAAGAAAAAGGAAGAAAAAGAAAGAAAAAGAAAGAAAAAGGAGTAGAAAACAATAAGCTCTGAGAAAGCACTAGGTAGGAAAAAAAAAAGGAGCAATTGTTATTAAAAAAAAATCACTATCTCTCACCTACAGACATTGAGCAAGACCCTAACAATAATGTCTAAGCAAGCTTATCTCTTTATGATACTCTGATTTTACCCTGCTACATTTTGCTGTTTAAGTTTAATTTTTTTTTTTTTTTTTTTTTTTTTTTGGACATGCATATATTTGAATATTTTTGTATTTCATATTGTCCTTTTTAAAGTGAATAAAGAACAAATGAAACAAAATTGACAGATAACCATTTTCTCTCACACAACTGACAACACACAGAATGCTGACATGTTGAATATTATTTGTGAGAAACTCGGACTGGAGTTTATGAAAAACGTGTGTTATGAATATTGAATCAAACTATAACCTACAAGATGAGGGATAGTTTGACTATTTCCTTGTTATGAGCTAACTCGAGCTCAAAGTATACAGGAAAAGTAATCACAGAAAAACTATATTTTCATAATATCTCCTTAATTTCGATTGTAACCTACTACCACATTAATAACAAATCCAGGCAATTGAAGCACAGGATAAACCTCACATCCTTTGTTACCACATCTGATAATTTGTTACCAATTTGGTGATCACCCACTAATCACTGACAAATGTGTGCTATAAATATTGAATCAAATCATGACCTACAAGATAAGGGATAATGTGACTATTTCCTTGTTATGAGCTAACTCAAGCTCAAAATATACAGGGAAAAAAAAAACCCAGGAAAAGTAATCACAGAAAAATATATTTTCATAAAGTCTTCCCAATTTTAATAGATTGTAGCCACTACCATATCAATAACAAATTCAGGCTATTGAAGCACAAGTTCAAAGATAAACCTTGCATCCTTTGTTGCCAATTTGGTGATCACCCACGAATCACTGACCTGTACTATTTGATCACCAGGTAGTATCCTTGCGTCTTCTGCTACCACTTCACCTGGTATGACTTCTTGGACAACAATACCAATCTGAAAAAAGAAATGGAAGAACCATCAGGCCTAGGGTTCTTGCCAGTGCATAATAATAATAATAATAATAATACTTGGATTTATATAGCGCCTTTTCCATAGGATACAAGACGCTTGTCAATCAGTCTATTTAACAGAGTTGTACAAGTAAGTTTTCAGGTGTTTTTTTTGAAGATGTCTAGTGAAGCACTGTTTCTTAGAAATGATGGGAGAGTGTTCCAGAGACGTGGGGCTAGGGACTGAAAGGATTTAAAGCCAGCTTGTTTATGGGATTTGGGAATGACAAAACACCACTGGTGACAATATCAAGCATGACAGAATTCAGAAAGTTAAAAAAAAAAAAAAAAAAAAAGAGTGTACATAAGCCAGTTTGTAATTAATACAAGGTACAAATGACCCTGAAATGACCTCACTTTGTACGTGTATGCGCATTTGTTTTACTTGTTTTACATGTATATGTATCTGCATATACTGTACAAAGTGAAATTATGAACTGGCTTCTTCTCCCCAACAAGGGTAATAAACATTTTAAGTACACGTATGTCAATGCATACATGTACTTTCAACCTCTAAAATTGCTCTGGTTCTCCCAAACCATCTCCCTGGGATACTAGAAAAGGACATATTTCACTTGATGTGGACCTGCAAGATACATGTAGCTGTGGTCCTCTAAATCTAAACTCCCCCCCCCCCCCCCCCCCCCCCGCCCCCGCCCCCTTCATTCTGGAAAGCCATATATTGCTTTGATTATGTTTTTTTTTTTTTTTAATGCTTTTATTAAATGAAACAGTCGATTGCAAATTGGAAACTGCAGAACATTTTTCATCTCAAAATAGTCTTGAAAATGTGAGGCAAACAAAGATGATAATACCTGCAAACTTACAAGGTTTGTTCCTTTTTAATAGTACGATAATCATTTAAATAGAGATGATGAGATTCATTCCAAGAGCCCATTTAGCAAAGGAATGTGATGAGTCCATCACTACTTCCCTGGCTATTAATGAATTGCGATCAGGCTTTCAGGCAGGAGGGCATCGGGGCATCCAAGAGACACCAATTTTTTTAAAGAGGATACCCTATAATTTTTGTTTGAATCCGCATCATTGGAAGGAATGTCTTTTTATGGGCACCTCTTTTCAGTTGGGACACAACCAATTTCGAAATCCTGAGAAAATCCATGGTTGCAATTTATATTTTCATACACCTGGGTAGAGACAGTCCACTGAATATAAAATGCTCAATTCAGGCACATGGATTTCAGGAGAGGATTCATACCCACACCACTGTTATTCAAAGAAAGTCACAAAGACAACTCTGTCCTATACATGTTGAACCCCAAACACTGACATACAGTTTCTATCATTTTCATCAAAATCATAAAACACTATCTCCAGTGGAAAGTGGAAATTCTTTATCAAATTACCCTTTCAGCTTAAGAATCAACAAAATTTAGAATGAACAAGTTGTACTTACAAGTGGAGTTTCATTTCCACCAACAAAGTAAATTCCTAGATCTCTATTAGGTTTGCGATTGATCTCTATAGATGTTAGCTGACCATGACGGATTGGGGCTCCTGGACCAACTGTGTGATAAGAAAGAAAAAAGAAATACATCTATAATATAGCATTCACTCATTAATTGCTTTGTTTCATGGAGAAGAAAAAAGTATATTATCAATACTAGTTATCAAGTCCATGTGTACATCACTTTCTGTATCATAATTATCATCACAAACATTTAGCCGTTTTTTATTAAGTTGAGTTCTGGTCATGACATTGAATTGTGAAAGAAACTGGCTCAAAGCAATTGGAAAAGGTTGATTATATAGCACAGAAGAATTGGTGCATGCTGTATGGTTCTGGAATCACCCAAATGATAAGAAATTGACTCAATCCTGCTGAGATTCACATGCACTGCACACAGAAATATGAACATGGGACTACACACAAATGTTCGGCCCTAACAATGCAGCTGTTTCTTGTCATATTTTGAATGTGAGGGCATTTGAAGAGCAATCCTTTTCATGGGGACATACATTGTCCATGTAGAGTATCTACTGGAAGATAATCTTCCAAACTAACATAATAACAACAATTTGAGAAAGCTAACAAATCATTTTTTTAACTTACCCAGAACTCAAGTTTCCCTTTAAATACTGGAGAGGGATTACAGTGTATTTCCCAAATAATATACATGTACAAGTACCTCCATTTGACCCTAAACCTTGGGGTTAAAATAGGTACCAAAGCACCTAATATCATTCTTTTCTTTTATAACAGTACAGGGGCCTGTAACAATCAATCTTACGATTGATATCGTAAGTCTCTGGCAAACCATGTACTGAAGAGTTACAATTGATCGTAAGATGATTGTATCTCTTTATGTTACAGCCAGGTCCCAGGTGTGGTTCTACAGGAAAGCCCCATTAACTCAAGGGTATTTACATCTGTTTGGAGCCAGAAGGGCGTTAACTCATATACTTCAACACAGAGGTAACGCCCTTCTGACTTTAAACAGATGATATCACAGTTTCACAAATTCACAATACATTTCACAACTTTACCCCTACATGTACATGAATCTCCCGAATGGCAGTTTGACTTTGACCATCTGAGTGAAGGTAGGAGGGACCCTATTCTTCATCACGTTCTACCACTCAGCACCTTTGTATGGTATCACATTATGACTCAACGCTGGAATGTCAACATATCAAAAAGTGCGTGCAACCTTCTGTTTGTCTATGGGAATCTTACATGGAGAAGGTGCGCTGTAGTTTGCAGACACAGACCCTTGTCAGTTTTAACATGTATACTAAACATCCGTGTAAGTTCTGAATTGTGAGACTACAGAGACTGCTTTTCATAGACCCTGTACTGCATCTGCTCTCATTTGACTCAGGCAGAGACTGATAAAAGGTACGCTAATTTCCAGGCTTTATGGAATTGTGTGTACATTGTATTAGTGCTGTAACAGAGTCTGTTCAAGCAGACTACATGCAGGCCTGGTGTATTACATGTAGGTGTACACAGGTAAAGATGACTGGGTTTGGTTTGAGGCATGTACAGAGATTTATCATGTCAACACTTAGTCATTTATAAAAATGTAAGCTAAATGTAAGCTGAGATTCCACATTTTGGTATCAAGTACAAAAGAGTTCAAGCACATGTACATAGTAGCTGTACAATGTAATGTACCTTGCCATAGCCCACTCCCCCCCCCCCCCCCTCTCTCTCTCTCTCTCCCTCGCTACTCCCCCATCTCCCCCTCTCATCCTCCCTCATCTGTCTGTCTGTCTGTCTGTCTCTCTCTCTCACTCTGCCTTGCTCTATTTTCCTCCTTTCCTCGATGTCTCTCAGACTCTCTCTCTCTCTTTCTTCCTCACCCCCCTCTCTCTCTCTCTCTCTCTCTCTCTCTCTCTCTCTTACAGGTATATGAACCTGTTGATAATTATCTTTTTTTTCTAATCTCCGTAATTTTAAACCCAGTAGAAACTTATCCCTCCTTTCTTTTATTTCATATTTTTTTTATATGACATGAAAACAGAAGTTCCTCCACTCGAGACATTAACCCTTTCAGGACAGGGATTATTTAAGGGTTAAATTGATCATATTTTGTTCTTCGAATTGGCATCAATAATATTTTTCTTTTAGTGCTACATGGTTCAAATAAGGTGTAATGTCTTTGAAAACAATATACATGGTTAAAATTTGTTGAATAGTTGAAAGAAATTGCCAATTTTGATGAAAAACAATGATTTTAAACCTCTCAATGTGTTGCCAATTTAAGGATCTCAAAGCTTATTCTTGTTTTTAAAATTCCTGGCATCAAACGCAATATGGTCATGCAATAAAAATGGACATACATGTAGTGCATGCAGGAAATTTTGCTCTTTCTACTCGTGCATCTGGTATATTTTTTAGAGCTCTGTATCAAAAGTTATTGAGCCAAACCACAAAATGTGATCAATTGTCTTGAAAGGGTTAATTCTGCTGCGCACACAATGATGCGACGACGCGTTAGATGAGCTGTGAAGATATACACCATGTCCTGTAAATCCCCTTAATCTCCCTTAATCCTTCATCACTGATCCCCTTTCATCTACAAGCCCTCCCTCCTCCTCATCCCCTCTTCTCCTCAGGCTCATCTGCCACCCCCATTCAGACATGAGCAAATAGTATCATAAAGCTACATGTATTTCTAAAACAATCGAGCTATATTTGTTTTTTCTTACTCTGAACATCATTATTACCCAGTATAAAGCAATTGTGCATGTACATTTACATGTACATATACGGTGAAACAAAGGTTTCAGCAAGGTTTTGAACAAAATATCTCAATAAATAATTGGGGTCCATTGCCTGTCTAAACATCGTATTGAATGAAAATCACAAAACTGGGCAAGGCTGAGGATATCAAGGCACACACTGAAATATGTGAATAAGTCAAAAGTCATATTGTATGTTCAACTATGGGCGTTGAGGTAATTGATAAGCCGGGGCCCTGTTTGATAAAACTTGTCATCAATGACAAGTTGCAATAACTGTTACAAGCTACTGAAATCCTTGCACCTGACTGGCTGAGAGCAAATTTGTCGGTAAAAATCACAGAAAAGACACTTGATGAAATGCCCCCCTGACATACATGTAGATATGTTGTGAGAAACAGTGAGATGACCACCCCAAAACCAGTTTTTTTTTCATCATATAGATCATCCTTTTAGGTGACATTCCTATCCAGTATCAACATGTACATCACTACATGATGATTCTTTATACAACAAGTGCTGCGTATAGGTTTTCTCTCGTGTGAATGCCCTGTATGATGCCCAGCCTCTACCTGGTATCCGATAACCAGTGAGTCATCGCCACGGCAACCCAAACTGAGAACATCCAGGTAAGAGGTGGGATGACCATGAATACGTTGATGAAATCTTGACCATAATGGTGGTTGAAATTAGAGGTACGGGGATGCTTGGAGATATTCATAGTTTTGAACTACGCCCTCGATCTTGTTCACTCTCCAAATCGGGATTTCACATACTCGATGTCTTTCCTTCTCAAAATCTTTCTTTCTCTGCAGTTCTCTTCTTTTCCACCCCCCCCCCCCCCTTACACTTTGCCTTTATGCCAAGCTCTCTCTTTCTCCATCACAAATTCTATCTCTCAATGTAAGTTCTCTTTAATACTATTATATCTTCTCTCTCTCTCTCCCACTCTTTCTCAATCAATCAATACCACATTTTCCTGTGAGGTTGGGGTATAAAGAAAGAAAGAAAAAACTCATGGTAATGATCATAAGTCCCCCCCCCCAAAAAAAAAAAAAAAAAAAAAAAAAAAAAATGAAATGAAATGAAAAAATTGTAATTAAAAAAAAGAAAATTGGTAGAAAAAGCATATCTAATGTAGAGTACATGTATGTACTTTCTACCCAATCCTCCTTTAACCCTTTCAAGACAATTGACCACATTTTGTGGTTTGGCTCAATAACTTTTGATCCAGAGCTCTAAAAAATATACCAGATGCACGAGTAGAAAGAGCAAAATTTTCTGCACACACTATGTCCATTTTTATTGCATGACCATATTGCGTTTAATGCCAGGAATTTTAAAAACAAGAATAAGCATTGAGATCCTTAAATTGGCAACACATTGAGAGGTTAAAAATCATTGTTTTTCATCAAAATTGGCAATTTCTTTCAACTATTCAACAAATTTCTAACCATGTATATTGTTTTCAAAGACATTACACCTTATTTGAACCATATAGCACTAAAAGAAAAATATTATTGTTGCCAATTTGAAGAACAAAATGTGATCAATTTAGCCCTTAAATAATTCCTGTCTTTTAAGTTGGAATCATTTCTGATGCAGTACTACATGTATGTACATGGTACATCCATCCCTCTCTAGTGATATACATGTTGACACTCTGGACATTTTTTCCCTTCATTAAAAATGCCATAACAGGTGAATAAAGCATTTCAAGTGCAAAATCATCACTTATTCATGCTTCATAGCCACAGGCCATTTTAGTAGGGACAAATATTGACGTCATAAAAGAGAGAATCTGTTTGATAGTGAAAGGAAAATGCTGAATCCACAACAATCTTCTATTTCACCTGGTCTGTTTGTTGTCAACAACGGAAGAGCTTTGCATATCATGCAGAATACTGAAATGATTTAGAGCCAGCTTACTATAAAACTATACATTTTTTTAAAGGATAAAAATATGTAAAAGAAATTTCAATCAATAATCATCTGGAGTGAATTTTCATTTTTGAATAAAATGAATAAAGTGACAAACACACATACAGATTAATAATCACTCTGTGACTATCCACTATTTCAAAACTCTGATAGCACTTCTGTACATGTATGTATTTGTATGATTGGTACATGTACATTTGGGGAATGAATTTTTCAATCTATGTACATCTGCAAACAGGAGACTGCCACAGTCGACTTTACTCAAACAATTTGGCGGCCAAGAGTTTCAATCCATGGCGGATACAGAATTAACAGCAATGATAAAAAACAACAAACAAAGCAAAAAAACAAACAAACAGAATATGTGGGAAGAGTAGCTGGTCTCCCTTTAAAATTACCGGTCGTACTTTTCTTTTCCAACTCTTGGATACTACTGTACTGTACATGCATGTACAGGTAGCACAGTACATTATTAACCAAGTCTGATTATGGTTTCCAATTCATGTAACTTTATAACGGGTTGGTGGCCGTGCATTCATTTGTAGAAACTTGATCATGATCGAGTCTGAAGTCTGAGATACAAATAACCATGGTAACGTATAACACGCATTGTACGATTCTTTGGCAGAGTTGGCAATTTTATGACTGTACATATAGGTAAGTAAAAAAAAAGGAACCTTTTAGTAATGTAATAATGTTACTTATTTTACAAAAGTGCACGAAGGGTAATCACACTTTATGAACTCTTTCTTTCTCATTGTATCCCCCCCCCCCCCAATTTTTCTCCCAGTCTCTCTCTCTCTCTCTCTCTCTTTCATTTTCTATTGTATTTCTCTGCCTCATAGTGATACACACTGTACAGTTGAACCTCATTATAACAAACTCCTTGGGACCAATGAAATTACCTATTTATATAGAAACCTTGTTATATCAGGGCTGAAAAACAATAGAATACAAAGTAATGGGACCAGTAAAATGACCTTGTTATAACGAGTTTGTTATAACTGTATTCTTCATAACGAGGTTCCACAGTATTTCCTTCTTTCCTCCTTTGCAATATTTCTCTGTCATACTTTCTTTTTCTCTCTCTCCAAAAGGTTCTGTGGTGAATTACAAATTACATCAAGTTTCATACTGCCCTTGATCTCTCTCTCTCTTTCTTGCTCACACTTTCCAATGCACTCTTTTTCACCATAATTTCAAGCTCAAGAATGTAACAAGTTATAACTCAGCTTAATGGCATGTAAAAGTAGAGCTGCAATCGAGGTGTAGTCTAACTGTGTGGAAGAAATCACACCGTACTCTGTACATGACCACCTTGAGAAATCATGCAGGACATATCGATTAGTTTGTGCAAGGAGGTACCATCCATGGTTTGTGGACAGCCCTGAGGTACGGTATGCAGGCAGCATTCGCTTTATTGACATTGTCAGGGGCAAGTCAAGGGCAAAGATCTCACCGTCAAAGAGGTGGTAAGAGAGCAATGAGGGAGACAAGAATTATTGATCTTTGGATATTCTACATGTACATGTACACGAGTCCAAATGTGGCACATTTGTTCTTTCATAACTAGATAGAGCTCAGGGGTGGTATTCTGAGATTTATTTTATCTTGATTTTAGTGAAATAATTTTAATTGTCATAAGAAATATATGCTTATGGCGCATCATTGGTTAATGCCTGCGCAAAAGTGGCTGCGTACGAGGAATTCATCTGCGCAAACACCAATGAAATGTTGAAATTTGAAATTTGTTATGACAATTACAATCTTTTGACTAAAATCAAGATAAAATCTCAGAATACCACCCCTGTACTCATTGTACATGTGCAGTGTACTAAAATAACCTGGATTGCAAAGTGATATTTTTAGAGCTTTTGCCCGAAACATCAAGTTTTATTGTACTCATAAAAATAAATATGACATACATTTCAAATAATCCCCCCCCCCCCCAACAACAAAAAAAGAAAGAATGTCTCCCTCAATCTCAAATTACTAATTATAATCTATCCCTCCCTCTCTCTTTCTCCTTTTTTCTCTCTTGTTCTCTCTCTCTCTCTCTTATTTCTCCCTCCAGCTTTTTCTCTCACTCTCTCTCTTGTTCCCCTATCATTCTCTCATCCATCTAAATGTATGTTACCTCATCTATCTATCTTATGTCATCCATCTACATGTATCTTTCACTCTGTCATCATTTTTCATCATGACAGACTGACCATATCCACCAATCTCTCTACAGTGTATCATCATCATCCCATCATCCCATCCCATTGATATCCTGTGTCACAGTAATCTTGTTTGCAGTCTAATAGCCCGGTGCAACCACAGGAAAGTTGATTACGAGATTCCTACAGTGTTTTATACAGAAGCGAAAGCAGGGTACAGACTGCACTACAACATCATACATGTACATGTATACAGAAACGTCTTACAAAAAACTGGTTTTGGAGAAGCCAGCTGACACCTTACATACATACGTGTACATGTACATGTACATGTAGGAATGTATGGTACATGTATAAAGTTACGTAATGGACAGCGATGGAGCATATACTGTAGAAAATTACAGCTGGACAGCAGTGTAAAACTTAAAATTTATTTCGTGAGGGCTACTTCGAATTCCACCTACATGTATTGTGTTCAGAGATTTTTATGCGCTACGACCCATGGGCAGAAATATTATTTAATGGTGGCTCTTTTGTCTTGTACGGTAGCTTTTTCAAGAGTTTCGGGGGCTAAGGGCGATTAGCCCCCGCTTATTTTCTTCACTACTGAACAGGTCAGTTCAGCCCTGCCCAGTGATACCAAGGAGTTGTTCTGTGATAACTCCTTGGTAATACAGTTATTGTAACATACAACGTTCACACTACATGGGGATGCTGATTCTTCATCCAGTTTTTGTTTAAAGTGATGCTCAAACATGTGTATAACATGTGTATTACTATACAACATGTTGTCACACGACGTTCAACTTATCTTTAATAGGGTATAGCCATACAATGAATTTAGGCCGTCTGAACTGGGGGTCAATCATCATCCCATCCCAATGCAATTCTCTGTCACAGTAATCTTGTTTGCAGTCTAATTCATCTCAAAAGCTTCTCAATAACCTCTAATCTCAGTAACACCCTCTACTAATGCCACATCAAGTTGCCCAGATATGTCCTAAATTGACTACACTCTTGACCTGTCATAACACATTTCTCTACAGGAGGGACTACAACAAGGGTAATGGTTTTACAAGACAGATGCTTGTAAAAATACACTGCAAATTTTCACCTCTCTATAATGGTTATATTACACATGCTCCTGTGTCAATTTCCTACAGTGTTTTAACATCAACCAAACTTAAATATCAACCCTTGACTAAGTGGCATGAATATGATACCGTCTGGTTACATATTTCAGGCAAAATTTATTAAAATATTTATCTGTCTGACATCCTCAATATTCTTTCATCACGTTTTGATATATGCCAGGGGGGGGGGGGGTAATAGGTACCCCTATCTGTTATCACTGGTATAATATGATAGGACAGTGGACTAGAAAGGGAACTTTTTAATGCAAATCTAATGTTTACTAATCGAAACACCCAAATACATGTAATTTTCCCTTTTATGATTAAGTTAAAGGACCCTAAAGCTGCTTCACACACTTCTGTCCTAAAAAAAAAAAAAAAAAAAAAAAATGTCTTTTTTCAAAACACATTGTGAACCGTTTTTGTCTGTGTTCTTATTTTTTCTCATTTATTTTCTATTCAACATTTCCTTCTAAGCCCATTCTACAATTTTATCCCTTTTCCCATGCTGTCTCTTTCTCACTCTTTGTTTTCTTTCTTTCCCAGGTTAATCTTTTTTATATTTTTTTTCTCACACACTCCCCTGACTGCCCCTCTCTCTCTTCTAAATATCCTATGATCTCCCCACTCCACCTCTCCCTCCTCCCTACCCTCTGACCATCCTCCCCCCCCCCTCCCTCACTCCTCTCTCATTCTTTCTTTTAATCACTCTTTCTTAGTTTCTTCATCTTTTCCCCTATAATGCCACAGTAGCCACAACATTTCTCTCTTAACATTTTCCCATCTCACTTGCACCTTCGTTAAATTCCTCTCTATCTCTACCCCCCTCATCAGTTTCTTTCTCCTGCACGCTCTATCTCTCCCCCCCCCCCCCCCTCAGCACTATGTATTTATTTCCCTCTAATGTCTCCATCTCTGTCTTCCATCTTCTTTTTATACCACCACTAACGGCATTTCTCTCTCATCTTTTTCCCTTTCTCGCTTGCACCTTCTTTGAATTTGTCTCTACCTCACCCTCCCCCCCTCTCCCCCTCCCTCCCTCTCCCCCTCTCCCTCTCTCCCTCTGTATCCAATTCCCTCTAATGTCTCCATCTCTGTCTTCCATCTTCTTTTTATACCACTAACGGCATTTCTCTCTCATCTTTTTCCCTTTCTCGCTTGCACCTTCTTTAAATTCATCTCTACCTCAACCCCCCTCTCTCTCTCTCTCTCTCCCTCCCTCCCTCCCTCTCCCCCTCTGTATCCATTTCCCTCTAATATCTCCATCTCTGTCTTCCATCTTCTTTTTATACCACTAACCGCAGTTCTCTGTCATCTTTTCCCTTTCTCGCTTGCACCTTCTTTAAATTCATCTCTACCTCTACCCCCCCCCCCCCTCTCTCTTGCTATCTCTCTATCTCTCACTTTCTCTTGCATTCTCATTTTTTCACTTTCTCTCCCTCCCTCTCTCTCTCTCCCTCCCTCTTCCCCTCTGTATCCATTTCCTTCTATTGTCTCCATCTATGCCTACCATCTTCTTTTTATTTTCATACCACTATAACTGGCAAACATGTCTTCTCCTACCTCCAGTCCATATTGGACAACAGGGCAATGAACTTGAGTGGACAATACACATTACACCCAGAGTTCTCCATGTCACCCTCAGGGGAAATTAAATGCCTGTGTCTTTATACATGGATGATATCATCCCATCTGCCTACAAATTTATCTCCTCTATCTTTTTTTTTTTTTTTTTTGGGGGGGGGGGTTGCTTCTTTTCTTTTCTTTTTTTTGGATACCTCCTCAAAAGAATTAAATATTTCATGAAAGACAACGATGGAGCTAGCCTGGCATCCAGGCAATAATTAATATCAATTTTGTCTCCCTAACTGTGGAGACTACAATGTACATGTAGACGTACATGCTTCAATTGATTGTCAATTTCCATCAAACACTAGTAACCACATTCTTCAACTTCAAACTTGGACCCCACACTATACATAATACATGTACATGTACATGCACGTAATAACCCTAATCCTACCCCTAACCGTACCCTAAACCTACATTTCTATGACAAATTTGCTCTCAGCCATTCAGGATTTCTGTAGCTTATAACAACTATCGTAACCTTTCATTGATAACAAGTTTGATAAAACAGGGCCCTAGCTGAGCGAATGTAAGAGCAATGAGTTTTTGTCTTTGTATTTAATCCTAGAACTATGGTGATTTTGTAGGATTAAAAGAGGGTGACATTTAGCTCTCCATAATTCAGTGGCCTAAATCTACACACTTAGGCGGGGCTTCAGTTAGGTGCCTTTCAAGAATACGGGCCAACAAGTCTGATGAAACAGGGCCCTAGCTGAGCAAATGTGAGAGCAATCAGTATTTGTTGGACCTTACCTATTCTTCCAGGGCATCTGTTGGCTAAGTGTGGCTCTAATTCACTGCGTGGCACCTTGGCAGTACAGAAGTCTGTGTTTGGACATAACACTATTAGTCTGTCTAACATCCTGTGAGGAGGAAAATAGACAAGAGAGAGAACAAAAATAAAGATAAGAACGACGACAAATTATACAGTCCAACCTGCTTTAGCCACTACCTGCATAGGAAGACCACCTGTCTACAATGTACATGTACATGTATAAAGACAATAATTTTTGTTTCCCTTGAAAAACTGACATTTCTCATTGAAACATGTACATGTACATGTACATGTATTAAAGGAACCTGTACATGTACGTATAAAGACCGCTTTTTTTGGTCTCCCTTGAGCGGTCTTTATAGACAGATTTCACTGTAACAATATTTTGTCTTATTTTCCCAGCGTAGCCTCATTAGTAGTAATAATGTTCTCCCTGCAAGTACATACATGTACATGATTACTGGAGCAATGTCACTACATGTACATGTATTTATGCTGAGCAGAGCATGCAGCTAAGAAATAATAAAAAGAAAATGTTTATTTTCTATATGATTATACAGTCAGTGTCACAAAACACTAGCAAATACTAAAACTTAGTGGCAGAAAAGAACTCTCTGAAAACTATGAATCAGCTACATTGTACATATATGTTTGATACACTAATAATGCAAACGATGCAGGTTTTTACCTATTAAAAGTTCAATGTCAGTAAGCGTATATTTTCAAGAAGATACATGTACAGTATTTGAGTCATTTTGTCACGCGAACACCAGTGAACAATAGCAGTTGCAGGAAAAAAAGAAGAAAGAAACTCTCTGAACATTCTGGAATGAGCTGTAAAAATTCAGTAATAATGCAAACGATGCAGGATTTATCTAGAGCTATACAGCTACTGGTCATGCTAAGCTGCAACGCATGCAACTCGAAAAACAACATATTTTCGAGAAGATACTATAGTTATGGTGTCACGCGAACAGCAGCAAACGATGAAAGTTGGAGAAAGAAAGGAAGAAACTCCCTGGATGATATCATGCTCCCCGTGGAGATAAGTGATAAGTTGACTAGACACTGTGCTTGTCTATCAAATCATATCGGCTCATCTTACAAAAAGACCCATTCTCATTACACTGAAAGATGCTTACAGTGTAAACTTGTCTCATTTTACTAAAGACCTCATTATCCTGAAAAATGCTCAAACTTGACTCATCTTACAAATAGACCTGTTCTCATTATCCTGAAAGTTGCTCAACCTTGTCTCATTTAACTACAAACCTTGTTTCCATTATCTGAAATCCACACAGTATGTGAACTATCAAAAATAAATCAATCGTATTTTTCCTTTAAAAATAAAGACCTGTATATATATATCAATTATCCTGACATTGTACCTTAAAAATAAAGATGGGTTCTGGTCATACGGTTAAATAGTGAAAGAAATCGTCTCAAAACAATTGGAAAAGTTTGATCAAGTTTAAGTAAGAATTGGTGTATCCTATGAGGTTTTGGAATCATCAAAATGATAAGATACTGACCCAATCTTGCTGAAAAGCACATCCCCTGCACACATACATGGGTATATGGGACTTCACACACATGTGGCATGAATATTCGGCCTGAACATTTCAGCTATTCTTCGGCATATTTCGAATACATGTATGAGGGCGTTTGAAGAGCAATCCTATTCAAGGGATATTTCTACTACTCGTCAACTGACAAAAAAGGAATGAGAAAGCTCACAAATTATTTTTCGCCTTTCCCATAACCTTCTCTTTAATTAAATCCATTTTTTAATACAAAATTGTACATGTACATACAGTGTATACAAAAATAAAAAGGGAATTTTGGAAACCGCATACATGTACGTACATGTGTATTATACTTTCAAATGTTTGTTATTCGTTTTCATACAGCTGGCACTAGTGAAATAATGATTCACTCCCATTCTAAACAGCCTCTGTCAGGAAAAATTAAAAATGTCATGTATTTCAACTAATTTGCAGTATACATGATAAAGGCATGAAGCTAGTACAGCTACTTTTATACATGTAGGAACACAAAGAAAGAAGCATTAAACAATGACAGCTACATTACATGTATGCATAAGAAACTGTTTAAAAATAATCTGCATGCTATATTTTCAAACAAGATAATAGGAACACATCTTTCATAAATCTATGATTCTGTTGTCTCCTATTCCCCTATGTAACTGTATCTACAATGCCTCAGGCTGTGTAAGTGTATCAGCTTTGGGTTTATCTTCTATTTCACTTCTGCAGTAGTACAGTGTCACTTTCATAACAAAGGGAAGTTGATACTCTCGATACAGTATGATGTGTTCACATTTTGGAATAGTCTGGTTCTTCATCAGAATGTGAAGTATGATGGGGGGGGGGGGGGGGGGGGGGGGTCGTGTGTCTGGACACTTAAACAAAAATTAACCTGTCCATTTTGTCGTCAGATTTCACGAAAATTATGCATCAGGTAACACTATTAAAAATCAGTGAATATTTGCAATTCACATGATTTTCAGCCTATGCTGTGAAAGATTTGTGAAAATTTACATGAATAGTTAGTTGTTCGATTTACTGTTTAAAAATGACCTGTCCGGATAACCAACCTGTCCGGATACACGTCTGGGTATACATGTACCTGTACATGTATGTAGTTGTAAATATTGTTCTCTCTTTCCCCTCTAAATATATTGATAATTTTGCTATGTTAATTTTTTCTATTAACCCTTTCAGGACAGGAATTATTTAAGGGCTAAATTGATCACATTTCATTCTTCAAATTGGCAACAGTAATATTTTTCTTTTAGTGCTACATGGTTCTAATAAGGTGTAATGTCTATGAAAATAATACGCATGGTTAGGAATTTTGTCGAAAAGTTGAAAAAATTGCCAATTTTGATAAAAAAATAAGGATTTTCAATCTCTCAATGTGTTGCCAATTTAAGGATTTTAAAACTTATTCTCCTATTCAAAATTCCTGGCATCAAACGCAATATGGTAATGCAACAAAAATGGACTTAGTGTGTGCAGAAATTTTTGCTCTTTCTACTCGTGTATCTGGTATATTTTTTAGAGCTCTGAATAAAAAGTTATTGAGCCAAACCACAAAATGTGGTCAATTGTCTCGAATGGGTTAAAGGCGGTCAGTCGGCGGTGCCCGTGTGTTTCTATGCAGTCCAGGCGAAGACGAGTTCGGAGATTTCCGTATTTGTACACATCAACTTACGTACACATCACAGCGATCAATGTGGATTTTGCCGAGGAGTTCTAAGGATATTTTGCTGATCCTCTATATACTTTTCGACTAGACCTAGTTTCGTATGCGCACAAACTATTTTGCAGCATCAGCAAACACAGAATTTTCTCCATTGAAACCGCCGCCTGACCGCCTTTAATTAGTTAGATCTTAGCAGAGAGAAGATTTAAGAACATGTTCTGTTACATGTGTACACTGTACAGGTACATGTATGTCCACATCATTACGTGTCTTGATTTTTTTTTTTCCCCATCTTTGAATACTGTGCACATTTGGATGGTACACTGTAGCTCAGCGAAACGCACTGGCACAAACAGACACTTCCAGAATGCAAACTGTGAAATTGTTGATGATATCAATGACATGAAAAGTTGTAATTTGACTACGTGATGACAGTTTTGATTAAGCCTAATCGAGGTAGTAAAGGTATTTTTACCTGCTCTAACGATCATTGATACATGTTTACTACAGTCTACATGACTTGTATAAACATTTTTTTTAGATTTTGAAACCCTCTTACATGTACATGTACCATTACAGAGCTAAACAAAATCCAGCATTATGCATGTACTTTGTGGAGCACTTTGGAAGAGGTTTCTAGAGATACTTTATTTACATGTGGGTAATTCCATGAAAATGTCAACTTTTGGTGAAAAAACGAAGTGTAGTTTGAACATTTTCCTTCTATGTCAGTATAATTGTAAATGAAGTATCTCTAGAAACCTCAAATTCTCAAAAAATGTTTATACATGTAGACTGTTTAGTCTAACACATCTATATAAATTTCTACTAGATATATAATGTATGGACCGTGACAGGCAGCACATCCCTTTACCATTGACAAATACCTACTACATGTATGTTAATATTTACAAACATTGCAGACAGTTGAATGAACATTGAACATTCTTTCTTTGAAACACCATGTTCTTTGTAAAAGTCGTTTGATTGTGGTTTGAAACTTTTGTTTTATGATGTGAACCAGTCCTACTGTATCTTACATGCATGATTATCTCATTTCATTTTTCTTTTGAGGGGGGGGGGGGGGGGGGCTTTGTGTAATCCAACATACTTCTCTTCCCCCCCCCCCTTTCATATTTTTTTTTTTTTTACATTTTGTAAACATCAGTAGAGATAAGAAATATGCCCAACGACTGTGAAATGTTATCTTATTTTCTTAGAAATAATTCCTTTTACGATAAGGCAAGAACACTTGAAAAATTATACATGTACTTTAAAACTTGTACATGTATAAAAGGTATTTACATGTACATGTCTAGAGAAAGTGAGAGAGAGAGGGAGAGAAAGAGAGAGAGAGAGAGCAAGAGAGTCAATTAGAAGACAGGTGCCATATTTTGACCCTTCTCACTTAACCTACCTATGACCAGTATCCCTTGAGATGTTATTACCAATCTCATTATAACTGACTCATAATTGATTATCAACTGTCTTTTATTCATTCATAAAATCCTCCTGCTAGGCTACAATGACAGACTCTCTTCCATTTCACTTAAATATGTTTGCCTTCTCCCAAGGGATTTCCAGTATCAACAGATCCTGCATCTTCTGAACCGCACAGAAGAAAAAAAAGTTGGTGTGGAGCCAAGGATATCTGGTTAAAACATAAGATTTAAAACCCTTTCTTTTAATCAAACCAAAGAATATTTCATCAAGGTCTGAGTATGACAGACTAGTCTCCAAGATTGGGGAATGAACTTCTCAGAAGTCCTTAATACTACAATATAACTGATGAACAGTGATGAGTCATTCATTCTTCTGTGCAGACCGAGATGAAGACCGTCCATTCCATTAATTCCGTGGACCGGGTGGACACCGCTTTCACACAAATTTTCAGATTGCTTGATAGCGTGATTGCATCCCCACTCCAGACACTTCAAGTTAACCTTTTGATTAAGTAATTCTCTCATTCCCCTATACATGTACATGTAAGCTTAATACATGTACAGGGACCAACTAGTTCAGAGAAGATGCGGAGGCCTCAGCAAAAACAGCAAAGCTGAAACTTTGAGTTTAAAATAAATGAGTGGCAACTTTGAGCAAGACGCATTTTTTTTTATTTATTTATTTTTTATTTTTTCTTGGAGGGGGAGTGAGTGAGGGAGGAAGGTGATACTTCCATTATACTATTAATACATGGTTGGGAGTGCGTTAGTGCGATCTGGCAACACAAAGGTTTTTATCGTGGTGTACAATGTACTAACACACGAGGCGTAGCCGAGTGTGTTAGACACCACGATAAAAACCTGCGTGTTGCTGGATCGCACTAACGCACGAACTCACAACCATGTATTAATAGTTTTATAAAACGGGTCTACAATTTTAGTGTTTTCTTACAATCTTAGTGTTTGATCCGGATTAGCCGTGCGTTAGTCCCATGGCCGTGCGTTTAATAGTACTATTTTTTTGCACGGTCACGTGGTGTTATTTGACCAATCAGGATGGCTACATTCTTGAACCCATTTTATAATCTATAATAATTAATAATTAATCTTTTATCCCTTACAGTGTATCAGATGACCATTTAGCAAATTTGGTATAAAGCACTTTACAGCAGAACCAAATCTGTCAGTGTGGCCAGAGAAAAAAATACTATTCTGCTAAATCCAAAATTTTACTGCTAAATCAAAATTTTACTGCTAAATCAAAATTTTAATCAAAAATTCTCTGACAAGCAAAAAAAAAAAAAAAAAAAAAGGTTATCAGCATTTTGGGGGGAACATTTTACTCAAAAATTCTCTGACAAGCAAAAAAAGAAAGAAAAAAAAAAAAAGGTTATCAGCATTTGGGGGGGGGGACTTTTTACTCAAAAATGAAACACCAGAATTATGCTAAAATTCTGCTAAATTTTGTCAAATTATGCCTACATGTAGCATAATGCTAGATGCTAAAGCGGTCAAAATTCTGCAAGAAAGCAGAATTCTGCCAACTCTGGCAATGTTGAAATCTGTGCATAAGGGTCTACACTGTCCCTTTTTTTGTTAGGCCTACATTTGCACATGTACATGTACACGTATACATGTACTGCATTTGTTTTGGCACAATTTTTTTTTCTTATTTTTTGTCTACAATCAAGCAAATATTAACTTATTTATTTATTTTTTAGCCTACATACATGTATACTGTAGGCCTACATGTACACTAGTTATCATTGCGGAGGATCCACACGTGTATGTACCGATAAATATCTAAATCAATTTCTTGCAATTCTAAAATACAAGATACATGTAACTCGCTCACAGAATATCATAAACAGGTCTGCAAAATACAGACTAGCCCTCCCAAGCCATTGTGAAGGACAGACACCACTGAGCAATACTTAGCATATCAGACAATTTCTCCAAGCTAACATTTATCATTCATCTCCAAAGCCTAACTTCCCGCAATCATCTAACTCTCATTTGTCTGAATGGAGACATGAGAGACAGAGGGGCATTAACTGTGTATGTAATGTACTGTATGCAATGAGTCAATGTCCTTCTGGGTCTGACAGGCAAGATTTTCTTGACCATGAATCATTTTTTGCCTCAGGGCCTGGGGAAACCCTTGTATTTAAAAAATGGAGCAAAATTTAATCTCCAGTCTTCCTTCATATTGTGAGACAGTTAAGGCAACAAAGGAAGATGAATAGTCTGGGGGTTCAGACCTTTACGATCAAATCTGAAAAACAACATGAACCTTGTATAGTACCTTGTCAAGATGGGTACTATTTCCAGATAATTGCCTCTTTTGAAAGAAGGTGAGCTTTCTACTGCTTGGTAATATTCTCTTCTCGGGAGGAAAAAGGCATGCAATTCTACTGTGAGCATGTGCTGTGCTGGGGGAAGTTACATACTGTAAATGTACATGTACATACATGTACATACATGTACATTCCACTGTCTATTGTAGAATGTTAGTGTACATGTACATGTAGCTAATGATTGACAGATGATGTCATTGCAGGAATGAGATCTAGAACTTTCTTTTAGGGTGGAGTCTGTCATGTTTTTATTGTCCCATCTGTCACGCTCACTTTTTGGCATTTTCCCCCAAAAGCAAGATGAAATTTCAAATGTACATTGTATACCAGCAGGTTTCAAAAAGGTACCAACAAGGAATAACATGAATAAACATACAGTATATATTTTGTTTAAAGATTTTCCAGTGAGGAGAGCTGAGTCGAAAAGTATCGAAGCAGAAATGGCTTGGTAAATTCATGTCCCATCTCTGTATCATCATTTCTTTAATCGTTCTAGCCTTCTAGTCCATCCCGTTCAGTCTAAGCACTATTTTATAACCATTTGGATCTGATGATAACAATTTTCTGAAGGATTTCTTTGTCATGAAATATGATACATGCTGGGTATGTAAAGTTATTTTTATTTGATGTATACATGTACATGTATATGTTTTGAAAATGTGAGCAAAACGAATTTACTGTTTATACTGGACAATAAATTGAAACTTGAAACTTGAAACTTGAAATCTGTCACGCTGAACTTGAAGCCCTGCCCACAATTTGTGGGCAGGACTTGAAAAAAAAAATTTCCCCCATTTTGTTGACCAAACCATATATAGGGACACTGATTTTCCGTTTCAAAAAATTGCCTTTTCCGTTTCTGAAAATCATGAATTCCGTTTGAACATGGTGGAAAAATGGAAATTCCGTTTCCCCATAGAGATTGTACACACAAAAAAGGCAAATTCCGTTTACATATGTGGGTGTATGAGGAAAAAAGTGCGTGCGCGCGATGTATTGCAAGGCCGGGCTTATTAAGCACCATTGAATATAACAACACTAGATAGGCTCTTCCGGTAATGGCGCTCTGTATACAGAACAGCGCGCAAACGGCGCTATAAATGAGCGATTGTATCTTTCACGGTCTCCTCGCGGAGATGCGTGTGTTTCGTATGATGAGCAGGCGAGGGTAGCAGTGATTTTTCATAGCGCACATTGGCTATGTTTTGTTCGCTCACGCACGCACCAATATTAATAAAACGAATATTGGTCTATGATGTGGTGCATGGTGCACATAAACGTATGAACTATTAAGCCTTCAAACTGATTCAGCCAAAATGGCGGCTTTGCTAGGGATGAGGGAAATTTACTGGTGATTCATGCGTTACGTCCGAGCGCGTGGATCCTCGGCAGTGCAGTGCGAGTGCTGCACATGTCATGCACGCAGTACTTGCGGCTGCCTAGTCTGCTAGGACCTGGGTAATGTACCGGAGTAATCAGGCTTACTTGTAGCTGGATAACATACTATATTACGTTGCAAGTTTGTTTTCTTTGAGAGTCCGTCTTTGAGTGCATGTTAAATGTAATTATTTTTGGTTTCTGCTTGATTTATTATAATATTTATGTATTTTATTGTGGTCAGTAGTGGTTTTCCGTGATTTTCCGCTTGAAATTGTCTTTTCCGTTTCCAACGGCCATTTCCGTGTTTTCCGTCCGTTTTCCGTGATCGCGGAAAATCAGTGTCCCTACATATAGATCACATCTCTACATCAAAATAAGCATCACTTTTTAAATGAAATACAAAATACATGTATCAAATAAAAACATCAAAAAGTGAGGGTTGAATGTCCTATCTGTCACACTCAAATTACCCATATTTACATGTAGATGTTTGAATAACAGAATATTAGTTGTATGCATCCCTGCACATCAACAGCAAAAAACTTGCATTTGGGTTGTATTGGGGTTGCAGGGGCCTTTTAAAGAGAAGGTTCTGGGAAAGGTGAAAAATAATTTGTGAGCTTTCTCATTCCTTTTATTTCAGTGTGGAAGAACATCATGTACATGTAGTAGAAATGTCCTCTGAAAGGACTGCTCTTCAAATGCCCTCATATTCGAAATATTTTTTTGTTGACATTGTAACAATAAGAAAATAGCTGAAGCATTCTGCCCGAACATTCATGCCACTTGTGAGGAGTCCGATATATACATGTACAATGTACCTACATCTGTACATGTTCATGTACATGTACATTGTACGTGTACATACATGTACATGTATACACAGTGGCAATTAATTTTCAGCAAGATTGAGTCAATTTCTTATTGTTTTGATGAATCCAAAACCTTATAGTATACACCGATTCTTATGAAGACATGATCAATCTTTTCCAGTTGCTTTGAGACAGTTCCTTTCACAATACGTAAAATTGTAAATGCATAACCAGAACTCAACTTAGGTACAATTGATGCACACCAGCTTGAATACTGATTGAAATTTCACCACTTGTGACATCACATCAAAGTGGGATAACGCCCAACATCACATTCCATACCTGTACAGCACTATAAAGGTAATTATACTACCAACCTACACCTATTAATCAATTATTCAGGATAGGCAGCAAGGTCTAAGCATAAATTACAGTCCAATTGACATTGAGGGAGTGTATGGTAGTGGCCTCAGTGTGAACTGTTTAGCACAGGGTCAATGGTACATGTACATGTATTTGAGCATTGCTGCGGAGGGTGAAACGTTGAAAAGAACATCAATATTGGTATTGGTATTGGTAATGGCCCGAGTGTAAACTGTATTCTGTGCATATTATACATGTAGGGAGGTTGAAACGATAGAAAGAACGTTAACAATATTTCTAAGTATCAAATCAAGCTCTTTTTATTTCTCAAATTGTTTTTATTGTATATGTTTAAACGAGAAAAAAACTTTGAATTGAATCGACAATGTGCAGAATGGATGGTAGTGACCTCAGTGTGGATTTACAAGGTTCAACAGAATTTGTACATTGCAGCTTTAGAGAGTTCACACGTTGGAAAGAAGGTTGATGGAAACCGTGTGTGCCGTGTACAAGTATTGAACAACCAAAGAACAAAAGAAAATGGGGAAAAAATAATCTTTTTCTTTTTCCTTTCATTTGATTACAAAGTTGTCGTCCTACTACATATAAATTTACCATGCGTTGGATTCCTTTTTTAAAATTTATTTTTCAAAAAAATATAACAACAAATACATGTATCATTTTGCAAAATGTTGGTTAGTCTTGGAATCCATTTTCTGGCTGAAGTGTGAAATGTGAATTATCACAGCCCACAGAAATGTAAAGAAACTGATCATGATCTGATCTACATGTACATTTAGATAACAAAGTACAAAGTACAAACAAAACAAAAAATGTAGGGGCATCCACGTATCTGTCTCGTGTTCGGTGGATACATGTACAATGTGTATACATACATGTACAGCGAAAAATCAAAATAGATGACTTATTGTATACTTTTCTCCCCTTTTTTTCTGACTGCATTGGAATTCGCATGTCTCCAGAACTGTTTGCATTCATTAGGACGATACTATCATAATACAGTAGTCTTCATAGACAGACCCTGTGTAGTGTCTAATGTAAGGTGAACTACATGTGTACAAACAATCAAAATAAATGAATAATACAAAAAATGTAAGCTGTACCTGTAGCAAGCTCCCTATAAATGTACATAATAGATTTATTCTTTCTTTTTTTAACTTGAGAATTTTTGGGGAAAAGGAAAAACTACATGTACTGTACATGTATGTACATGTATATGAGTCTACACTGTGGGTTTACACACTTCTGTGAGATGTATACATGTACATCATGCACATGTGTACATGCACAAGGGTTCTGTTTCCAAGATCTGACCAAGATGTCTTCCATTCCCCAGGCTGCAAAGTGAGGAAAGATCTGGGTCCTCTCTTTCAAAGAGTTGGGATTGATTCGTATTGATCACAACTCTGTGCATATACATGTACAGATCTTAGGCAATATCACGGAGTTGGCACTGATCAGAATTGATCACAAGTCCTATGATCCATAGAAAGATACACTGTAATCTGCTACATCTTTTGAACAGAGAACTTTGTGATCAATTGATAGCAATATCACAGAGTTGGCATGGATCGGGATCGATCACAAGTCCTCCAATCAATCGCAAAAATAAGATCTGTGTATGCACAGAGTTGTGATCAATACGAATCAATCCCAACTCTTTGAAAGAGAGGACCCAGATCTTTCCTCACTGTGGACTACTCACCTTCTGACGATAAGACTTGACGATCTACAATCCTGCTGCGTTAGCGGCCGCCTGTCGATCGGGCAGAATTTATGCAAGTTCAATACACTCCTCAAACATCGCATACAAAAAGTATGTCCACACATTGTATCCATAGGGTTCACGAGGGGTTGAAGGCAAATATTACACGAGAGTTCCTCGTCAACAACATCGCAGTAGTCGTAGACGTGGTTATCGTGGAGTTGGTGGCGCTGGCCACACGTCCTGCAGAGGATGATGGGATTGCGCACGGCGGGGGACGGATCCGTCATCCTGGCAGATGGAGCCTAATTGTTCTCGGATGTAACCGTGATGATGTATCCACGTTTCTGTCAAATATTTCAAGTTTCAGGAATTAACGGGAATAAGATTTCCTTCTCTCCATAGTGACATCAGTGAGCTCTACAAACACACAATACATGAAGCTCCGTAGTGGACATACATCTACATGTACATGTAGATTCATTCATAAATGTACATCCTTTTGACTCCCGTATTATCTGAAGGTTTGTAAACCGAGCAAGTCACATTTAAAGAATATTTAACGATTCAGTAGGTTTCAGTCTTCACATTTCGGTTGCACTGAAATACAGTACATGCATGTAAGCTCAATAGCAACTCCTCACAAGTACATATACATGTGCATGTACAGTGCACTAAATAAGAAAGAAAAAAGAGAGAAGAGCAGAGACTTCTAAATCAACCAGCAGATTAAGGTCACTTCAACGCAGCCTTTCCGACACTACAGAAACACTTTAGAATCGATGGCCCTATGTCTCCAATCATCTCATGAATATTCATCACAAGAAATATTCATCATCCATCAGCATGAATATATCGATATCTCATTCTCAAGGAGATGGAAAACTAAGAGAGCATGATGATTCCTCAGTTACCCTATTTTAGATCTCGGCAATAACCCTTTCACATCAACAAACAAAATATGCCATCCACTTTGCACAATGCATTTCCTGCTGTGACATCGACAGGGTTAAACAGTGCCCTCGCTCAAAGCCTCAAACACCTAATCAGCTGATCCCATCCGTCTAAATTTCACTAGACGTAATCATAGCGATGCGGGACCATCTTATATCTTTCTCTCTTTCTCTCTCAAGTACCCAGATGATGTTTGCTGACGAAGAGAGAGCTACATGTATTTGAGAAATGGCAGCTTTCAGAACAAGAAGGCAGCTCGATGGATTGGTGAATGAAAGAAGGTTTTACAAGTATCGGTAGAGATGGAAGCAGTGATTCTCTCATTTTATTGCACCATTCTATCAGGCAGTAGAAATGGCTTCATATATTTCCCCAAAAGTCTTTTACGGCTCGGAAGATGGGATAGACGCAGAATGACGATGAAAGTGGAATGCTTCATTGGAATGTGGACCTTTGTTTTCAGGATGTAGCATTCCTGTATTCCTGCAAAATAAGATGATAAAAGACAGCGATATTAAAGCATAATGAAGGAAACAGACAGGTACTGCGATTAGAATACTATCTACAAATAAGCAAGCACAACCTTCATCTCTAAATGACAAAATAGCAGGTAAAATTAGAACATACTGTACCGGAGTGGCCTGTTTAATGCCGTCCCTAGAGCTACAAAGATAATAGCCTAAGTATGTTCTACCCATGTACAAGCCACTATATAATTAAAGGACGAGTTGACAGTGCAAAATCTTTTCATGAATTTCGAGGTGAATTACATGTACATGTACACTATGTAAATGCAGTATTCACTTTAAATGTCAGAGCTCACTCCATGTAAAAACAGATTATTGTTGCATTTTTATAAACCAAATGTTATTGTACACGAATTGCATCATTGTGCAAGAAAATTTTGAATGTAATAATTGGACTTTGGCATGGGAGTTAAACGAGTTTGTGCTCCATATTTATAATGTACGCAAATCAGAGCTTAACAAACAACATGTCTCAGTGTATTACAGTATTAATCATAAAAAAATGTGGACAATACATACATGTACATGTACATGTACGGTATACTGTGAAAATGCAGGTGTAATATACAAGAAAGCTGTAACCTCATTTAAGAAAAGATCGAGATTTGCGATAGTTTCATGACCCAATTTACTTGAATTAGGCCTACATGTACATGTACTTATTGATCTTTTGTGCAAGTTAACACTTAATGTTGCAAAAATTTACTGCTTTTAACCCTTTCGAGACAATTGACCACATTTTGTGGTTTGGCTCAATAACTTTTGATTTAGAGCTCTAAAAAATATACTAGATGCATGAGGTGAAAAACCAAAATTTTCTACACACACTATGTCCATTTTTATTGCATGACCATATATGCGTTTGATGCCAGGAATTTTAAAAACGAGAATCAACTTTGAGATCCTTAAATTGGCAACACATTGAGAGGTTCAAAATCATTGTTTTTTTCATCAAAATTGGCAATTTTTAAAACTTTACGGCAAATTCCTATCCATGTATATCGTTTTCAAAGACATTACAAGTTATGCGAACAATGTAGCACTAAAAGAAAATATTATTGTTGCCAATTTGAAGAACAAAATGTGATCAATTTAACCCTTAAATAATTCCTGTCCTGAAAGGGTTAAAATGGAGACTGCTCTAACAGTTTGCCAGAGAACATCAAAACTACTTGTACATAAAGCAATGAATGACACAGTGTCACATCAAAACAATGCAATGCTAACTACATGTATAATGTACAGTACACAATGCATTATTAATATTTTTGAGCAAAATGAAAGTAAAAGAACAAAAATATCCTCATTAATTTCACATTCGACTTTCACATCAGACAACAAAACAATATACAACTAATGACAATAGATGTCATAATACTTCACAAAACAATACACCCTTCAATCATAAGAGTTTAATACAAACAACTCGCCAGCGGCAGTATCATTAGTAATGGCTCAATAAACACAGAACAATACAGTATATAAACTCTACAGTGTCTCTCATCTATTCTCTCTCTATCTCTCTCTCTCTCTCTATCTCTCTATATCTCTCTCTCTAACACATTCATTCCAGTTCATATCTCCATGCACCACATATCACACGGCAATGCTTCTCATCATCGTAGTATACACAGTAACACACATCATCCCCCTTCAAGCTATTAGTGCTCTTCTTTAACCCTTTCAGGACAGGAATTATTTAAGGGCAAAATTGATCACATTTTGTTCTTCAAATTGGCAACAATAATATTTTTCTCGTAGTGCTACATGGTTCTAATAAAATGTAATGCCTTTGAAAACAACATACATTCTTAAAACCATTATCGAAAAGTTGAAAAAGTTGCCAATTTTGACAAATAACAATGATTTTGAACCTCTCAATGTGTTGCCAATTTAAGGATTTTAAAGCTTATTCTTGTTTTTAAAATTCCTGGCATCGAACGCAATTTGGTCATGCAACAAAAGTGGACATAGGATGTGCAGAAATTTTTGCTCTTTCTACTCGTGCATCTGGTATATTTTTTAGAGCTCTGAATCAAATGTTATTGAGCCAAACCACAAAATGTGGTCAATTGTCTTGAAAGGGTTAATAGCCATTTGCAATCAGCGCAAAGGGTGAGGTCGGTCAACAAATCGATGTCCACTAAAGCAGTGTTCACACTGTAATCTCACATAGCCTACATGTACATTGAACATGCATACTGTATCTTCATAAAGATAGTATCTAGAAGACAAATTGGCTAAATGTCACAAAAAACAACAACCCAAAACCAGGTAACTATTTCTTGTCCATAAATAAAATCTTTAGTAAAAATGAAAAACAATAGATTTATGTGCACTATGCACAAGTATCCTGCAGAACAATATTCTTTTTAATGAATCTTGGGTACCGATACTCATTTTTAATAAGGCATTCTACTGTAATGTACAAATGTAGGCCCTATACAATTTAATTTTCTGTCTTGCTGTTAAATTGTACCTTCACATCAAATGCAGATTGCTAAGAGTAATTTATCATTTTCTTCCCTGCATACACATGGCTTTATTGTAATTACAGTGTATGATTATGATTATGATGATGATTATTATGATTATTATTAATGAACATGTAATTACTATTATTATTATCATTAATATCATTGTTATTATCATTATCATTTTTATTATTATCATTACTATTTTCTCTCTTTTCTTTTCAAAAATCATTTTATGTGTTTGTTTTTCGTGGCTATTTTGTTCAAATTGTGGATTGATCAGTATTATCTAATTTTGTGAAATGGACATGTACAAAATGTACGTACATGTACATGTACATGTATGCTCTTATGGTGTCTGAATATCAAATGCGCCTGAAGATATGACATATATATCAGGGCCTGTATTCAATTCAGTATATGAGTATTTTACTTAGTTTTCCGCTGAAATAAAATACTAAAAAAAGCAAATTTGGAATTCATTTTGTTGTGTTTTGTTCTTTATATATATGACGTCACAATGGCCATCAGTATAAGTATTTTTGCCTTAAAGGGAAAGTTCACCCTGAAGATTACTTGAGTTTAAAAAATGCAGAAAAAATAAAGAAAAATATTGGCGAAGGTTTGATGAAAATCGGTCAAATAATAAAAGAGTTATGAGTATTTAAAGTTTTGGATTCGTGACGTCACATGCGAGCAGCTGCCCATTGGTCATGTAATAAATATTCCATATATTCGCATTTTTTTTACGTTCCACGATAAATTAATATTGTTTCTTTTCAGAATCTAGTATTGAATAGCATTTCTGACAATATATCAAATGCACAGACGAAAATATTCTAAATTTTCTGAGAAAACTGTATTTTATGGAATATTATCAAATTACATAATAGAGGAGCTGCTCGCATGTGACGTCACAAAATCAAAACTTCAAAAGTCCATAACTCCGTTATTCTTTAACGGATTTTCTCCAAACTTTCGCCAATATTTTTCTTTATTTTTTCTGCATTTTTTAAACTCAAGTGATCTTCGGGGTGAACTTCCCCTTTAAAGTAGGCTTGCTAAAGTACTTCGATTTGATCTGAATACGGGTTAAGTCAGTACTTCATGTATCCAAGCCAAATGCTTAGTAATGTAGTTACTTAAAGGGAAACCCAACCTTTATAGCAAGTTGCTTTGAAAGAAAGAGGAAAAATCAGAGAAGCAGATTGGTGAAAGTTTGAATGAAATCGGACAAGCAATAAGAAAGTTATGAATTTTTGAAAGTTGTAATCACTATGCATATGGGAATTTCAAATTGGCTGAATAGGTAATGTCACTGTGATGTACATGTAGCTGTAGACAACTCCCCCATTCGCTCTAACACACAAAATGAGTAAAATGTCACTTTTTTCAAAATGCATTATTCAGTAGGATCTTTTCTTTCATGAGGACCTATAACAATATGCTATCTCCAATATATTTTGAGTACTGCCCTGAGGGTAAAAGCGCCTCAAAGAAAACCGCAAATTAATGATATTTTTGTGTAAGACAAATGGGAGAGTTATCCACAAAAATGTCACAATTAACTCACCAAATTGCCAATTTGAGATTCGCATAGATGTAGTGATCTCATACATGTAATTCAAACATCCATAACTTTCTTAGTCCTTGTCCAATTTCTTTCAAACTTTCACCATCCTGTTTTTATTTTTCTGCTTTCACACAAATCATCTTATTATCAAGGTTGGATTGCCCTTTAATGCACGTTTTGAACTGAATATAGGCCTAGGATCCTAATATTTACATTTACATGTATACTATGCAGCAATCAAAATTCTTTCCATGGAGTACATTGCATCTGATCAAGTATACATTGTACATACATGCAATGCATAGATGGAGCCACGTTCATTCTGTATGATCTGGTGGAAAAGAGATATAAATAGCGCATCATTTGAAGCGTGGGTTCACCCAGGCATTGAACAATCAGAATCCTCGCACAGCGAGCATCCCAGGGGCTCACTGACAAAATGTCACCAAGGGCACGGCTCAACACGAACTTCAATTTTGTAGAGAGTCATTTAAAGATAAAGTTGAGTTCTGGTCATGCTACATGTACATGTATACATCGTGAAAGAAAATTACTAGTATCTGGAAGCAATTTGGAAAGGTCGATTACTATATGTAGATACATGTACAACTACAAACTGGTGTATTTATTGTATGTACATTTGTAAGGCAAGCTTTTTTAATAATCAAAATGATTATATAAGAAATTGATTCAATCCTTCTGAAAGTCACTTGCACTGCACACAGAAATGTGTATATGGGACTACACATACATGTATGGCACAAAAGCTTGGTCCAGTCTTTTTAGCTATGTTCTCATCATATTTCAATACGGCTGCATGTGAAAAGCATAGATGCAGGTGAGGAGCAAAATGCCATCAAGGGCATACAGTAGCTCTACAGTAGCTCTACACGAACTTCACTTTTGTTGAGGGTCATTTCACGGATGAGGGCCAGGCAATATTAATGAAACTCATGAGAAAACTTTCGAGGATCATTTCACATCAGACCTGGGAAAAAATAACCCTGGGGCAACTGTCCCCGATAACTACATGTACCTCCTTAGGATAATTACAGACACCCTCCCTATAGACAACTGCCCACTAGAGCAACTACATGTGTGTCTACACTGTACATCAGTGTGACCAGCATTAAAAATGGATTTACAGTATGCTAGAGAGCAGCGCAAAATTCTGCTAAATCAAAAAAAAAAGCTCCCCCCCCAAAAGAAGGTTTTTCAGCATTTTGGGGGTGAATTTTTACTCACAAATTCTCTGACAAGCCAAAAAACCAACAACACTAGAATTATGCTAAAATTCTGCTAAAAGCAGTCAAAATTCTGCCAGAAAGCCGAATTCTGCTAACTCTAGCCAACGCTGGTCTACATGTACATGTAACCCTCTAGGACATACATGTAACCCTGGAGGGGTGCAGAAGGGGGAAAGGGAGAAATGGTCCTGGGGGGTGATTCACTAACAGCTAAAATTAATCCCAAATATTAAGAAAAAAATCAATTTTAGGAACAATATCCATCCTAAGAGCGATATCGCTTTTAGTGACTGATTCACTAAGGTATTTGGGATTGATTCCAGCCTCTGAATTGATTTTAAGGTTGGGAGTGATTCGGATCGCTCCTAAACAATCACAAACGGCCACTCCACTGCATGCCCGCCCACCCCAACCCGGGCGCGGCTACGCTGTTCCTGCCTGCGCTGCACGCCCATGGCCCTAGGCCCTAGCCATGGCCCCTAGCCCTAGCCATAGCCCCTAGCCCTGTGTTTTGTGCAATCGATGCATGCGCGCAATTAATGCAGTAGCTAGGTAACGCGCACTAGCTACGCGCTAAGTAGAGAATTAGGTCGGGTGACTGAGGGGCGGTGACTGAAATTTGAGTACGTTGATTGGTTGGAATGAGTGCGCTCGTAAATATTCATTTGCGCTCATATATATTCATGATAAAATTGATTCCATCCTAAAAGCGATTTAGTGAATCAGTAAGGTGGAATTAATTTTAAGCTGGGAATGAAATCAATCCCGAAAATTGATTTTAGGAATGATATCTATCCCAGTTAGTGAATCACCCCCCTGGGGTAGTTTTCTTGAGGGGGGGGGGATAGTCCAGGTATATATATGTAATTTTCCTCATTATATCCAAGTTCTCAACGAGTCTCAAGACAACAACATTGAAAAGAAGGTATGAAACGAAGTGTCTGAGAGAGAGAGATGATCAGTCATAATGGCTGCATGCATTCCTACATCAATTGAACTTGACAGACAACTGGGTGGCCCTTTCATCATCAACTCAATGAGTAAGTACTGTAATGTACCATCTATTGTACTCTAGATGATCTGAAAAGCAAAGCCTCAGTCATGTACCTGTACACGTATTAATGCAGTAAACTTCCCTCCCCTCCAAAATCAAAAGAAATAACAAAAAACTTTTAATGCAGCAAAAAAAAATGAAACCATTTTTTGAGCACACCTGCAGGAATGAAAGGCAATTGTAGAAATCTGCTGCAACAAAGCAACGAAAAAAAACCCTTAAGCATACAATGTACTCGCTGTAATATGTTATAAGATGTAGAAATTATGTAAAGCACAACACACAATACACTGTACATGTACGTCATTTTTTATTTTGCTCTCAAGGCCGTTTTACTGCTCAGGTGGTTTAACTCGTAGGAATTAAGGTTTTAAAGGTCAACATGAGTTCTGATGGTAATGAAAAAAGTACATCAGAATAAATTTTGTTTGTAATTTCTTATTCTCTCATATGACCGATGACAGTAATTTTAACGTTGAGGAGGCTTACGGTTCACCATGTGGTTCGTCCTGAAAAGGACTGTTGAGTTAGAAGAAGAAAGTGGAGAAAGTTAAGAGGAGAAGAAATGGAAAGGCGAGATAGAAAGTAAGAGAATGTAGAAGTAATTTTTCTTGAAAGTATGAAGTCCTGAAAAGGACTGTTCACCAGATGAGAAGGCTGAGAGTGGAGAAGGCTCGACTTTGTGGACAGGTTGACTGTCCGTCATCAGGGGTGAGTACATGTACATGTAGGTGCTGGGAAGGACAGGGGATATCCATCTGGTCTACAGTCCCTTTCAGGACTTCACACTTTCAAGAAAGATTACTTCTACATTTTCTTACTCTCTATCTAGCCTTTCCATTTCTTCTCCTCTTAACTTTCTCCACTTTGTTCTTCTAACTCAACAGTCCTTTTCAGGACTTACAACATGGTGAACCGTACATGTAAGCCTCCTAAATGTTATCAGTACCACCATGCAAACCTCTACCTTCAAAGATCATCTGACAGTAATTTTGTGTGGATTTGAGAGTGAAATGCTAGTTCATGAATTTCGTTTGGTCATTTAAAATGTTTGCTGGGCCAAGCCGTGCAATCCTACATGTATGATAGTCAAAATAGCATTTACAACTTGAACGTGTCCGGAAATGTTTTAAAGCCACATCTAGAATTTTGTCGATCTGATCCAAAGCTGTACCTGTTCATTTTCATTTGATCAGCATTCATGAGTACTGGTTCCCTCCCTGAATCCCAGGCTTTCTCATTTCTGAGATTAAATCTACTCCAGAATAATTCCCCATTTTTCGTGAGTACATTATGGTCAACATATTCTAGTGTCATTTGAAAATTTAAAAACATGTAAATGTACATGCATGGCCAAGTCAATTTGATGGACTATATGTACATGTAGTTTCTTGTCCTCACAGATCTGCTTTAAAGTTTCAATTTCTTGTTTTTGTTTTGTGTTTTTCCCCCTCCTCATTTTTTGTTCTTTCTACAATTCATATCTGGAACAATCTGTAGAAATCCTAGACATTAAAGTGCAATCAAATTGCCCTTTTTTTTGGGGGGGGGGGGCAGCTTGTAAATTATGTACATGTACATGTACATGTATGTGGGGCAGTCACAGTGCAAAATATATTTAGGAAACTCCCTTACCAATCTCAAAAGGTATGAATGACATCTACATGTAGGAATTAACAGTATGTACATGTACTTGTATTTCTCAAGAAAGTATTTAAGCTGAACTACATTATGTACATCTACATGTACATACAGTAATTTACCTCTATACATGTACATGTACAAACTTGTATAGGCTAGCAATATAATGGGAACTTGTGCACTGTACAATGTTCACAGGAATCACACTGCTAAAAAGAAAAAAGAAAAAAAAAAAAAGATGAATGCCACTGCATCTCCTATATGCCTCCGCCTAAATTCAGTTGATGGCTCAAACTGTTCTTGAAATCTTGTGATAACCAGAATAAAAAGCCTCTAATTACACTGTACATGTACATGTTAGTTGACCTCTTTAACATTTGACCTTACACCTTAAACCCAAAAGTCTGATCACTTTATCTCCTCCTAGTCATGAATACAAAATAGTTGAGATATGGTGATAACAAAGGTAAAAAGACATTAATTTCACATGTACATGTACACCTGTATACATGTAATGACCTCTATGACCTGTCACCTTTGACCTACGTGAACAAAAAATCTAATCAGTTCGTCTCATTATGGTGATGCATACTAGTTCCAAGTTTGAAGTTAATGGATCAAATGGTTGAGATATCATGTTAAGGCTAAAACCTACAATTTCAGAAGTGACCTCTATGACCTTTGACCTACATATCCCAAAATCTAACCAAATCGTCTTTCTATGGTGATACATGTACATACTAAAACAAGTTTGAAGTTCATACCTCAAATGGTTCTTGAGATATCGCATTAACAAGGCTAACACCTGAAATGTCAGAAATTGACCTGTGACCTTTGACCTACATACCCCAAAATCTAATCAGATCCTCTTCCTATGGTGATAAATACTAGCACCAAGTTTGAAGTTCATACCTCAAATGGTTCTTGAGTTATCGCTAGAACGAGGCTAACACCTGAAATTTCAGAAATTGGCCCCTGTGACCTTGAACTTTGAACTACATATGTACGTACCCCAAAATCTAATCAGATCGTCTTCCTATGGTGATACATACTAGCACCAAGTTTGAAGTTCATACCTCATGTGGTTCTTGAGTTATCGCTAGACTAAGAAGGTGGGACGGACAGACGGACGGACGGAGGGACAACCCGAAAACATAATGCCTCCGGCACCACCTTCGGTGGGCGGAGGCATAAAAATTAACCAAAGTTCTGTGTATCTCGATTCTCGAGTACATACATGTACATGTATGACAGCACTGGGCATTCATCCAGGGTTGTCCCCCATTTTACGGCTGAGGCTCAGTGCAATTTACTCTGAAAGGTATTTGGAAATGAACCTCTTGAAATGATGTGTGATGGAGATGATGGCTAGTTACAGATGATTAGAGGCCCTATCGCACAGATCATCAATTGTAGAGTGCAGTGTACACTGAGTGCACTTTATTTTCCTTCTTTTTTATCATGAAGCATTACACATAATCGTGTGTACCGGTACTACCCTTTCTACATGTACATTTGTACATACATGTATACCTGTCCACATCCGAAAACTTGTTTGATATGAGATACAACATGAAAAATGAAAAAGTAATAATACTAAAAACATCGACAGACTTTCTTTTTTTTTAAGTTTGAGGGAGGGGTGGAGATAATATGAGATTTTGCACATATAATACTACTACAGTGTACTACATGTAGGTCGAGCATACATGTACATGTACCTGCACTGATTTGACTCGTAAGCTTTTTCCATTCAGTTCTACATGTATTTTCCATGACCTTTGGGAGTTCCTGCCTCGGTAGACAAGCATGACAAGTATCTTTTTCTAACTGATCGATAAGTAAGTCATTGCTGGATGACCCCTGGTGCATTTACCCCTTTGCTTGAAGGTTCCCAGAAGAGCATTTAATTTGTGAAATGATTTCACTCTTGCTCCTCCAGCAATGACCACTGAAACGGATAATAGTGTGTAAGGGGCATGACACCAATTTCAGTCTGACTGAAATTGGTGTCATGCCCCTTACACACTATTATCCTCGATAATCTCCCATATCGTCTTCTGGCATTATGATTATTCTTGGGTTATGTATACACTGTAATCTCATTTTGCCATAAAAGATTAAGTCAATAAATATTATAAATATTTGTGCCGACTGTAAAACCATGTAGAAAAATTTGTGATAGGAAACTGTCACAAACTGAAAAAAAAAATCAATGTTGTACAGTATGTACATGACATGTACAGTACATGTAGTCTTCTGTATGTATATTGCCCTCAAAGTAAGACAATAAATATTTACAAGGCTTTTATGCCTACAGGTAAGTATAGAAACATATTTGTAACCTGAAACTTTCGCTAATTCAGTGAAAAAAAAAAAATTTAATCAACACTGGTCATGTTGTTTCATTGTTAAAGTAATTTGTGGTACAAAACTTTTGAAATTTCCACCTCTCACAAAATTCTCAGAAGATTCATACATTTCATTCATACACTGTACATGTACATGTGTCACATGAACATACGCAATTCGGATTTACATTACAGTAATAAAAAGGCTTAGATATTTGCTGGCATTCTAAAAATTAGCAAAAAAGATGAGAACACTATTAAACTTGCATTAAATAACATAGTTTGTGGTACAATACATGTACCACAAAAAGGAAAGTGAATTTAGCATATTTGCAAGTCACAAACATTATCAACCTTCACATCAATGGCCAGTCACTAGAAGGAGACACAATGAAACTTATGAAAGAAAAAAACTTTTAATTGTTAACATGTTCCTCCTGTCATACATGAATACTGCTCAGAATTGAATGCTCATATTAAATGCAGTCCCTATAAAGGTATCAATGCAATCATAAATTGTTTTGACAGGACGGTATTGAATGAAATGAGAACGATACATGCAGATCATTAGCCAGTTTGTTTGTTTGTTGTTTTTGGGGTTTTTTTGCTGTTTTGTTTTGTTGGTTTTTTGTTTGTTTGTTGTTGTTTTTTTTTTGGGGGGGGGGGAGGGGTCTTTCTTTTTTTCATTATTCTACAACACTGCACTACATGTACAAAGTACATTTATGGTATAGATTGTGCTCAATATACATTTAATATGCAGTCATTGCAATGGACAATCTTGACACAAAATTTTTCGCTTTGTTTTCAGTTCTTCTGCAAGATACATGTACAGTGTACATACAAGTACATTTGTATGTTTGGTAAGATTCTGAGTGTTTATCCAACTGAGCTTATAGTATAAAAAACAATTTATCATTTGCTCTGCACTCTGCAGGGTGGCGGCAGGAATCATTTTTTTCTTTCTTTCTTTTATATCATTTTTTTTCTTTAACTGAACACTGCATTACAACAACACTTGCATGACGTGAGGGACTTCCCCTGAATTGATTGCATAACAATAGCATGACTCATGGACCAATGAACAATGGTATGAATGAAAAGTTCCCACTGGCTTCAGCTATAGAAAGAGTAACAAAAGTTGCTGTGCATGTACTGCCTAGTCGCCTACACTGTAATCTACAATGTACATGTTCAAACATATGTCCCTCCTGTAATGTACATTGCATACATGTGTGTGCAGGGTCTGCTCGAGGGTCATAAGGACCGCTATTCATAATGGCAGCTACATGTAATAATGAATGAATAGCGGTCTTTACTGCATGAATAATGGTCCTTACAGTGTATGACTTTATGAATAGTGACCCCCCTTTCCGTTTTATGAATAGCGGACCTTAATTCAGGTATACATGTACGATGTAGGAACTAATACACGTTATGAATAGCGGTCCTTATGACTAGTGGTCCTTATGGCTAGCGAGGTTACAATGTACATGTACCCCATACAAGTTCTGTATGTCATGTACATGTACAGGGACATGTAAAGTCATGTGTAAGTTCTTTACAAACAGCTTTATGAAACATCTCGGATATTCTCCCAGGTACCCACTTACTACACCTGGGTCAAGTGTGGCGAATGTGTATTAATGTCTTGCCAAAGGACGTTAGTGCTGCAGCAGGGATTCTATGCAGAACTATATGTTTGTATGTCCTGACCCCCATGGTGCCAACCATCCCAGCTCACAAACATTTACCAATAATTTACTGAGATTTTATGGGACACACTGTTCTTATCAAGGAACTCTCTCATAGTTAATCTCAAACCAACCATGATACAGGTTCACCTTAGTGACATTTTAAGAGTTCCTCCTCAGTAATGTTACCACCCCTTCTCCAGGGACCTTATTCCGGAATCTACATGTACATGTATGTCATCTTTTATGTTTAAAAGGAAAATGATGTTAATTGTCATAACAAACTGACATTGTGCGGATGAAATGATACTCATTGGTGCTACCAATGACTTGAATTTGTTGACAATTAACATATGTTGGAGCGCCATGAGCATCACTGTTATTATTATTATTAAAAGATAACATTTTCAGAATACCACTCTTGTACATATATGTACACATGTGCAAGTCTCGCTTCAGATTAGATCTTCATGTACACTGTACATTCTGAACATAATCCCAGCTATGCAGAACCATTTAGCAGATTCTTAAAAATATATAGAATAAGTGGGAAACAATACTTTTAATAGGAAGTTTGTCTGGTTTTGTCTGGTTCTTGTGTGGCATCACATTACCCAGTTGAGTTGGGCAAGGACCTCCATTCTGGGCATACATGTAGGAAAAGCCATCCAAGATTCTCAAGGAGTTTTTTCAACATCATGTTCTATGACTTCAGTGAATGACATGAACCAACACTTAAAGACTGTATGAATCACATTCAATCTGCATCAGTCCAGGGGCAGCCTCAGGATTTTGTAAAAAAAGGGGGGGGGGGGGTTCAATTCCAAAATGTCAGACAAGCAAGAAGTTAAGCAAAAATAGAAAAAGGAAAATGGTTATTGTGGATAACAAAAGGGGTTACAAATACATACCAAAATCTGACGGTGAAAAAAAAAGAAGGGATAGATGGGGTCAGGACTCCTGTGATTTCCCCTCCTCCCCCCCCCCCCCCCCCCATCCTCCTCGGTGTATCTAATAAAATACATTCATGCTCATACCAATGGATGACAAATCTGTTTTGCTGGAAGGCAAACAGCTCATTCTCTAGAAATAACTTGGGGGAAAAAATACCCAATTCAATCTCATCTTTCCAATTAGACATTTAAACGGGATATTTCTTTACTAGCGGGCTGGCGACATGAAGGAGACAGACAAATTGATTGGAGCTCCCTGTGCGCAACATAAATCATAACATGAATGGGGCGACTAGCTCTCTGGAGTTCTGAACGATAGTGTATGTATGTTGCTAAGTGGGTAAAATCAATTCAAAACTCAAATGGATGTTTTTTACGCATAGTTGTCTACCCCCCCCTCTATATCTCTCTTTATTTATCTCTCTCTCTCTCTCTCTCTTGATGCTGATGAAACCATTTCAGGCTGCCACCATCATAAAAGTGATAAAGCCAGCATTTTTTTTTCTTTTTTGTTGCAGGCAAGACAAAAATAACGAGCAAAACAAAATAGAATGCGTGCTGTTTCATCACAAATATGCTAACCTCCTTGATAAACAAATGTTATCACCAGGGGGGAAAAAATCCAAACTTGTTTCACACAAGGGGCACTTGCATACTGTCTAATTGTCTATACACAGTCTACAGGTGCAGATTGTTGTGTACACTGCATCAAGGCAAGGAGTTATCACTCTTGATCAAAGTAATAACATTTCTTTCAAATCAAAGGCTACATGTAGAAGAGCACGACAAAAGGAACACAAAATAGTCATGACTCATACTCTAATGCACTCCAAAATAATGAATTTGTCTTTGACAGCAAATAAATTACCTACATGTACATTTAGCCTACATGATAAAGATCACGAAGGGTGTGTCATCATTCTTTTCTGAGTAAGGCATAACTTCTACATGTACATGTACTAGAGTAATACATCTACAGTTACATGTAGGAAAATGATTTTTGAACTGGACTGAATAAAATCTGCTACTCCTTTTTACTTTTTAGGGTTAAAAAAATGAGAACTTTGTATTTTGGGGGGAGGGGGTATTTTTTATTAACTGAAATTCACATTCATTTCCTTAGCTGACAATAAAGTAAAGACAATTACAGAAATATTAATACAAAGAAGGAGGCAAAAAAGTGAAAAAAAGGAGCTTGTGTTGGGAAGGCCGCAAACAAAAAACAAGCTTAAAAATTTTACTGTAAGGGCATCAGCATGACCATTTAATTTTTTTTCTTTTTCTTCTAATTTTTTTTTTTTTTTTTTGGGGGGGGGGGAGTCAGATAAAGAAACTGGTATACATGTAGGAAGAAGGATGGAACAGTAAGAGAAAGGCATGTTTAAGTTGATGATAAATACGGAAGAGCATAGCATGAAACTGAACTGTTTGCATTTATGTTAATAACTACAATTGTACTACAGTCAAACCTGCTTTAGTGACCACCTGTATAGAAAGACCACCTGTCCATAAAGACCACAATTTTTTGTTTCCCAAGTGAAAAGTGTTTCGCATTGAAACATGTATATTAAAGAAACCTGTACATGTACATGTACATAAAGACCCCCTGCTCATAAAGACCACTTTTCTTGGTTCCATAACATTTGCTCCTGCGACAATTGCTCCAGTCTAACTTTGCCATGTTAATCCTAAACCTAAACCTAACCCTAACCCTAATCCTAATCTTTGCAATATCCTTAACAAAAAACCAAATCATGACCTTGACCTTAACCTTTGACCTTTCGAGATATAGACGGAGGAGCAAACGTTGCGGGAGCAAATGTTGTGTCACCCTTTTCTTGTCTCCCTTCAGTGGTCTTTATAGACAGGTTTCACTGCAAATCCATGGAATAGGTAGCGTACATGTACATCTTATTTTTGACATCCCTGTCCAGATATCCTGGTATTTCCTCAAAACCTAATTAATTACATGTAAATAAATGTCGAAGTTCATATCTGTTATCAATTTGTATCATGACCACACTACTCTCATTATTCTCATGCCTATCAATATCAGCATCACTATTTCATCCTATTATCATCATCATCACCATCTTACTCCAAGTGTTATCAGAGCTATTATCATCACTATCTTCCTCTATTACATGTATCTGGGTGATTATCATTACAATGTTATCATCATCATCATCATCATCATCACTATCATCATCATTATCATCATCATCATCCCTATCTCGCTCTCAATATCACTTTCACTGTAATTACTATCTCACTCTATTATCATCATAACTAACTAGTATTATCATTATTGTCATCATCATCACTATCATCATCAATATCATCACTATCATCTTTGCTATCATCATCACCACTATCACCATTTTACATCATCATCATCATCACCATCATCACCACCAATATCATCACTATCATCACCATCATCGTCACTACATATATCATCATCGCTATCATCAACATCATCACTATCATCATTGCTATCATCATTATCATCATCATTATCATCATCACCACTATCACCATTTTATATCATCACTACCATCATTATCACCATCATCATCACTACTATCACCATCATCATCACTATCATCACCATCATCATCACTATCATCATCATCATCATCGCTATCATCATCACCATCACCATAACTATCATCGCTATCATCATCACCATCATCACTATCATCATCATCGCTATCATCATTATCATCACCATCATCATCACTATCATCACCATCATCACCATCATCACCATCATCATCATCATCATCACTATCATCATTATCATCACCATCATCATCATCATCATCACTATCATCATCGCCTAGAGACTTATCATCATCACCATCATCATCATCATCATCATTATAATTATCATCATAAATATCATCATCATCATCTTTACATGATCACTATAACCTTCACTATACACGACATCATCAGTACCACCATGACTACATGTATAATTGTCATCCATCCGTTGTGTAATGAACCGAGTACATGTACATGTAGGTGGCCATCCACTCTGCACTGTCAGGAGCCACAATTGCCCCGAAGTGACATTGGGGAGCTTCCAGTGTACAGGGTATCTACAATTTTGCACTGTGAAAATATTCTGATAGAAGATGTAGAATAAACTTCCCATATTCTAGCTAATGAAATTTGGATAGTAGCAAAGTATGAGCTGCTGCTCCTCCCCGCCTCCAAGTTAAGAACTTGGAACTACATAACTGGCCGATTGTTTTATTTGATAGGAGGATGAGTGTAGGCATGCATGTACCAAAGAAATTTTTGAAAGAGTAATTTGCAACAAAGAATTACAAGAGCTCTCTCAAAGACCATCATTACGATGCCTTGTTTACCATCTCTTACAATCATTACCATTATGATGTACTCATCTTCATCATCAACATTATCATCAACATTATCATCATTATCAACATCATCCTCATCATTTTTCATCATCTTTATCATTACCAGCCATCACCATCATCATCACTTTCACCAATGTCATTGAACTACTTTCGTCATATACACTGTTGCCGTCATCATCATTTTTATGATCTCCATCACCATAATCATCATCATCTGATCATCAGACGTCACTTTCATCATCCACATCACTTATCATCAACAGGCTCAAAAGCATAATATCACATGAATAAATAGTGCCACCACCTCCCCCCCCCCCAAAAAAAAAAAGTGGTGACCGTCTGTAACCTACTGCCTACGATACGAGTTGAGAATGTCGACGACTGTATTGCACTGTGATAACTCCTGTGTTTAACCAAGGAGTTATCACAGAACTGGAGTTACAGCAGAAGCGAGCTTCTTTGAACCGGGTTCGATGCCGCGGCAATAAACTCAGTGGGTGTTCTTCCGTGATTTACGACAGCTGTGTACCCGGGTCTCGTGCCGAGGCTGGATCTGCGCATGCGCATCTTCGGCCGATCGAGTAAGATGACGTCATCTTGCTTTTTATAAAAATCACAAACCCAGGGTACACACGAGGATAATTTCGCTTTAGACGAGGAATTACTGTTCTTGTCCGAAATTGACGAATTGCGACTACAGCTAGATGAAAGGGAAATTGAAAAGAGTGGGGAGATAATTTCTTAACTCTAGATATCTTCGAAAAGAAGAGTAGACTACAGTACCTCCTCCTTGATGTAGCTCTGCCAGACTGGATGGTTCTTTCAGCGGAGCTGCCCCGCGCCGCCAGTCCTGCCGGTGCGGTGGAGTAGCTGCGCGGCGCGAGGTCCGTGTGAAAGCCGTCATGTTGTTACTCGGTTATCAGATCTCTATTCACATTTTGTTGTTTAACCGAGGAGCTATAATTATACATGGGGCTCCCCCAAAAAAGAATCTGTAACTTGTCATGCTGGGGGTAGGGGCAAATCTGGCAAACTTGTTAATAACACACTTATGTAGACCTACCGATACATGATTGATACTAGATCTAAGTGTCAAGTGATTAATAATAGATACTAGCCGGAGCATCACTAGGTGTTACTCCCCCCCCCCCCCCCTTGGTTACTTTTTTTTTTTTGCTTGCTTGCTTGTTGAATAAAAATGTGGATCATCTCTCGTCAAATTTGGATATTCGACATTATGTTTTTCCCTTGTCGGCAAATTTTAAAAATCTGAAGACCCTTTTTTTAAATATATCATTTAGATCTATTTAATTTTTCATTTTGCTTCTTGGGGAATTTTCAGTCACAGTGAATTTGATAATGGTATCCCCATTCAGAATTTTCTACTAGTGACGCCACTGAATACAAACTAAGGCCAAGTGAATTTGATTAATCATTTTATTCAGATTTCTTGATAAAGAGGAGGGGTTCCATATTATCTAAAATTTTATATTTTTCCTGAATTAGTCGGCATAGACTAGACTAGACTAAATTTCAAACAATATTTTCTCTTAAATTAAAAAGTTTGTCTTAATTTCATAACATTTAGGCTGACATATAGGCCTACTGCAGACAAAAACAACACAATATTTATGATTTTTGTTACCTAATTTTCTGCATATTCTCAGACTCTTCTTTAACTTAATTTTGAAACATCTAGGGGTCTACCAACAGATCTGGAATCTAATGTTAGATTGGGGGGGGGGGGTGAGAGAAAAAAGGTAGAGGACAAGAAACTAGGGATAAATTTCATTTCGGTTCACCTACTAATACTCGCCTATATATTAATCTAGCAAATCCACCTCCAACTTGACATAAACAAAGAATATGCCACCAAGTTTAAAAACAACTCGATGATCTAAAGAAAAGTGCCATGCCATGCATCATTATTCATGACACTGGCATTATTGACTTGGTGAGTCAGTCAGCGTTATACTCGGTCACAGTCACAGAGACAGACTCACTCTCACCGTCTCAAAGACGTGAGAGACATCTACTTTGTCATGATTCATTTCAATAATTGGTAAAAAAGTAGTTAAGTGCAACAGGGAAACAGCCAAATTTTCTTAGCAAAACCATAAAAATAAGTAAGTAAAAGACAACATACACAGAAAAGCACAAGTGGGCCGAATGAATCCCACTAAGCAAACGACGAAAGTATTAGCAGACGAGAGTCGACTACGTGTGAACGACCATTTCATTTGTGTATTTTCTATATGTTGACACTCGTTGACACTCTAATGACAAGGTGGGTCTTGATCAAAAAGACTTGCTCTTTCCGAAGAGATATTTTCCGAATGTCGCAGAGTTTCGGAACATATTATTACATAAATATGAAAATGATATCTAAAATATTAATATTTACAGAAAATATGTCATAACTCATCCATTTCTGGACCAATTTTGACGAAATAAGCTTCGGTGAACGTAGAATTTTGCGGAGCTCAAGACACAAGCTACTGCGCAGTTATTGAGAGCAACAAACTCTACTGCGCATGGGTAAACCGATTGTTAGTTCACATTCACTGAAAAAATTATTCCCCCACTGAGGTTGAGAGTCGGCATCGAACCCAGGTCTTCAAAGACTGAGGCAGCTGTCGCCGTGGGGCAAGATCGAGCGATAAGAGCGGAGCGGTACTTTGATTTCGGGTCTTATCTCTTGCGTTGCGTAACACTTTCGGTCGTAAAAAATTCTGTTGTGACTCCAGTTCTGTGATAACTCCTTGGTTTAACCCGTTTTGTTCATCACAACACTGCGAGTGCGAGCAGCGACCACATCATCGCATTGATATGGAATGAATGAACGTTCTCGTTGGTCGTTGCAATGCATTGTTGTAATGTTTCGCATCAACATGCATTAAATATAACCATAGACACCTCATTTTTCCCCTATAAACTAAGAGAGTATTCTTACCATCTCCAACACTTGCTGACGGTGAAAATCATTCACATCAAAGGCTGAAATTGTGCAATAATTCCTCTGCAAATTATCAGCTATCCTGATCGTTGTACAGCTGGCTAGGCTCAGCTAGCTCAGTACACTATAGACTGTAATACTGTGACTGGAAGAGAACCCATTGCAATCGCTCAACATCTCTAATCCCTATGGAATATGCGTATTGATTTACCGGCGAGGAAAGAGAGATGGGTCCATTACCAGTCTAAAGTATCTTGCCTTTCAACAGTAGAGGGAGACATTTAAATGGACTAAATCGATCATAATTTTGTCTAAAGTTCATTCGAAATCAATCTTCTTTGAAGAATAATCCTGCACCTGGATATATTTTATTTGTATTCATTTTTTTAAATTATTTATTTTATTATTCATTTGTTTTAATTTTTTTCATCAAAGGAAAAAATAAGATCACATGCAGTCTCTCCTTCTTGCCCCCTCCTCTATCGCAATCCTAACCGCCCCGACGTTTGTTTTTGAAGGATGGACAAGAATATTTTGCTAATAAAGTGAGGAATGAATGACAGAGGGATGCACTGACTTTGAAATAAGCCTACTATACAAGGGCGGATCCAGAATTTTGTAAAAGAGGGGCACTGAGCCGGAAAAGTACACAATTAGGGAGGCTTTTTTTTTTTTTTTTCTTTTTTTTTTTTAATTGTGCACTTAAGGTATGCCAGTTGGGTTTCAAAAAAAGGGGGTGGACCGCGGCTGATCGAGTCTCCCCTCCCCTTGGATCCGCCCGTGTACTTGAATATAGGCCAAGAGTGAAAAAATAATATTTCTCGAGGACAACAGAAAGGGCAAAAAGGCACCCGTACCCACAACCAGTTGATGGACTCGTACAGGCATATACGAATAAACAAGTTGGTAGATACGGTAGGCCTATACAATCTAGTGAAAAATGACTTGAGGTACTTTCAAAACAATTATTTCAGGGGGACGGACTCGTTTGTGAAAGTGGGGGGGGGGGGGCTGATCTGATTTCACTCATCAATGACAATTTTCGAGCTTTTTTCCGAGATTTTTTTTTTAACGTGTCTACTCAAAAAAGTGTGTGGGGGGGGGGGCCTCCCCCCCCCCGGCTCAGCGGCCCATGTATTTATATACTTAGACCAGAAAAACACTGACTGCCTTGAATTTATTCAATTATTATTACTTTAGTAGTAAAATTGATTATTGTTGGTTTGTCAGATTTAAAAAAAAAAGGAAGTTGCATCGTGTTCCGAACGCCTGTTTAATGGGCCGTGAAACAATACTTTACACCCATGTTTAATAAATCTACAAGTTTTTTTATATTTATATGTTTTATTATAGCATTGGTCACAAAAGGTGTACAATCAGATCATACAAAGGATTAATGAATAATTAAAAAAATAAAATAAAAAAAAAGATTTTTTTTTTTTTTTTTTTTTTTTTTTTTTTTTAAATAAATCTACAAGTTGCCGATCATGCACAATAATTACGGGGTAGCCTCGCTGGTCATAAGGTTGGCTATTCATAAGGATTACTTATTCACAAGGACCGGGTATTCATAACGCGTGTTAAATGAATAGCGGTTTTCTATGAATAGCGGTCCTTATGAATAGTGAGTGGACCTCATAATTATAGTCATTAAGATTGTTTGGTTGTTTGATAAGCTTTGAATACGATGACCTCAAATAATTTGTCTGAATTATTATTTTTATTTTTTTTTTAATCATGCATCCATATTCACATAACTTGCGTAGTTCACATAAAAATCTTCTAAAACTCCACCAATTCCAAAACAAAGTTCTCAGCGGATGATTGTGATTTTAGTTGAGCAGCCGCTTCCGCTGTGAAACAAGCCTTCTATACTGTCATAAGAAAAGTTAGTTAAAGGCCCTTTTGTTTTCCTAAGCCCTTAATTAGATTAACTATATAAAGGAGTTTTTCACCACAGCGTAGTAGATTATATACAGTGCCTATAAAAAAGTATATACCCAATTTTGGAGCTTTTTAATAAAAGATTATAACCTCTATGAGCTTGAAATTTATTTTATAGTAAATAACAACTTATATTCTGTCTTATGATACCTTATTAAAATTCATAACCGTAGTCTGCCAAAGATGATTGCAGGCTATTCAAAAAGTGGTGTCAAAATCCTCAGGCTCTTATAGCGAATTTGGGCTGAAGCACGTTGGTCAAAACCAATTATACATTTGTGATTTAAGTTTGAAAACAATTGCTGAGTTATTTCAATTAATTTTGTGCATTTGAATAGAAAAGAGTGTTAATGTCAACTCAAACCCGAAAAGATGATTATTTCAAGCAGAATTTATGATATTCTCTTTGCCACGGCGATATACAATAAGGCGGGCTTCATTCACATACCTTTTTAATGTAAGCCCTTTTCCTGAGTTATTCGAAATGTACAAAATTTTTGTTTTTTGTTTTTGTTTTTGTTTTTTAATGATGATGGAAATTTACAATCCATGAGTGGTAATTCTCAATACATGGAACCTTCCTTGAATTTTTGAGGTTATTTGAGTCCGTTTTGCTTTTCGGGAAAAAGAACACCTTTAATATGCACCTTCTGCAGATAGGTGCAATGGAGAACTGAGCAGAGAGTTTAGAGTTAGCACATGAGAAAAGAAATTAGAAGGCTGTAAAATAAATTAAGATTATCGTATGGATTAAAACAAGGTCATGTGAAGGCTTGACCACAGGCGTAGCCAGGATTTTTCAATGGGGGGGGGGGGGGGGGGGGCAGACGTGAAGGATCCAACTGGGTATATGTTGCCAGGATTTCATTTTAGAGGTGGCGGTTGTGAGCACACGAAGCGTGCTCCCCAGGGGGTGGGTGTAGGGAAGGGAAAGTTTTCCCCCTCCTGCGCGAAGCGCGAAAGCTCTGACATTATATAGCAAATTCTGAGAGCCAGATAACGGCTTGTAGCACCTTTTTAGGCTTTTATTCTCTCATTTCCCCAGCTTTTTCGCTTTTGCTTGAGTCCCCCTTTTTAAGGGGCTAAGTAGGGGGGATGACCTCCTGGGCCCCCTGGCTACGCCTATGGGCTTGACCCATATTCGTTGCATCAGCCCAAACAAAAACCCTGCTGCTCGGTCATCCTTGCATGCAGAAATGTCATGAAGAAGGTATCATTGGACAGCAAACAAGTTACTCTTCACCATGAAACAAATTTCAAGGTCACAGTTTTTTTTATCAGAAGCTATCAAAGTTGGAAAACTGTTGTTTTTTTTAAATACGCACTTTATAGTCATTACAGAGCCTCAGAAGGAGTGTAAAATTCAAAGAAGCCGTTTTCTCACACACTAGCGTTGCTGAGGGGGGGGGGGAGACTGCCCCCCTAGCTGACAACTTTCCCCCCCATTTTTGTTTTTTGTGTGTAGAATTATGGATGAAATCTGAACCCTTTAAAATCTGAGGACCCCCCCCCCCTCAATTAGTGACTTTTGGAGGGCTGGCGAGAAGAAAAAAAATATGGATGTCCCTTTTAGAGTTGATAACCCTTTTTTTTGTTTTGTTATATTGTCAGAGAATTATGGAGGAAAACATTTGATAACCCCCTCCCCCCTGAACGACTTTTTTGAGGGCTGGCGAAAATTTTTTTTATCTCAAATTCTCAATTCTTAAGGGGGGTATGGGAAAAGTTCTGCTCAGAGTGCCATGTTAAATAGGAAAGCACCCATGACCACAGCATGGAAGTACATTTTTGTTTTGTCTGAAACTTGCCATTTCAAGACGCAAAAGTACATGATCACACTCACAGCCTCGAATTGCCCGATCGACCGTGTCGATTATTGGTCTAGCTCCATCTGCGATACAAAACACAACAACCATTAGTCTGCTCGAGATCGAGATCCACTGATCATCTGAGAGGTCAGTGGTCTCCTTCCAAAATTAGACAATTTTCAGCGAGGCTCCATCGTATGTATTGTAAGTATGAAATATGAATTGAGTTAATTTAGAAGTCAAATTATGAGGTATAGCTTGATGAATAAAGTTGAATGAGTCAGAAATGAACAAAAATAATTGAATGAAGCTTTTGTGGACGCGGTTGCACGAGGCGAGTCTCACGAGAGCACTCCAGCCGGAACCTCGGCAGAGCTGCTCAGCTTGGCTTCGTAGACGTAGAGTGTTCGCAGATTCGTGCGGCGACTTTCGAGTGTATTGTAACAAGCCGACCGACCCCGTCTCTTTACTTTTATTATACGCGATGGTGTTATAACGTATAGCTTACCTTGTACGTGTGTCATACACTGCAGTTCGCTCTACCAGGTAGGTCTATGTTAAACTAGCGAAGTGATTTATTCCGACACTTTGAGTTGTTCCAAATTTACATCCAAATATAGCTTTTATGAAATCAGTGATCACAAATAAACTAAGAATTCCGTAGACTCGGAAATTATTCAGACAGTAAGCTGCATGTCTGGATGTTACATGTAATATTTGACGAGAAATGTTAGAAATAGTTGCGTTGTTTTGATCCAGTTTGATTCAAAGCGAGTCCGTCGTACGCGCATTCGCGTATGACGTGTTGTTTACGTGTAATGCATTTCGATCCAACAAAAGCATAAATTACAAGTTAAATGTCTTATGAATTCATTGGTATAAATTATAATCTGATAATCATATAAAGCATTGTAATGTAAATTTGTATTTGGTATAGGATATTTCATTTGTTATATGATGTATTCAAAGAAGAATAAATAAGCATCTTTCTTAACATTTTATTGTTAAGTTAGGTTTCCGCGGCGTGCAAGAAAAAGGCGCGTCGCGCTGTAGTTACGTATAGGCCAATCAGAGATCGTGTACGCAATAGGTTTTCCCCCACGTACGCATAGAGAGAATAAATATAAGTAGATTTCACGAGCTCGGCTGGCTCATTCCCCACAGAACCTCCCGGCCACAAGTACAGAACTGGCTCATTCCCCACAGAACCTCCCAGCCACAAGTACAGAACTGGCTTATTCCCCACAGAACCTCCCAGCCACACATACAGAACTGGCTCACTACCCACAGAACCTCCGTGCCAAACAGAACTTCCCTCTCCCCAGAACTTCCCTCTCCAGTACTCTCCCCTTCGTATAGAACTTAGAAGAACTAGCATAACAGACCAAGTGAACTTCGTGTATTAACTTATTTTGTATGGCCTTATAAATAAATTAAAGTTTGCTATAAATGCAATAATTAACTTAAATTTAAATTAAAAGCATTTGCCTTTTGGCTTTGTGTGTTTTTTTAAAAATTTGATGTGGAGCTACTTCCAGATTTAATGATAATATCATTGACCTTTTTTTTTCTTTTCTTTTTTTTTCATATTAAAGCAGAAGTCTACTAGGATGTCGTTCAAGAGGGACGGTGATGATGGCAGTCAGTTAAATCTCCTTAAGGTTTGTGTCTCAAGTTTTACTAACTAGGGTCTATTAGATCAATCTTCATGTAGATCTAACATTACATGTAGATCTTGAAAATAGTACATGTAGATCATTTTCTGCAAAAAATGTTTATTGAATTACATGTATGTCTAAGACCAAATCCATTTTTCTGGATATCTATATCAATTTTTATGCTAAAAAAATCTGTTCAAATTAGGTAATGGGATGCAAGATCTAGCCAGGACAGTCTATCAGCAGAGGTATGAAATTCTTTTAGAATTAAGCCTGTAAATCTATAAATGATTTAACTAGAGTTCCATTTACACATGTCGTAAGAATATATCTTTCACTTTTTATGAAAATAACAGTTATTTTTCTGTAGGGTAGTGCTGTAGCTCGCAACCCAAAGTCCTGTTCTTGTTTGGCTCGTTAATTTATGAAAACCCTTACCGGGTTCTGGACCGGTCCGGTAACTCGTTAAGGAATATAGGTACAAGTAGTTAAATCCATCTTCAAACTTTTGACACCACTATATGTCCGTTCTTTTTCTCAGAAAGCTTTGAAACACATAAAACAATACTCCAAAGTAGACTTGTACAGGTTTTATGATGGGGGGACCTAAAGCTACGCACTTTGTTTCCAGCAGCTAAAAATTCACTTTTTTAATGATCTATGCCAATTTCTTTCATATATCTTGGTTCTACTTACTCCTAAAATTAAATCCCTGAGAAAAATTAGGACGGACAGATATCAATAACATTAAATTTCAAGTCGATGTCAATACCCATGTCGAATTTGGTCAGCAAAATGAAAGGGTCCTAAAGCTACACACACGTAATGAATGAATGCAAATCTTGACTTTGAAGCTGACTGATGTGAATATAACCCTGATATGCAAATAATGATAATATCACCAAAAATAAAGGGAAATTACTCATTCTTTTTGGCAAACGTAAATGATAATCTCGTTGCTTAGTCACACCAAAAGTTTGGCGCATTGAATGCGTCGCATTGCACATATATTTCAAAATTCCAACAAGATTGACAACTGAAAGGACATAGGCTCAGGAGACAGAGATATTAATTTCAGCTTAAAGATCTGTGGAGGTTGGTGGTACATCATTATTGTTTGTCGTTTTCAAATTATTTTAATGTTAGAAACGAAGAGTGGCTGAGCTGTTGGCCAAAGATATCCCTGATGATGAAGCTGTGCTTATGAGTAATGGCAGGTAAGTAGATAAAAAAGTGCTAGTTAGGAAGCTTAGCGAAACGAAGTGCCACAAAAAGACGTGTGTGGAATGCAAACGGCGAAATGGTTGGTGAATTTAAAAATGTAATTTGACATTTGTAATGTAATATTCAGGTTAATCAAAGAAGTAGAGGTGTTCTTACACACAATGGCCCGTATTCTAAACTCTGGTTTAACTTAAACCATGGTCTAAATGTGTGGTTTAACTATGGGCAGCCAAATGTGACACAAATATTTAACAGTAGATATTCAATTTATCAGCATTTTTGGTACTCAAACTATTAAAAAACTGTCTGGGAATGATAAGTACAACTGTACAATAGTTTTCTTGACCAATAAAGCATGAGACCAGAATCTAGTAAACATAAGGAACATAAAGTGTAAACAAAGTTTTGACATTTTTGGCTGCCCATAGTTAAACCACAGATTTAGACAATGGTTTAAGTTAATCCGGAGTTCAGAATACGGGCTTATAGGGCTTATTTTTATGTTTCTACCTTAAGCATATTAAAATTATGATTTTCAGCAATATGCAGTTTGCGTTCTGGACGCGTCTTTTTGTGCTGCTACGTTTCGCTTTAAGCTACCTCACAGTTTGTTTACATGATGTAGGGTTGCACAAGGGATACACAGGTGCATTCAACCTCCCCCTTCTGGTAGAGATTCCACACCCCCCATGTTTTATTATTTCTGAATATACTTTTGTAACCTCATATATGTTCATAGTGGAAAAGTCCTGTTTCCATTCACAATGGTTTACTAAACAATTTCACATTGGAGGGGGATTCTACCCCCCCCCCCCTTCCCCCGTCCCTGTTTTATTATTTTCTGGATATGCCACTTTAAACACCATTATAAACTGTCTTTGACACAGTTAGTACATACTCTCAGGTACGTTACATCAAATATCTTTGACACCTTTGATATGCTGATTGTTCATGATAGTTAACACTGGTTTATTGTATGCTTATTACGATGACTGTATACATACATGTACATGTATAATGTTTAACTGTGTTACACTTAGCTATGCCTGTACGGTATGTTCCAATTTCTTTTACACCATTGATACACACTGACTGCACCAAATGATTAAAACCCAATTAAAAACACCCTTTGTAATACAGTCTAGTACGGTATATCTTTAACACCACTGATACAATGTATTTTGACCATACATGATGATTAACACTGGTTTAACACCCTTTGTATTACACTTAGGTATGCCTGTACGGTTTGTCACTATAAACCCATCTTTGACACTGTTGATATGCTCACTGTACACCGAGCCGGGAAAAAACACCAACATGGTATGTACGTCTAGGTTTGAATCTGAAAGTCCATCCATTCACAAGGCGGCAGTGAACTCCTCCTAAGAAATGCTGGTGGAAAATAACCCTTTGGCTGCTGAATTCTCTCATTCCATAGCATAGGCTTAACCCTTTAGGCACTGAACTGCCCTGAACTGCCCATGGATTTTGGCCTGCTGTAAAAGCAGAAGTAGGGGATTTGGGGTGATGAAATTTTGTGTGTGCTATCTTTTACACATAAGCCATTTAGAATCCGCATTGAAAACGGGCTTTACTGTGGAAAATTTTGGCATACAGCAGAGAGTCTATGCTGCAAGATGGTTAACTGCACAGTGAGTTCAGTGAGTAAATGGTGACAGTGCACATTATCCATAGGTGCTAAAAGGTTAATGCAAGGCCACTTGGTTCCTATAAGCAATGGGTTACTGAGATGAGTGTTGTGTGCTTTACAGTTTTATATATACCTGGATCAGTGTGTGAAAGTTGCGCACAGCTGTCTGCTTTTACAACTCTCATCCCCACTTAAGCAGAATGCCGTCCACTTACAATATGTTTTTTAAAAACTTGAAAACATATCTCATATCGGAATTCTTGAAATATTTTTTTGTATTTTCACAATGTTCTGCATTCATTATCGTGTGTTTATTTTGTCTTATGTAATTTTCTGAATTGTTTTCACATATACCCTGTTTACATGTAGTTAGGTGCCTTGACCTTCCCTTAGGATGCATGCCTTGTAAGTGTTATTGTTGTATTGTCATCATCTCCTGTCAATAGGCCCCGTTGCATAAAACTTACCGTTAATGGTAACTCTGCTATCAACGGTAACTACCATGGTAACATCACTCAACAGCCAATCAAAATCAAGGTTTCCATTTGAGTTACCATTAATGGCAAAGTTACCGTTAGTGGTAAGTTTTATGCAACGGGACCCAGGTCCCTGTTTCATAAAACTTGTCATCAATGACAAGTTGCAATAACTGTTATAAGCTACTGAAATCCTTGAATCTGATTGGCTGAGAGCAAATTTGTTATTAAAAATCACTGAGAAGACATTTGATGAGACACCCCCTCTTTACTAATGTATTTCAATCTATGCATGTTTATCTTCAGAATCCTTCGTTACCGACTATTTATTGCACCTGCTACGCATAATGGAATCTCTATGGATGGAATCCATTTTGCATACATAAGTTGTTGCTATTTTGGGCAAGCCTCTGGCAAGCTTTTGAGTCGTAAGGGGAAACTTTTGTATGCATAAAATTAGTAAACTGGTCTGTTCATTCTGCCTTCTATTTCTCTCTTTCCAGCTACTGAAAATCACTTTGCCAAGAAGAGAGAGCTTGCTCTGCTGGTTCAGAAGAGAAGAATGGAAGCAGAAATCAAGAAAGGCAGTTTTAAAGATAGGAATGAGGTATATGTACAAGTCAATTCAATTCAGTTCAAGGTTTATTTGAACATATCATCATAGCCGGATAGCTGAAGTGGGACACTTCTGTAGTTAAAAAATGCAACAACGATTTACAGATCTAAAATGACATTGAATATACTTAATACGAATTATACATGTACAGTGGAACCTCATTATAACAAACGTCTTGGGGCCAAGGAAATTACCTCCTTATATCAGGGCTGAAAAATAATAGAATACAAAGAGGTGATACCGGCAAAATTACTTTGTTATAATAGTGTTCTTTATAATGAGGTTCCACTGTATGAGGAATCAATAAATTGAAATACAAAAAATAGAATTTTAATCTGCCATGTTAGAGTTGTCGTGGCCTACTGGATATGTCACCGGACTGTGGATCCATGGTTCGGGTGCGAGTCCCGCCGTGGCACTAATGTCCTTTGGCAAGACATTAATCTACATTCGCCACTCTCCACCCAGGTGAAGTAAATGGGTACCCGGTAGGAAGAAATTCCTTGAATGCTTTACCGCCATATCATGGCAGCTTGGCTTAAGCCGTGGTAATAATATGATACTTTGTAAAGCGCAGTAGAGTATATTTGTATAGTAGCTGCACTATATAAATGGACAGTTTTTATTATTATTGTGATTATACTTTATAATATCATTTAGTTGAATAATTCTGCTTCAAATCATGTGGGGTACAGATATTTATTATAGCATTTTTAATGTATGATTGGAAATTTCATATTGTCAGTTGATAGGCATGAAAGGGAAGTGGGTGCTGTACAAAGCTTTTGTAATTTGCAGTGAAAATCCTTTTATTAATTGCTTCCTATTGTTGTGCCGTTATTGCACATGTGGCAGGCCTGCTATTGTGCCAATTTGCACTCCTGGCAAATTAAACGTTAAATCTACATGTATACTCACATAATTATGTGCTATTCTCACATACAGTGAATATGCATAATATATCAATCAAGTGGCGGTGTTTGTGTGCAAAATTTCAAGTCAATCTGATCTTTCACAGCCAATTTCATAGGAAAGGAGTCAAATTGACCTTTCCCCTCTAAAAGCTCTACTTGGAATGGGTTTTAACGTTATATGTCAGGGTTCTTGCTAATTTTTCTGATAGCAGGTAATTTATCATTCACAGGCGGTTACTCCAAAAAAGCAACAGGGGTCTGGGGGCAGTGAAGCCCCCAGCGGGGTCCAGGGGCAGCGCCCCTATCTTTTGCAAGAATTGATAAGGTAAAATCGTCCATTCTTCCAATCTTCCAGACCCTACATGTACAAGGAAATTACTTCTTTTAAATAAAGAACAAGGCAACACTAAACAGGTTTAAAATGCCAGCTCAGATGACATTGGTGTTATTTTATTTAAAATCCATGTTGTTCAGAAAGTGAATGCATGATTTTTTTTTATATCTGCAGCTATTCTTGATATCCTACAGTCATATGATTTGCACAAGTGAATGAACACAATGAACTCTCATGATTATGATCAAATTTACCACACTGCAGCGTTACAAAAAGGCTAGGATTACCGTAAATAACGTATAAACCGCTGTCGTTAAATTAAACGCACCCCCAACTTTCGACCCCCTGAGCAAACAAATAAATAAAAAAATCATGATAAATTCAAGTCATGTTCTTATCAAAACGGCAAAATCTAGAGGCAAAAGCATAAAGAAATGATTTAGAAAAGTGTAAAACAAAATTGTACTTTAATTGGTTGTTTCCTGTTTTTTAACTCATTTTCAAAGTCGGGGAACTCTTCGAATCTGAGTCGTTGACCAAAATAAGGCTTGCTCCAAAGACGTGACAAGCCCTTATCAAAGTACAGATACGGTACAGATTCGTGATCGTATCAAAGTGAAAGAAAACATCACAAAACACACATTAACAATACAGATAAAGGCAAACTGATACCTTGCTTAAGAAAATATTTCTAGATAAATCCAAGAACTATCACAGAAGTTTCATGTTTGAAGAGCTATGGCGCAAGGTTTTTCAACAAAATAATCGATCCCAAAACATTTGAAGTTTCCCTCATTTCATACCCATGCAGAGGTAGGTTTGCTCCCCTGCTCCAGCGGCCCAGCAAGTTTGCAAGTTCTGCTAAAATGAGAGAAACGTCTCTGCACATAGCTATTGCATAAATTAATTTGCATACTAGCTCAACCAATGCGCATTGGTTGAGCTAGTATGCAAATTAATTTATGCAGAAGCCATGTGCAGAGACTATTCTCTCATTTTAGCAGAATGTGCAAACTCTCTGGGCCGCTGGAGCAGGGCTAGGGGGAGCGAACCTATATGGAGCGAACCTACCTCTGCATGGGTATGAAATGGGGGAAACTTCATACGTTTTGGGATCGATTATTTTGTTGAAAAACCTTGCGCCATAATCTCTTCAAACATGAAACTTCTGTGATAGTTCTTGGATTTAGCTAGGAATATTTTCTAAAGCAAGGTATCAGTTTGCCTTTATCTGTATTGTTATTGTGTGTTTTGTGATGTTTTCTTTCATTTTGATGGTAATTAATAATACGATCACATATCTTTACTTTGACAAGCGTTACGTCTCGAAGCCTTGCTTGGTCCAGTGATAACTCCTTGCTTTGTCAATGGACTTGAATTTTGGGTAGCCCTCATTGAGAGTAAAGCTGCCACCGTGGTTTAATTGTGCCGGGTATGTGTCACGGCATGAACCTGTTTGTGGGTTGTATGTATACGCAAGTTAGGCTGTTGATTTTAACATCAAAATTAATTTGTAAAAATATGTCGTAGCATTTAGACTTACAAAACAGTAAATGAATTCTCTTTGATCATATAAACAGGACCTTAGCCCCCTAGATTATTGTCAGTTTTGGTGATATATGACTCTTCATTTGTTTTGGGCTTTTTTAAGCCCAGCATCGTGTATTACCCGCAACCCCAACTTATGCTTATTCCGCACGCGCGCTAGCGCGCTAGCCCTCGTCGAGTCAGTTTAGTTTTGTTTCTTCTTGCTTTCTCGATCTCTCGCTCATTGGCTGTGTTTAGAGCTGTTTCTTCCCGTTTCTTTACGACCGCTTTCACAACACCGCTGTGAAGCTTGTGTAAACTGAAATTTGAGATAGCGACTTGTTGAATTGAATCGAGACTGATTTTATATAATATATATATATTTTTTTTTTTTTTTTTTTTTTTTTTTTTTTGTGAGGCCACAGCCGGTTACGATCGGCGTTACAGCCGGAAAAAATAGCCGGTTACCGGCTATTAACAAGAACCCTATATGTAATTGAGATAACAACAATTAAGATCAGGTTGGTTTTTATTAAAAAGAATACTTTATGCCTACTGGTTTAATTATGCATGTTAAACACTTCAAAATTCATTCTAATTCCTGTCTAGGAGAAAGAGCCATCACCCCTCCTGCAAAAAGTGGAAGCTGCCAAACGACACACACTGCTGAAGGAAGCTCCATACAACCCATGCCATACACACAAGAATGAAGGGTGAGTTCATTATCCTCTGGGATTCTGATTCTACAAGACATGCTTTACCATCAATAACTGTGCCATCAATATCCTACTTTAACTGTATCCCTGACTTTGACCCTGAACCTTAAAATGCACTTAAACCTCTAACCCAATGACTATTGTGACCTTGAAACTATATCTTTTGCGTTTCTGTTGCTATCTGTTGATATATATATATATATATATTTGCTTTTCATTTTCCACATCCTGAATCTCACTTGTTTACTTTTGTATTGTTAATTTATTTTAAAGAGAAGGTTGAGTTCTGAGAAAGGTGAAAAATAATTTGTGAGCTTTCTCATTCTTTTTATGTTAGTTTGGAAGTTTATCACAGTAGAAATGTCCTCTGAAAAGGATTGCTCCTCAAATGCCCTCACATGCCCTCACATTTAAAATATGACAAGAAACAGCTGAAATGTTTGGGCCAAACATTTGTTTGTAGTTCCATGTACACAATTCTGTATGCAGTGGATGTGACTCTCAGTAAGGTTCAGTCAATTTCTTATCACTTTGGTGATTCCAAAACCTTGCAGCATACACCAATTTGTATGTGCTATATACATGTAATCAACCTTTCCCAATCGCTTTGAGAAATTTTCTTTCACAATTCAATCCAATGACCAGGACTCAACTTTATAACTTTTTGTTTGGTCATGATTTATTTTTAATGTTCATATCTTGTATTGTACTTTCAGTGTTATATTTTTTAATTGGCAGGGCCTTCTTGTAAACCAGTGTCAAAATCACTGATGAAGCCACCCTGGTAAAATAAGGCTTAGTACATAAATAAAAAGTATATATCTTTCAGAAGATAAGAGCCACAGTACATGTCGCTGCCAAACATCGGGTCAGTGGGGTTCTATGTGACATCTTTTGTAGCAAGTTTGCACCCTCATCAGTGGGAGAGACATGTACATTTTGACAACTATCCAGGCTAGAAATCTGTGTGAGAGAATGTGGGATATGCTTTCAAATTTTGATGCTAAGTGGGAAAACTTTTTTTATTTTTCAGTCTAAGTTGTCTGAACTTGGAGTAAGAAATTTCATTTGTCAGTTAATAAGTGAAGATTGCAGTTAATTTATATTCCCAGGGTTTTATGTTGATATTTGCGGGCCAAATGATAGAGAATTATAAAGATCTATGGACAAACTTTAGAAAAAAAGTTGTAGAAGATCTGACCAAATGATTTCCTTCATCAAACTATTTTCTGTTCATTTTACAGGCCCTCCAAGAACTCAAAGAACAAGCTCTTCTTTCAAGGCATCCGGCAGGTCAGCTTGAAGAATAAAACCGGGAATTCAACCAATCGGATGGCAGAGAATTCAAATTTAGCCAATCAGGATAGAGCTTTTTCACATACAAGTGAACACACTATTACTTCTATGACAGCTCAACAGACTCCACTGCCAGGCTTTTCCAAGCACAATCCCATAGCCAGTTCTGCTACTGCTCATAGAAATGCAGGCATCATGGCTGATTCCAAGCCTACCTCACAGACTCCTGCCCCAGGAGTTTCAAGCATTCAAATCAAACCGTACATACCAAAAGCAAAGAGGACTGCCATGAGCACTAAAGCATGCCATTCAAAACAGCCTGGACCTGAATCTAAGGAAGAGAAGCATCCGTCAACCTTAATCCCAGCTGTTCACAATCCACCTTCTTTCTCAATGCAAAGTCCAGTTTATGGAGAAGAGGTTGTGCACTCAAACATTGAATTCATCACAGAGTTTCAAAATGCCGACAATAATTGTGGTGAGAGCACACTTTCTTCAGTCAAAACTATTTCATCTGCAGGGCACGAACAAAAGCAGAGTGGGGTAGAGGATGCACCCTTGGACTGCCCATCAAGGACAATGCGACATAACCAGAGTCAGAATATTCACAGACCAATTGGTGCCAGATTAGATAAAGAAAAGAGAGAGGAGAGGAAAGATGGAAGAATAGGTGGAGTGGAGGTAGACAAGACAAAAAGAACACCAAAGACACAACAGAAGAACAAGTCAAAGATGACAGATGAAAAGAGGAAAGAACTTCAAAGATACTTGGAACTTACTAGGTAAGTAAAATGCATTTGTGCCAAAATACAGTGTGTGTTTTAAAAAAAGGAAACAAACTATCCCAGTAATATGTCATGGAATAAGAATCTAATTTTAGATTTATTGTATTGCACTAGGTAGTTTAGCAAAAGGTAGTGGTGCGTAGAGGTACGTCAGGAACGCAAAATGCATGCTTGTTAAGGATCAGAACTTCATTGCATACATGTAGGGGGTCTAATCCTATCTTGACCCTGATCCTAATCCTATATAATGCTAATCCCATTCCTAACCCACCCCTAATGCAGGGATAAGCTTATTTTTACTTGTGTGGTAGAGTATTCTGCAGATTCTTTTATTGTCTGTTTCATGTTCTCATTGCTTTCTTCTCTTTTTTTTTCAGTGCTGGCTGGGTTCAAGACAATGGAGGAAACTGGGTGAAAAGGGAAGATGTGGAGTTCGACTCTGATGAAGAACCACCGTCTTGAATTGTATATCCGTAAATTCCATATATCCCGTTTTATTCATTCACTGTCTGAAGAATCAAGAAACCGGTAACAGTGATTTTATGAACTCTCTCGACTTAATTTCTTTCTATTTTAATAGACAGAATGGCAGTTTCGAGGGTCATTATATTGCACAAGGCCGTGGGGGCGGGAGGGTACTTGGTGCTATCAGTATCCTGCCAATGTCGGGCTACCTGCGTCACGGGCCACCAGACGCACATGTACTTCAGGGAACTCCTTCATTCATTACTCCACCCGCACCAACTGTTTTAAACGCACTCATATTCCATTGACCATCAAGGACGGAAACTTGCTACCACCCAACATCCAGAGCATAGCAGGTAACAACACATTCAAACTACAAGCACCCGATTTCTTCCGCGACCACGACTCCAGCAATTAGAACTGATTAAACAACAGTGTGCACACCCACATCCTTCTCGTTTGGTTTCAGACGTAAAGTTGAGAAGTATTGTCAAAAGGATGAATTCCAATTCAAAGTTTATTTCCACTCAAACATACAATGAAGACAATGATAAATGTATCAGTGTATTAGAGGCATAAAAAGATTGAATTATTATTATGTTGCCAATTGGCTCCCCTCGTGATGATAGTAGCGAGCTTTCGATTTGCACATCGACATAGTCGACTGGTATGATCGAACCACATTTTGAAGCTCTGCGCATGCGTCACGTCGTCTCCCTCGTCCACTAGCCGAATCGAGGACGCTTGCACCCTGGTTTTGCCGTCGTCCTAGATTCAGCACAAACGTTCATATATATGACGTCATACAAGCTCCAAATATGGATGAAAGTGCGACCCACTTCTTTGTGAGAGATCGAAAGCGTATAACGGAAAGTGAACGGACTTGGCCTGTGCGACGTCTCCACGCTCTGGTGACTCGTCGCAGAAGTCGTTCGGAGCAGAAATCGAAAGCTCCCTAATGATTATCATTCCCTGAAGAAGCTCCAAAATAGAGAGTAGCATTCAAGAGAATCATTGGAAATTAGAGTAGAGAGTATTCAATGTAATGAAAGATATTGGGGAGGACGGTAATCAATTAAGATTTACACTTTACCCATTGCCTATGGGTTAAAACTAAAAGAGGAGTGATCACCTGAAACAATCTTGTGTACGACTAAAAAGTAAAAAATACTTAACATTCTTTGGTTAATGGTTGTTAAAGGGCCCCTGCCATCAAAATGCAAGTGGATACCTTTTGGTGTGCAGTCCTACATACATCTCATATTTTGATATTTAAACTTTTAAATATGATTCATAGATTTTTAAATATGTTTTGAAATAATTTTCTACAACCTGTCAAAGCTGACACCTGTTACAATACAACATACAATAATAACATAGGAGTTGCTATGTCAGACATGCTGTAGCATCAGCAGGAAAACAAAGGCAATGAGGAGATATTGTGAGTGTGTGCTGAGCTGGGGGATCACTGTCAATTGTATTGTAGAATAGTGGAATGTAACTTCTGCCAGCTCAGCACATTCAGTGGATTTTTTAAAGTGGGTGGGGCTTAGCAGGTTGTAGAAAATTATTTCAAAAAATATTTAAAATTCTATGAAACATATTTAGAAGTTTAAATATCAAAATATGAGATGTATGTAGAAATGCACACGAGCAGGTATCCACTTGCATTTTGATGGCAGGGGCCCTTTAAATTTGAAGAAAATAAACGATAACAGTCATAACATAAAACCTCACCCATGGAACCAACTCGGACTTGAGTTCCGTGGAATAATGTCCTTTGCTATGTTGAGAAAAGGCTGCACACGGAACCCTAGTTGAATGTGGATTCCATGTGCAGTCGTATTATGCATTGCCTTCATACTCCAAAACTGTTAATTACACCATAGGATATCCGTAAAGGTCTCTTAAAGTTAATATTAATAAAGTGGAAACTCACTATAACGAGGACCTTGGAACCATAAAAATTACCGTGTTCTATCAGGAATGTCCTTATATTGGGATAAAGAAACAAAATAACTTAACGACCGGAATCAGCAAAATTACCTTGTTCCATCTCTTTATATTGGTGCTCTTTATAATGCGTTTCCACTGTACACATTAGCTGTACACAAATTATGAGTGGTCCCCTCAAAGCAGTGAAGGGTTTTATTGTAAAAGAATGGTGACCAATGACCTTTCAAACTTTTTTCAGTAGTATTTGACATGTACTGTATAATAATCCATTAAAAAAATCTAAGAAAATTGGCATCATTATAATGCATGTACAGAGTGTATTATCATTTATTATATTTCATATTTCATATTTCAGTTGAGAATTTATTTCCATGGTAGAAGGATATTGAGGCTATTCTTTTACTTATTGCAGGATGGAAGGATAGGGCATAAACATAAACTGCAAGAAAAGTTGTCTACACTGTGCAATAATTACACCATAATATCTCTTTTTTAATAGAATTATTTGGTTAGATCTGTGTATCAGGAAAAAGAGTACAGACATGTGACCAATTTCAAATATATTTCTCGAAGAAGGTATTTGAAAAGGGAAATCCAACCTTACTGGTAAGTTGCACTGAATGAAAGGAAAATCAGAGTACAGTAGTAGATTGATGAAAGTTTGAAGCAATATTAATTTTTGAAAGTTGTAATCACAAAACATATTGGAATTCAAATTTGCCAAATTGGTAATGCTATTGTGATGTAGTGATGTATAGAAAACTGTTCCATTTCTTCCAACACAAGAAATGACTAAAATGACATTTTTGTCTTGCCCACTGGAGGTGAAGGCGAGACTAAGGGATCCAAATGGCATCCGTCCGTCGTCCGTCCGTCGTCCGTCTGTCGTCCGTCCATCCGTCGTCCGTCGCAAATGTTAAAGTTTACCTGCAAGACTCTTAGAACGCATAACTTGGCAACTGTTGCTGCAATGGCAACCAAACTTGGTTGATAGAAGCACTAGGGGTATCTTCATGTTATGGTCTTGTCGGAGGTCACATGATGACGTCAAAGGTCATTTGAGGTCATATATTAAAGTACACATTCAAAGAAAATCACAAATATGATAAATAATGTATCACTAGAAACTGGCAAGTTAACAGATAGCAATCGTATCAGTTTAAAGTCAACTACATATCAAGTAATTAAACAATAATACAAATAAAACTACCTCCCAGCATCTGCGATATACAAGTGCTTCGCCAAAAAAATAACAATGTTTCAATGACGTCAATAAAGGGAACAATCCTGTCCAAGCAGACGACGTCCCATAAAGAATGAACATAAGTGCAGTGCAGTTATTTCTCAAATTATAAAGAATTTAGTGTATTCAAACGTGCCCATATTTCACACCATTCTAAAATGGGAATGAAACAGATTCTGATTACTGAAATCTTTTGTTTGTAAATATATAGGATGAGGGTTAATGAACAATCAAAGAAACCACACTTTCAAATTGAAAAGCCCGCTGAATGATTGCAAGGACGGTATTTATCCCTCATTCAACGCCGAACGTCCAGCGGTGTATGCAGCTGTGAATGAAATGGCGTCTATTTTGTTTACAAGCAACTGATTCCTTTATTCTTGTAACGCTTCATTTTCCATCCAAATAAACCCATGCACGGGGTTTAGAGTGAGGCAATATATGGATTAAACATAATAGACTAATGCTAGTGAAGTGAAATAACTGAAGAGAAGATGACAAAACAGGCACTGAAAATATGTGAGATGTTATGGGACATCGTCTGCTTGTGCAATTAACATCCTCCCTTTGACGTCACACATTTCAGCGGCTTTCGGAGAGCTGTTCAGGTGCTATGTCGGGGCTGTATTTTAGCAATTTGTAATTGATAATAATCATTACTTCGAATGTTTGCAAGCGTCGAATTTTGACAAACTTGTCCGGTCTAAGCTTCACCTACGCAATAATGAAAATTAAGTCAGTTTTAAAAATCAATGAATATCTACTTTAAAGAGTACCTGCAAGACTCTCTTTTCATATGTTAAAGTTTACCTGCAAGACTCTCTTTTGACAAATAACTTCACATCAGTTGCTTGGATTACAACCTAACTTGGGTCATAGATGCATTGGGGCTACCTTCATGTTATGGTGCTGTCTTAGGTCACGTGATAAGGTCAAAGGTCATTTGAGGTCATACCTTTAAAGTTTACCTGCAAGGCTCTCTTATGACACATAACTCTGCACATGTTGCTACAATGGCAACCAAACTTGGGTAATAGGTGCACTTGGGGTACATTCACGTTATTTTCGCGAGTGGGCGAGACACAATATCGCTTATGCTCTTGTTTGAAAATAATTACGCAGTAGGATGCTTTTTCTCTGTGGAGAACCTATAACAATATGTGATCTACAATATATTTTGAGTACTACCCCGAGGGGAAAAGGCGCTTACCAGAAAACCAGAAATGAATGGCATTTTATTTTAGTGAATGACAGATGTGAGAGTTGACCGTGAATACATGTATGTCACAATTTTGACCGAATTGCCAATTTGAGATATGCATATGTTTAGTGATCTCATTTTTAAAACATTTCATAACTTTTTTCTTATCATTTGTGGGATTTCTTGCAAACTTTTACATCACTGTTTCTCCTATTTTCCTGCTTTCACTTAAATCGACTTATTGCAAAGTTTGGATTGTCATTGAATGGTATTTGTACCCTGGGAGCCCCCACCTCCCTTCCCCCAAGTCAGAGAGGAGCTTGAAATAGCCCAGTACAGTAAGGGCTATTCAAAGACTTAACCTAAAACTTAATTGCAACCCATACCTTTGATGAAATAAAGCCCAAAGCAAATGTCGCATGAGCAAATGTAAGATTACCGACTACATGCATTTTCAGAGGGCTGTTAACCCTTTCAAGACAATTGGCCACATTTTGTGGTTTGGCTTAATAACTTTTGATTAAGAGCTCTAAAAATTATACCAGATGCATGAGTAGAAAGAGCAAAAATTTCTGCACTCACTGTGTCCATTTTTGTTACATGACCATATTGTGTTTGATGCCAGGAATTTTAAAAACGGGAATAAGCTTTGAACTCCTTAAATTGGCAACACATTGAGTGGTTCGAAATCATTATTTTCATCAAAATTGGCCATTTGTTCAACTTTTCTACAAAGTTCCTAACCATGTATATTGTTTTCAAAGACATTACATCTTATTGGAACCATGTAGCACTAAAAGAAAAATATCATTGTTGCCAATTTGAAGAACAAAATGTGATCAATTTCGACCTTAAATAATTCTTGTCATGAAAGGGTTAATGCTTGCCTTGTGAATGAATGTGGACCGAGGATTAATACTGCATGATTTATTTAAGACATGTATATACCCATATATATATATATATATATATATATATATATATATTATGTTATATTACTTTATATTTTGTGTTTGGTATGGTGCGTTCTGTTGAAGCACAAAATGTTGGCCCTTATTTGTGTTTCGGCCTAGGGGAATGGGAGTGATATTGAAATCTTGAAAATTGTATTCAAGCTTCCATTTTATTGATAAACAGTTTTGGATATTAAAATTTAATTTCTATATTACTGCAATTCACATGATATTTTGTAAGAATAGGTTATTCTTTGTCGTGAGAGGGAGAAAATAAAAATTGAAAAGGAAAGGTCAGTCTGTTTCCTTATGCAGAATTATCTTTCTTTCCGAGTTTGTGATTTTTATGACTCCGCCCACCGAAGGTGGTGTCGGAGGCATTATGTTTTCGGGTTGTACATCCGTCCGTCCGTCCCGCTTTCTCGTTCTCGCGATAACTCAAGAACCACATAAGGTATGAAGTTCAAACTTGGCGCTAATATGTATCACTATAGAAAGATGGTTGATTAAATTTTGGGGTACGCAGGTCAGAAGTCAAAGGTCAAAGAGGCCAATTTGAAATTGCAGGTTTTAGCCTTGTTAATGCGATATCTCAAGCACCATCTGATCCATTAACTTGGTACTACATGTAGTATGTATCACCATAGGAAGAAGATCTGATTAGATTTTGGCAAATGTAGGTCAAAAGTCAAAGGTCATGGAGGTCATTTACCATGACATTTCAGGTTTATGACTCTCTTGAACAATATAAGCCATTAACTTCACATTTGTATACATCACCATAGTGAGACGAATTGATTAGATTTTTGTTCACGTAAGTCAAAGGTGACAGGTCATAGAGGTCATTTCATGTGAAATTACTGGGTTTTTAAAAGCTTTTTTTATCACCATATCTCAAATATTTTGTATTCATGAATAGGAGGAGATAAAGTGTTCAGGCTTTTGGGTTATAAGGTGTAAGGTCAAATGTCAGAGGTCAGTAAACATGTAATTGTATTCTTTTTATTCTGGTCATCACAATTATTTCAAGAACAGTTTGAGCCATCAACTGAATTTAGGCGGAGGCATATAGGAGACGCAGTCGCATTCATCTTGTTTGAAATTGAAATTGAAATGGTTTGTTTAAAACAAAAAAACAAACAAACAAAACGAAACAAAACAAACAAATACATGTACATGCAGCCTGATGGCTGATAATGTTTGCTTTACATAACAAATGCATATACATGTATATAAAAATCAACATTTCATATTTTAAAAAGTAGATCACAATAGATCTCAAAATTGAATAACATATTCTTAAAAAGTTATCAAATTTCATTTTGGCAATGCAATTAATACTTTATAACAATTAGCTTTAGGCCAAAGAAGAAAAATCAGAGTACAGATTAGAAACGATGGCAATATTGGGTCACATCTCTTGATACTTTTAATAATACATAGCATATCAAATTGGAGCCTTGTTTTACAAACTCTGTGGGACCAAGCAAATTACCCTGTTGTATTGAAACCTTGTTATATTGAATGCATCAGGACTAAAAAGAACTACAATAGAAGAACAAGTGGGACCGGCAAGATTATCTTGCTATAGCGACTAACAACAGTGTTCTTCGTTACAAGATTCCAATATTTACATCAAATGATTAAAAGGGAAACCCATAATCAACCCCCACTTCAAGCCCGAAGTGAAATTACTGAAATATCTTAAAATAGTAGTATCGTTCATCGTTGATAATGTCTTCTTTAACTTTACAGGATGTTCACTAAAATGCGATTATGGAAGACTAAGCACTGGCCATTAACAACCCCCAAGTAGTACATGTAATTGCCTTCTCAAAAGTTTGGGATGAATGGTGTTAAGGAGTTCCCTTCATTTGTGAGTTAATTTCAGTGGAATGGAGACGATTCAACGAAATCTTGGGTTGACTATCCATTTTGTTCAAAACTTGGACATGCATCAGGAAAAATGCTACCCTTTAGCTCTCCATGCCAGGATTTATTGATCAAGATTAAAGGAAACATGATGGGCTACAATAGTTTTACTTTATTTTGTTTATTATATAAATATGTAGCCCTATGATTGCAATGGTATAAGACTTCAGTAACATAGAGCATATCGAAATCAATACAATTTTTCCAATTGCAGAACCTTGCAAACGGATATTTGAACAAAATCGGTAATCATGTTTACTGTAATCTGTAATCATTTCAAGTTCACGTTTTATTCACGGCTTTATTTTAAGTTCTTTTGTTTCATTTTTCTCAGAATTCAATACAGGCAAACCGATACTCATATCTAATTGTTTTTTTTATGAATGTAAATATTAAATACACAATGTATACATGTATGTTTGTCACGTACAACTGTTTTTACATTTTAGAAATGAAAAAAAAAATTAATGAACTCAACTCAACTCAAATCAGTGTTTTATGACAATATGCCCTGATCAATATTTATAATCTGGGCCTGTCTGACAAAGAGTTGCGATTGAGTGCAACTTAATTTGAGATTGATATCAGTCGCAACTCTATAAATAAGAGATAGTATACTGTTAATTTGCGATTGATATCAGTCGCAACTCTATAAATAAGAGATAGTATACTGTTAATTTGCGATTTATTTGAGGACTCGCTATTGATTCGGATCAATCACAACTCTTTATAAGACCGAGCCGTGTTGTAGTTTCTTATTCTTAAAGTGTGATAATGTAGATACTAGTATTGCGTACAGGTCTAGAAAAATATTTATGCAATATAAAGCCGACAGTGGCAATCATATCCAAACAACATATCTTACTTATTGAGTTTTATATATATATATATATATATAAACCCCTCAAAAAAAGTTCTGCAATTCAACTTTGAGCCTTGATATCTTTTTGGCGGCTTTTTAATCATTCTTGATTTTTAGATCATTGGAAAGTTCATTTATCCCCCTTCACATCCATGCCCCATTTGTAATGGTTATGTCATCCTTGAATGCACAGCACCCCTGAATAGAGGGCAAAGTCAAAAGTGAAAAGTTGCAAATTGAATGGTTATCTTGGCTATTGTCTATTGCTTTTGTTGCAATGTCGGGTGTGTGTGAATGATGTTGAATGGGTCATGAATGATTCAACAAGTTTATTTCCTGTTTGGTAGATGAAATGTGCCTTGCACAAGCTTTATGCTTGGCAGTGCTTACTTTTAAAGAGTAGCTGTTCGCGTATGTTAACATGCCACGTCTATCAAATGTTGAGAAGGCTCGAGCAATCGGCCAAATCGAAGCCGGTATTCCCCAAAGAGAAGTTGCTGCTCAATTTGGAGTGAGTCCCAGTACCATCTCCAGATTATTGGCAAAGTTCCGGGAAACTGGGGATGTCAAGGACAGACCAAGGAGTGGTCGTCCAAAGAAGACAACCCAACAAGAAGACCGCTTCCTGACCCTTTCTGCCCTGCGGAATCGAAGGTTATCTTCCAGGAACCTGCAAGGACGATTTGCTCGAAGATTTGCCAAGCGACTCTCCGACCAGACCATCAGGAACAGACTTCACGCAGCCAATTTAAGAGCTCACAAGGCAGCAAGAAGACCTGCACTTTCGGCCTTGCATCGTCATTCCCGTCAACGCTGGTGTTTGCAACATCTTCGATGGAACCGGGAAATGTGGCAGAATGTCCTTTTTACAGATGAATCCAGATTCTGCTTGAGGAAACTGGACGGAAGGGTGAAAGTGTGGCGTCGCCGTGGGGAACGCTTCGCTGACTGCTGCATCGACCGGGTAACAGCGTTTGGAGGAGGCAGTGTTATGGTGTGGGGTGGCATATCTGCTGAGGGAAAGACACAGCTTATCATCGTTGATGGAAACCTGACAGCAGAGAGATACCGAGACAACATTCTTCGGCCAGAGGTCATCCCATACATGCGCAATCTTGGACCAAACGCCATCTTCCAAGATGACAACGCCCGCCCACACAGAGCAAGGATCATCACCGAATACCTGCAGGAGGAGGCAGTGACGAGGATGGATTGGCCTGCGAACAGCCCTGACTTGAACCCAATCGAGCACCTGTGGGACCAGCTTGGCCGTGCTGTACGCGCCAGAGTGACAGATCACACTACACTGGCTGAGTTGCGACAGATCCTTATCGAAGAGTGGAACCTCATCCCACAGCAACGCATCACCAGGCTGGTGACAAGCATGAGGAGGAGATGCCAGGCTGTCGTAGCTGTATTCGGATCTTCTACTCGCTACTGAACTTCTGATCCTTTGCTATTCCACATTTGATGTGCATGTTACTCAATAAAAAGTGCCAAACATTTTGTCATTTGCAAATTTGTGTATTTGTGTTTGTGAAGAGAAGAGGAGAGTTTGTGTTGCTTATGTTTCTGTGATAGGGTTACATGGCTGAAAATGAGATAATTTGCTGAGGGGAGACTTTTTTCCCCACCGCAGTTGTGTACTGCTAAGGTGGAAACTTGCAATATTCTGCATGAAACCAAAACACAATATTAATGTTATCACAGTCAGTTGCTGATTAAAACACATTCCATCTTAAAACAAAAGAATAATTCCACTTCAAAATCACTGAAAACAATATTTGTCCACCAAACAAGGGATTACAGCAGAAACATGCACACCTAATACAAAATTAAACAAACCAAAAGGAACAAAAACAAAGAAACAAAACCTTTCATTCCAGTTAAGAACTCAGTGTGAACAATAACAATGCATTCTGCAACTTTTCGCTTTTGACTTTGCCCTATATTTAGGTGCACTGCACATTCCGTGATTACATAATCAATACAAATGTGGTATCATTGTGAAGGTGAATAAACAAGCTTTACAATGATATCAAACTTGATGATGATCATACAGTTACTAGAGAGATATAAATGCTTAAACTTGAATTGCAGAACTTTTTTTGAGGGGTTTATATATATATATATATATATATATATATATATATACACATAATATCTTATTGAGTTGTATATATATAAAACATATCTTACTTATTGATATATATATATATATATATATCTCCTATCTCTGATAATATATCAGAATTTATGCCCATAGGGCTTCTTCAGGACATGATCAACGTTTATTCAAAAAATCCCTATGGCCGAAATTCGTAACTCTACACCAGCCGATGCAGGACAGTTATTTATGTTGATACAGTATATATCAGTTGCTTATGGCATTCTGTTTTCAGTGGTGGTGGTGGGGGGGGGGGGGGGGGGGGGGGGGGGGTCATGCTCATTTTTGTGTGCAAAATCAAGAACTGTGCCACTCTTGTGACCTACCCCCCCCCCCCCTAAAATCGAATGCACCTCGAACAGTAGAATCAGTACACTATTTGAGCCTATATTGCCCTCTCTTTTCTGATATGCCCTAAATGTAGGTCACATTCAGTACCCTTTAGATTTCATTTAATTTGTCCTTTATCCGATTAAACACATATAAAACAATATATAGAAATATATGCATATACATAACAACCATTATTTATAGTCGTCTATATAGACAGGCACATTCAAATCATGACGTTTAATGATACAAAAATGGTGACATTATGAATTCGATTCATTTACATCTGGGAATATCAATCGACAGGCCAAAAGTTTATGACTACAAAAATAATCTACTGAAGGGAAGGGGCATAGAGCAGGGTATTGCTCAGTTATGTATCTAAGACCTCCTGCCTTAGCCTTATGAAGAACCTGCTCCAAGTCTACCAAAGCCCTCTGGGATTCTACCTCTTGAAGCTGGAGTAGTTGCACAAGTCTGATGCATTCTGCAGTACTTGTTGGGACCGGTACGGGTGCTGGTTGGATAGGATGCAAAATCCTGATAATCCGCCCACCTAACGGATTATTTTATACCCATCACCTTTCAGCCTATTTCATCATTCTTTAATCCACCCCGTTATAAGAAGCTAATTGTCGTATTGTGGTAATAGACACGGGCAATTCCAGTGTAACGGATATGATCTTCAGACGACATTTGGGTTGTTAAAGACAGTTTTAAGCAAAACGAAGAGTCCTAAAACATATTTTAGTAGCTGAATCAGACACATGTGACCTTTGAGGACATGCACAGTAAATTTCACAGGATGTCACTGAATAGTTGAAAAGAAAATGGACTCTTTGAAAGCGGACTGGCACAAAATGGACGATGTTTGACTCCTTTGAATAGTTTGAAAAGTCTGAGAGTTATAGGGTTCAGTGTGTATAATAAACTTATTAACAGAAGCTCATAAAGATACTCTAAACATAAATACATTTTGTTTAATAATATGAGATAACATGACAGCTCAATTGTCTGATAATAAATTTGTTACGATTGAAAAAAATAATTCTGGTGTTTCCGCCAATTCCGCGTTTTTCTGGGAAGAGAAAATTTTCACTGGAATCGCCCATACTCGTTTCTCCAGTGTAGGCCTTTCAATGAGAATCATGGTCAGTCTTGCATTTGTTTCAAAGTCCGAGACTTTACATGAGCTGGTGACAACGAACGAGGCAGTATCTATGGACATTCTCAGTTCTCTACTTTGGCTCTAGTTTATATTTGGAACTGAGACGTCCAGCCTTAGCCTTGAAAAGAACCTGGTCCAAATCTGCCAAAGTCCTACGGGATTCTGCCTTCCAAAGTTGCAGTAGTTGCATGTACGTCTCTGGGTAGTCGTACATCTTCTTAACTCTTATGCCTTCTGCAATACCCGCTGGAATTCCCAGGGCAACGTAAAGAGAGGAGAAATGACCCGGAAGAAGTTCTTGAGCGAGGGTTAGCAAATGCAGATCTGTTACTTCCTGTGAACCTAAAGGGCTGGGATTCAAACAGAGACCAAAAAAAAAAAAATGAAAATAAAGAAATAAAAATATGAAAACAATAAATGAGGTAGCTTTCACTGTATTTCTACAGATCTGTATCTATTATTTTTCTCTCAGCGTTTAGAACAACTTGCCCCAAACGGGATTTACCTTAAGGGTTATGGAACATATCTATTCACAAGAGAAAATATACCACAGTTGACTCATTTATTTAAATAAATCAATAATCTAGACAAGAATATCGATTGCAGAACAATATTTAAACATACACATCTATATTTATATTACATGAAATTGAACTTGATCCAGTGATAAACAAACAACAAATGACTTATGAAACATATGACATCAGTTTAAATAAAAAAGGCAATTGTAATCTTTTCAACCATCGATTTTGCAATTTATAGCATACACCTTTGTGACAATGATTGGCCTAACAATTATATATATTATTATCTTTATCTCTTTCATCGCAGCCAACCACTTTCCTATAGGGTTACGGAATTATGGGCGTATAACAAACAACCAAACACACACCCTAAAAAAGCTGTAAAGGAATAGAATTACAAAACTGAATTGTAAATATTGAATTACTCTTGAGTTCCATCTCTAGGAGTAGAATTTTGTAGTCTCTGTGAGTTTGACATCTGTCCTTTCGTTTGCCCTGAAATATATATATATATATAAAGTATTATTATATACATTAAAAAAAATTCAACAAAAAAACAAACAAACAAGAGAATCCCATAAGTAATGATCTATTTACATTTAATTGAAATGATGAGATAATTTGTTGAAAAAATACATTGGAAATACTTTATTCTTGAATTTAGACACATTTAGACACCACACAGAATTCTTACTTTGCATATGCGCCGCGCGCACCTTTTAGCGCCCATTCACACTTTAATATTTATATATTCATGTGCGCGTGTGCTAATGGTGGATATATTCAGGGTTGCAAATAACTCCAGGAGCTCCTCAGCGGAGCTACATGTAGGTGTACTCTAAACTGATTCTGCCTCAGGTAAGATTCAAATTTGTACTGAAATACCATGACAAATCTTTTTAACCATCGTTGTGATTTAAAAAAAAAACCAAAAAAAAAAAACGTGTTTTGCTGGCAGCGCAGATATTTTCCCTGTCTATGGTTGTAGCCCCGATTCAAAAGACCTCAAAATCAGTTAGTGTGCCACCTCTTTGACCGGCGATATTTCCCCGGACGCATGGGGAAGGAGGGGAGGGGAAAGTTACCCGGTGAATCGGTTCTGCCAAGAGTCTGGGGAACGTTTTCTTCTTTGGATGACGGTGATCGAACAGGACTCGGAGGAGCGGACTGATGACTTAGTACCTCTCTAGATTCTGATGTGAACAAATAAAGAAAACAATATTGGTAATCACCTCCCCTGAAAGAAAAAACTCAATTCATGCAGCCAATTATTATTATTACTTATACCGCGCTTTTCCCATAAGGCCCAAAGCGCTTACAATAATTTCAATTACAAATACTTATGGTAAGAAAAACAACGTTACAACTACAAACTGCTAAAGAGATGTGTTTTCAAGGCCTTTCTGAAGACATTGACTGATGAAGACTGTCTAAGTGTTAGTGGTAAATCATTCCAGTATTTTGAAGCAGACACAGTGAATGTCCTATCACCGGCCAAGGTGCGAGTAACTGAATATGTGAGACGGAGACAAGGGCGGATCCAGGTTTTTAAAAAAGGGGGGGGGGGGTCCAAAGGGTGAGAAGTTATCATTCTGGCAAACGCAAGCGCCGAAGGCGCTAAGCGCCTCTATAGGCATATATATATATATATATACATATATATATATATATATATATATATATATATAGTGGTTAAGGCGTTTGGCGTACAGTGCCAAAGACCCGGGTTCGACTCCCGGCGGAGACAGTTTTTGCAAACCCTGCAGTTATTTCCACAAAAAGGAAGTCAGTAAGGAGGAACAATGAATTTAGCTACGCAAATTATTTCTCTCATTCAATTCAATTGATTTCTCACATATATATATATATATATTTATATATATATATATATATTGCCTGTTTGACTATTTTAATGTTGAAATATAGTTGGGCGCGCGGAGCGCGCCACAAAAATTTGATAATACGAGCCTGAAAATGTCTTAGTTTGTACTGAAATTACATTTAATCTATTAATATTACATGGAATTATTGTTTATTTGAGATGGAAAATACATATATAATGATTGCAAATTACCATCTTTTATCAAAAAGTGCGGGTATATTTGTACAGGCCACCCCCCCCCCCCCCGTACATCAGAACTGGGAGGGGGGTTAATGCATACCCCCATCCCCTCCGGGATTTGCGCCATTGGACTGTATTAATATATATATGTATATATATTTTTTTTTAAAGTTTTCCCAGATTTTCCAGTCTGCATTGCTGTGCAGGACCTCAGATGGCATGTGGCATCAACACAAACAGTCCAGTGAGACAAATAAGAATAAAATCTGGAGATTTATTACTTGAGATTGGTTCTTCAATGTTGAAGTACTATGTTGATAACCTAGGAATTGGGTGTGCGCATGCTGTACAAACACACTTAGTAAATTTTAGTGATACATGTACACATTTTACAGCAATGAAGAATTATTCACTAAATATCATCTATATTATCTCCTCCCATCCCTGAGATAACAATTCGCAAGTGTTTACATCATCACGAGTTATAAATCACAAATCACAAAAGAACACAAAAAAGGGAAAGTTCCTTAGATTCAGGAGTTCACAATCAAGGCCGATCAACAACAGTACCAATACCAGTTTTGCTGAAAATTCACAGGATTTAACAATCAACCACAGCATCTACTCATTAGGCAAAATAAATAAGTTTTGTATCACAAAACTAGTCATGGTGCAATGTATCAGATTCAAGCGTTCCCAATCAACAACAAGAAAAAATATATCAAAAGTCCTCGGAGAAAACAAACCTCCTCCCCCCCCCCCCCCCGGAGCACCTGTCATTACTTTTGAATTTCGTGACTTTGACCTTTTTGTTGACTCTGACAGACCTTTGACCTTTTGTGTGACTTTAAGTCTTGACCTTCACAACTTTAACCTTTATATGGACACATGAAGTTCACTTCTTGCGATGTACAACCATAGGGTAGGTGTAGGGAATACCAGACCCTTAAGCACGTTTGCATAATTTGCATAAACATGAACACAGACACACACTAGTAAGGTTTACCAATGCTTTCAGCAACTCTTTTTATTTCTCAGGGTACCGAAATAATGACAAAAATTTGTTTACCTAATGAAATAATCTCCTTAATGACGTCATAGGTAAATGGTCCATTATTCCCTACCCATGAAAGTAATACGAGACCGCTACATTTTCAACCGAAATCTCAAATATTTGTTGAGGAAAATGATATTTCGTTGGAAATGTAAATACCAATAAAGAATTGTTTTTTGGAGAGTATGTTTTGGTTTCATCAAAATCTGTTGCAATTTTAACCAAAAATTTTATAGCATTTATCATCGGATAAATTTAATTACCATTTAAACGGCATTCAACATGTTCAATGTGCCGTTACTTTTGCCTCCGGCAACTTTACATTTTGTTGTTGATGATTTTAAGTACATCAATACTGAACAATTGACAATGATAATTTTAAAGATTACAGAGAGTTGTAAAATGACATTGAAATACGTCTTAAAAAGAAAGATGTAAAATGACGTTAAAACAACTTAACACATCCAACCAAACTCTAGTAATCTCATAATGCAGTGCAAAAAGGTGAAAATTTTCTTCATGCAGGTTTGAATTTGTTGAAATTTACTGTTGTTTAATGTTTAATTTGATTAGATGAAATAACAGGATGCATGTAATTTCATGATGAGTCAAAAATTTCCATTTCATGACCTTAAGGCTTTTAAAATTTCAGATCTAAATTCAGCGTGTACCAACAAATATTGCTTAATTGCCTGGATATTTCTTTATCGCCAATATTCTGAATATTATTTGATATTTTCTTTCAGTTTCATAAACATAAAAAAACCCTAGCAGCAAGCTTACACAAATTATCAATACACAGTGCACACATTAATTATGCATAACATTAGTCGCCATATTGGTGGTCTTGTATTACCTACACAAATTATTGGATGTCCTCATTGAGGTTCACTCTACGCACTCTACACTGTGCACAATGGTCAATTGACCAGTACAATAGTTCACCAACTTCATAATAATGTTATTAATACCATTTTTATAGCACACCTCTTTATAAGTTTAACACACCACTACGTTCCTTGAAAAACCAGTATTTATATCTACCGAAATTTTGAGCACGACAAATTCTTATCTTAGGAGATTGGTGAATATGGACTTGTTGATGAAAAGTTTACTGACAAAGTAAGCAGAAATGGTAACAGTGTACCTATATGGCGCTAGAGCAATATTTTATTCCAAAGCCAGGGCAGACAGGACAGTTTTCTTCTGATGGTCCTGTATTACGGTCTTGTATTCCCTACACCTACCCTATGTCAAAATCATACTTTGTTGGTGATGACCTTGACCTTGAACAAGATTGACAAAGATTGTCAAAAATAATCACTTATTCCTAATAACCTGCAGCAGAGCTGCATTTATATATTTGGGCCAAGCAAAAATTATTTACCTATATGGATACTTGTGCTTTGGTATTGTCTAGAATGACGAGTTGCCTCGAATGAGTGACTTGAAGTTGAATGATGCCGCGTGCAGCCTGCTTCCTCGAGGGTTGCAAGCATAGTTGCAAGACAGCGTACGTACGATCAAAAGTCGCATGCATAAACCTATGCGTGCCGCGCCGCATATCTGATCTGGCATGGCAGTACAGTACTTAGGCCTACTTTGCGACGGAGAATGAAACAATGGGTAATGAATAGGGCCTACGCAGTATCTTGCATGATTAGGTCGGCAGAATTTCTGGGGAAAAAACAAAAAAAAAAAAACGCCAAGAAAGACGGCGCCAAGTAAAAAAAAAAAAAAAACCGGCGCCAAAAGGGGGGGGGGGGGGGTCCGGACCCCCCCCCCCCCTCTGGATCCGCCTATGCGGAGAGGATCACTGGATGACCTCAATCGCCTGGTAGATGTATATAAATTCAAACAGGTATCTAAATATTTTGGAGCTTGATTATTAAGGATTTTATAGACAAACAAAAGTAATTTGAAAATTATACGTTGTTGTAAAGGGAGCCAGTGTAATGAGTTCAAGAGTGGCTGAGATGGGTGGTCCCTAGCTAGAAACCTGAAGCACCAATCGAGCAGCCCAGTTTTGTAGTCGTTGCACACGATTTAATTGAGTCGAGGGAATGGTAGAAAGAAGCCCGTTACAATAATCGATACGGGATAGAACTAAAGAACGCACAGCATTATGACAGGCAGATTGATCAATGAACCTTCTAATTCTAATGATATTCCTTAAATAAAATGTAACCGTACGACAGATGTGAGAGATATGGTGAGACATTGACATGCGACAATCAAAGATAACGCCGAGGTTCCTTATCGTTTCTGACGGGTTAATGAGTGTGCCACCAACATTCAACTGAACATTTGGAAGATTGCGCCGATTGTGGGCTGATGCTGCAACAAAAAAAATCTGTCTTTGAATCATTTAATTTCAACTTGTTTACCACCTTCCATTGCCTAATATCTGAAATACAACCTTGAAGTTTAATGAGTACATTTTCAAGGGCTCAATGTCAATGAAAGAAATGTGGAAACCAATTAGTGGACAAATTAAAGAATGAAATTGGCTACTTGAACCAGGTCTTTGGCCAGAAGATTTAGGATTGAAATACCTCCGCGTTTTCAATTTTACTATTGCATTACAATTTAGGAGAGCCATCAGGAATAGATATTATACTGCATATTACGTAATCCTATTGCAATATGTTTCAGAACCTAGTTGTGTTCCGGCCGTTTTAGCTGTGTGTTTGCTGTTGTACGAAAAGAGTTTTATTCATTAGTAATCGCAATCCAGTGATACCTTATTTTGGACTTTCTAATGGTTTAATGACTAAATTTTCCGTGAACTTGCAACAGGAATGATTGAGAGGGGGGGGGGGGGGGTCTTACTTAGGGAATCGATTCTGCCAAGAGTCTCGACTGGAAGGTTTTTTTTTCTTGGGATGACGGTGATCGAACACGACTTGGAGGAACATACAGATGTCAGATGTCAGCATGGTCAGTAAGATAAATCTGGAAACCAATTAATAGTCAAAATAAAGAATCAAATTGGCTACTTCACCAGGGCCTTGGTCAGGAGATTTATACCCACCAAAAGCTTCTTGACAAAGATAAACAATTTAATTGTATATGATGTAGATCTGACCGAACCATATTCTGTCTGTTTGAAAGTACAATACCGAATTTCTGATTTTACTAAAGGAGAAAAGTAACGGACTCTATCTAAACCTGTCTTGATTTCCAGACGGTTTAAGTATGCTTCTTTTCAACGCCATTCTCCTATTGTGCAGTACCAAATATAATCTTACAAGATCAATATCTTATGATAACAGTATTTTCTTCCATGCTTATCATATTTTTGCGAAACCAAACAGGCTTCCTCATGCCAATTTAGCCATGTGATAAACAGGTTAGCAAACGAAACCACAAACTCCTCTTCTCTTCCTCCAGCCTGCAGAAGTCGCTTTCCTTGCAAACTTTTTCCCGTAAGGCAAAAATGTATCTCATTTCTAGCTAATCCCCTTTTTGTATTTATATCTGAAACTGAAGTTATACCTTCTTGTAGTATTTAAAAAAGAAAAAAAAATGACATGTTGTATCACCGCTTATTTCTTTTTATTATTACGTACGTGCCTCAGCTGTTGCTAGGCCGGTCAAATCCTTTTCATTGTATTATGTAACATTCAGGCGAAGCGAAGCGTCGCGCTCGGACGGTGTGGGGGGGGGGGGGGGGGGGGCCTTTTGTTGTTTGCGGACAAAGGGTCCCCCCCCCCCCCCCCACACACACACACATTTCCAATGTCCGGGCGCGCGATGTTTCCGCCGCCTATGGTAAACATTGTATACTCTTTGGGACAGTGTTGTCGGACGATGTTATTGCTGCTGTTCTTTGCTCATCTTTAATGATATGTATCTGTATCTATATATGTATGCTGCCGGTATATATATGTATGTATACTGCAATCTCTGGTGATGCCATCATAGACACAATAGTCCAAAATGCCTGACTCTCTTTTAAGTCCTTTCTCTATATACTGTCTTTTCCTCTCTCTCATCCACGTATTATGTTCTTCAGTGCTCGATGTAATATTCTTTCAGTAACTTGTATTAATTTTTTACGGGCGTTTCCCAACACAAGCTTTGCTTTTCGGGTTTTCGCCTCCTTCTGTTCTCTGAATTATTTACTATGTATATTGTACTATATGTTGACAGCAATGTTACAAATGTATTATCTCGTTTTATTTTACACTGTTCCTGACGAGAAGGAAATAAATGTTAATTTCAATTCAATTCAATTCAATTCAATTCAATTCTTCCTCCTCCTCCTCCTTGTTCTTGTTCTCGTTCTTGTTTTTGTTGTTGCTGTTGTTTTTGTTTTTGTTGTTGTTCTTCTTGTTCTTGTTCTTCTTTTTTCTTCTTCTTCTTCTTCTTCCCCTTCTTCTTCTTCTTCTTCTGCTTCTTTTTATTCTTCTTCTTCTTCATCATCTTCTTCTTCGTCGTCTTCTTCTTCTACTTCTTCTTCTTCTTCTTCTTCTTCTTCTTCTTCTTCTTCTTCTTCTTCTTCTTCTTCTTGCTTAAAGCTGAAAGCGGACATGAGGAAGGAATGAAAGTGATTCTCCTTACCTGACAAATACATCGGACAGATAATGTCTATCGTTGTGCTTTGTTCCAGAATGAACTGAACGAAGACTTTAGATTTATCAGTGCCTGCAGTGTTCATGACGAATGGTATATTGACCTCAACTGATTTACGAAACAATTCTTTCTGTCGCTTCTGTGCAGAAAGAACATAAGGTAAATATGGCAAGTGCACAAAAGATGTTTCAGTAATGTCAATGAAATGACGCTTTCCAGCTTATGAGATATATATATTCTCTGCAGGTGCTAAATGCCGTAAATATGTCTCTTAGACCCCTTTGATATATCGTCAGCCTCTAGGGCAGAACGTTGCTTCGATCCCATGTTAAAAATGGTCGATAAGATAAAAATATAGAAAAGGCTTTCGACTACACCAGATGGTATATAAATTCTTACCAATTTTACCATCTTGTCTTTTTATCCCTCTATTAATGTGCAATGTCATTTTATTGCACTGTGAATTAAAATCACGCACAGGGGCCAGAAAAAAAGAACGGTCGGGTTTCATTAATCAGTCCTTAATAAACAGTTAAACATTTATTGAAAAAGCAAATGAATATCTAATAGACTTTTTCTCTTGTATCTCAGTCACAACGGCTGCAGCCCACGAGAGCAACATTTTTCTACCCTTCCATTTGTAAGCCTATTTCGTCGGTATCGTGGGCTGTGGGTCTACTGAACCTTTGGTAAATATCGGTCTCGTGGGCTGTCGATCTACTGGGATGACCAAGTCACACCAAGGAGGCCTACCCTAGCTAGACCGACAACAGACCGAACAAAAATGCGTCACTCTGAATTGCCAAAAATCGTTCAGTGTCAAGTCGGTGTGGATTCGATTTGTCGATGTGACTGAGTTATATTGTCAACTCACCTTTATGTCAATGTCCTTTTTGTCTGCAATGCAGGTGACTTTAAGATCTCCAGAACGCCATGCAATGAAAAACCGTTCTCCCTTAATCGGTGACGTGTATCCGGTTTCGGGCTGATTATTTTTAGATAAGAAGAAAGTCTTGTATATATACCATGCAAATGGAATTAGAAATTCGTATCAGGAAGATATGTTATATTTATTAACCCATTGCCTACGGGAACCGAGTGATCCCTGTATTTAAGCCCTGGGAATGAGAGAATTTAGTAGCCAATGGGTTAACAGGCCTGCAGAATTCACCGTTATAACAACCGATTGTAAAGTGTACATTCGGGAAACTGCCATGGACAACTTGAGATGTTACTTGCTCGCATATATATGCCGTATATATTGCTGATGCTTCATATTTAGGAGAAAACTAGCCTGATGGATATTCATTAATATATTCATTAATACATTTCTAGTATTTTCATATAATACATTGTGCAAAGTGAGGCAAACTTCTTTCCAATATTATTGACTTTTTATATAAAAATATGACAATCAGAATTAACTTGCATGAATTAGAACTATTTTAAGTGAAAGTAAATGTGAATTGTTGACACAATTGAGTGAGGTCTTAGAATAAACTTTGTCCAGTCACCTACCGTTACCCTTTCATACCTCTGCTTTCCCAATGTTATTATCTCTTATGCAGAGCCTCAACAGATGCTCAGCGTTCCTCGGTGCAGATTCGGGTACATACGGTGTACAGATAACACGCTTGCCGTAGAATTTCCTCGTGATGAAGGCGATAATCCACCATTCTGAGAAGTGATCGATGTAGAGATCAAGGTCGCGCTCTCTTACAACACATCGAGGATCGTCATGGACAAAAGTAATCAACGAAAAGCTGTCGGAGCCTATTAATAGAATACACAAGATATCACGATGTGTAATTTGTTGTACTCTTAAAGAAACATTACAAAACAAAAACAAAAACAAAACTCCTGCTAAACACATTGTTCTCGTTGAGTACCCCAAATTTTAAACACCCATCTCCAGTAGGCCTAACAATAGATCTCCCCATCTTATAGGCACTATTTGTTCCACATTTAAGAACAAAAATAATCAGGGTGCCGTTGCATAAAACTTGCTATTATAGTAACTTTGCTACTATAGTAACTTTTCATGGAATACTGGATTTTGATTGGCTCTTGAGCAACGTTACCATGGTAGTTACCATTGATGGCAAAGTTACTATAATAGTAAGTCTTTATGCAATGGCACCCAGGTATTGCTATTTGAAAGTGGATTCTGAGACTCAAGTTTTAAAAACATAGGCTAATGAAACATGCTTGGATATCTCGGGCTATGTTTCATCAAGATGTTCCGCCCTTTGCCGTGGGAAAGAAATGAATTAATGAAAAGCATAATATTGTTACTCCGATACGTGGGTAAAAAGATGAAGATTATGTTCTTACTGCTTTTCCGATAGTACGCTCCAATTGATGCAGTATCGAGTCTCGTGGGGCATCGTAACTTTGACTGGTGTGCTGAACTTTGCATCATATGGTGACATCTCAAGACCGACACAAATAATTGCCTCGTTCTCCTGTAGCAGGTCCAACAGTTCAGGTGGAACTTCAGTTATTGCTCTCACAGTGATGTCTTTAACGCCCAAAGGCTCACTTGGAGGAACCTGGACCTTTATATCATCCTTCTCGAGGCGAATCACGCCTGACTGTTCACTGGATTCGTCTATAGAATGAGAAATATCAACGGAACTCTGTTCTACGACCTCTTTAGGAGCTGATGCAGAGTCCACGTCTTGCTGCTGTAGATGTTCCTTTGCATCTTCGGGTTTTGAGGACTGCTTGTTTGTTTCTTGATTCACCTGTTCCTCGGCACTTCCGTTTTCTTTTCTTGAACCTTCAGCTTGATCTAGAAAGAAACAACCGAAGACGGATTTTCGTGTTTAGGTCTCCAGTAAATCACATAATAGGAATTTGCGATGACTGTAAGTTCTTGAAGAAGAAGAAAGATGCATATTGTTATATATATCCATGATAATAAAGGCCTATTTGTGATTTTTTTTTTAAACAAAAGAAGAGGGATTTCTTACCCAACCTAAAACAGAATTACCTTTAAGGGAAAATCCTACCTTAACAGAAAGTTGCTTTGGAAGAAAGCAGAATGATTAGAGAAGCAGATTGGCCAAAGTTTGAACGAAATTGGACAAGCAATATGAAAGTTATGTATATTTTAAAACTGATATGGTATTCTTAAATTGGCCGAATCGGTAATGTCACTGAACAATATGTTGCGGTGGACAACTCTCACATTTGTTTCGACACAAAATCAAAAAAAAAAGCAAAAAAAAAAAAAAAAGGATTAGGCCTAGTCGGTAGGACCCTTTCTTTTTGGAGGACCTGTGACAATATGCTATCTACAATATATTTTGAGAAATACTGAGCTTAGGAGAAAACTGGAAATTAATTACAATTTACTGTGCGACAAACGGGAGAGTTGACAAGGAATATGTCACAGTCGACTGACCAAAATCCATTTTAAGATTCGCATAGATTTACTTATGTCATTTTTCAAACATTTATAATTTATGGGTGTTTACATGTAGTGAGCCACTTTTTTCCTGACCCCCCCCCCCCCCTGACACAGTGCACTTTTCCTGACACACTTTTTCCCCCTTTACTTTGGGGGCTCTTACAGTTTCTGTGATTGGTCTTTTTGCTAGTGAATATCCATTAGCTATCTAATTGATTTTTCATTAGGAGAGGCTTGTTCTGATTTTGTTTCTGTTAAACGCCTTTTTTGCTACTGAATATACATTAGCCATCTAATTAAATTTTCTAAACAAGTGTGTGGTCATCTTTAGCGACAACTACAGTCCTGATCCCAAATCAGGAACATCAGCAGCGATCACCTTCGCTAAACTTGAAAAAAAAAACTCAAAAAACAACCTATTACTCCCCCCCAAAACGTGGTCCTGAGAACAAATATACGTCAGTTTCATAACATTTCAATATTACCAAATAAAAATACACACCTCAGAGATCCTAAAGTTGACTCATTTCAAAATACTCTCCCTAAAAGATTCATTTTCAGGAACTTTTAAAAAAGTTAATCGTATTTTTCGCGCGATGAAGTATCAAAGAAGCGGATTTTGTTAAAGTTTGAACAAAATCGTTGTAACTGTAATTGCAATTTATACGGGATCTTCAAATTGGCCGAAATTGTAATGTCACTGTTATGTAGCAGAGGACAACCCTCCTGTTACAAAAACACAAAATGACTAAAACAACACTTTTAAAAAATGTATAAGGCCTACTCGTTAGGAGCTTTTTCTTTTTGGAGGACCTGTGACAAAATGCTTTCTGGAATATACTGCCCCGAATGATAAGCCGCGTAGGAGAATATTGGAAATTAAATATTTTTTAGTGTACGACAAACGAGAGAGTGCAGTGGGAATAAGTCACAGTCGACTGACCAAATTGCCAATTAAGATTTCCGTGGATTTAGTGATTTCCTTTTTCACACATTCATAACTTTACTAGTAGTTTCTGATTTCTTTCAAACTTTTGCCACCCTGCTCCTCTTATTTTCTTCATTCATACAAATTAACTTAATTACAAAGGCTAGATTGCCTTGTAATGTACCGCAAAAGTCAATAAGTCATTTATGTCATCTTAATTGCCTATATTTCATTCAGTATTTTCCTGAAAATGTGATAATAATATTATTATTTTCTTTACCCAGGGTAGCCTCTTCAGTACTATGTACTACTCTACCTCAGAGCCCTGCAATCATTATTACACCAGCAGCTTTAGTATGGCAACCGTAGCACTCAGTGTATTACTACACCTTGGTCGGGTGTGGCAAATCCACTAGGCCACAACACCTCTACATCATCAACAAGGAATGTTAAAGAAAGATAAAGTACATACGCTGGCCACCAACTTTCTGTTGAGCTTACCATTATCATACTGCACTTGTATAAAACGGAGGTACTGAACTACTTCAAGGTGTCCATTTTCTGAAGCCAGGGAAAGAGGTGTGCGATCGTCATTATCACCCTTTCTGAAATCTGCTCCTTTGCTGATAAGATATTGTACAACATCAAGATGACCATTTGATGATGCCTTGTGAAGAGATGTCCTGCCAGTACTATCAACTTTCTCAAAATCTCCTCCTTTGCATACGAGATATTGAACTACTTTAAGATGACCATTATACGATGCCTTGTGCAGAGGTGTGCTGTCAAGATTATCCCCCTTATCAAGGTCTTCTCCTTTACGGACGAGGAAATCTACTACATCAAGATGACCATTTATTGATGCTTTGTGAAGAGATGTGCAACCGTCATTATCAACCTTCTCCAGATCTGCCCCTTTACTCACGAGAAAATCTACTACATTGAGATGACCATTATACGATGCATATTGGAGAGGTGTCCTGCCAGAACTATCAAACTTATCAAAATCTCCTCCTTTACTGACGATATACTGTACAATGTGAAGATGACCATGAAAGGATGCATTATGAAGAGATGTACAACCGTTATTATCAACCTTCTCCAGATCTGCTCCTTTACTCACGAGAAAATCTACTACATTGAGATGACCATTATACGATGCCTTTTGAAGAGGTGTGCTACCAGTCTTGTCACCCTTATCAAGGTCTCCTCCTTTACTGACGATATATTTCAGAACGTTAAGATGACCATTAAAGGATGCATTATGAAGTGATGTACAACCGTCATTGTCAAACTTCTCGAGATCTGCTCCTTTACTCACGAGAAAATCTACTACATCGAGATGACCATTATACGAAGCATATTGGAGAGGTGTCCTGCCAGAACTATCAAACTTCTCAAGATCTCCTCCTTTGCTAACGAGATATTGAACTATTTCAAGATGACCATTGTATGATGCTTTTTGAACAGATGTACTACCGCCATTATCAACCTTCTCCAGATCTGCTCCTTTACTCACGAGGAAATCTACTACATTGAGATGACCATTATACGATGCTTTTTGAAGAGGTGTGCTACCAGTCTTGTCACCCTTATCAAGGTCTCCTCCTTTACTGACGATATACTGTACAATGTCAAGATGACCATTAAAGGATGCATAGTGAAGAGATGTGCAACTGTCATTATCACCCTTCTCGAGATCTGCTCCTTTACTCACGAGAAAATCTACTACATCGAGATGACCATTATACGATGCATATTGGAGAGGTGTCCTGCCAGAACTATCAAACTTCTCAAGATATCCTCCTTTGCTGACGATATACTGTACAATGTCAAGATGACCATTAAAGGATACATTGTGAAGTGATGTACAACCGTCATTGTCAACCTTCTCGATATATGCTCCTTTACTCGCGAGAAAATCTACTACTTCAAGATGACCACTGCTTGATGCCATGTGAAGAGCTGTGCTATCATTTTCATCTTTCCTCTCAAGATCTGCTCCTTTACTAATGAGAAACTTAACAACTTCAAGGTGTCCATTATTTGAAGCAAAGTGGAGAGGTGTCCAGCCATCATCATCACCCTTCTCGAGATCTGCTCCTCTACTGATGAGATATTGAACAGTGTTAAGATCTCCATGATGTGATGCATTTTGAAGAGGTGTCCAGCTGTCATTTTTACTCTTTGCAAATCCTGCTTCTGTTCTAAACCACAACTGAGCCACGTCAAAATGATGAGTATCCATTATTAGGATTATTTTTAATTACGCACAGTCAGAAAGACAATGTCCTTCAAAGAATTGTTAAGCACTTTACTCGTGCTAGAGATACATATAGGCGTGTGTGTGTGTGTGTGTGTGTTTGTGTGTGTGTGGGAATTTCCGTATTTAACTGTCTGCAATAAGCGTAGTAATTCCTTTCTTATGTATTGCTCTTTAAACTTATCATTTTAGGGCCTTGAATCAGCCATAATAGTCTATATAATGTTGGTTTGCTGTCCGATTGGCTAGGTAGTGTATCCAGGTATGGTATCTAGTCGTCTACAACAAATTTTTTTGGAGCTGAAAAAAATCTTACTGTGATGATTCTTTAACTGAAAGTGAATCACTTCTTGCTATTTACTTTCGATTTATTTTTAAATGCTAACTGTAGGGTTTCCTTTCCAAACATTCACGTTTTCCATGCATCCATTGATAGTATATCCAATGTACATATGTCATATTAAGCACTTCCTCGAAGTAGTCAAATTCTCGTACGCGTATGACAAAGGTTATTCCTAAAGAATGGTGCCAGCTATTTCGTCAATGAGACAGGTGTCAAATAAGTGTTCCATACAGCTCGACGACATAACTGTAGTGTATTTCATTTGTTGCCGATTCAATGATATCGTGCTTCCTTATAGTTTTGTAGTTACTGCTATAGCATCCTATACGGGCTACATGTCTTGCCTGTCCTAACGTGATGCAAGTATGCTGTTTCCGCAAAAAATATGTGTTTTTACAGCAATATTAGTAATAATGACTAAATTCACTCTCTTGTGACTCAGCTAAATTAACAATGGGGCTTTACAGTCGACTGGGTTGTCATGAATAGGCAAAGTATCAATGGAACTCATTCATCTTGAACCTTCTGTAGCACTATTGAAATTATTTACCGAATAATATAAAAACATCTTCATCACATCGCCCGTGGCTAAGCTTTTGGCGTTTTGAAATGTCTGTTCATGTTAGAACATTAGATTTAATTCATATATGGAATTTTGTGACTAATCCTATTCACCTCGGGGTGGAAAGGAATAGAACAGCACTTCATGAAATGTATGTGCTTTAAACTATTAAGGGGATTAAAGGTATTTAAGAAGACAATGTTCACAGAACCATATGAATACATTATCATCACTTTGAATTACAAAGATCAATCTTTGAGTATTTGAATATTGCATAATCATGGCAGTAATGTGGGAATCAGTAAACTAGTATTCTATTATCTTTTTTTTTTAAATTAAAGCTCATAGACAGTCTCGGTAGCAAAAATCACACTGGCAAGAAACTTATGTAACATAGTCACGTACTATTCTCCTGTTATCATAAGACACATGTACAAGATTATTTAACATTCCATTCACAATTTCGATCAAATTTGAGTGTAAATATCTTTAAGAAACGCTTGGTAACAGATTTTCACTGCCTCACGCATTGGCGTAGACAGGTCCTCATACCTGGGGGGTATGATTTCCCCCAAGGGCCATATATATATATATATATATATATATATATATATATGTGCGCGCGTGTGTGTGTGTGTGTGTGTGTGTGTGTGTGAAAAGAAAAAAAAAATACGTATATACGTATATATATATATATATATATATACGTATATATATATATATATATATATATATATATATACATATATATATAGTGTGTGTGTGTGTGTGTGTGTGTGAGGGTGGGTAAACATGTACATGGTTTTTCTCTTTACATATCCAAGATACAACTTTAGCATCATGCTTCGCAATTTTGTAGTGATTTGAATATTGAGCGAGAGAGCGCAGCGAGCGAGCAAACAATAGCAATTACATTGTAATTGCAAAATTTCACAATGAATTTTTTTTTAATAAGCTATACATTTAATACGAGCGAGCGTAGCGAGCGAGCATTTGGGAATACTGGCTCTAAGTCACTTTGGATTAGGGGCACATGTTATGGAAAAGGGAAACGTGGTACTTATCATGGGGAAAAGGACACTTCAGTTATTAGAAAAATAAATGAATGTGTAGAAAAGGTAGAAAAGGCAGCTCATCACAGGTGAAAAGGGGCACTTATAACACCTGAAAAGGGACATTATAAGAACGGGAAAATGTTCTTATATAAAGTAGAAAAATTAAATCAGTGTCTATATATTACAAAGAAAAAAAAATGACTTGTTACATTAAAAGGGATTAAAAGGGGGAAAATGCTCTCGTTGAAATAGGAGCATTTATCAAAGGTAAGGTGAGGGATGAGGTGTAATTATCAAAATGGGCACTTAAAAGAATATGAAACTGGAACTTACTCGAAAGAAAAATGGGGGTACTTATCTGAAGTTAAAGGGAAAAGAAGGGGCACTGTGCCCACATGCAACGCCCGGAGCGGTACTTCTGACCGGGCCTAGTACATCATACATGTTATGATTGTCATTTCATAATTCTTCTATGTATAGTTGGGTGATGATGACACAGGTCATCATCATCCTCGATAAATATTGGGAGTGATGTATCCCCTCTTTCTCCACCACATTCTATTCCTGTGACTATATTTTCATTTCAATTTTGCACAATTGCATTATAAAGGAAAGTTACCGACTGAACCCTCTAAATCCAGAATAATTACATGTACTTTTAATCTACATAATTTTTCTGCATTGTGGCTTCGAAAAAAAAAAATCACCTCTAAATATATTTGAGGATGGTAATACATGCAGACCAACACCCGCCCCCCCCCCCCCGCCCACACACACACTTCATTAAAAAAATATATACATGTACCTCCATATCACTCCCAGATCAACACCCATGTTGTATAATTTGAAGTAGATTTTTTAACTTTCTAACGTGGTGTAAAAATATATCGGGAAAAATCAGAAGCCACGACAGCATTGTAGATAAATATTGATAAATTCATATAAATATGCAATATTGTATACAGATATATAACATTTATATTGAAATATAGAACATATAACAATAAAATTAATAGATATAATATATCAAATTATATCTACAACATAATATAGAAATGTATATTTTCCACCACTTTTTTTTTTGTGGGGCGAAACCTGGGGGGATGTTTGTACACACCATCCCCCCACCCGAAAAGTTGGGGGATGCATACCCCCCATTCCCCCCCCCCCCCTCGCTATCTATGCCCCTGGCCTCACGCTAAGACCATATCCACCTGAAGGTTCCCCACACAATAAACCCAATAAACCCAGCGCTTCGCAGTCATGTGAGTAATGTGTGTGGCCGTTGTTTGAATTTACATCCCCTCTTTCGGGGGCCCTGGGATTTTTATTACTTTTCACCTCTCATTCGATAAATATTTCACTTGAGGAGGACAAAACTAATTAAGTAAAATCAAAGCAATCTCACAAAAAGTTTTTTAGGGCTTCCCCAAACTATCTATTATCTTTAAAGTAATTTTTCTTTTAAATTCTACTGTTCTGTGATGATAAGACCACTTTTATATTTAGCAATAATTTGTCAATACTTTATCAAAACTTAGACACGAACAAAACAGGAGGTTCATATGTTTACAAACTTCACACTTCTTCAGAAAGTAGTATTCATACAACTTTCAACTAAAGCTATGAGGCAATGGTCAATTTATGGTCTTTTTATCTTATTCACAACATCACTCCTTCCAGATAATAGCCCCACTCCCGAATACTAAGTTAAAGTTATGACATACTTATGGTCATTTGGTCAAGGACTCAAGGTTGACCAACTCTCAATAGAGGGTTAAGCCATTATAAAAGGGGTTCACTTCAGGACTCCAGTCAGATAGAATCGAGAATACATTCGAGGCACATTCAAGAGAAACAGATTTACTTCAGAATATATTCCAGATAAAGTCACCAGCAGACTTGCTCTAGGCTTCATCGTTATAGTATTCATCTGTATCTTCATGTTATACTTCATCTGAATAAATCAATGCTATGCTTCTATAGCTTTCAACTGTAGTTGATTTTGTGCAAAGCGTTCATGATGTACTCTCTCTATCATGTCTATACTCCAGAAAGCAAACCGTAATTTAACCGATCCCTGTACTACACAACATGCATAATGAAGAACTGCATTTGCTCAGCGCACTTCGCACCGCGTCCTATTACACGTGAAAACTTGTCTCAGTTTGTGACACTATCCATAAAATCACACGAGGGCTTAAAAACAAATTGATATTTGACATCATTTCGCCCGGATGAATAATCTTCACACTATATCCTATTATGTAGTGATAATAACCCATAGATTACTTGTGAGGAAACTACTGCACTTTTTGGTTTAAAAAGAGAGTTTAACCATCAATTCAGACTTTTCCCTATGGCAGTGAGAGCATTTTCCCCTACTTTGACCTTACATCGCCTCATTCAATCGAGTGGGAATTCTGAACAAGATGATTTATTGAACCATTTCGCATATCAAATCCTGGCTAATGACATCCTCTAACTAGTGATATAACTATTATTCTGATTGGTTGACTGGAATCTGGTGCACTTTTGCTGTTCATTCACAAATGGCCTCTCATTTTTTTTGTCACATTATTCACGAACGTGTCGCAAGTATAGTACATGCAAGGCCATTGGATTACGGACGAACGCCTGTGAAGCTGTCTGCTCATCCACGGTTTTTTATCATTCTATCTGCGATATTACCGTATTTTTCTTGATTTATGGACAACTGTGTGAGATAGGAGGTGGTGCATTTACCAGTTGTAGATAAGGCTACATATTTAATTCATTATTTCTACTTTGGTTACATTTTGATCAAAAATATATCGTTTGATATTACGGTTTTAGTGGGAAGAACTGATGAACGTCTATCGGATTGTGCCATTCTACCATGGGGCAACTCGATTTGTATAAAGTGACAAATAATTTGTCTAACAACAATGATAGATTGTGAGATGCGTGTAGGCCTATATAAGTAACAGAGAAAAGAGAATGATATAAGAAACGAATGAAAATGCCAAGAGCCGTAATGGAGTATATTGTGAAAATGTCTGCTTTGAGGTGTTAACTACTACGCCTCTCAAAGTGCAACCTTTCCCCTTTTTTATAAAATGAACGCGCCCGATGACTCATGTGCATGACGTAGATCGCTGGGTGTCAAGAGAGGTCATCGATTGCCCACTCGGAAGTATATGCGTCGAATCTCAGGAAAGTAGTTCATACGATGGAAAACCCGGGTTTTGGGGGGTTTTTTGTTTGTTTGTTTGTTTGTTGTTTTTTTGTTTTGTTTTGTGTTTTTCATTGAGTTATATAGAGATAGCCTTATCTTCATCTTCAACCTTCGGAGCATCTTTCTATGGTTCTCTAATTCATCTCTCTTCATTACTTTATCATCATCATCAAAGACGCCAATATTCTTCGTTTGATATATCGAATTTATAAGACATTTCCTGATGTATCTCTACATTGTGAACTCACTTTCTACAACGACTCTTGATAATACGATGCCGTATTAAGACACCTTGATTTCAGACGCATAAGCAGACGGACAACCAGAAGGATGTGCTAACAAGTTCAACTTCAACGCTACATCACCGACATGACTGACGGCCCTGATAGCAGACTGACGTCTTAAGGACGTCTTAAAGACGAAAAGCTATACGTCTTAATGATGTCAGGTAAAGACGTCAAAAAGTCATCAGTTTGCACCCACGTTTGACGTCTTAAAGACATCGTATTTTGATATCATTATTACGTCTTATTGATAAAAAAAGACGTCCATATGACGTCGTTTGGACGTGTTATTTTTACCCGACAAACGTCACATGGATGTCTTTATGACGTCTCATAGACGTGTTTATTATCAAAATAAGACGTCATTTGGATGTCTTCAGGATGTCTCTGAGACATGTTTATTATCAAAATAAGACGTCATTTAGATGTCTTCAGGATGTCTTTTAGACGTGTTTATTATCAAAATAAGACGTCATTTAGATGTCTTCAGGATATCTCTGAGACGTGTTTATTATCAAAATAAGACGTCATTTGGATGTCTTCAGGATATCTGCAAGACATGTTTATTATCAAAATAAGACGTCATTTTGATGTCTTCAGGATATCTCTAAGACATGTTTATTATCAAAATAAGACGTCATTTTGATGTCTTCAGGATATCTCTAAGACATGCTTATTATCAAAATAAGACGTCATTTGGATGTCTTCAGGATATCTCTAAGACATGTTTCTTATCAAAATAAGATGTCATTGGGATGTTTTCAGGATATCTCTGAGACGTGTTTATTATCAAAATAAGACGTCATTTGGATGTCTTCAGGATATATCTAAGACATGTTTATTATCAAAATAAGACGTCATTTAGATGTCTTCAGGATGTCTCTTAGACATGTTTATTATCAAAATAAGACGTCATTTTGATGTCTTCAGGATTTTTATTAGACGTGTTTATTATCAAAATAAGATGTCATTTGGATGTCTTCAGGACATCTCTGAGACGTGTTTATTATCAAAATAAGACGTCATTTGGATGTCTTCAGGATGTCTCTTAGACGTGTTTATCAAAACAAGACGTCTTCTGGATGTCTTCAGGATGTCTCCGAGACGTATTTATTACACAAAATAAGACGTAATTTGGATGCCTTCAGGATATCTCTTAGACATGCTTATTATAAAAATAAGACATCATTTAGCATCCTTTGCATGTGTAGTACCTAAATAAGACGTCATTTGGACGTCTTTACGATGTCCTTTAGACAGGTTAATCCTTAAGTCGTCATATCCTTGATCATATTTGGTAATGCCTCTGGCACTTACATGATGTGAGCAGAGGAATAAAAAAGTGTCTTTTGTACATCCTGAAGACATGGTAACAACAAAGAAGACATCAGAGATACCAAATCATAGACGTTTGATGATTCGAGACTTGTTAGCGGATTCAGAAGACAGTAGATGTGTTTTTTTTTCTTGCATTGTCATTTCCGACTTCTTCGTGCAAGCACACTGAACAGATGCTGAGGAACCATACACTCAAGGCCCGGATCCAATGGGAGGTGAAGGCATTACTCCCCACACAGGCAACATCTGTCTTTCCCATTTCCTGGATCCAGGCCTGCAATCAAACAATAACACAGAGTATACGAATTACATGCAAGAGCAACATCAAGCTGGCATTAGTTTTATACTTCAACCTTTAATAAGTATACATAATAAATATGAAAACAAATACCCATGTTGGCAGCATGCACATATTAAATATACATGTATCAAGAAATACAAGAAGTTGCTTCGATAATTCCTACAGTAAAACGAAGCTTTGCTGGTAACCTTAATGTATTACGGTTACAATATATGTACGTGGTGAACATCTAATAAAATTTTCCTTTTTTTTTAAATAAAAAAACCCCCATGATTTGTCCATACACGTACATCTTATATTTTGCATCCTTTCAAAGCAAAAAGATATATGAAAACAAAAATAGTAACTTAAATTCACGTAAGTGAATCTCCCCGTTGATAAAGCAAAATCAAAATTAATCCATATTCCTTTCCAGCCCTAATCATGTTACGGAACTTAGCTCGTGTGACGGACCATATCATGTGATTCAACACACGTACATGAGCTTTTCCTAAGTTCCTTTCAGTTCATTTACGCTTGCCATTAAGTTTGTTTCTTATATTTTGTTGTAGATCCTTGAAAAAGGCTTATTTAGCCGAAAGCTCGGAGAAGAATATGTGGTATATACAGCTACGTCGGGTCTTGTGCATCTTTCATTATTTGTACTCACAATCTCACAAGACGGCCTTGATCATGCTAATGAGTTTGGCACACGTTTCATTTCTAAAAGCGAGACAGATGGATAGATGGACGGATAACTCCAAACTCCAACTCCAAAACATATTGCCTATGGCCCCAGCAAAAAGGTGGGTGCCTGTTTTGGCATAAAAAACAAAACCAGTGTGTGGTCTCATATTTCTGTTATGGATATGATTTTCCCATGCGACCTTTAGGACAATTCTTTGCATTTGCAATTTTGTTCTGTATTTGAACCCCACAATTGACCTGAACTGAAGATAGAGCAAAATCAATCTCACGGTCATGTCCTCAGCTCAGGCTAGAAAAGGAACTTGTGTTTCTGATCACAAGGAACGGGTATTGCATAACATCTCAATTTGGAAAGATTTTTGGCACATCATTTTTGGATAGTGCTTAGAGATAAATACATGTTTATGTACATAAAAATATCATGAGCTTCCAATATAAAAGGATAATTTTAAAAAAAAATCCTTTCTCCCCGAATTTTTGTTTCTATTTACAACACTGATCAAATGACACAACTTGTAACATACAAAATCAATTTCTACTCATACTTGATACATTTCAAATAAATATTACTACATGACTACTACTACTGTTAAAATTAGATACAAGTAAATAAAAGTATAAACAAGTGATTAAAAAAGAAAACATCCCAGGAACTGTTTCACAAAGAGTAAAGCTGGACTTGAGTCATATTTAAATGACAATGCGCAATTATGATTTCCAGTTCAAAATCTCTTTGACTGACTATCCAATATACATGAAGCATACATCTTCTGACTCTTTTCTGAGCTTGATCTGACTAAAGCAGTGATACCAACAAAAAAAACCAAAAAAAAAAAGGCAAATTCAACTCTTGAAGCTAACCCCAGAATGGCTAAGATAGGGTATACAACTGTATTATAGGCAAGATATTCACTTTTGAGGTATGAAATTCATCAGCTGCAACAGTGTGTGCTATCAGTTATTAAATAACACCAAAAATACAAGTTTATAACAGTATATGACAACATGTATGCAAAACACAATATCAACAGTAAATGTCGAAGATTCCCCCTCTAAAAGTGGGGGGGGGGGGGGTACAATGAAAGACAAAAATATATCTGGCAGCATTAATCATAAAAATACATGTATGTCAGCCTTTATTTTGTTGTATTTTGGGCTATGATATATTTTTCAGCTACAAAGGGAACAGTTATTATCTTATGTATATCATACATATTTGATTCAGTATAACTAATTAGCTTTGCACAAAAAGAATTATGAGTTGTTTAAAACTGAAAAGAAAGCCATAAAGATCAACAGTGAGTGCAAAATTTTTCCATCAAAACAATCAGAAATGTTAGGAATGGAATATAATCGTAATCAAAAGTATAGTGCTGTTGTATTGATTTCACAAGACAAGGCTAATCTATACAGGTTGAGTGCTGCATAACATTTGCACCTTCCTGATTTTGCTAAAGGTCAATGATAATTGATAATTTTTTTTCTGTAAGAAAGTAACACAAAGTTATTGCTATTGATCACTAGTTTGTGTTGATTATACATGCTGCTTTGTCTATTCTGGGGTGACTATCCACCACAGTATAGTAACAATAGAAGTGTGTTTAACATGGGAAGATATTGGTGGATGCACAGCTATATCATGAATACAACATTGTCAACCACTGTTTTGTCGACAGGTGATGAAGTCAGCTACATGTAGCTATTTGACTGATATTTTGACCACCAAATTTCTACTCAACAACAACAATAGTATGTTAAAAAATAGACCTCCACTTGCATGTTCTTCTTTCCATCTAAAAAAAAAACAACTAAATATTGATGGGCGCAGTACAGATGCTAGATAACCTTGTACCATAGTTTCAAAGGAAATCCGGAGTAAAATCTGTGTTTGCTGGTGCAGTGAACACCTTTTTGTACAGTATACGAATCTAGGTCAATTTGAAAGTATATCGAGTGTCAGCAAAATGCTCTACTCCCTGACATAGATCATTGTGTATGGCTGTGATGGTACCTTACACACTTGACCATGGACAAAGTTTTCTTGGGTCAGCCCAGAAACATGCAAACACCACTGATTGACTGCCTTTAACTGTGCCCCTAAAAGTTGCAATCAATATTTGTATATCATGCTCATAAAATGAATATTCTATAGCAAATACATGTATCACATATACATTGACATACAGTTTGATACGGTGCAAACAGTTTAAATAAAAGTATAGCTATAAATACAAATGAGCTGCAGAAAAATGAGATACATATCACTAATAAATTGGCAAAGACTTCCAACAAAGAAAGTGTTGGGAATGGAAGCACCATTGTAAAACTTCATAATTGCAATAGAATTGGCTTGGTTCAAATGAAAATATCTTTGGCAGCAACAGAAAATTAAGAAAATATGTTGTCATTTTCCCTAACTTTTTGTTGAATATTTGTTTACTTATTGAGGTAAAAAAATTACGTTGAAAGTTTTAGTGTAATGTCAAGACTTATACTGGAAAGTCATTTTCACCATCCTCACCAATGCTACAGGCACTTCATTCACAAAGGAATATTGTAAAATAGCAAAACCCTTATTACACACGCAGCACCTGGACTGTACTAGAATATTTTACAGAGGGGTTTATAGCACAACCATCAACGTCAATCATATAGCCTTCAACATCATTGTATACTGTTGCTCATAATGTTGGAATAATTCTTTTATTTTTTTTTACCTCAGAGTGCTCTATCAATCGATTGTTACAGTATCATTTATTCATTTTTCCAGCTTTAAGTACTCGACTGGGTACGTCCATGATTCAGATGTACAGAAATAGCCCAATAACTAAGAAGTCCCTGGTTTGAAACAGAGTTGATGACATCTAAGAAGTACCGTTTTGTAAGGAATTAAGAGTAATTACCAATGCAGAGTAATTATAGTGCCATGGTTGCTTTATACGCATACATGTAATAATACATGCTTTAGGATTCATGCGAGACAATACTTATTCAGTTTAGTTTATTGAAATCTGAGGATGTGTACATTCATTTATTGTGAACCCTTCATAATAATTTCATAAATAGATGTACATGTACACATGCCAACAATTTCATTCCAACTTAATGAACAGCAGTGCAATAACACATTAAAAATAAAAGATAACATCATGTGACAATTCCGGTAAAAAAAAAAAAGTACATGAACAGAAAAAAGAAAAGTAAAAAATGAATTAATAAATAAATAACGCCTTCGGCACACACCTTCAGTGGGTGGAGGCATAAAAAAAAGAAAACATATACATAACTAGAGCACTCGGCTGTCCTGATCAATTGGATTCAGCTTCAGCTTCCTCAACAATCATCTCTTCAGGTGATCCTGGTGCTGGTTGCAAATTCCTGGGTCCCGGGAGTGGCTTTGGTAAGCGCTGATATGCATATCTTAAATATCGCTTCATAGCCTCTTCTACATCCTTTAATTTTGTGTAGTGTAATCCAGGATTACTTCGTACAGCATCTGTTGAAAAAATAGATAACTTCAAACTCTAGTCACACTAGAGACAGGATCAGCAAGAATGCTGTTGGAATGAAATTCTGTGGTAATTCTTGTATATTTGAAGTGCATTCATAATAGTGCAACTGCATTCTGAGAACATTTGATCTTAAGGCTGATGTATGAGGGCGGCTGAAAAGTTTTGCTTATATACAAAACTTTTGAAGTGCATTCAGAGTACAGAAATACTGAATGGCATTCAAAGTGTATTCTAACTAGTGCTGTCGTCGACAGGCCTTTTGTCGATACGTTTGTCGACAAACACTGTTTTCTGACGGAAAACGACATGTCGACAGAGATTCGATAAAGTCGACAAAATCAGAGTAGTTAAATCATCCCACCTCCCTGGTTTTTCTAATCGGCACCAATCTATTCATTTGCATTTTAAAATCATTCTTAAACACCTGACATAAATACCATTTGCATATTAGATAAAGAAGTAAAAATTAATGTTTTTTTCTAATTGCCGCAGATTCGTTTGCCTTCAAAATTATTCTTGAACTTCCGATGTAAATATAATATTCGTAAGATAAAGAAGTGAAAAATTATGTTCTTTTAATCACCACCGATTCATTGGCGCTTCAAAATTATCCTTGAACGTCCGACATAAAATCTTCCTAAAATAAAGAAGTGAAAATTTATGTTTTTCTAATCGCTGCCAATTTGTTTGCGTTTCAAAACTGCAAGTTGGAATGTTGAATTCGATTATGTCAATCTCGTAGGGGGATTGGCGATCGGAAATACAATCCCGATCAGACATAATCAGATCGGTATCTGCGTCCGATCCGATGATCGGTTACAGCCTTATTGCAATGTATGACTCAAATTCCTCAAAATATTACCGACCATCACTCTGTCGACAATCTGTCGTTGTTGGCTAGAATTTAATATGACATGTCGACAGATTTTTTTTCTCAACGACAGCACTAATTCTAACTGCAACCCGACTACATTTTAACTGTTTGTACAGCATTCCAACAGTATTCCCAACATATATATACATATATGTATATAATAATAATAATAATAATTAAACATTCTTATATAGCGCATAACACATAAGCATAATTGCATGTCTCTATGCACTTAGTAAGGAAGAGAGAAAAAGAAATGAAAAGATGCACTGGGTTCATAATTATAATTTATCAAATCTCGTAAGACTGGGATTATTGATTCATGTTTCTTCGTACGTGTAGCAAGTCGGGCTGCAGAATTTTGAAGGAGTTGTAGTCTTTGAATTTGAGAAGAAGGGAGACCAGAAAGCAAACTATTACAGAAATCAAAGTGGCACATAACAAAAGCATGGATTAATCGTTCAGTGGTTGATCTATCTAAAAAATTAAGAATTCTTCCTATTTTGTGTAATCCAAATGAAGTTGAGCGAAATCCAATGAAGCTTATTATGTGCCAAATGATTCTGGTAGATAATGAGTAATTGATCAGTAATTACTTTATAAGCAAGGATTTCTCTAATTAGACGGGTCTTTTCTCCGAGGTATAATTGATTATGACCAATTCACGAGCCTACAATTTTCACCATGCTGGATTTGCAATTAGATTTCGTTATTTCAAAACGTTTGGCATGTTTAATCTATGTCTGAACCTACTGTGATTACTGGAGTTTGGCTTTAAAATTACGGTCAGTTGCTGTTGTAAAGTCAGTCGGTATCAAGAAGTCATGGGGTCAACAGTTAAGGGATTCTTACAATTTCAATTTCTTCCCAAATGTTGCCCGAAGTTTGAAAAACTAGATAAATCCTTGACCATGCGAAGTCAAGTTAATGCATTCGTCCTTGCCAGATCAGAAATATATCACTTTTAATTATGAGAAAAATATTCGGATAAATTTAGAGTATGAAAACAAACAATTTTCACAAACACAAAGACATCTGTGATCTTAAACAGAGAAATCCGTCTGTTTGGAGGAGAAATAACATTTTCTGACTTTTAAGATTCTTGTCCTATGCAGACGGAGGTCTCCCACAGGCACCGTACGAGGGGTGGCTTGCACGATGCTTAATCACTATCCCTATGGGAGAATTGGGTGAGGTGCCTCATCCGATATGATTACGGCTGAACTAAAGTCAGGAATTGCAAAATAACAGCCTAAATACTGAAAATGATATCTTATAAAAACAGCTGGGTTACCAGCTTTGTGAAATTTCCAAGATTTGGGTAAAATTTTCAAGTAAAACATGGCAGTGTATGGCTCGCTGATATACTTCCTCAGCAAATGCAAGTGCAAGCCATGTACATGCAAGCACTGTACATGTCGGTGCACACATTCTAGCGCTTGCACTCACCGAGGAAGCAAACTGATGAGCCATCCACTACATGTACCTTGTATTTACATAAAAATTTCAACCAAATGTCAGAAATTTGAAAAAAGCTGGTATGCCCACTGTATTGAATACATCATTTTCAGTATTTAGGCTGCTATTTTCTAATTTCTGACTTTGGCTTAGTTGTAATCGTGTCGGGTGAGGCACCTCACCCGATTCTCTCATAAGGACAGTGGTTAAGCATCATGCGAGGCACCCCCATTCGGTCTATGTAGGGCTTTGTCTCATGAAGGTCCCAACAGGGAATCTACCATCCAATTTCTGATTCGAATTGGCAAACCGTTGCACAGTTATACAAATTTTACAAGTGCTCCAGACTGATTCCTAATTACCCTACACGTAATTTGTAGAGATTCCCCTGACTCAGGAATAGTTTTTAAAATGCAACTGCTTTTTAAATTTATATTTTATCCAAATAAAATGCTTTATATTTACCAAATATTACACCAATCACTCCTTTCAGCATGCAGAATTTGACCTTGTCACCTCGCTGACCTTTCCAGTTGTACTTGTTGGCAAGCCTGATTTCCATCAAGGTCTGCAGCTGTCGATTCACAGCTTCCACCACTGTTCCTCCTCCTACTTTACTCATCATGGACATCTGGAGTATGCAATAAAATCTGTGCTATTACTTGCCTTTTCATGCATCACCTTCATAATTTAGATGCACAAGCAATCAAGTATATGAACTGATCAGTTTTAGAAAATCCTCAATGGCATTACTCTTGTTTATCATTCCTGAAAAACATCACAGCAAGGGGTGAATTTCCAAATACTGTTCCCAAATGGCACACAAATATCTATGAAAAAAAAAAAAAAAATTGGAGGAAAACATTTTTTGCTGAGCCTGAAAACTGCTTGCTTTAGAATATATCATTCTAATGTATTTTTTTTTAATTGATATAGAAATTATAAATACATTATTGTTGCCATCAATATGGTTAAAGAATATGTTCCGAGTTTAACATGGAAAAATATTCTAGCACTTGTCTTTCTGCACTTCAAAAAAAAAAATCTTTAAATTGCTATATAATCAATCATTTATGGAATTAAGTAATTTTTTATTTCTTCTTTTGTTAACTTTAAGGGTAACAAGCAGCATACTTGAATTATGCTTGCCAATGGCATAATCGAATTGTATTAAACTAAGACTTAGAATAAAATAAATCTTCACTTCTACTTTTAACAACTACACGTAACATGAACAGGAGGTCAAGTTTCTTTCACTACTTCAATTCAACATTAACACATTTTTTGCTTACAAAATACTTTCTCTTTGACGCATCCTTCAAAGCATCATTTAGTGCGGTCATCTCCTCCACATGATTAAGAGGCAGAGAGGGCATGTCGTTTGGCTCGACCTCCTCCTCCTCTCTCCCTTGCGTGATGATATGGAGAACATGTCGAAGAAGCTTTGAATTTGCTTTCACTTCTTCCTTCAACGCCTCAACCTTAATACACAGGCACTTGAGTTCTGAAAATAAAATCCATTAAAATTTCTGTAATTCATAGGGTTTCTATTATTCGTTAAACTTCTATCCTCCTTCATGTCAGTTTTTATGTTGTATCAATTTTTATGTATTTCTTTTTCAAGTCTTTGGCTCCCATTAGTAAGACAGTGGATGTACATGTACAACTACTGGGAACCTCAATGGAGCATACTGCATACAGAATTTTTTGTCAGTTTATCAAAAGTGATTGATGGAGCCTCCCTCCTCCATCATCCCCAGGTGGAATTAAGGTTTAGGGGTAGTGTATCATTTTTGCAGAGTTCAACTGTAACTGCAAGTTTTATTAAACAACATTTAATTGGGGATTCTCTGTAATGTTTTGAGGAGAAAACTTCTGTGAAATGATGCAATAAGCAATGCTTCAGTGCCAAAAAAAAACAACAAAAAAAACAACATATTGTACAATAAGTTGTTGATATTTCACTCTTGGCATATTCTTAGTTTACTAGAAATGTGACTCACCGGCTCAATACCACGAATAATTCGGAAATTTAGGTTTCTTGTTTTTTTACAGCACCTAAAAGAAGGGATTCTAAGCTTTAAATGATATATAGCTTGCCTAAAAAGAACAGTCTGAATGCTTATAAATTACCCTTTGAAATACGCTAGTCTTTCAAGGTCATGTACAAAACAACGGAGAAAATGGGTTATAAAGAGAAGGGACATAACCGCTGAGCTGTGTCACTATCGTCTGGCGGTACAATGCATTGACTCCAAACTCTCTTACAATATGTATGACGGATTAAAAGTTTTCAATCAAACTTGACCTGTTGACACAAGTTTTGTATATATATCGATTTCAGTGCATGGTTAGCTTGAACCTGTTACATAACATGGTTTTAATAATCCTCAGTTGTTTTCTACTGTGATAAAATCAAACTTCACCTTTTCCATGAATAAGTGAATTCAGAAGAGATCAAGAAAATTGGCCTATTATACTGACGACATCGTATGTCTATTGTTTGTCATTGTTGACCGTGTGCCAGTGAATATAATTTTAGAGGAGATCTGAAATGGGTTGTCTTCTCATTTAAAAATTGTTGGTGATATCATGATAAATCTTGTAGACTCTATATCAAGCAGTAAGATAAAGAGAGATCAACCGCAGGCTGATACGTAAACAAGGAAAGGAAGATGATATTGAGAAGTGGCAAATCATATTATACTAAAATTATTATGTTTGGCGATTTTCAGATTTCGTACTTCGTACTCGAGTCGTAGGCCGTAGCCGTACATCGGTAGGGTCTTACTCTACTTTAGTCAACTTTCAGTTTCACTTTTCAGCTAACAATTACTAACAAGATAGTAACAGTTAGGTCTAACACTAACAGTTAGGAACAATTGCAAAATACTCTACCATAACAGAGTAGACAACACATTTAAAGAACGATGCATTCATACATAACATGTCATATATGCATGTAGTCTAGCCAGAAAATGGTAGGGTATTCTGCAATCATGGCAATTAAGCCGTTAGTCATGTTAGTTTTCATTAACATTAACGTACTTTGGCTTGCTTTATAACTAAAGTCAGATGATATTTTAAAAAAAATCTCTTTCAATTGTTGATCACTGACACTGTGACTACTTTCGTAGCAGGTCTAACTCTCTAACGTTAACTTTGTAATAGTCTAACCGTTAACATGGTTAACCAGGTTTCCGTTACAAAAGGCCATAGCCACTCATGCCACTCAGCTCAAGTTTTTTAACCGTCAACCATGTCAACCGTCGACCGTTAAGTTAACGTTAGACATGTTAGAATTAAAAATTAAAGAAATTTTAAAATATTTTTAGACTTACTCAACAAAGACGAACGGTACGGTATGCAAATTCAGTACAGGTTGATGTAGACCGAGTACCGGTAATTGTATAAATTCAATGGGAATGCTGATCTCTAAAGTAAAAGTAAAGTAAAATTTTCTTAGGCGGGCCTCGGCTGTAGTTAGTCAGTGTAGACTGTAGTCGGAATCAGACACGTGCATTATGCGTGCAATGCATATATGCACGCGCGCGTACGCTGAAGAAGCTAGGCTGGCAGCGCAGCGGCCGGCCGAACGCGTACCGTTATATGCAAGCTAGCTGGTATATGATTTCTGCTTGCTCAGCATGGTCGTTGTGCATGCACACATTTTCAAACTTTTCTTTTTGTTTTGACATGATAGCGCTTTAAAATACCGTGCAATAATTAATAATAATCGTTTATTATTTTTTAATTTAATGTAAGCGTTAAAAACGAAATGAGGAGGGAGTAAATTACTAAAGATAGAAAAGTAATATAATTCATGTATATTTTACGTCACTCTTTTTGAACAAAACAAAAAAAGTGACCGTACGGTACATCTATAAAACGTCTTAAAGATATCGTATTTTGGACGGGGAAATGCCAATAAAGGGGGCTTTTTGTAAAGGCGTCTTTAAGACGTCTTCGCGATGTCGCATTTATTTTGGTCCAAAACTGACAAAAAAGTACGACCTGAAGACATCTTAAAGATATAATAAAGACCAGTGGCGTAATGAGCCAACTTAACTGATTTTTGAGGGGGCAGAACATCGAGCACGCGAGAGAGCGAAAATTTTGACCTTCTTAAAATGAAAATCTAATTTTGTGATAGATTTTTCCACAATATCCAGAAAATGATTTCATATTTTAACCTTTCCCTTTCCTTTTCTTAATTTCTTAATTTTTCTCCTGAATTCTTTTTCCTTGGCCGTGGAACTTTTTTTTTTTTTTTTTTTTTGAGGGGGGGGGGGGGGGCAACTGCCCCAATGCATGTGTACGCCAGTGATAGACGTCATATTGCTGTCATAAATTTTGTTACGAAAATAAACGCTTCACACAGTGACATGATTTACTACTATACTACGGACATAGACCTAAAGAACAATGAAAAAGAAAAGAATGGCAAATCTATATATTGACGTTTTAATTATGTGGTATTTTGGGAAACAATATCAAAAAGTTGGATCTTTATAGACGTCTTAAAGACGTCGTATTTTGATCAAAAATGGGAAAAAATGGTCTTGTAGACATCTTAAAGATGTCTTTAAAATGTATTTTAGTGGTCTTCTAGACGTCTTAAATACACCTGAAAGATATCGTATTTTGGTAAAAAATAATGACAAAAGTGGTCTTAATATCTTATAGACGTCTTATGAAACGTTTTGTAGACGTCTTAAAAGATGTCTTTGAAATGTATTTAAACGGTCTTATAGACGTCTTAATTACGTCTTAAAGACGTCATATTTTGGACAAAAATGGGAAAAAAGTGGTCTTGTAGACCTCTTGAAGATGTCTTTTAAATGTATTTTTGCGGTCTTATAAACGTCATAAATACGTCTTAAAGATGTCGTATTTTGGAGAAAAAAAATGACAAAGTAGTCTTAATATATGCGTCTTATAGACGCCTTACTGACATCTTGTAGACAAAGACGTCTTAAAGATGTCTTTAAAATGCATTTTAGTGGTCTTCTAGATCTAGAGACATCGTATTTTGGTAAAAAATAATGACAAAAGTGGTCTTAATATCTTATAGACGTCTTATGAAACGTTTTGTAGACGTCTTAAAAGATGTCTTTGAAATGTATTTAAACGGTCTTATAGACGTCTTAATTACGTCTTAAAGACGTCGTATTTTGATCAAAAATGGGGGAAAATGGTCTTGTAGACATCTTAAAGATGTCTTGAAGATGTATTTTAGTGGTCTTATAAACGTCATAAATACGTCTTAAAGATGTCGTATTCTGGAAAAAATAATGACAAAAGTGGTCTTAATATAGGCGTCATATAGACGTCTAATAAACGTTTTGTAGACGTCTTAAAAGATGTCTTTAAAATGTATTTAAACGGTCGTATATAGACGTCTTAAATACACCTTAAAGATCGTATTTTGGAAAAAAATAATGACAAAAGTGGTCTTAATATAGGCATCTTATAGACGTCTTATAAACGTTTTGTAGACGTCTTAAAAGATGTCTTTAAAATGTATTTAAACGGTCTTATAGACGTCTTAATTACGTCTTTAAGACGTCAAATTTTGGACAAAAATTGGGAAAAAGTGGTCTTGTAGACGTCTTGAAGATGTCTTTTAAATGTATTTTAGCGGTCTTAACCTCATAAATACGTCGTATTTTGGAAAAAAAAATGACAAAGTAGTCTTATAGACGCCTTACTGACATCTTGTAGACGTCTTAAAGACGTCTTAAAGATGTCTTTAAAATGCATTTTAGTGGTCTTCTAGATGTCTTAAATACGTCTTAAAGATATCGTATTTTTGTAAAAATAATGACATAAGTGATCTTAATATAGGCGTCTTATAGACATCTTATAAACGTTTTGTAGACGTCTTAAAAGATGTTTTTTAAATGTATTTTAGCGGTCTTATAGACGTCTGAATTACGTCTTAAAGATGTCGTATTTTGGTTTTAAAAAAATGATAAAGTGGTCTTAATATAGGCGTCTTATAGACGTCTTATCAACGTATTGTAGTCGTCTTAAAGACGTCTTAAAGATGTCTTTAAAATGTATTTTAGTGGTCTTCTAGACGTCTTAAATACGTCTTAAAGATATTGTATTTTGGTAAAGAAAAATGACAAAAGTGGTCTTAATATAAGCGTCTTATAGACGTCTTATTAACGTCTTGTAGATGTCTTAAAGACGTCTTGAAGATGTCTTTAAAATGTATTTTAGCGGTCTTCTAGACGTCTTAGATACGTCTTAAATATGTTGTATTTTGGTTTTAAAAAATGACAAAAATGGTCTTAATATAGTCGTCTTATAGACGTCTTATAAACGTCTTAAAGACGTCTTAAAGACGTCTTAAAGATGTCTTTAAATGGTATTTTAGTGGTCTTACAGTCGTCTTAAAATTGTCTTTAAAATGTCGTAATTTTGTAAAAAATGATGACAAAAGTGGTCTTAATATAGGCGTCTTGAAGACGTCTTATCGACGTCTTCAAGACGTCTTATTCACGTCATATTATTGTCATTATTTTGGCTACAAAATTCATCTTTTTACAAGACGTCATTAAGACATCGTAAAGATGTCATGTTTACGACGTATGACGAGTTGGACGAGTTTTGACCAGTTTAAGACGTCTTTAAGATGTCAGTCTGCTATCAGGGGGGGACATCGCACAGAGCGCGTTGATAGAGAGAGTTGTGACACGCGCATAATAAGCCTACGCGTACGCGGTCTTTGTTTAAAACATGGCGGATCATGGAGCTCCCAATAGTTCCCTTTCACGTACATTCTCTATGGGAGGGAACTATTTGAAGCTCCATGAAATGACTGACCAATCAGAAGCGACTTCCTGTGTCTCGACTCTCTGTATGCATAGCTTGACATCGCCCATCTTCAATAGCCAGCAGTATTCACAAAATCAAGAAAGACACTTGAATTACGGACAAACTGTACCAATCAAACTAAAATATAAGTTTTCTTGTAATTTCACTAACATCAGGAATTCAAAAGTGGTAAGTGAAACACATTGTTTTCTACCGAATATAAGTGAGATTGGAAGTGTGTGTGACAGTACCTACTTCATAGTTTAGTGTACTACTACTCTTCAGTTTGGCTATCACCCTTGCTTAATTCGTATTTAAATAATTGTAATTAATCTAATTTATTTTGTAATTTGTAATACTCCAAAATGCCTGTTGACCCCACCCCAAGACCTAACCCGACCCTATGACATACTGACTTCCTACCAAATAGATTTTCTGGCAACACTATTGACCGTGACCTATGAAGTGCCCATTTTTTAACATTTGAGGACTATATTGACGCCCATGACGATATCACGACTGACAATAACCAATTTCCAGACATACTGAAAATATTTAAGCGAAGCCTCCAGGGGCAAGCTAGACTTTGGATAGAAGGACGAACCTTTGAAACATTCGACAAACTGGAATCCTCCTTTATACGGTTCAGCGGAACCAAATCGACATACGCTTACATTAGGGAATTCAATGGCTATGGCGAAACACAGATAAGAGGTAAACTCTTGTCTACTCTTTCACCGAAAATTAGGGAGTTTTCGCTCAACGTTGCGAACGTACTTCTACAACGCACGAATTAACGCCGCGGGAGCGAACGGATGAACGGCCGTCGCGCAGAGACGGTCCTCATTAAGGCGGTTTCGCTTTTCGGCGATCGCGGACGGATACAGTAGATATGAATTACGTCATCGCCGCGCACTCGCTGATTGGCTGTTGATTCACTTGGGGGCAGATATAGAACGAACGTGATTTCTACCACGGACCGTCGCAAATCTCGGTCCCTCATGGAGCGGTTTGCTGTTACTATAGTAACTTCTCGATTTCGCACACGTACGGATCGCAGATTTTCCGTTCTAGATTAACCGGCGTCGTACAGCGAAAACTCTCTAATGTCTCTACCCGAGTTCTCGAGCAGCGACGAAATGTTGACCAAAGTGCAATGCTTTATTGACCAGGACACGCATACTTGGACCGAAGATTCCTTTTCGACACAAGACGAGATTACTCGACTTAAATTACAAAACGACGAGAACAGCTAGCCAGCGATACCGTGCTCGCAGCCAGGATCGCAATCCGGCACCGCGCACATGGCGTAATAAGAGCCGCAGTCGCAAACGCGGCGCTGGGGGTAGCCCATATCGCAATAATGACGGACGCCCTGACCAACGCCCTTATCAAACCGACGGACGAACTAATACCATATGTGACTACTGTCTAATCCCAGGACACATCTGGCGTGTCTGCCGCAAACGACAAAGAGACCTCGAAAAAAAGAGACGTGACAATAACAGACAACAACAGGATTTTTAGAACAGGAGGCTGGTAATAGCGCTCATTATTCATCCTTCCCGAATTCTGAACAAAAACTCTACTGACGGATCAAAATACATAGGAATTGACGATGTTTTCTTGAAACTTAATGGACGTAATTTTGTTAAATGACATGTACCCAGTGGCAAGAATATATTCATTCTCTTTGATAGTGGTGCTTCTAGGACAATCATTTCAGGAAACTTTGTAAAGTCATGTAAATATCTATTTACCCTTCCTACCACCAGAGTCAGTCCTGTTAGATTCAGAATAGGTAATGGTCAATTTCTCATTGCTAGATCAGTCGTAAAATTTCCAGTAACAGTACAAGGACATTTGGACCACCTTCTTGCACAGTGACAGATGCAGCAGCATCATTGACAGGAAAGCTGTTTACACTATTGTGCGATGCACTCCAGATAGACAAGAAAGTCATTAGTGTAGAGAATCATGGTAGTTTGCATGTTGAGAGACATATCCATACACTTTCTCCGTTCTTGAAAGTAAACTTGAACCAATTTGGAAATGATTGGGTGAGATATATCTCAACTACCTGCTACTCATACATCTCTTTCTACTCAGCTTAATTATAGTCCATATGAGCTAGTATTTGGACGGGAACCTCCCAACCTGACAAACTTGACCTTTAATCCTGTGAAAGGATTATCCCATACCTACGAGGAGTACGTTGATCATCTCAAGAAGAAATTTCAACAAATCTCACGAACCTTGCTTTCATTACAAAGCAAGCAACAAGAGAAGCAAAACACAAACATCTCACAGAAGCTAAATGTTCCCACGTTTAAATCTTGGGCGGTAAAGAGTAACAGTAGAAAACAAAGAAAAAGTTAACAATTGGTTATTTTGGACTTTTCCCCTAGTGAAAGATAAAATAGTATTTATGTAGTATTTTGCTGCAAATATACTTATTAAGAAAAGAAATGGTGTTCTGAGAAGTTTGATGTTATATAATAATGGTCAGTCATGTAAAAATTTTATTTGTATATTACTTAATAGCTTATGATTATCCTTAGTAATCAAGTATATGTGTTCAAAAGTCTGATGAAACCATCAGTGTAATGATACAAAGAATCAGATGTCTTTGTGTTGTTGTCAACATTATCCAAAGGGATGACATCTTTTGTAACATGCCCTATACCTACACCTCTCCCCACCCCAGTCAGCCATCAGCCCCCCCCCCCTCCATGCACATTAATGTATCTCTAAACTCAGGAGTGATTCTCATCAAAAAGAAAACTGCAAAAGTCATCCCTATTTTTAAGAAAGAACATAAACTCAACCTTAGTAATTACAGACCTATCTCACTCCTAACTTCACTATCGAACATCCTTGAAAAATTATATACAAATGTATGGTATCCTTTCTTAAAGCAAACAATGTTTTTTGCAATTTCCAATTGAAATTCAGAGAAAAACACAGCACTTTCCATGCAGTCTTAACTCTTTCTGACACAATAGCCTGCGTTACTGGAAAATCATCACACACGCTTGGAATCTTCCTGGGCTTCTCCAAGGCCTTGACACTATTGATCACACTATTTTATTCTATAAATTATCCCATTACGGGATTAGCAGGGGCGGATCTAGCTTTTTTCCAAGGGGGGGTTTGAGGGGCTGAGCTGGGTATTGCGAGGGAGCGTAGCGACCGAGCCCGAGCGAGCGAAGCGAGCGAGGGGGAGAGTGTGGGAGGGGGATACCCCCCTCCCACAGTAGGGAGATTTTTCATTTTTAGGGTTGCCAGCTTGCGATTTTAAGCATACTTGCATGCTCTATTTTTTCTCTTTTTTGTTTTGTTTTCCTATGCACATTAAATGTTTACTTGGCAGCCCAAGGGGGGGGGGGGGGTTTAAACCCCCTAACCCCCCCCCCCCCCCCCCGTAGATCCGCCACTGATTAGAGGAAAAGCCTTGGAGTGGTTCAGGAACTATCTATCTAATAGAAACCAATAGGTATTACTCAAGGAACACAGTTTTTCTATTAAACCAGTAAATTGTGGAGTGCCACAAGGATCTCTGCTTGGACCCTTGCTTTTTATCTTGTACAATAATGACTTTTAAAAATCTTCATTCATTTTATCTTTCATATTGTTTACTGGTGATTCCAATCTCTTTTTCTCCCATCGAGACCCAGCTATTTTACTTTCAACAGGCAATTCCGAGCTGAAACTTCTTATGGACTGGATTAAGGCGAACAAGTTGTCTCTAAACCTAAAGAAAACAAATTACATGCTCTTCAGCAATACCCTTCATTCCTTGCCTCATATTCTTTTTGGTAACACATATACCGTAAAAGTGAAAATTACAAAATTCTTAGGTATAATAATTCGTCGTCGTTTTAACGAACCGACGAATCCGCGCAAGTGCGCAACTACGCGCTTTGGAGAAAGAAAACGGTTTTACGAACCGTCGAATCGTGTTTGTATGGGCAGTGCTTCTTTATTCCTTATTAATATACATAATAATATACACCATTTCAAAATTAAAGTCATAAGCTTTCTTTTGATGTATATACCGATTCATAAAATTATGCAACAAAAGCAAATTCCGTTATCTAAAAACACCGCGCACGGATTCGTCAGTTCCTAAAAATGACGACGAATTTACGACAAGCTCTCCTGGCAAGCACATACTGATAACTTGTCAAAACAGATTTAGAGAAACATATGAGTAATTAACAAGCTGTATATCAATTCTCATCCTTTACTTTGTTATCTCTTTACTTAACCTTATGTTTTCCATATCTTAATTATGGAATTTTAGCATGGGGCAATTCTACCGCGCAACAATTAAACAGATTATTACTACTCCAAAAAAGGGCCATGAGGATTGTATCCCTCACAGGCTATCTCTCACATACTGACCAGCTTTTTCATAGTAATAATGTTCTCAAAGTGTCTGACTTATACCTTTATATAATGTGGGTCCATTTCTCTTCCAACTAATTAATAATGAACTTCCGAATGCTCTGGCAGACCTTTTCATAACTTACAATACATTCTTCGATCCAAACCTCAAGGAAACAGAGAGTCTGCACAGTTGTTAAAAAGAACTGAAATCTGTATCGCTGAACCCATATCATACAAATTAATATCCCTCCCCTATCCATCTTTAGGCACAATAAAACGCCCTTGTTTTCTCATCACAGAATGCTGCTTGGTTGCTGATCTCGATCTGCACTTCGCTTCTCTCTTCTGTCTGTCTGTCTGTCTCTCTCTCTCTCTCTATCTTCCTTCCCCCTCTACTTTTATTCAGTTGTTTTTATGTTCTGTTTCCATGTACTGATTTCCACGCTTTCTTTGTTTCTTCTCATCTTAATCTCAGCAATTGTACTTTCCAGCTCCTTTTCTTTGCTAAATGGGATCCTAACTCGACAACCCTCACTTTTAATAGGTTCCCCCACAATTATATGTGCTGTATGCGTTTGCTATAACTACTGGGAAATGTTTACTATATGTGAGCTGTTATTATATATGTATTATCCTTTGTATTATGCCATTTGATTTATATGCTTATATTTTCCTTTCTCATGTACATGTATTATGTAAACTGATCGTGGCAGGAAATCAAACCAAAGCAAATCAAATCAAAGAATCCCTGAAGCGAAGGAAAGTACACATACAGGGTAGTTAATTTCATCACACAAACAGCAAAATGTTTTCCTACCAACTTTCATAGTTGATACTGTGCCCATTCTCTTTTTATTTACACACAACCATCCTTGCCAGATAATGCATATAGATCTACATGCATTATGTATTTAGGCAAGCAACCCCCTCCTCCCTCCCTTCCTGGTTATACTAAATAATAGGCCTATAATGAAAAAAAAAGGAACAGATATGAAATATCAGAGATAGATAAATTCAAATGCCTCATGCTGATCTCCCCTATATCCTAGATAACACACACATACACAACATGTACACACACATGGCCCAATCACATATCCCCCGGACCTATCATGCATTCCTCATTATAGTTTGTTATCTTGATATCTTAATCTGTATTACCCCCCCCCTTTCTCTCTCTCTCTGATCTTACATGAAAGACAATGCAAGAATTTAAGCTTGATACACATATGCATGTTGCATATTTTACCCCTTGATAATATTCAATTTTAGAGTTACAAAAAGTTCACAATACAAGTTTCATTACACTGTTGATATAACCCAGTCTCTACATAGTCTGCATTAGCAACATACATGTATGTACATTGTAAATGAAGTTAATACAAAATGTTACATAATCACAATGTTTGAATATTTTACTCTTTCATGTTATTTTAGTAGCTGAAGATTTATTTTATCTATGCATAATCCATTCAATCATGTTCAGCCAAATTAAGCAGGTAATCATTGTAACTTTTAAGCTCACAAGTATGCACTTTATTATTATTATTAAAGTTTAAAACTCTAACTCAGAGGTGCATTGAAAACGACTTACAAACTAAATGTCATAACCCAGTCTCTATATAGTTTGTATTAGCATCATACATGTATGTACATTGCACATGTTTGCACAGTCTAAGTTCATACAAAATGTTATGTAATAATAATAATAATAATTAAAAAAAAAAAAACATGGAGCCCGAAAGCTGATGCTGTTTGCTTTACAAAACAAATGCATAGATAATGAAATCAATAAAAATGGATCACAATATAGCACAATATGAAATATCATATTCATTAAAAAGTTATTGAATTAAATATTGGCAATTTAAACCTTGTATCAATTCCTTTAAAGGTAAGAGATAGTTTTGGGAAGCTCTCAAAAACTTTTCGTGAGATTTCCTTGATTTTACTTAATAAATAGCAGGGTACTAACATAACTAAGATGCTGTGAAGTTTTTTCCTCCTCAAGTGAAGTATTTATCGAATGAAAGGTGAAAAGTAATAAAAATCCCTGGCCCAAAAAAGAGGGGATGTAAATTCAAACGGCCACACACATTACGCACATGGGGATTGCCGTGTGTTATAGAATACGCTACACACAGTGCGAAGCGCTGGGTTTATTGTGCGGGGAACCTTCGGGTGGATATGGTCTTAGCGTGAGGCAGTGAAAAGCCGTTACCAAGCGTTTCTTACAGATATTTACACTAAAATTTGTTCGAAATCGTGAATGGAATGTTAAAATAATCTCGTACATGTGTCTTATGATAAAAGGAGAATAGTATGTGACCATGTTAGATAAGTTTCTTGCCAGTATTTTTTTTTGCTACCGAGACTGTCTGTGAGCTTTAAGACAAAAGTAGAAAGTCAGAGTACAGATTACAACAAGTGAAAATATTGGGTCACATCTCGTGATACATTTAATAACACATTGCATATACAGGTACAGTTTTGTTTTTACAAACTCTGTGGCCTGAATTAACAATGGAGGTTTGGTTTAAACCATGGTTTAAACCTCCTCATGGAGTTTAAACGTTCGCACGGAATTGATCCAATCATATAATTTTCTTTGAGCGCGCGCATGGGCAATGTTCAGCCCTACTTCGAGCATCAAATGAAATTGTTGACATATCTTAAAATAGTATTATCGTTCTTCGTTGATAATGTTTTAAAGTTATTTAACTTGACAGACTGCTCATTAAAATGCTTTCATCGAAGATTGAGCCCTGGCCATTACCACCCCTCCCCCCTAAAAAAAACAAAAAACAACAAAAAACCAAACAAACAAACAAAAAACAAAGCAAAAACAAGGGAAAAAAACACGAATAAACAATGAATTTAAAATAAATAATGAATGTAATGATAGCCTTCACAAAAGTTCGGAATTAATTGTGTTCAGGAGTTACCTTCATTTTGTGAGTGCATTTGATTGGAATGGAGACCGTTCAACGAAATTTTGGGTTGGCCATCCATTTTATTCAAAACTTGTACGGAGGCAAAATTGACATGACATGATAGGCTACAATAAACACGATTGGAAAGACTTTCGAAAAATTAACTCAAGGGCAATTTCAATAGCCTATTGTACATCCCATAGAAATTGAGTTCGTATTAAATAATGCCCCCATTGTGATTGACATGGGTATTGAAATTGCCTTGGGTTAATGTTTCGAAAGTCCTTCCAATCGTATAAATATAACCTTCTTCTGAGGTGCTCGTTTTTAGGAAGGTTCATTTTTCCGAAGGTTCGTAATTCCGAAGATTCGTAATTCCGAAACACATATTTCCCATAGCAGGGGGTTCATAATTCCGAAAATTTGATGCATTACTCCGAAGGTTCCTTATCCGAAAATGAAATATGGTTCATAATTCCGAAGGTTCGTAATTCCGAAAATGAAATAGGGTTCGTAATTCCGAACATGAAAAAGGCTTCATAATTCTGAAGGTTCGTAATTCCGAAAATGTAATGGAGCCCTACATAACTTTTCAGAATTACGAACCTTTGGAATTATGAACCATATTTCATTTTCGGAATTACGAATCGTCAGAGTAACGAACCTTCGGAAATGCGAACCTTCTGAAAAACGAACCTTCGGAATTATGAACCTTCGGAAAAACAACATGTTACCATTTTCATGGACTAAATCAATATTGCAATGATATAAGACTTCAATAATAGAGCATATTAAAATCAATACAATCCCTCCATTTGCAGAACTTTGCACACTGATTATTTTGAAAAAAAAATCAGGGATCATATTCACTGATAATATTCAATAATCAGTATTTAAAATCTGGGTCTGACTTATAAAGAGTTGCGATTGATTGCAACTTAATTTGACATTGATATCGGTTGCAACTCTATAAACAAGAGATAGGATTTATTTGAGGACTCGCGATTTATTCGGGTCAATCACAACTCTTTATAAGACCGAGCAGTGTTGTAATTTCTTATTGTTGAAGTATGCTAATGTAGATATGACCTACAAGTTTAGTATCATATGCATGCACTATAAAGAGCCAACGGTGGCAATCATATCAAAAACGAGATATCAACTTATGAATATATAAAACAAGTAAACAATTATTTCTTAATTGTTAAAGAGATGAAATATTACAAAGTTTAGAACATAGGGCTTCATCAGGAAAAACCCTATTGGCGAAAATTCGTAATATTCCATCTTTCGGCCAACAGTTGCTTTATCTATCGTTAACTTTTGTGTCATTTTACATCAACAGACGCATGACAATTACATACAGTACAGCGCGAGAGGAAATGAGAGAATAATTGTGTTGTAGCTTAAATCAAATATTCCTTGCTAGAGCTGAGCTATCCTCCCTTTTGCAATAATTATGTGCAAAGGTTGAAAAACGTCAACGCCGGGATATATATATATATATATATATATATATATATATATATATATATATATATATATATATATATATCTGTAGCCTATCATTTTCTTTTCAGGGGCAGGGGTCATGCTCATTTCTTTGCAAAATCAAGAAAAGTGCCCCTCTTGTGACTGGAAACCTACCCCATCAAAGTCGAATGCTCCTTCAACGACAGAATCAGTGCTCTATTTGAGCTAATATTACCCTCTCTTTTTCTGATGTGCCATAAATGAAGGTCACATTCAATACACAGGGCAAACAGAAATATGTTCTAACCAGTTTAACGTAGTGCAAAAATGGCCTGCCTCCTGCCATATAATGCCCCTCCTAGGATAAAATTGTGCAGTTTTATTTATACCAACTTTATGTCATTTCATTTATCCTTTATCGAATTAAAAGCACGTAAAGAGAAATATATAGAAATATATGCATAAACATAACAAATATTATTTACAGTATTCTATATAGATAGGCACATTCAAAGTATGACGTTCAATGATAAAAAATGGTAACGTTATTAATTCGAATCATATACATATGGGCATATCAATCAAGAGGCCTTTTGTTCAAGAATAAAAAGATAATCAACTGAAGGGAATTGACCTAGAGCAGGAAATTACTAAGTTATGTATATCAGAATTAAAGAAGGGCTATTACAAAGACACGGTGCATAACAAAATGACAGAGTAGGTTTATGAAAGTAGAAAATGCGTATAATTGGGCTGTTTTTTGTTTTGTTTTGTTTTTTGTTTTTTTTTGGGGGGGGTATTGTTTTGGGAAGGCAATTGCTAGCAATGTGCAAAAAAAAATAATAAATAATAATTAATAGCTTCTTGCCTTCTTTTTTCACGGGAACATCTGAAGAAACAAGTGATGACAACGTACAAAAAGCAAATGCTATATTTTTCAGCTTTAATGAATTCCGCTCATTATCCTTATAGTTCAAATTGATTTGAAACACGTATATTGACATATCAATGGTCTTATTTAGAGAGCGTACAATACTGTAATGAATACAGTCCCAAGTAAGCCAGAATCCTTTATAGTAGGCCTAAATGTATTTATTAATCAGCCCATATTCATCAGCAAAACCAAACATTTTCTAATATGGTACTAGTTGTGGATCTAAGACATCCAGCCTCAGCCTTAAGAAGAACCCGGTTCAAGTCTAGCAAAGTCCTATGGGATTCTGCCTTTTAAAGCTGGAGTAGTTGTACAAGTATGATGCCTTCTGCAGCTACTTAATCGGTGGGACCTGTACGGGTGCTTGCTAGATAGGATGCAAAATCCTGATAATCCGCACACAAAATGGATAATTTGACACCCATCACCTTTCAGCCTTTTTCATCATTCTTATCCACCCCATTATAATAACCTGATTGTCGTATTGTGCAATGCATACGGGCAATTCCATCGTAACGGACATGACATTCAGAGGACATTTTGGTTATTTAGAGTGAATTGTTAACTTTGTAGAGGCTTAATAAAATCTGAGCTGCCAGGCCCTATATGCTATCAGTGTATGTAATACGGTGTAAAAATGCAGCCCAGGGGGGAAAAGCACTTCAAAATCATCATGTGCTTCACAAAAGTAATCATATACAATTGACCTAAAATGCCTATCCCCCCCCCCCCTCCATAGACTGCAATGCTAGACTAAAGCGTACTCTTGTACGGTTTCATAAATGGCAGTATTCAGTCATAGATATCTTAATAATAGGGCAATTCCACATGCGAAGGGCAAAATCAGCTAATTTTAGATTTATACTAATAAAGATTGCTTTAATTGTTCCAAATAGCCTGAATTAAAAGAAACTGGAAAAACTTTTCCCCCATCTCATTCTGAATTTGCACAATGCATGTTTGAAATTATATGACATTTTTTTTTTTTGCTGTTTACTAAATATTTTGGGCAATGTAATGATTTTGATGAAATAAATACATTGTTCAATTTGTGTCTCATGCATCAACTTTCATGATAATCGTATATGTGTACGCAACATGTGTTCCAAGGTATATGAGACATATATCAAACATATATCAAACCAGTATTTTCAGGAAGCGTGCTTAAAATCTAATACAATTTGGGTGTAATTCCGTTACCGTAAATGGGGGAAAGTTTTCCTCCTAGCTTTAAGAGTAAATATTTTTGGGGGAAACTGAAAATTCTGTGATTTCAACTTGTACCTTCAAACTTCCGATAACACATATTTGAATATTTTTTCCTGTTTGGCCAAATTTGTGTTAACGGAATTACATGGTAATGGAATTACCATCATGCATAAAAGGATAAAATGTGATTGAGAATTTAGGACATGTACTTTATGCATATATCTTATATGAAGTAGCTCTGACGTGTCATTAATTGCAAAAAAGAGGCAAAGAATCCAGTATGAATAATAAATGTGTATGTTTAAATTACTTTACATATGGTTATAGAAAAAAGAATGTTTCAGTTTTAGACAACATCCACTTTATGACAATGAGCCCAATTTATTATAAAACACTGTTTTGATTTGTTTTTTGGTCTTGGTAAATGTCAGTTTAAATATTCACCTACCATTCATTTACTTATCATTCTGTCATTAGAGTTACTGTCAAAAATTTGCAAAATCTTTTGAACTTTCTTTTATTTATATTCGGGCAGACATTGATACAGAATAAACATTGAAACTAAGGCTGGCTTTAGCTTTACAGATAATTCGGGTTTTCCATGTGATTTTCACATACATACTTGTAAGATATAAAATGCAATTTACCATAAAAGGGTGGTGCAGTGGTGTGTGCAGTGGTGTGGAGGAACCGGCCTTTTTTATCTAAGAAAATGTCTTCTAAGCGCTCTAAATTTTGACTGGAATTCCTGCTGTTATACTTTTGAGCCTTTTACTTGTGTCTGTATTGGTTTTTGGAGCGACCTTTTTGATATTTTAGTGAGAAAATTGCTTCTCTGTTGATGAGCACTGAAAGCCTTCCAAGTGAGAGTCCCAGCCTGGTCCCACCAGTTGTCTTCGTTGTGGTACATGCAGCTACTCAGCTCACCAGAAAAGGCGGGAAAATCTTGATGCCCTTGTTTTACTGGATTGACCTTGACTGAGTCAAGCAAGCAAGTATATCTTGATGCTCATTCTCCTCTCTCTTTTTGCTGAATTTGAAGCATATTTTAGTGATTTTATTAATATAACTCCATTGTTGGCATGTTGCACTGCACAGATAAACTGCATCTTTAAATACATGATGTATATCACATGTAGTCTGCATGGTTGACTCTGACTTATTGAATGAATGAGAATCCTGTTCCAGAGAGTCAAGAAATTTTAATAGGAAAGAACACATGCTTCTAGAAACTACGTGTATACTATAGAGATATGGCCTCTATCGCGAGGATCTTGTTATGTAACCTGGTGTGTGTAGTACTTGTTACCCTCTCTCAAAATGCTCTACAAGATGGGTCTTCGAGCAGATACAAACTGACTCAGAAATCTTACTTGAGTGTAGACACACACAATTCGCCCCTAGATGTAATTACTCAGATCTGTGGATGTTTGCACACAACTTCAGTGGATAGAAAGCTTCGTGGTTTCCACCCTCCATCGCTGATGAAACCCAAGGCTCTTCTGTTCCTGAGTGTGCTGCTTTTGACCAACTCATCAGACATTGAGGTCAACCCTGGTCCCCGTGCACCAAAATATCCGTGCCAGATCTGTGACCGTGCTGTTACGTGGAAGCAGAGAGCAGTTGCCTGTGACGATTGTTTACAGTGGTACCATGTGCAGTGCATGCACATGTCCACTGTTATCTACAATACTCTTGGAAATTCCAATGTTTCTTGGCACTGCGTGAAATGTGGATTGCCTCAGTTCTCTTCCAGCCTGTTTGACAGTACAACTGATGTGGCATCACAAAACTCCTTGGACGCCCTATCTTCATTATCTTCTGCCTCGTCTCTCTCCGATGAGCACCCTTCTGACCTCGGCCCTCCTCTCACTACATCATCTCCTGCTAAAAAGAAATGCAGTAGTCACAAAGGAAATGACAAACCAGCATTTTCCACATTAACCATCAACTTCCAAAGTATCCAAAACAAAAAAGAGGAAGTTGGAGTCCTTATCAATTCCACCAACCCGGATATTATAATTGGAACGGAAACATGGTTGAAAGCAGATGTACACAGCTCTGAAATATTTCCAGCTGGATATAATGTTACCAGAAAGGACCGAAAAGACAGGCACGGCGGTGGTGTTCTCATTGCCACAAAGAACAACCTTACCGTTGAACAGTTATCTTGTGACACCCAGTGCGAGAGTGTGTTCATAAAGATATCATTGAGTGGACACAAATCTTTGGTAGTAGGTGCTCTGTACCGTCCCCCTTCTGGTGATGCTGAGTACTTGGAAGGACTTTGCTCTTCAGTCGAGAGCATTTGCCAGCAACATAGGAATTCTGTAATATGGGTAGGCGGGGATCTGAACTTACCAGGAATCAACTGGGAAACACTAACCTCAGATAGCTAGCAGACCCCTACTCAGCTGAGTGGGCGCTTCCTTGATATGCTCCAAAGTTGCAACCTCCATCAGATGGTTGATTTCACAACAAGGAAGGACAACATACTAGATCTCTTCATGACTAATCGACCGTCCTTGCTATCTGAATGCAAACCACTCCCAGGACTAGGGGACCATGACATTGTAATGGTCCATTCCCGCATCACTGCTCAACGGACAAAACCAGTGAAGCGCAAGATCTACCTGTGGAAGAGAGCAGAAGTTCAACAGATGAAAGAGAAATGTGCATCTTTCAGCAAGTCCTTTGCATCTAGATTCAGCACAAATAGCTCTGTCCCTGAAATGTGGTCGTCCATCTCATCAAATCTTCTTGACATACTAGATCAACATGTGCCCTCAAAAATGTCATCTGTCCGGTACAACCAACCTTGGATAAACACCAATGTGAAGCGCCTGTCAAGAAGGAAGAAGCGTCAGTATGCAAGAGCAAGGAGCTTAGGCACCCAAGAGGACTTTGAGAAGTACCGAGCCTTGAAGAAAGAGTCAAGATCTGCATGCAAGCAAGCATACAATGACTACATCAGGAATATCATTTCTCCAGAGTCCAGAAGCAACCCAAAACGGTTTTGGTCATTCATCAATAGTAAGAAATGTGATTCAACTGGTGTTGCTCCCCTTAAGTTATCAGGAGGAATCATCCAAACTGATTGCACCTTGAAGGCAAACACCCTCAACAAACAATTTGCATCTGTATTTACCAAAGATGAGTGCTCCACCAACATCCCAGACAAAGGTGACAGTCCTCATCCATCTATGGACGCCATTGACATCTCCCCAGCTGGTGTCAATAAGCTGCTATCTGGTCTTGATCCCTACAAAGCGACAGGCCCAGATGGAATCTCAGCCAGGTTACTCAAGGTACTAGCTGACGAAATCACCCCAGCGCTTACAACATTCTTCAAAGCATCCATTCAACAAGGCATTATCCCAGATGACTGGAGGATGGCAAATATTGCTCCTGTGTTTAAGAAAGGAGATAGGAGCAATCCGGAGAATTATAGACCTATCTCCCTGACATCTATTCCATGCAAGGTCTTAGAGCATGTCATCTGCAGCTCCATCATGAGTCATCTTGATGGCAATAACATCCTTTCTGATGCCCAACATGGATTTCGCAAGCGTCGCTCATGTATCACCCAACTCATCTTGACTTGTGACGACCTTGCCAAGGGACTTGACAAAGGTGAACTCCTGTTAGATTTCTCAAAGGCCTTCGATAAAGTCCCCCATCATCGACTCTTATACAAACTGAAGTTCTATGGCATCCGCCATTCCACACTGAGCTGGATACAAGACTTCCTCCACAACAGATCACAGAAGGTAGTTCTTAATGGATGCACCTCGGACACTGTCCCAGTCTCGTCAGGAGTACCACAAGGTAGTGTCCTCGGCCCGCTCCTCTTTTTACTTTACATCAACGACCTACCTGATTGTGTCTCTTCCCAGTCAACAACCAGACTGTTTGCAGATGACTGTCTGCTCTACCGCAAGATTCAATCCCAAGATGATGCCAAGAAACTCCAAGAGGATCTTGACGCTTTGCAGCAGTGGGAGTCAGACTGGCTTATGACATTTAATCCTCAGAAATGTCAAACCATCTCAGTAACCAATAAGCGGAAACCAATAAACAGGACATACTCAATCCATGATCAGTCACTGCAGAAGGTCAGCTCTGCCAAGTACCTTGGTGTACACATTCAGCAAAACATGAACTGGAATCACCATATTAGCATGGTTACCAAGAAGGCAAACTCCACCCGTGCCTTTTTACAACGCAACATGAGTTCCTGCCCAAGGAATGTCAAAGTGCTATGCTACAAGTCTCTCCTTAGACCTGTCCTGGAATATGGATGTGAAGTGTGGGGCCCCTTCACCAAGGACAATACTCGTAAGCTGGAGATGGTACAGCGGCGGTATGCCAGGTTTACCATGGGAGATCACTGTCGCACAAGTAGTGTCACCGACATGCTCCGACGACTCCAGTGGTCCACTCTTGAAGAAAGGAGAGCCCAGTTCAAGGTCCTGATGGTATACCGCATCCTTAACTCCCTTGTTGATGTACCAGCTGCACAGTACTTCAACCCGGTCTCTACCTCCCTTCGTGGCCATCAGTTGAAGATACACATCCCATATGCTCGCACCTGTACCTGTCAGAAAACCTTTGTCCCTGATGCAATCAGACTGTGGAATTCTCTCCCTACCAATACTGTCACCTGTACCTCAGTAGTCAGCTTCAAGACTGAGGTGCAGAAAACCCAACTGCGCTAGGATTGCGCCAGTTTCTTTTTAACCGCACGTAGATTAGATCTTCCACAGCACTGTACATACAACTGCACAATTCTACAAGTACGATGATACACCATCCCGGTGGCCTGTACTTTCACGGATGATGATGATGATACTATCACGCAATCACACCTGTTTGCTGTTTTGCTTTTGCATTTCAATCCTTCACAGTGTCTTTAAAGGGCAATCCAACCTTGGTAAGAAGATGATTTGTGAAAGCAGAAAAATAAGAAAAACAAGATGGTGAAAGTTTGAAAGAAATCGGACAAGGACTAAGAAAGTTATGGATGTTTGAAAATGAGATCACTACATCTATACGAATCTAAAATTGGCAATTTGGTGAGTCGATTGTGACATTTTTGTGGACAACTCTCCTGTTTGTCATACACAAAAATATCATTAATTTGCGTTTTTCGAGGCGCTTTTACCCTCAGGGCAGTACTCAAAATATAATGGAGATAGCATATTGTTCTAGGTCCTCATGAACGAAAATATCCTACTGAGTAATAAATTTTGAAAAAAAGTGACATTTTAGTCATTTTGTGTGTTAGAGCGAATGGGGGAGTAGTCCACAGCTACATCACAGTGACATTACCTATTCGGCCAATTTGAACTTCCCATATGCATAGTGATTACATCTTTCAAAAATTCATAACTTTCTTAATGCTTGTCCGATTTCGTTCAAACTTTCACCAATCTGCTTCTCTGATTTTTTCCTCTTTCTTTCAAAGCAACTTGCTATTAAGGTTAGATTTCCCTTTAAAGGTTCTCCTTTTGATGGTTTAGAGAGATAAGGTGAGTAACTTGCAAGTCTATCCTCTTAAGGATTTTGATTAGTAGAGGAACACCTTCATATCTTCATTTACAATGAATGATTGAGTTAGTATCGAGTTCAAATATTACGTAATTCCGTTACCATAGCTATTATGCCAATTTGTAATATGGAATATTGTTTTAATAATCATGTTTATTTACGCTGAGGATTAAATTCCTGCAACTCAACAGACAAAATTAAACACAAATATACCAAGCAGTTGCTGCCTACCTCGACTAAAACTTTGTAATCTTACCCATTTCCAGTATATTCACAGATACCTTTTCATAATGGCCTTATGGTACTCATTTTACTTATTCACTTGAGACTGCTAATAATAATTTTTCAACATTTAAGTATACAGGAGATTGAAGAAACTTTAGTTTTCTTAGTAAATTTCAGAAGATGTAATTCCGTTACCGATAACTTATCTAGGAAAAAGAGCAAATACTACCTATCTGTCATGTTATTTTTCAATCTCTTCTTATCAAAATTAAGTTGAATAAACATAAAGCAGAATCAAACATAAATGTGGAATAATTGGCTTTTACATTTCAGAGGATATTGAATGGAAATTAGAGGTTTAAAAATGCCACCATTTTCTGGTAATTCCGTTACCACGGTGTATATACCAGAATATCATGAATGTAAGTGAAAATGTTTGGGTATGAAAGAGTTCAGTTGAAAGAATGATTACATCTGCCGACTATTAAATGGTAAGAAGGGGACCAAATTACAAAATTAGTGCACAAACTCCAAAAATGTGAGTAAAAAATCTCTAATTTGTAATTCCGTTACCGTGGAATTGCCCAATAACATTGTATATTTGAAAACCTTTCAATGCCTGGCTATTTATCCTTCTGAACATCATTATATAAGAAAGATATCAAAATTCAACAATTCATTAAATCAAGCCTCCATAAAATTAGCGATTCCCTTTAAGACAGTTTTAAGCAAAACTAAGAGTCCAAAACATATTTTAGTAGCTGATTCAAACACATGTGAACATCAAGGACATGCACAGTAAATTTCTCAGGATATCACCGAATAGTTGAAAAGAAATATTGGACTCTTCGAAAGCGGACAAGGATTTTTTACTCCTTTGAATAGTTTAAAAAGTCTGTGAGTTATAGGGTTCAATGTGTATAATTAAATTATTAACAGAAGCTTATAAAGATACTCTAAACATAAATACATGTTGTTTAATAATATGAGATCACATAATTTCTTGTTAAAAATGAGTGTAACGGACATAAAACTGTTGTCTGCTTTTTTAAAACCCCTACAGCATTGCTTTAGCATGTCCACTGGGTCAGGCAGACCTCTGTTGGGTAGTCTTTGGTCCATTCATCATAATTTACCACAAGAAAATCAAATCTGAAGTTCTTCTGGCATAAAATAATAAGACCCAAAGATAAGATGTTTTGAACAAAAATGTTGCCACATTTAGACCCCAAAATTGATTGTTTGAGGTTATGCCTAAATATACTTCACTCTTAATATTGTACCACTCAAATTAAAGAGCTTGTTCAGCTCCTTTGTTTGATACTAAATTTGTCAAGATAAAATAAATATTTCTAGAGTTTCCGCTAATTCTGTGTTTTTCTGGGAAGAGAACATGTTCCGTGGAATCGCCAATGCTCGTTTTTCCATTGAAGGCCTTTCAATGAGAATTATGGTCAGTCTTGCATTTGTTCCAAAGTCCGAGACTCTGCGTGAGCTAGTGACAGCGACTGGGCAGTATCTAGTCAGGGACGTCTCGGTTCTCTACTTTGGCTCTAGTTTATATTTGGAACTGAGACGTCCAGCCTTAGCCTTGAAAAGAACTTGGTCCAAATCTGCCAAAGTCCTACGGGATTCTGCCTTCCAAAGTTGCAGTAGTTGCATGTACGTCTCTGGGTAGTCGTACATCTTCTTAACTCTGATGCCTTCTGCAATACCCGCTGGAATTCCCAGGGCAACGTAAAGAGCGGAGAAATGATCCGGAAGGAGCTCTTGGGAGAGGGTTAGCAAATGCAGTTCTGTTACTTCCCGTAAATCTGAATGGCTGAAATTCAAACAGACCCCAAAATATGCAAAATAAAATAAAAGAGGTAGCTTTCAGTGTATTTGTACAAACCTCTTCCTTTGATTTTTTCAGTTTCTTTCAGCGTTTAAAGCAACTTGCCCAAAACTTGGATTTACCTTATAAGGTTATAGAACATATCAATTCACAATGAAAAATAGACCACAGTTAAGTGAATTAACAAATTTACTTTAATAGATTAATAGTCTAGACGCGAATATCAGTTGCAGACCCACTTCTACCCATACACCTCTAACAATATTACATGAAATTGAACTTGAATCTGAAATTTACCATTCAATGATAAACAAACATCAAATGGCATACGACAGTAACGACACACATGTATATGACAGATCAGTTCAAAGAATAAAGGTACATGTAATCAGAATCTTTTCAACCATCGATTTTGTGATTATTAATACACCTTATCAACAACGATAGACCTAACAATGATATACTAGTATCATAATCTGTATATCGTTCATCGCAGCCAAGTACTCTTCCTACTGGGTCACGGAACTATGTGTATACAAACAACCAAACACCGCCCCCCCCCTTAAAAAAAAATAAATAAATAGAAATAACAGTAATAAATAAATAAATTTAAAAAAATAAATAAATAAAACAAATAAATAAATAAAAATAAAAAGAGGTTGCAGCGGAATAGAAAAAAAATAATTGTAAATATATATTTACGTTTCATCTGGAGAAGGAGAATCTTCCCCTGAAAAAAAAAGGGGAAAAAAAGAGAGAGAATCGTTTATACTCTATCTACATTTTATTGAAATGCTGGAAGACCATGTGGAAAAGATACATCGGAAATAATTTATTATTGAATTTCGGCCTTCTTCTGCTCCTCCTTTTTCTTCTTCTTCTTCTCCTTCTTCTTTTCTTTTTTTTTTTTTCTTCTTCTTTTTCTTCTTCTTTTTCTCCTTTTCTTTCTTTTTTTTTTCTTCTTCTCCTTCTTTTCTTTCTTTTTTTTCTTCTTTTTCTTTTTCTTCTTCTTATTTTCTCTTTTTTCTTTCTTCTTCTTCTCCTTCTTTTCTTTCTTCTTCTTCTTCTTCTTATTTTCTCTTTTTTCTTTCTTCTTCTTCTCCTTCTTTTCTTTCTTCTTCTTCTTCTTCTTCTCCTCCTTCTTCTTTTCTTTCTTTTTTTCTTCTTCCTCTTCTCCTTTTCTTTCTTTTTTTTATTCTCCTTCTTCTTCTTCTTCTCCTTCTTCTTTTCTCCTTCTTCTTCTTGTTCTTGTTCTGTTCTTTTTTTTTCGCTTAATACCCCAGTCACACAGAGACCGAATCCAGATCGACAGCAATGACTCAAGTGACCAAGAATCGGTCGATTTGGAGTCGTTATGGAGTCGGTTTTGCAGTGTGACTCGGCTATAAAGCTGAGGAATGAAAGTGATTCTCCTTACCTGACAAATAGATCGGACAGATAATGTCCGTCGTTGCACTTTGTTCCAGAATGAACTGAACGAAGACTTTGGATTTCGATTTGTCAGTGGCTGTAGTGTTCACGACGAAGGGTATATTGACCTCAATTGATTTATGAAACAAACTTTCCTGCCGCTTCTGAGAAGAAAGATAGTGTTAGCTTCATCATCATCATCATCATCATCATCATCATCATAATAATAATAATAATAATAATAATAATAATAATAATAATAATATTAATAATGTGTGCACTCTATAAGTTTTCACCATTAATAATAACAATAATAACAATAACCACAACAACAACAATAATAATAATAATAATAAGTGTGTGCGCTCTATAAGTTTTCACCATTAATGATAATAATAATAACAACAGCAACAACAATAATAATAATAATAATAATAATAATAATAGTAATAAAAATAATAATAAAATAATAATATTAATAGTAAAATTAATGTGATGATGATGATAATAATAGTGACCAGATTGAATAATCAGGTTACAAAAAAAAAAAAAACAAAACAAAACAAAACAAAACAGTTCCTTCATACAGTCTGACATTTAGTAAATATACAGTGCGTCCCAGAAAAAAGTGAACAGCCAGAAAAAGTCTTACCAAATGAATATTTCAAAATCTTTGAAGCAAAATATCATACCTGTAGATAGTTTAGCGTCTCTTGTACTAAATGACACCTAAAGATCTGGCTATATTTTACGATCGGGTGAGCAGAGACCACTTTTATGAAAAGGTGGAACATCCAGATTTGACAAGAATTGGTATTTGTTCTGCCTACATCAGCAGAGTTGAGAGTCATGAATATGTTTAGAAATGTAATTTCATATTTCAGTCAATAATAGACAATTTATGAAAGAACATATTTGTTCCCTGTATGTATCAACGTATCTCATGAACATTTTTAAGCTTCAATGAGCAATTAACTACTTTATTGAGTGTTTTGAAGTATTCGTTTTGGCAAGTTTTTTATTCAAGCTGGATTTCTAAGTCATCCATGAAGTTTTGATAGGATATGTCAGGACATACAGAAAACAAAACTTACTCTTTCATAAAATTGCATTTTAATTATCAGAATATCAAACTTTATCATCCTTTTCAAGACTCTGTAAAATATGGACAGATGTTTTGGTGTCATTTAATAGGAGATACCCTAAAGCTATCCATAGGTATGACAATTCCATGAATATATTTTGAAATGTTCATTTGGGGAGTTTTTTTTTCCAACTGTCAACTTTTAACGGTTCTCAAATTTGTTTATACCAGCCAGAATATAATACCAATCCTTGTCAAGTCGGGTTTTGTACCCTTTCGCAAAAGTCACTTTTGCTCACTCGAGCTTAAAATATTGCCATATATATATATATATATATATATTTTTTTTTTTTGGATAGGAGAGACCCTAAGCGATCCACAGGTGTGAAAATTTGCTGCAACTTTTTTGAAATATTTTCTTGGGGAGACTTTTTCAAACTTTTGGGGGAACGCACTGTACAGTCTAAGTCACAAAAAAGGGAAACCACATTCAGCCCTAATATTGTTGCAATCAGTACACACTAATTTAGTTAAAGACACTCATATTGTAGACTATATTATATTTTCTTTAATTTGACACTATGATCAACAAAATAATCATGGAGAGTAGAACAGAACCATTTTCGTGATTCATGTAAAAATTTGTATCTGACAAGTTCTGAAGGAAATGGATGGTCAACCCAAGCTCTGTTTGAATTGTCTCGTGAGCACAATCCATCCCTAACTTTACCAAAGATGATTTTGACATGCTTTTTTGGAAATGTCCAGTCATCGACTACTGCATTTTGGAGAGACTGCATTTAAAGACTGCATTATCGACTGTCATTCCATTGTGATATATTTCAGTAATTTTACTTGGTTTTAAGATAATGAGTTTGATCATGGGTTTCCTTTTTATAGACTCACGCTGTTTGTGAAGCATTAACAGAATAAGCGAGAAAACTGACATGAATATGATATTTTCATCTTGTACCTCATCCACACTAACGAAACCGACCCTAGACCGACAACAGAAACACACAAAATATATATAACTCCGAATGGTCAAGAATCGTTCAGTTTCTAGTCGGTGTGGATTCGATTTGGCGATGACTGAGTTATATTGTTAACTCACCTTTATGTCTATATCCTTTTTGTCTGCAATGCAGGTGACTTTAAGATCTCCAGAACGCCATGCAATGAAAAACTCTTCTCCCTTAATCGGTGCCGTGTATCCGGGTTCGGGCTGATTAAATTTAGATAAGAAGAAAGTCTAAAAATTATAGGTCATGCAAATGTGGTATAATGAAAGTAGAAATTTGTACAAGACAAATATATTATTTTTAGTGAAAGGCCTGCAGAATTCTACCGATTAGTAGAAAAGGAGAAAACGAGTCTTCAGAATATTAATCGTTTAATTTAATACATTTCGTCCCTGTTTTCACGAAGTGACGGTAATGATGAAAAACGCACATTTTTTCAATTTTGAGTTGTTTTGCATTTTTGGACATCATCCACTAACACTTGAACCTCACAAAATTTCAGATCATAATAATGTATAATTATGTAACTATGGCAATAACGTCAACAAGAAAATACCCAGTAAAAGGAATTTCAGTTTTCACGAAGTGACCGCTAACAACCGTCCCGTATGTTTTACTTGTGTGGCTGAGATCCGTCACTTGTGAAAACAAAGAAAAGCGAGTCCTTGAATTGGCTTTGTGTTTTCACGAAATGACGGTTAGAAGCGCGGTGATCAAGTCCCATATAAATTATGTTTTACACGCGCGCGGCTGTGATCCGTCACTTCGTGAAAATCCGTCACTACGCGTCCTTGGAATTTTGTGTTTTCACGAAATGACGATTATGTTTACAGCTCATTTTCCCCCCAAATATAAACATATAGGCAAATGATTAAACATAGAACTAAACACTGATATGATCTATCCCAGGATATAAAATGTATTCACCCTTAAAACATTAAAGAGGTTGAGATAGTATGCTTTAAAACTTTGAAAGCGATTTATTCAAAACTAACTTTCTTTTAGTTGCGCTTATCCGTCAATTCGTGAGAACTGTAACGATTTTATTATTTTCATATAATCTATTTTGTAAAGTGAGGCAAACATTCTTTGCACAATAGATTACATGAAAATAGTAAAATTTATTATGCAAAGTGAGGTAAAATGTTCTTTTTAATGTTATTAACTTGTTATGTAAAAATATGACAATAAGAATTTACTTGGATGAATTCAAACTATTTTAAGTGAGAGTGAATGTGAATTGTTGACATAATACTATGAGGTCTTTGAACAAACTGTTTCACATTTTCTCCCTTTTCCCTTCCAAACCTCTGATTTTCCGATGTTATTATCTCTTATGCGGAGCCTCAAGAGATGCTCAGCGTTCCTCGGAGCAGATTCGGGTACATACGGTGTACAGATGACACGTTTGCCGAAGAATGTCCTCGTGATGAATGCGATAATCCACCATTCAGAGAAGTGATCGATGTAGAGATCAAGGTCTCGCTCCCTTAGAACACACCGAGGGTCATCATGTGCAAAAGTAATCAACGAAAAGCTTTCGGAGCCTTTTAATAGAAAACACAAGATTTCACGACTTGCCATTCGTTACAGTGTTGAAGAAACAAAACAAACAAAACAACTAGAACTGCAATCGTATCAGAACGATGTGCATGCAAAGTCGTTCGTATCTTTTATTTTGTTGAGTAGTTGAGAGGGGAAATATAAAGTTATGCAAGTTAAAACATGATTTAAGATAAGATGGGAGAAAATAATGCCTACTGTAAAATTTGGAGATGATATAATCAAGAAAACAAGAAACGATCAAAAAACAAACAAACAAACAAACAATGATGATAATGGTGATGAAAATGATGGTGATGATGATGGTAATGGTGGTGATGATGATAATGGTGCTGATGATGATGGTGATCATGATGAATATGATGATGATGATAATGGTGATGATTATGACGATGATCATAATGATGATATGATAATGGTGATGGTGATCATGATGATTATGAAGACGGTGATGATAATAATGGTGATGATTATCATCATGATGATGATATAACCATGGTGATGATGGTGATTATGATATAATGATGGTGATAATGATGATGATGATAATGGTGATGATATAATAATGGTGGTGGTGATGATGATGATATAATAATAATAATGATGATGATATAATAATAATGATGATGATGATAGCGCACACCCTGATCCAAAATGGCTTTCCACATGTCCACGTTGCTTCAACACAATGAAGCATATTAAACTACGCGCGGCACATCGGGGCTGTGTGGTATTTAACATAACATAAGGAAAGGAGGAAATCAAAGATCATAAAACAGTGACAGTAGGGTAAGCCATATAGACCATGGGATGACCGCTGAAATTCTCGCTTTTCGTGGTCCGCGAGTTCACCCCACCTAATTTCACCTTGTAAATGTTACTAAAAATACAAAAACACTAATGGCATATGTTGCCCTTTGCAAAATGTGCAAGTTTGTTCAAAAATGATTATTTTGTAGCAAAAAACTGAGCTCCACATCTTCCTGAATACGTGGATTTCAGCCACAGAGTTTAGCACAGCATTCCCACCACATGGTATGTGCTGTGTGTGTGTGTCTATGAGAGTTTGTGTGCTGTGTGTTTGTGAGTATTATGTGTATGGTGTACAGGGAAGTGCCAGGCTCTTTTACTTACTTTGACCTGGCTGTAGAACAGCATGGCATGGCCAGTGCAAACTGCATGATAAAACCTTTGTTTTTTATCTTTTGATTCATTTAGATTGAAGAGCTTAAGTTTATTATAAAATAGAGGAAGGAAGAGAAAGGATTGAACCTTTTATGAGGGGAAAAGTGAGAAATTGTTATCAACAGCTGTATTTTAGGGGCCAAAGACAATGTAGATAGTGTAGTCTGCTACGGATAATGTAGTCTGCTACCTATTGTGAACACACAGAGTACATGTAACTGCAATAGCAAGTAGTATTAAAAAGGATGATGTAGTTTGCACTGTAAGGGAAGATTCACAGCACAGAATTTTTTTTACCTTACTGCTCATGAATAGAAAAATCTGCTACACATTAATTCAATCAGTGAAGAAAAAGTGAGAGTATGACGCCTCTTATATTCACACGAGATGAAAGAAAACAAAGAGCTTCGTGTTACTCAGAGATAACAGAGAAGTGAATGAGTTCAATTCTTTGGCATTCATAAAGGCCTATACAAAACACTGAAAACTGTTAACAAGTTTAATGTGGGAATTTACACGAAAATCCTCTAAAATTCATTTTCCTAATCATGAGATGTGAGATACATATTATTTTTCTGTGATGGCACAGAATGCAAGATTGTACCTCATATTGAGGACATCACTTGCACACTGCTCGCAGCAGACACTTTGAGATTCAGCACTCTAAATTACCTGAGATAGATTTTGGTAGGTTTGCATGAATTTACCTACATAGGCAGTTAGGCACTGATATTACAATTTATACATTTTATGTCTTGGAAATATTCATATATGGGTTCAAAGACCTACTAATTTTTCAACTGCTATAGACTGAGTTTTATCCATTACAGAGTGGATTGTGCATGAATTTGCGTAACTGGAATTTAACTATTATGTCATGGTTTGGAAATGTCCTACTTGGCAACAATCATAGGCCTATATGCATTGCATTTTTCACCAAAAGTTACTCTTAGCATATTGACTCTCGGGTGATTTAATATTATTTGTAGTTCAGTCAAATACACTGATTACCATATTGATGCCTCATTTACATAATCAGGCACCAATATCATAAAAGGTATACACATTTATTGCTTAGAAATATTGAAATTTAGATGATGCAGTCCGAAATAGAACTGAATACTAACTTTTCATTCATATATAATACTGAACTGTTCGGTGCAATACAGTATTAAACAGTGGGGTTGCATTAATATGCATAATTAAGCCTCATTATATATGGTGACAAACTGCTAGTTTCAAAGCTTGACAACAGTCATGTTTACAGTCAGCACCCATAGTTATCTTAAACTATAGCCGTTCATATGATCTGATAAAGGAATTTTCAGTTGAGTAGCCACAATAAGGGATTTGCATATTGATGCTGTTACGATCCAAAATGCTCTTAAGATAAGAACCGAACAAAAGATATCAACTTTAAATGATTTATGGTTTAATTATAATATTTACACAAAAAAATTCAGTATGACATATATATAAAAGAATTACAAGTTTAAATTATAACTACATTACATGTACTTAATCCAGCAAAGACTTACAATTTTTCAGCTGGGAAACTTGCAATCCACAGAATATGAATGCAAGGTGTGAGTCCAGAATGTTCTTGAAGTGTAGAGTAATCCACAATTATAAATCCCAATAGTTAATCCAAATGGTATGGTGTCCAACTGGTAAAAGAAGATTCCCGATGATTCAGCTGAAGAATGTCCAAAATAATTCAGGAAGTCATCGATGTCGAAGGCGATGTCGGTGACGATGTCAATAATGATGTCGATCACGATGTCAATAACGATGTCGATGATGATGTCGAACACGATGTTGAACACGATGTCCAATACGATGTCAAGAATGAAGTCCAAGATTAAGTCCAAGATGAGGTCCAAGACAATCTCCACAGGTTGATAACAATATCATCAATATCAGATGGTGTTAGTTAACTGAGAATCTATGCAATATATGCTCCACGATGTAGTCAGGGTATAAATTCTGAAATTTCTTTGGAAGTTCCTAGCTTATATACAATCTCAACCCTTAAATAGAATTTTCTACCTTCTACTACAACATTCATGAAGGTTTGGAACTTTTCTGTTAGTTCCACATACTTCTAGTTGTAAAAAACAAAAGAAGGGGATTCCAATGAGCTATTTATAGACTCATTGCAATGTTACACTTTTACTGAGAAGTTCATGCAAAAGTCAGGTAAACAACATGTTCTAGCATGTAATTACATTGTTACTAGCATACAGTACATCAGACATAATGTAATGATCTAGAATGATCTTCCTCTACTGGATGTGCATTATTTAATTTGTAATTAATGATTCTTTTACTGTTACAGAGTACACTGACTTTTTACATCTGAATAATGATTTCTCTTCTAGAAATTTCTATGTTCATAAATACATAAAGAAAACTGGAAAATAACTTCCTTCCAGAAAATTCTTCAATTATATAACACCTCCCCCACCAGGAAAAAGAAAGCTTTACCGTAGTAAAGGTTTCTTTAAGATTCAACCTGTCTCAAAATATCCAGATAAGCCTTTCATCCTGTACAAATGCATTATATATCAAACATGTATTTATGGATCAGCAAAAAAGAAAAATACAATTATAAAATGACAAACTTTGTCACAAAATGAGTAATTTCTCTTTTTACATTCTTGAAAGAGCATCAGCAATCACATTATTCTTTCCACGAATGTGTACAATTTTCAAGGGGGAACGGTTGGAGCATAAGGCTCCACCTGTATAGTCTTTGGTTCTTTGTTTTGAACTTCTCCAAGAACACAAGGGGGTTATGGTCTGTGTAGACCATGATATTACCCTTACTGTTGGTTAGGTACACCTCAAACTGCTGAAGAGCGAGTACGAAACTCAGAGCCTCTTTTTCGATAGTGCAATACTTCTTCTGATATTGGTTGAGTTTCTTTGAGAAGTAACAGACAGGTTTTTCAATGCCTCCTGCATCCTCTTGGAGCAACACTGCTCCCACTCCAACATCACTGGCATCAATAGCCACCTTGAATGGCTTTGTGAAGTTTGGAGCTGCCAAAACAGGCTCATTCACCAAAATGGCCTTCAACTTCTCAAATGATCTTTGACATGTATCAGACCATACATACTTCACTTTTGCCTTCAGCAAGTTTGTCAGTGGACCAACCACAGTACTGTAATTTGGAACAAACCATGTATCGCTGTACACTAAGATGTCATCTATGTACACAACACAATTGTCAAGCCCAGCAATCACCTGATTTGTCAATCTTTGAAAGGTTGCTGGTGCATTTTTCATTCCAAAAGGCATGACTTTGCATTGAAATAAGCCATCCGGTGTGACAAAGGCCGATATCTCTTTGGCTCGGTCAGTCAGTGGCACCTGCCAATATCCCTTCAGCAAGTCTATCTTAGTGACAAAGGCAGAGTTCCCAACCCTATCAATACAATCTTCCAACCTAGGAATTGGATATGAGTCGGTCTTAGTGATTGCATTTACCTTGCGGTAATCTATACAAAATCTCTGAGAGCCATCCGGCTTTGGGACCATTACGATAGGGGAACTCCAACTACTCTGACTTGGTTCGATTATGTCATTATCTAACATGAACTGGATTTCCTCATTCCCTGGTTGCGAACAACAAGAATGGGATCCCTTTATCCAATCATCGGGATACTCTTCACAATAAGCCCTAAGCATGGTCTTCAGGGTCTGGTGATATCGTTCTAATGCACCTTGGGACTGTGGATGATAAGCAGATTACTTGATCTGCTTTATCCCTAACTCATGCATCATTTGCTGAAACACTCCTGACATGAAATTCGATCCTTGGTCTGACTGAATTTCCTTAGGCAAACCATACCTAGTAAAAAACTGCAAAAGCGCCTGTACCACTGTCTTCGCAGTGATACTTCTCAACTATCGCCTCTGGAAAACGAGTAGACAAATCCATAATCGTAAGAAGATACTTGTGACCCGACCTAGTTCTGGGTAAGGGTCCAACACAGTCAACAAGAACCCTAGTAAAAGGTTCATCAAATGCAGGTATCGGTATCAAGGGAGCAGGCTTGATAGAAGGCTGTGCCTCCCCAACTCTTGACATGTATGACATGTCTTACAGAACTGCACAACATCCTTGTGCATCTTCGGCCAATAGAAATGCCTCATGACCCTATCCTCCGTCTTCCGAATACCTAAGTGACCTGCCATAGGCAACTCGTGAGCCATTCTCAGAATCTCTGTGCAGTAACAGGGAGGAACAACAACCTGGTGAATTACACACCACTCTTCATTAGCTGGTCTCCGGGGAGGTCTCCACTTCCTCATCAATATGTCACCTTTGACATAATAGCACTCAGGAACCTTATCAGCCTCAGCCTCAGAACATGCCTTCTGTGACAAGCCTTTCAATTCTGGGTCCACCTGTTGTGCCTGTACAAGGGAAGATTTGCTAAACAACCCATCATTGTCTGCAACAGAGCCTTCAACATTATCCCCATCCAAATCCTTGAAAAAGGTTTCAGCTAACCAGACATCAGTACTCTCCTCCACATCAATAGAATCCGCATCATCCTGTTCAGCCCTACGAGCCTGAAACCTAGTAATAACACAATCCGGGAAAATTCCGGGAATTTCATCCTGCAACTGTTCAATTTCAGCTACCTCAACCGGCCTCTCTGAAACTACTGGAGATGCAACAACTTTCTCTCCAGCCAAGTCGTTACCCAACAAAAAGTCAACCCCGTCCACGGGCAATTCCGGTACGACACCAACAGTTACAGGACCACTAACTAGGTCACACTTTAAGTCAACCTTATGTAAAGGAACCGACACATAATCCGGACCAATACCTCGAACCAATACTTTGGCATTCTCTGAACTCTCTGGTGGGAGAGTCAAATCCCCTGACATCATCAGGGACTGAGCAGCCCCTGTATCTCGAAGGATAACCACTGGCTTACCTACAGCACCAGCCGAACAGGGGGATACCTCACCATCATGCAAAAAGCTTCTAAAGCTCTCATCAACCTTCTTGACCTTCTCGGCAAATACCAGAGAAACACTCTCAACATCTTGGACTGATTCTAATTGGACAGACTCCTTGGGTGGAGCACTTGTTTGCTTGACCAAACCCACATCTTTCTTACTTTTGGTTGGTTTCCCAATCAATTCCCAACAGGACTTTTTCAAATGTCCTGGCTTATTACAATTGATACAAACTTTGGGATTTTGACCAGCAGATCTTTCATTTGATTTTGCACCTCCATCTGCCCGAGACTTGTCAGTCTCATTCTCCTTGCTAGTATGTTTTCCCTCACCAAGTTTCTTGTGGGATTCCAATGACCCTTTACCCTTCTTATTCTGAAATTTCTTGAAAGGAGGCCTATCCCCACTACCTCTGTGTGTGACCTCAAATTCATCAGCTACCACAGCTGCCTTACTCAGTTGAGTAATTCTTTGGTCATCTAGGTGAGACTTAACGCCAAAAGGAACACTCTTTTTGAATTCTTCTAGGAGGACAACTTCTCTCAGTTGGGCAAAATCTTCGTCAACTTTCAGTGATCTGTACCACTTGTCAAACATCATTTCTTGTTCCCTAGCAAACTCAACATAGGTCTGGCCTAATTGTAATATTCCTAAATTTACGTCTGTATGCTTCTGGGACCAACTCATATGCATTAAGAATAGTATTCTTCACTGTAGCATAGTCACATGATTGCTCTTCAGAGAGAGATGAGTAGACTTTTGCAGCCTTTCCCACAAAACTGCTTTGAAGAAGCAGAGTCCAGTATTCCTGAGGCCATTCCAACCTCTTGGCCACTTTTTCAAATGATACAAAATATGCATCAACTCCTTCTTCATCAAATTTTGGCACAAGGCGAATGTTCTTCGCTACATCAAAACCTTGGGGAGATTTCTCTTTGGTAGAGTTAGTATTTTTGTGTGCTAACTCCATTTCTCTTAATTTCAACTGGTACTCTCTTTCTTCTCTTTCTCTCTTCATGTCCATTTCTCTCTGTTTTTGTTTTTCTTCAAATTCTAATTTCATTCTCTCTTTCTCCATCTCAAGTTTTGCTAACTGGAGTTGAACATCACTCGAAACATTAGTAGAAACATTAGGAGTAACCTCACTTTCTTCACTGAGCTTCATGTGACTAGCTAGCAGATCAATTATCTCTGCCTTCTTTAACCCTGGTGTAAGAACTACTCCCAAATGCTGACAAACAGCTCTCAAATCATCTTTTCTTAATGACTTCAATTGACTGAGGGACAAATCTGTCCTCTTAACAAACACTTCAACATTTATTGTAGTCATGATGGAACATGTAACAAACAATTACAGAATATAGACTTATCTGCAATATGTATTCTAGAAGTTTCCAGAGATATCCAAAAATTCTCTCTAAATTTTGGTCATGTTTTTGACTTGTTATATTTGGCTTTGTTTCCCGGACAAGCCCCCAATTTGTTACGATCCAAAATCCTCTAAAGATAAGAACCGAACAAAAGATATCAACTTTAAATGATTTATGGTTTGATTAAAATATTTACACAAAAAAAATTCAGTATGACATATATATAAAAGAATTACAAGTTTAAATCATAAATACATTACATGTACTTAATCCAGCAAAGACTTACAATTTCTCAGCTGGGAAACTTGTAATCCACAGAATATGAATGCTTGGTATGAGTCCAGAATGTTCTTGAAGTGTAGAGTAATCCACAATTATAAATCCCAATAGTTAATCCAAATGGTATGGTGTCCAACTGGTAAAAGAAGATTCCAGAAGATCTAGCTGAAGAATGTCCAAAATAATTCAGGAAGTCATCGATGTCGATGTCGATGTCGAAGACGATGTCTAAGACGATGTCAATAATGATGCCGATCACGATGTCAATAACGATGTCGATAATGATGTCGAACACGATGTTGAACACGATGTCCAATACGATGTCAAGAATGAAGTCCAAGATTAAGTCCAAGATGAGGTCCAAGACGATCTCCACAGGTTGATATCAATATCATCAATATCAGATGGTGTTAACTGATGATTTATGCAATATATGCTCCACGATGTAGTCAGGGTATAAATTCTGAAATTTCTGTGGAAGCTCCCAGCTTATATACAATCTCAACCCTTAAATAGAATTTTCTACCTTCTACTACAACATTCATGAAGGTTTGGAACTTTCTTGTTAGTTCCATATACTTCTAGTTGTAACAAACAAAGGAAGGGGATTCCAATGAGCTATTTATAGACTCATTGTAATGTTACACTTTTACTGAGAAGTTCATGCAAAAGTCAGGTAAACAACATGTTCTAGCATGTAACTACATTGTTACTAGCATACAGTACATCAGACATAATGTAATGATCTAGAATGATCTTCCTCTACTGCATGTGCATTATCTAATCTGTAATTAATTATTCTTTTACTGTTACAGAGTACACTGACTTTTTACATCTGAATAATGATTTCTCTTCTAGAAATTTCTATGTTCATAAATACATAAAGAAAACTGGAAAATAACTTCCTTCCAGAAAATTCTTCAATTTTATAACAATGCAAATTTGCATAATTAAGCGTCAATTCTTCACATAATTAAGAATCATTGTCATAAAATAATTACACATTTATGGCCTGGAATATTCGCATTCAGATTCTGTATTCCAAATTATCCTTAAATACCATCTTTTGATTGAGAGCACATTGATCTTTGTGAATTATGGTTATGAACAATATAGTTTGCATAAATTTGCATAATCATGCCACATTACGGCGGTAAATTGCCACTTCCAAGCATCGCACCATTCATATTTAGATTAAGCACCTAAAGTTTAATTAAAATATCAGTATTCATGCAGTTGAATATAAACAGTTTTCAGTTTTAAAAAGCAAAAAATGATGGATTTGCATACAGATGAATAATTTGTATAATTAAGCATCAATATTTCACACAATTAGGAATCAATGTCATGAAATATTTTCACATTTAAGGCTTGAAATATTCACATTCAGATTATACAGTCCAAATAATCCTTAAATCTTTACATTAAGAGCACACCGGTGTTTGTAAATTATTGTATAAGTAATGAATATTGCATAAATTTGCATAATCAGGCTACATTACAGAGATTAATTGCCACTTCTAAGATTTACAACATTCATATTTAGAGTAAGCACCCAAAGTTACCCTTAAATATCACCTTTCATGTGATTTGATATTAGCATTATTAGTTAAATAGCCCCCAAAATGGATTTGCATATTGACGCCTGATTTGCATAATTAGGCATCAATGCTACAAAAAAAATATACATATATGGTTTAGAAATATTCACATTCAGATTATGCAGTCCAGATTACCCTGAAAACTATTTTTTTATTAATAAGATACCAGTGTTCTCTGTATTATAGTTCAAACAATGAATTATGCATAAATTTGCATAATTAGACCTCATTAGAATGATAACCTGCAAGTTTCAGGCTTGGCAACATTCATATTTGAATTCAGCACAAAAAAGTACATTTGTCCCCAACTTTTCAGGTGGGGCGAAAATGTGGATCACGAAAATGAAATACGGAGCCTCTTTTTCCATGTCATCCCATGGTCTAATAATAGAAAGACAAGATGACAGAAGGATGGAAACAAAGAATAACATAGGGAAAGGTAGAAGGATAAAATGCCTTTCCATAGGCTCTGGCCACGTGGCTTCCACACTATATGTGACGCATAGTATACCACGCCACATCGGCTTTGCGTAGAATTGTTTTGAAGAAAATATCTTTAAATGGCATAAACTGAAATGACTTTCTTTGCTTTTAACTTGTTTTTTTCTTTTTTTGGGGGGGGGGGGTATGTGCCATATTTGGTATCATAGGAAAGAGCATTTCATGGCCGTCATTTTGAGACCACTCTCATATTTTTATGACAATCCTATCGAAGCGTGTGATGCATGATAGATTTATAGAACAAAATGGCGTCTAAAATGTCACGCTTGACCGATTTTAAAAATCTGGCTTCGAGATTCTCTTTATTTTGCCTCAAAGAATGTGCCTACAAAATTTGAAGAAAAATAAAGATCGTTCAGGGGGCCAAAGCAGGATCCGTATTATGACCTGAATTAAATCGCGATTTACTGAAAATTTTCTGTGAGACCATATACCGTGTTTGGTATCCCTGAGAAGGGAATTTCATTGCGGTCATTTTGAGCTGACTGCCATTAGCGCGCCATTTAAAATAAGCATATTATTGAATATTATGTAATGCAGGTGAATTGAGGTTTTTCTGCAATAACTTTGTGACGACATCAGTTTTTTATTAAATTTGGCTGGCAGTTGCCAAATACATATATACACACACCCATCAAATTTCAAAGACGTAGGTTAAACGTTCGCCAATTTAGGGCAAGTTGAAGTTATTTCGGCAATTCAATAAATATCATGATTTTTACGGGCAATTTTCGCAAAGTCATTCAGTGATAAGGTACATTTTATTTTATTTGGCTGAAAAGGGTATATCTTGAAGTGTCTAAATCAAACAAAGGGTACGGGTTTACCCAAGCATGACGGAGTTACGGCCACAAGAAGATAGCCATTTTTGACGTTTTAGAGGGCGCTATTTATATTATGCGGGATTACTGAAGCGTGAAATTGGGCAGGGATGTGTTCAATGACAAAACGAAGCCACAATAAAATTTGAGACAAAAATTAATTGATATAAGGAAGTTATAGCAAATTTTCATATTCGGAAACGAATATTTCAAGAAATTTAGCATTTCTTAAGGTCACCGATTTCGGTTTTGAATTTTGAGTATGAAGATGACATTTTGAAGGGCATGTTCAAAAAAAAATTGAAGAGTAATTCTTTCACTATCTAGAGCAATTTGTTAGAAGTCTGTAGCATCTGGGATAGTGGAGATAGGCAAGAAGAAAGAAAGGCATGAAAATGGCCCCAAAATGGACAAAATTGCACTTGGATGGTCATGCATGAGTGATTTAGAAATATGACGAGTTTAGTGACCAAGATGAAATGGCACGAAACATGTCTACGAAATTTGAAAGGAAATGGACAAAAGGAAGGGACCTAAAGAGAGGTCACAAGCACTACGTGCAAAACGAATAGGATTTGGTGGAAGAAGAAAAGGAAGAAAGAAGGAGAAGAAGAAGATTTGTCTTTTGTGTGTGTGTGTGTGTGTGTGTGTGCAGAACGTGAATGGAAACAAGTCAATGCCGTCCCACACTGTATATAACATAAATTTTAAAACACCCACCTATAGAAAAAATAGATCACCCAACCTAATACTTGTTCCAAATTTAACCCGTTGACTATTAACTGATCTAATTCCCTTAGGCTTTTAAAATACAGGGGCCACCCGGTTCCAGTAGCCTATGGGTTAAGAACGAAAATAATCAGGTATCGCTTTTTGAAACTGGATTCTGTGACTCAATTTTTTTAAATAGGCGAATAAAATGTGTTTTGATATTTTGGGCCGTGGTTTGTAAAGATGCCCTGCCCGGTTTCCATGGAAAATGAAAAAAATAAAGAAAAAGGATGATATCATCATTCCTTGTGCAAAAGATAAAGATCATATTATTACTGCTTTTCCGATAGTATGCTCCAACTGATGCAGTATCGAGTCTCGTAAAAATGGCGGAGTGGGGCATCATCACTTTGACTGGTGTGCTGAACTTTGCACCAGATGGTGACATCTCAAGACCGACACAGATTATTGCTTCGTTCTTCTGTAGCAAGTCCAACAGTTCAGGTGGAACTTCAGTTATTGCTCTCACAGTGATGTCTTTAACGCCCCTAGGCTCCCTTGGAGAAATCTGGACCTCAATGTGATTCTTCTCAAGGCGAATCACGCCTGACTGTTCACTGGATTCGTCTATAGAATCAGGAATATCAACGGAACTCTGTTCTACGACTTTTTCAGGAGCTGATGCACAGTTCACGTCTTGCTGCTGTAGATGTTCCTTTACATCATCGGATTTTGCAGTCTGCTTTTTCGATTCTTGATCCACCTGTTCCTCGACACTTCCCTTTTCCTTTCTTGAAGCACCGGCTTGATCTATAAAGAAAAAAAACCCCGAAGACTAATTTTCATGTTCAGTTCTCCACTAAATCACATAATATGAATTAATGATGCGTCTAACTGACGTAAGTTCTTGAAAAAGAAAGATACATATCACAATATACCAGTTGAAACCAGATTTGTGAAATTTTGAACGAACTCGTTGTAATTGTTATTGCTGTACATACGGGATCTTCAAATTTGTAATATCACTGTCATGTAGAGGAGGACAACTCTACCATTTGTTCCAATACACAAAATGAATAAAATGCAATTCTTCTTTTTGAAAATGTATTAGGCCTACTCGGTAGGAGCGTTTTCTTTTTGTTGGACCTGTGACAATATGCTTTTTTACAATATATTTTGAGTACTGCCCTAAAGGATAAGCCGCTTAGGAGAATACTGGAAATTAAAGACATTTTAATGTACGACAAGCGAGAGAGCGGAGCGGGAATATGTCATAATCGACTGACCAAACTGCCAATTGAGATTTGTGTAGATTTAGTGATTTAAGTTTTCAAACATTCATAACTTTCTTACTAGTTTCCTATTTCTTTCAGACTTTTGCCATCCCCCTTTTTTTTCCCCCCTTTTTTTTTTTTATACAAATCAACTTATTACAAAGGTTATATTGCCCGTTAATGTATGTTATCTTTATTGCCTACATTTCATTCAGTATTTTCCTGAAGAAAAAATAATTGTCTACCCAGGGTAGCCTCATCAGTACTATGTTAAGGCTCTCCCTCACGGCCCTGCAATCATAGTATTACCTTAGCTTTAGAATGCAACCGTAGCGCTCGGTAAATTCGAGGAATAAATCCTAAGAGGTACCTACTTCCTACACGTGGGTCGAGTAGGGCGAATGTAGATTAATGTTTTGGGAAAAGACATTAATGCTGCAGCTGGGATTCGAACCCAGTACCTTGTGGTCAGACCGAGGCTTATCCACTAGACCACAACACCACTGCCTCATCAACAAAGAATGGGAAAAAAGGCAAAGTACATATTAAAGCTGGCCAGAACTTCGTATTTTGCTTACTATTATCATACTGCGCTTGTTTAAAACGGAAGTACTGAATAACTTCAAGATGTCCGTTTTCTGAAGCCAAAGAAAGAGGTGTGCGATCATCATTATCACCCTTTCTAAGGTCTGCCCCTTTACTGATGAGATAGTGTACAACATCAAGATGACCACTTATTGATGCCTTGTGAAGAGATGTCCTGCCAGCACTATCAACCTTCTCGAAATCTCCTCCTTTGCTTACGAGATATTGAACTAATTCCAGATGACCATTATACGATGCCTTGTGCAGAGGTGTGCTACCAGTCTTGTCACCCCTATCAAGGTATCCTCCTATACTGACAAGATATTTTACAACGTCAAGATGACCATTAAAGGATGCATTGTGAAGAGATGTGCAACCGTAATTATCAACCTTCTCCAGATCTGCTCCTTTATTCACGAGAAAATCTACTACATCGAGGTGACCTTTATACGATGCATATTGGAGAGGTGTCCTGCCAGAACTATCAGACTTCTCAAGATCTTCTCCTGAGATGACGAGATACTGTACAATGTCAAGATGACCATTAAAGCATGCATTGTGAAGAGATGTGCAACCATACGTATCAACCTTCTCCAGATCTGCTCCTTTACTCACGAGAAATTCTACTAAATCGAGGTGACCGGTGAATGATGCCTTGTGAAGAGATGTGCGGCTAGTCTTGTCCCCCTTATCAAGGTTTCCTCCTTTACTGACGAGATATCCACGAAAGGATGCCTTGTGAAGAGGTGTCATGCCCGTACTATCAACCTTCTCCAGATCTGCTCCTTTACTTACGAGAAAGTCTAGTACATCAAGATGACCGTTGAATAATGCCTTGTGAAGAGGTGTGCTACCATTCTTGTCACCCTTATCCAGGTGTCCGCCTTTACTGACAAGATACTGTACAACGTCAAAATGGCCATTAAAGGTTGCATTGTGAAGAGATGTGCAACCGTCCTTATCAACCTTCTCGAGATCTGCCCCTTTACTCACGAGAAAATCTACTATATCGAGATGACCATTATATGATGCATATTGGAGAGGTGTCCTGCCAGAACTATCAGACTTCTCAAGATCTCCTCCTTTGCTGACGAGATATTGAACTATTTCAAGATGACCATTATATGATGCGTTTTGAAGAGATGTTCTACCGTAAATATCAACCTTCTCCAGTTCTGCTCCTTTACTCACGAGAAAATCAACTACATGGAGATGACCATGTCTTGATGCCTTGTGAAGAGGTGTGCTACCAGTCTTGTCACCCTTATCAAGGTTTCCTCCTTTACTGACGAGATATTTTAGAACGTTAAGATGACCACGAAAGGATGCATTGTGAAGAGGTGTCATGCCCGTACTATCAACCTTCTCCAGATCTGCTCCTTTACTCACGAGAAAATCTACTACATCGAGATGACCGTTGAATGATGCCTTGGAAAGAGGTGTCTCGTCAAGCTTATCTCTCATATCAAGGTCTCCTCCTTTACTGACAAGATATTGTACAACGTCAAGATGACCATTAAAGGTTGCATTGTGAAGAGATGTGCAACCGTCTTTATCAACCTTCTCTAAATTTGCTCCTTTACTCACGAAAAAATCTACTACATCGATTTGCCCATTATACGATGCATATTGGAGAGGTGTCCTGCCAGAACCATCAAACTTCTCATGATCCCCTCCTTTAATGACGATAAACTTAAGAACGTTAAGATGACCATTAAAGGATGCATTGTGAAGTGATGTGCAACCGTCATTGTCAACCTTATCTAAATCTGCTCCTTTGCTCACGAGAAAATCTACTACATCGAGATGACCATTATATGATGCATATTGGAGAGGTGTCCTGCCAGAACTATCAGACTTCTCAAGATCTCCTCCTTTGCTTACGAGATATTGAACTATTTCAAGATGACCATTATACGATGCCTTGTGAAGAGGTGTGCTGCAAAGATTATCCCCCTTATCAAAGTATCCTCCTATACTGACAAGATATCTTACAACGTCAAGATGACCATGAAAGGATGCATGGTGAAGAGATGTGCTACCGTCATTATCAACCTTCTCCAGATCTGCTCCTTTACTCACGAGAAAATCTACTGCATCGAGACGACCGTGTAATGATGCCTTGTGAAGAGGTGTCATTCCAGAACTATCAACCTTCTCAAGATCTGCTCCTTTACTAATGAGAAACTTTACAACATCAAGGTGTCCATTATTTGAAGCAAAGTGCAGAGGTGTCCAGCCATCATCATCACCCTTCTCGAGATCTGCTCCTCTACTGATGAGATATTGAACTGTGTTAAGATCTCCATGACGTGATGCATTTTGAAGAGGTGTCCAACTGTCATTTTTACTCTTCCCAAATATCGCTTCTGTTCTAACCCGCAACTGAGCCCCGTCAAAATGACGAATATCCATGATTAGAATTACATTGAATTACGAGCAGTCAGAAAGGCAATAGCCTTCAAAGAACTGTTAGGCTACCTTTATAGGGGCAACTCAATATTTGATTTACTGAAATAGGCCACATAATTTTCTTTTTATGCATTGCTCTTTCAACTTATTGTGTTAGCGCCGTGATTCAGATAGGCTGTATAGAAGTTTGGTTAGCTGTCCGATTAGCTAGGCAGACTGAGCATGATGATTTTTTTCACTGAAAGTGAATCACTTCTTCTATTACGTTTGATTGATTTTTTAACGCTTACTATAGCATTTCCTTTCGAAATATTCAAGTTTTTCATGCATCCACTAATATATCCAGTACATGTATGACACATATTAATCACTTTTTCAAAGTAGTCAAATCTTCGGACGTGTGTAATACAACGGTTATTCCAAAAAAACGTTGCCTGTTGCAGCTCGACGACAATGAATGTAGTATATTTCATTTCTTGCCGATTAGTAATATCGTGCGGTCTCTAGCTGTGGCTTTTCCGCTTTTATATTTGATAATGGCTACATTCCTGCGAGTCTGCTGTATCCGCAAAAATATTTGCTTGGTAGTAATAATGACTAAATTTAGTTTGTGTTTACATTTCGACTCGCCAAATAAACAATAGAGACAGTTGATTGCTGTCATGAATAGGAAAGGATCAATGAAACTCATTCATCTTGAACCTTCTGTAGCAGCATATCGAATAATATAAAACTTCTTTTTTATTTCCTCACGTTCAACGTCTACCGTAAAACGGGGTGATTAAGAATAGATTTGTTATGTTTTGCCTTACAACATCTTCATCACATCGCCAGTGATTAAGGTTTAGGCGTTTTGAAATGTCCATTCGTGTTACCTTTCCATTGACTTGAAAATAAATTGCATCAACATCAGATTAAATTCATAAATGGAATTTTGTGACTGTTTCTATTCACCCAATGTCTAGGGTGAAAAGGAACAGAACAGCAATTCATGAAATGTACGTGCTTTAAACTATGACTTGTATACCAAGACCATTAAATTTGTTAGTGAAGGGGGGGGGGGTGGATTATGACGTTATTGAAATTTATGTTCCCAGAATCATTTGAATTCATTTTCATTAATCTATGATCTGTCTTTGAGTATCTGAATATTGTATAATCATGGCAGTAAAACATATCCTTTGTGTAATGTGGGAATTAGTAAACTAGTATTTTGTTATTTTTTTCAATTAGAATACACCCCCATGAATCCAATAGATTAATTCCTAGCCCTATTCGTAACATGTGTGGCTTCTCTTTAAATTCATTGGATAAAATATTACGTGAAATATTGTTGTTATGCCGGACAGGGTGTCAGAGTTCTTGAGGTGTCCGAAATGACTGCTGTATAGGTAGGCCTACCGTTTTTTCACTAAAAGTGAATCACTTCTTTCCATTACTATCTATTGAATTTTAACGCCTTCTGTGAGGTTTCCTTTCAAAACATTCAAGTTTTCCATGCATTCATTAATCAATAGTTGTCACATATTGATCACTTCTTCAAAGTGGTCAAATCTTCGTACGTGTGTAATACAACGGTTATTCCAAAACAACGTTGCCCGTTACAGCTCGACGACATAACTGTAGTGTATTTCATTTGTTGCCGATCCAGTGGTATCGTGCGGTCTCTAGCTGTGGTGTTTCTGCTATTTCATTTGATACTTGCGACATTCCTGGAAAAAATATTTGCTTGGTATTAGTGATGACTAAGTTTAGTTTCTGTTTGCATTTAAACTCGGCTAAATAAACAGTAGGCACAGTCGATTGGCAGTCATGAATAGACCAAGTTTCAATGAAACTCATTCATCTTGAACCTTCTTTAGTATTATAGAAATTATTTGCCAAAAAATATTCATACATCTCTTTTTTTTTATTTCCTCGTGTTCAGCGTGTACCGTAAAACAGGGTGAATAAGAATAGATTTGTTATGTTCTTCCTTACAACATCTTCATCACATCGCCTGTGGCTAAGGCTTTGGCGTTCTGAAATGTCCATTCATCTTAGAACATAGATTTAATTCATATATGAAATTTGTGACTGTTTCTATTCACCCAATGTCTGGGGGGGGGGGGAGGAATGGAACAGCAATTCATGAAATATATGTCCTTTAAACTATGATTTTTAAACAAAGACACTTAACTTCATCAGTTAAGGGGGTTTACATTATGAAGGTATTTAAAAAGACAATGTTCTCGGAATCATTTGAATACATTATCGTTAATTTAAATTACAAAAATTCAAAATCAATCTCTGAGTATTTGAATATTGTAATCATGGCAGTAAAGTGGGAATCAGTAAACTAGTATTTTTTTTGGTTTTGTTTATTTGTTTGTTTGTTTGTTGTTGTTTTTTGGGGGGGTGGTGTATTTTAACTTAAAGTAATTTTTATTTTAAACTATACATCCATGTGGATTCTCTTATTGGATGAAATATTACGTGAAATATTTTTTCACAACTATGCCGGATATCATTTAATTGCTTTAGGTATTTTTGTTTGTTTGTTTGTTTGCTTGTTTGTTTGCCCAAGAAAATATAATTCTGAATTGCTCGGTAGTCTGTTTCTATTCACCCAGATTATTCCTCAAAAATATGAAAAGTAAGAAAAAATTGGAAATATGATATAACTCTCAGCGCAATTTAAATCATATGTAGGACCAAAGTTGTGAGGTCTTGATGTAAAATTTAATGATTCCTTTAGTAGGTCTAGAGATATAAAGAAAGTTTTGATCACGTCTCAGTTTTAAACCTAATTCAGAACATCATATGTTATTCCACACGTGGGTAGATATTTGTTGATTTCCTTTTTGTGAGTCATGGTTTGGCTGTTGGATGTATGTAGTAGGCCTACATATTTAAAGTGGCATAAAACTGATAAAACTTGAAGAGCGCCATCTTACTCGTGATCTTGGTACCATAGTTGAAAATGATCTCAGTATGAGATGTCATGTGAGTAATATTTGCAAGGTGGCTGCCATGGCTCTGTATAAAATTGGTAAATTGAGAAAATTTTTGGATCTCAAAACAACAGAAAAACTAGTTCATGCTTTCATTTCAAGTCATTTAGATAATAATAACAGTCTGCTTTTTGGAATCCCAGAGTCGTTACTCTGCAAATTGCAGCGTATCCAAAACTCTGCTGCTAGACTCATAGTAGGCACAGGGAAATATGAACATATATCTCCCATCCTATCTAAACTTCACTGGTTACCTGTCAGATCTAGGATTAAAAACAAATTACTTGTTCTGGTATTCAAATGTTTACATGGCATCGCTCCTGTCTATCTTCGTGAACTTATTCAAGTGTATATACCCAAACGCAATCTTCGTTCAAATTCAAAAAATCTTCTCACTCAAATATCTGTCCAGACTAAGTCATATGTGAATAGGGCATTTCAAAAGATAGCACCTGAACTTTGGAACAAACTCCCACAGAATTTAAGGAATATCACTCAGTTGGATCAGTTCAAATCTGAACTGAAAACATGATTATAATTTGGAAATTTAGTGCATTTAATTTGGAATTTTGACAAACAGCTTGTTTCGGATAATAGGCGTATTTTATGTTTCAAACTATTATTTTTGACTTTGCAAATGTGGGAAATTGCCTACATGTACATTCTAAGCTTCTACAAACTAGAATGGGGCATGATGGGAAAATGAGAGGGACAGACACTTTTGAAATCCTGTACAAAGATGGGGCCATTAGGGGCTTCAGTTTACTGTCACTTTAAAATTAAGTGGGTATGCATTATTATTTTGAAAATAAAATCATCGAGAAAAATTTCCCACATTTTGTTCCTATTCACCCCGTTGAACGGTATTCATGAAACGTTTCACATATTTTATAGTAGTCCCCCTCCCCCCTCTCTCTTTCTTTCTCTCTTTCTCTTTCTCTCTCTCTCTCTCTCTCTCTCCTTCACTCTTGCATTCTACCCGTCTTCTTATATTTTCCTTGATATGGTTCACGTACATATTTAGCAAAAAACTATTTTCAGTGACCGAAAATTATATACGCACACTCCATTCACTGTAATTGCGCACTACATGCACGTACATGTAAACTTGTATATATATATATTTTTTTTTTTTTCCAAAATATTTTATTAGAGATTTCATTCAAAATAGATCATTACATAAAATAAATGTAAATAATTTCATACAAATACAAATCTTCATTTCGTTTTCATACCATAGTGTTAAATTATTCACAAGACAAGCATGGAAGAATGTTGGAATGAAATCACTAAGTAAATAATATATTGACAAACACTAACGTACGCCCTATACCCCCTCCCTATGTCCCACAATGTATAATATTCAATGTAAATGATCTTTCATTCAAAATATGTTAATGTTCTTTTCTTTTTTGTTATTTTCCTAGTTCATATAAAGATCTCCTTTAAATGAATAAAGGGGTAAACAAAAATGTATAATTACGGTATAATTAAATGAAATACAATTCTTCATGTTATATTCATATCATAAATAATAAGATGTGCATTTAACAATTTACCCAAGAGAAGGGGAAAATGATCATTCATGAAAAGTAACATAATGCATATTTTTATATAAACCCTTCATCGGTATACCTTGTTACCCCTTTCACTACTTAACCCCCCCCCCCCCCTTCTCAACATTCACATTCACACTCACTAACATCCAACAAACATACCAAGGTTTACACACGCACAACACTAGACACATCATACCTGCTCACATTCACATCCTTATTCACTTTCAGTTCTTCCCATTTCTGTAAGTGTAAATGTAACTTCCCTGCCTTCGTTGCTAGATCTTTTTCTTCCTCTATACAATCAGCTATATATTTTTGTATTTTTGTAGATGAAGGAACCTGGCCTTGAGCCCTAGAATGGAAAATTGCATATTTAATAAACATGACCAAAGAATTTACACATTTATTTCTATTTGAATTGCCAGGTAATCCCATGTATATATTCCCCCAATTCATATCTTTTAATTCAGCCAAGCCAAAATATTCAATACAAAATTGCCATAACGGTTTCACTTTCGCACAGTTCAGAAATATATGAAAGTAAGACTCAATCTCCTTATAACAAAATGAGCAATAATTGTCCCTCACAAACCCAAACCTCATCAAATGTTCTTTTGTATATATAGCTCCATGTAAAAGTATGAATTGAAATTCCCTTTGTTTTCTAATGAGAGTTGTGTTCCTTGCTCGGATAAAAAAGTACATATTTCTTTATTTGTAAAGTTGAAATTGCTGTGACCATCCTTTACTGTTAAGTTATACGATTCACGTAAATTGTTGATAAAACAGTTATAAATAGTTCTAGATTTAACTACCTGAAAAGTTGTTTCCTGCCCAGCAATATTCATGTTTATATTAAAGTCAACAAAATCAATTTTCATAAATGTGACCGAAGGAGTAGCATTTTTCCAACTAGTTGGTATGGCATGAGCAATATCAATTATCTGGAGCAATTGATTTGCATTAATCCCAAGATTTTGAAAATAAACCACAGGCTTTATATGCCCATTGTCAAAAATGTGATTTACAGTGCGTATGCCTTTATTAAATAGATCAACATCACAGATCATTTTACCTCTTATACAAATATTATGATTATTAAATATAACCGGATTAACCTCCCCTTCAGAGTATCTATATTTCCTCATATCTTGCCAAGCCTTCAGCATTTCTGAATAAAATTGTGGTATTTTTAATGTTAATTTAGAAGTGTCAAAGTCGCATAAGAACAGAAATCTCCCACCAACTGTTCTGAAACAAAAGTCAAAATACAATTTCCATCCAGCATCCCTTTCTCCATATAATAAACGTTTCAGCCACATCAAACGCTGTGCCTTTACAAACAATTTAAAATTCATCATTCTTAACCCTCCATGCGAGTAGTCCTGATACATTGTATTTCTTTTTATGCGGTCTTTACCTGACCACAAAAATTCAAAAGTAGTTTTTTCCACCTCAGCAAACAACCACTGCGGAACCAGAATATATATATATACACACACACACACACAAACACACACGTACTACATGTCTGACTTTGTTATTTGGTTCGTATGATTAGTTCAAACAATTTGTCCCTTTTTGTAATACATGTATGTCCTTTATATTGGAAATTATTATTCCTAAAGCGGATTTCGCAGCTGAAATATAAGTGTTACTGTGTTGAGACACTTCATAAACCTTAACCGACTTAAAGGAAATGTACAGTTTTTGTAAGCCCTCCAAAACTTTTCGTCAGGTTGCTTAGATTTTTGTTAATAAATAGCAACATAGGCCTGCGTACAATACTAAGACATAATGTTTCTGGTTTCACCTCTTTTTGCACAACAATAAAACAAAGTGAGTGATCCAAATTTGATGACGTTCAAAATTATTCCTACCCTTGGTGATTCATTGTTTTAGTCGATCAATGTGAATCAAATCCTATGTGATTAAAGCTTGGAACCCTTCGGTACACTGTCAAAATTATTCTGGGGGTCTATACTGAGATAGCAGGCCGATACCTGGTATCCAATGGCTTAATTTCCTTGAGGATGTTGTCCAGAGATGCCTTCACCCGGTCTTCAGACTTCCTTGGATTTAAAGGTGATTTAATGTATACAAGGGGTGTAGTTATTTACTTAGGGGTTACGGGAGTATGATATTAACCCATTGTACACTGAATTCTCTGATTACCATAAGGTTAATACTGGAGCCATTCGGTTCCCGTAAGCAATGGGTTAATATTTCCATTCAGTTTTTCATTTACTTTAATGACAATTTTGCGCTTACCATGAAGTAAGACACTTTACCTGGAGAAACCTTCCCTCAAGCCCTTCCCCGTTGCACTGTCTGAGAGAGAGTTCGCCCTAATTCTTTGGTTCCATTCTCAATCAGAGTGCTCAGGAAGGCCATGTGAGTGATGTTTAAGTCACTTCATGACCCTGAGGCCAGGTCACCATTGATTACATTATGTATCCTTTGAGTACCATGCACATCCAAAATTAATTTTACTATGCCAGTTTTCATATTTTTGATACTATCCTTGGTATGGTGGGTACAAGCCTTGATATCACTAGGAACTAAATTTATACCATATTCCCTCAATGGTACCATCCATCTGCAGAGCACAAAATGCTACCATTTAGACGACTCACAGGAAAATAAAGACACTATTTAAGCTTCACCAATGTACCCACTTGTGAAGGACCTTATTGCAGGTGTCCAGATCTAAGTGTGTAAGTTTGTTTAAATGAGCAAACTGATTAAAATGGTACCAACTAACATTTAGACCTCTACCATGGTCTTAAAAAAAAACACTCTCAATGAGAATGGAGCAAAAATATGAGGGCAACCTCCCTCTCAGACAGGAAGAGTGTTTTTCCTCGTCTTCAGAGTAAAATTTTCATCAAAATAAGCAGATAATTGAATGGAAATAGCAGTATCATAGTCCCGTTGCCACTAAATCAATGACTACACCACTCGCATACATTTATCTCCTTTAAATCCAAGGAATGCCATGAAGACCAGGTGAAGGCATCTCTGGACAACATCCTCAAGGAAATTAAGCCATTCGGTACGAGGTACTGGCTTGCTATCTCAGTAGAGACCTCCTAAAGCATTGGGACAGTGTACTGAATTCTTACAAGCTTTACTCACAAAGGATTTAATAAATCACCAAGGGTATGAATAATTTTGAGGACAACTGTATATATATATATATATATATATATATATATATATCTTTATATATAATACGCTAAGGATTTTTGTTTTGTTTTGTTTTGTTTTTTTTTTTGTTCGAAAAGGCGCCTCCCCTGGCTCTTTAGGTCCCCACCTTTTAGTACCCACGGGCGGGGAATAGTCCCCAGATGGTTCGGAGGCACTTTTTAAGTGCTGAAGTGCCGTCCATATTTCATAGAATCATTTCTAAACATTGAATTTCCGGAGGGAGTAATATTTCTGCCGATGGAACAGCTCACTGTCGTAGCACGGAAAAGAACCTTCTGTTATGCCCCCAACCCATACCGATTACCTGTGAAGGGGAGAAACTTCATTTGTGTATTGCCAAAGAACAATGTGACGTATATCCGCATGTGTATTATATGGCTTGAACAGTGTATACGGCGCAACAACACACGTGTTATTCGATCGCACAGCGCACGTGCACATGTACTGCTGCATGTACTATTTGTAGCTTCATGGTTACAGAACAGTTTAGTGCGTGTGTAACTCTATGGTTTCACGTCGGACGCCGGGGGAGGGGGGGGGGGGGGGTTGGGTGGTGTGTGGGGTGGGTGGGGGCATGTCTCATTGAAGCCAGTACATCATCCACGTACATGAAAATGGATAAAAAGGGTACCTTTTCAACAATAAGCGCATAACCCAGGTTACGCGTTTAGGGTATCAAAAAAAGACAAAATCAAGAAAAGGGGTAGCAAATTCAGAGATGATAGATCTGCGGAAGGGGGGGGGGGTCATAGTTTGGTAATGTGTTCCAAAGTAGGTTAAATTTCTTTTACGGTTCCTTTTTGGCTAAAAAGAGGTCTATGATGATGATGTAATCTTCAAATAGGATGTAAAATACCTTAAGCAAGATATAAAATTGCCGTTAATAATGGTATAAAAATCAGAGATAGACGGGTTTCCCTGTTTAGAGTATCAAATCTGCTCCTACTGCAATCTGCTTTTTAATTCAGCAAGTGATTTACGCGGATGATGATATACAGATCTCAATGAAACATCCGGGGGGGGGGGGCGGTCGTCGTGATCGATTTGGAACGATTCAGGTGCCCGTAAACTTTTCTGCATTTTATTTGTGAAAATTCGGCTCCTTTGGAAGTTTGATTTATGTAAGCATTCCATTACTTTATAAATTGAACTTTCAACAGTTTTTTTTTTGTTTGTTTGTTGTTGTTTTTTGTGGGGGTTGATGTTCGATGAGACAGGGTGAAGCCGGGAGGAACATGTAACTGTTAGATGTATTACGCGGATGATGTACAGGCTTCAATGAGACATCGGGGAGGGGGGGGGGGGCGGTCGTCGTGATCAATTCGGATCGATTAAGGTGCCCGTAAACTTTTCTGCCTTTTTTTTTTTTTTCTGCGTTCTTAGTCAACGACCCCGGTTCGATTCATTTTTTCAACCTTTTCAAAAATTTCAAAAAGGGAGGACAGCTCTGGGGAACTTTGAATTAAGCTACGCAACCATTATTCTCTCATTTCATTTCTTTTCTCACAATTATATATATATATATATATATATATATATATTATAATTCATCACTTTATTCAACATTCAAATCAATAAAGGAATAACAGAATACATTTTTTTAAAAAATTTTTTTAAAAAGCCCAGGGCAAATCTGGAAAACAGAGTATGCAGGGCAAATAACACAAAATACAATAACATTATATACAGCACATATACAAAATTAAACATAATTTCACAGGATATTGATCATGAAAGGAAAATGTATATGGACCAAAGCAGTGGCGGATCCAGAAACCGCTCCAGTGCGCGCCTACGAAAGGTTCAGGGGCCCTCCGCCCGCAGATAATAGACCGGCTATCATCCACAAACAGAAGGCCCCCCGAACCCCCCGCAATTACGCACCGAAGCAGTCTCTATATAGAACCGCCAGTGCAAGATAGTTTTCAGATTTATAAAGGTGAATTACACCCCGATTACAATTTGATTTCAAATGAAGCAGAAAATTTGAAGAAAAAAAACAGATCAGTGAACATGGTGAAGGTTTGATCAAAATCGGAAAAGAAATTAGAAAATTATGAATTTTGGAAGTTGAAATCAAACACAAATTGGGTATTCCGTGACGTCTCTTGTGAGCTCCTCTCCAATTTGCCCTGTACCGCAAAATCGTTAATTTCCATTTTCTCTCAAGAAAATGTTAAGTAATACATGCACCTTGGATATAATCATTCCTCAAATGTTTTGAAAGAAATCTATTCCTTTATCAAAACCTAAGAAAACGAACATTTATGAGATTATCTGTACTGAGAAAATACTTAGCAAATTTTGTTTTGAGAGGTCGACCAAGCGAGAGAGAGAGAAAAAAGAGAAATTCACTACAATTCATAAGGTTTTAAGAGCAATTCAATAACAACTTATGTTGTAAATATTTCTTCATATTGATTGAAAAGTCAGTTATAATTTTTCCATTTTTGAAAATTTGTCAGGAAGGCAAAGTGCCCCCCCCCCCCCCATCAAACTACTCCACTGCATATGATTCATAGCACGAAACAATCCAACCTTTATGCTTTCACGTTGAAATTAATATTGTTTAAGATTTCCCAAGGGGAGAAATCTGTGGCAAAAGATAAACTTCACACACACATACATACATACATACATATATACCGTGCGTCCCAAAAAAACCCAAAAAACTTTACACTTTTGAAATGGCTGCCAAATAAAAAATATATGATTCTGAGGGGAAAAGTTTATGTGTATGGATAGCTCATGGACTCAACTTTCATATGACACCAAAAAGTCCGAAAATAATTCATGCTTGGGTGTGCACTGCTCACTTTTGTAAAGGGTATGAAAATTAGGTTGCGCAGGAATTAGCCTTCCAATTTGTGAGAGGTGAGTCCTTTGGAGGTTACAAAATTGAGGGTGATATTATAAAATCATGATCAATTGCGATCAGTTTGGGTTTGCTGAGTGAATTTGATAGCTTATTAAATCAAAATTTTATGCATGAGTGAACAGGAATTGCAGTTATTATTGTAGCATTGTAACTTTCCCTGGTAGACTCAGTGGTGTGTTCATGGGAGTCAGGATGGAGTGATGGTACATGTTGCAGGGGAGGTGAGATAGGGTAGGACTTTGTTGGGTGGATGGGATAAGGGTCAAGAGGACATATGCCCCCCCCCCCATCTCTCTCTCTCTCTCTCTCTCTCTCTCTCTCTCTCTCTCTCGCTTCCTGGGTGTGCTGGTGCATATCTTGACAATTCATAAGCATTGGTCTCCACTCCAAAATATCCAGACCACCTTCCCTTATCCCGAATTCTTGACTGATACATTGTTGATTAAGTGATTGATAGCTGAAGGTTGATTGTCTAATTTACCGTATTGAATGATGAACTGATAGATTGTGATTGACTTCAGGTGTCAATGGGTAATAGCAACCAATCCAATTTGGGAAATGTAGGTAGAATTCGGGATAAGGGAAGGTGGTCTGGATATTTTGGAGTGGAGACCAACGAATATGAATTGTCAAGATATGCACAAGCACACCCAGGAAGAGAGAGAGAGAGAGAGAGAGGGGGGGGGGGGCATACATGTCCTCTTGACCCTTATCCCATCTACCCAACAAAGTCCTACCCTGCATCTCACCTCCCTTGCACCAAGTACCATCACCCCATCCTGACTGCCATGAACACACCACTGAGTCTACCAGGGAAAGTTACAATGCTACAATAATAAATACAATTCCTGTTCACTCATGCATAAAATGTTAATCTCATAAACCATAAATTTCACTCAGCAAACCCAAACTCATCACAATTGATCATAAATTTTTCATATCATCTTCAATTCCGTAAGCTCCAAAGGACTTTCCTCTCACAAATTGGAAGGCCCATTCCTGCGCAACCTAATTTCCATACCCTTTACAAAAGTGAGCAGTGCTCACCCAAGCATGAATTATTCCCGGACTTTTTGGTGTCATATGAAAGTTGAGTCTATGAGCTTTCTATACATATAAACCTTTCCCCTCAGAATCATATAGTTTTTTTATTTGGCAGCCATTTCAAAAGTGTAAAGTTTTTTTTTGAGACGCACTATATATATATTATTGCAAATGGATCGTTCGCTCTGAATTTAGAACGAAACTACTGTTACGGTTCTTCAATTTCGCACAAAGACTTTAAAGTTTAAGACGGGGGTCCTTTGTCATGTGCACTTGTTAATCTCCGTCCTACAATCCCGCGTACGTTACTGAACGAAAACTCTGTATTCAACGATGAACGATAATACTATCTAAAGATATTTCAGTAATTTCACATGGCCCTTGAAGTGGGGGTTGATTATGGGTTTCCTTTTTATTTGTGATGTAAATAGATATTGGAACTTTGTGATGAAGAACACTGTTATACTTTATATGCAATGTATTATTAAATTATCATGAGATGTGACTCAATATTGCCATTGCTTCTTATCCTTTCTCTACATTCGTCTAAAGCTAATTGTTCTAAAATTTTGATTTTATTACAACTCATAACTAAGCAAGAAAGATAATTCTGCTTAAGGCAACAGATTGGCTTTTCCTATTCAATTTACTAACTCTTTTCTCTCTCACAAAGGATAAACTTTTCTTACAAAAATATCTTTAAAAATTGAATTATATTCCCCCCCCCCCCCCCCCCCCCGCTGTCCCCTAATGGACAAAAAGGGATCGCCTTCACAATTTGTCCCCTTGTTCAGTAAATACATTGAGAAGACAAGTCATTAATTGGAGTTGAGGGAATTGAAGCTATCTAGAGAGAAAAAAACCCTAATGACCGTGGCTACTGCTCCAGATATTGATCTTCATAAATAATTCCTCTTGTTCAATGGCCCCAAAACTAGAACGACCTCAAAGTATAAGGCAAAAACTGATATTCATGAATATTAAGAATGTGAAAATGATAACAAATGATAACAATGTGCAAATTCCAATGTTGAAAAAGATCGAGTTGCCTTTTCAATTCTTCAACTCATTGTCTGTATGACTGAGTGGTTATGCATAAAGCCTTAACAAAGTTGTACTCAAAACATATTCTTTCGACATGATATTTAAAGTCGACAATGATATTCAAAGTCAACGTGAAGCCTAAATATATATAATATAAATCACTGCATTACTATGTACGTTAGGACATGTAGGATAGACGGGATCGTAGCCTGTAATGAATGCATTCTAGCAGAAACACGACAATAATCAGATCGATCGAGACAATAATCAGATCGATCGATATTGTTAAATTGGCTGACAACTACAGGACTTGAAGTTATGTTGTCGAGTTGAATTCAATACGACTATAATGAAAATCTTTTGACGAGATAGCAGTCGTCATTTCGGGATAAAAAGACTTTGCGATGAAAGTTATCAGTACTTTGCAATACGTTTCATGCCATTTATCTGATTTTGGGGAAGTGATCAATATTCTACACACACCCATTGGGTATAATGATGATTGCATAGAAGGATTTTCAATTAAATTCAATTCAATTAAATTTTATTTCGCAAGATAAAATCAATATACATGGTAACAATAAATTAAAATACATATACCAAATTATGCGGGGCTTTCCATAAAGGTTAAAAAACCTGTAGTATTTGGATCGCCCATTAGACAATAGAAAAAGAGAACCAATTATTTTTAGGCACAAAAACAATATAATGCACCTAAGCACACACAAACACCTACATTATAACAACAACAACAAACAAAAAGGAGGAAGAAGAAGAAAAAAATGTAAGGGAATTCGAATACAACATCGTAATTAACTGTGATAATTAATAATCATTGACTAATATTGTTTTATATTTTTTCCTAAAGGAAGATACAAAATGTGATTTTATTATGTCATGGGGAATAATATTCCAATGTTTAGGACCTATGTAACTCATTGACTTAGCTTCATGACTTGATTTAATGGACCATAAATGAAATTTGTGTGAAGATCTAGTATTATAATTATGAACTTGACTATTATATTGCAAGATGTCTAAAAAGGGGGTAGGTAATAACCTATTTTTATATTTATACATGAATGTTGCAATTTCTTGCTTATTTATATCAGATATATTTAATAATGATAATTTCTTGAAAATAGGAGCAGATGGCGCTAAATAGTGAGAATTAGTAGCTATTTTTAAACATTTCTTTTGAACTTTAAATAATGTATCTAATTCAGTTTGAGTTGCATTTGTAGCCCATACAATATTATAGTATTTCAAATAAGGAAAGATAATCGAATGATATAATGTTATTAAATTTCCCGATAACAAACTATATTTCAGTTTATTTATTAAACAAGTATTTCTGCTGATCTTGTGTAAAACATCTATAACATGGTTTTTAAATCCCAAGAAATTATCCAATGTGACACCAAAAAAGTTAACAGACTTACTGAATGGAATAAGTTTATTATCAATATAAATGGGAATGTTATCAGTATTAATTAAGGTTCTAGCTATGTTTGATATTATATGAGATTTTGTTTTTCGAAAATAAATACATTTGGTTTTATTGACATTCAGGGCTAACCTATCTGCTTTTAACCAGTCAGATACATTCTCAAGTTCATTATTTAAAACATGGACCAGTATTAATCAAATTTTTAGACGAAAAAAAATACACTAGTGTCGTCAGCAAATTGATAAAAGGTTAACAAACTAGATGATTTAGAAAGGTCATTTATGTATAAAAGAAAGAGCAAAGGACCCAGTATTGATCCTTGAGGTACCCCAACAGAGACATTTAAGGAAGAAGATAATGTACCGTGAACAAAAGTATGTTGAATTCTGTTTGAAAGATAATCCCTAAACCAATCAGATGCGATCCCTCTTATTCCATATCGATTCAGTTTAAATAGAAGAATTGAGTGATCCATAGAATCAAATGCCTTAGACAAGTCTAAGAAAACCCCTATTATATGTTCGTTAGCTTGAAATGATTCTAATATTTTTTGTTGGACTTTTAAAAGAACATGTTCACATGAATAGTTGGGCCTAAATCCATATTGAGTGTCACTTAAAATATTGTTATAATTTAAAAACTTGTATAATCGGTTATACACAAGTCGCTCTAGTAATTTGGAAAAACATGGTAGCAGGGAGATGGGTCTATAGTTTACAAATTTTCCGGGATCATCTTTCTTAAAAACAGGGATTACCTTAGATTCTTTAAGTTTTAAGGGTACTTTACCAGATATAAATGAAATATTAAATACATGAGCTAACGGCAAGACAATGGCATGAATAATACGCTTAATGACTTTGCAGCTTACATTATCGATTCCAGAACTTGCATTACTTCTAAGGTATTTACTTACATTGATTAATTCACTCGCGTGAACGGGTGATAAAAAGAAGGAATTAACAACACTTGTTTGGCAATAAAAATGAGAAGAATGAACAGATTGCGGTACTGAGTCACTAATAGATTTTCCAATGTTTGTAAAATAATCATTAAATTGATTTGCTACTTCCATGGGTTCAGTAAATAATTTCCCATTACATTCAAAACTTGTAGGAATTTGACTTTTCTTTTTGCCCAATAATTCGTTAATTGTTTTCAAGGTTTTTCGTATACTACTTCGATTCGATTGTAGCACGTTTTTACAATATTCTTGACGAGCTTTACGAAGAGCATTAATAATTATATTTCGAATTTTTAAAAATATTCTCTCATCACTTCTATGTCGACTCAAACAAAATTTTTAAAACAATTTATTCTTTTTTCTAATCAATCTCAACTTTACTTTTTACTTTTTATTTTGTATATAAATGACTTTCATAGATCATCAAATTCATTGACTTTTATTATGTATGCAGATGACACTAATCTATTTTTTTTTCGCATAAAAGCCTAGAAACTTTATGTAATGTGATTAATTCTGAACTGGATTCAGTTGCAAAATGGATTAAGGCTAACAAGTTATCACTAAATCTAGAAAAAAACATATAACATGTTATTTAGTAATACTTTTATCGAACTACCTCATCCGATTTTAATAGATAATACACAAATACAGAAGGTGATTGAAACAAAATTTCTCGGCACTATGATAGATAATAAACTTTCATGGAAGCATCATATTGATAATGTATGTAAATCGATATCCAGAAACATTGGTATGATTAATAAACTCAAATGGTCTTTTCCGCCAAATATTCTTTTATCACTATACTCCACACTGGTTTTACCATATCTTAATTATGGAATAAGCATGGGGAAACAGTGCGGCATGCCTGTTAGACAGAGTCCTAACCCCCACCTGTCACTTTGTCCTTCTTGTTCCGTCTTTTGTAAAGTTTACTCCTTTAAATCGTTACTATTTTCCTATTACTATTTCCAGCTTTTTGTGTTTACAATATTTTTCAATGCTTTCTCTTCGATGGAAAGTGTGTTATGTCTATAATTTGTTTGCTTTCCATGGCCATGTATCTGTCTTCTTCTTTTTTCCCTTTTATTGGGCATTTTATGCATGATTGCCCAGTCTTGTTCTTTTTATGTACTGTATTCATGCTTTATCTTTTGCCAGGGACCAGCGCTTCTACAAGCTCTGCTTCTAAGCTGGTCTCTGTTTTCATTCTCATTTTCATAAAATTAACCTTACGTAGTCTTCATTGATGTTACTTTTTTTTCTGTCACAACTCAAACTTTAATGCACTTTGTTTTGTTTGTAATGATCGAAAAATGTTTCTGCACTAAGTTGTGTTGTCAATTATTTTGTATATTGTCAATTTCATAATACTTATTGTTATATACTTTGAAAAATGAAAATGTAAGGAAATTAAATCTAAATCTGAAATCTGAAATCTCAACAGTCTATTAGTGACCCACGGTTTCTTATTTTTTCTTCTCTTTTTTATCGATATCAGAGGAAAATGTCTATCATATAATTTTAGAAAAATATTCATAAACAATGTATAAGCTATATCAGCATCCTTACACAAAAGTACGTCACTCCAGTCAACATTACACAGTTCAATAAAAATGATTTTCCTGGAAGTATATGTTTGATCTGAATCAATTTTACAGAATTCTCTTTTATAACAAAAAATTGGCATGTGATCAGTAATTGAAGAATATAACACACCAGATATAATATCGTTACAGTCATTCGTCAATATATCGTCTATAATGGAAGCTGAGGATTTGGTTATACGGGTTGGCAAATTAATTTCAGTGTAAAAACCATGTGACGCAATAATATTCATGAGATTAATAATCCTATTTGAATTCATTTTTAATAGATCGATATTATAGTCTCCAAGAATATATATTTGTTTATTTTCTTTAGAAAGTTCATGCAACATTTTTTTCAAAATATGTCATATATCGATCTAGATTGGATTTGGGGGGTCTGTAGATTACTCCAATGACTATACTCTTTACTCGAGGACAGGGGCGGCGCTACAGGGGGGGCAGAGGGGGCGACCGCCCCCCTATGATTTTCAAGAAGTGAAAAAAGAAAAAAAAGAAGAAAAGAGAAGTAAAGGAGGAAGAAAAGGGAAGAAAAGGGAAGAAAGAAGAAAGAGGAGTATTAAAAAGAGAGGTCTTAAACATATAACTCTATATTACCCCTGTTATTTAATGGAGAAAAAATATGAAGTCATCTTTAGGTCGTCTTGCCCCTCCTATCAAAATACCCTGGCACCGCCCCTGCTCGAGGAATATTGATTTCAACAAACTTATAGTTTCGCAAGAAGAGCACGTGGGATTCAAGTCATTTCGTAATCGAAAATATTCCCACTCCTCCTCCCTTACCATCTTTCCTGTTACTATTTATAAAATTATATCCATTCAACATGTGGAGATTCTGAGTTTAACCAAGTCTCCGTTATACCAATAGCCGAGAAATTATGAGAGAGGCTGCTTAGGTAGGCAGAAATTTGATCAAAATTTCTGGCCATATCCTCGAGTAAAAGTGAATAGCACTAAACTGTACTAAATTTGAATCTGTAGACTCTTTAAATTCTTCTTCTAAATAATACTTGCAATCATTTATATCTTGTTCATCTAAGTCAGAATCAAGAATTGGAATTGAATCATTTAATCTTATTTCTTCACTTAGGTCATTCAAATTATCGTAAGTGATATGCATTTTATTTACTTGCTCAATAAAACCCCGGGGGGGGGGGGGGGTCTGTCCTCATTGCAAGAGGGGTATCAGGCGCGACCAAAAAATCACGTAAAAGGGTTGTTTTTCAAGATCGGGCACGTTACGTACGTAACGTGAATAGGGTCTCAAAATCACCAAAAATCAAGAAAAAGGGTATCTTTTTCAAAGTGATGATTTACGCATTTAGGGTCATAAAAAATCAACTTACGTACTTAGGGTCATTCAACACTAAAACAAGTTAAAATCACCATTTTTAGCTGAAGCTGACGTCATAGCCTGTTTTGCATAAATCAACATAAACTGGATCATTATTCGCGGGCTAACTCGGCACTAGGGCGAACTCGGCCTTGGGGGGAAATCGCGCACAGAGTTGAATTGATCGCAAAGTACTTGTGTTGAGACGGTGTTAGCGTGGACTTAACTCTTGAAACACAGTCGCCTCGCAGTGCCGAGTTAGCCCGATCCCCAGGCCATACATCAAACAAACAAACAAAAAAACAAAAAAAAACATCGGGCCCTTAAGAACTGTCTTTTTTGAGTAATTATTAAATGGATGTTGATTGATGTGAAGTCCCGGTGTGAAGGGAAGTTTCATGAATGTTCCGTAATCATGATTAGAATTTCCGGGTTAGAATTTACAAATTATTTAGACTGCCTGATCAAGGGCCTCATGCAAGGAAAGTAAAATGTTTTTACTTGCTTAGGGTATAAAAAATTGTTGTTATTTGCTTAGGGGTAGGAAAAACTGGTTATTACTTGCTTAGGGGTTTACAAAAAATGATTACTTACTTAGGGTAGCAAATTACACGTAATACTTATTTAGGGTGTATTTTTTGCATCACGTTAATACTTGTTTAGGGTGCTTTTGGCGAGTCTCTGGTCACGCCTGATACCCCCCTTGCAATGAGGACAGACCCCCCGGGGATAAAAACACAGTTAAGAAATTCTTCATTATTGACAGAATAGAATGGAAGGACGGAACACAAATTCACAGACATGCAAACTAAAATAAGAATGAAATAAAACAACTATAACCAGTCTACGAAAAAGACCGATGGCTAACTATGAGGAGAAAAAAAACAAACAACAAGAACAACAAACAAACAAAGAAAAAACAACAACAAACAAACAAAACAATGACAAGACAAGAATTATCAAAATGAAATTATGAAAATGCCACAGTGATATGATTGAGTCTTTGTGTTCAATCTTTATCAGTGTCACAATCATTTGTTTTCATTTTCCATTTCATTTTTGTCCATTGTCCATTTTTTGATCAGTTTTTCAATTGTTCATTCATTCTCCTTTATAACCTCTTTAATTCTTCTTTGCTTCGTATCATTCGTTTGATGGTGTTCCCTCTGGTTGCTGGCAGTAACACGATGACGCGTCCATCTGAGGTCCATGGGTCCATGCCTCTTTCACCTTCTTGTGCTGCTTAGCTGCTTAGAGAAGGTCTGATTGGTCCTGGTCAACGCTTCGTCGATTCCGATACAGCTTCCCTTTAGCTTTCTTCGCACCTTCAGGATTTCAGTTCTCTTGCGATAAGTGGTGAACTTCACGATGATTGCTCTCGGTCTAGGTTTCTTCGGTGCTCTCGCTGTGTCCGGTGCTTGTGACGTAAGTCTCTCCGCGTCGTCACGCTTGGGAGCAGCAATCCGATGGGACCGGTCTATGTCATTTGGGGTAAGGGGTACCCCAAGACGCTCCGTCACCAGCTTACATATGACGTCATCGGTATTCTCACTCCCACTGCCAGTCCCCTCCTGATTATTACGGTTCATCTCCTCCACACCATAGAACTTGATGCAATTACGGCGAGAGTATTGTTCAGCATCGTTTAGAGACATTTTGAACTTGTCTACAGATGACTGTTGATTACGTAACTGATCGTTCAGTCGCGTAATTTCAACTTCTTTTGATTGCAGGATTGACTTAAAGGGCAATCCAACCTTGGTAATAAGATGATTTGTATGAAAGCAGAAAAATAAGAAAAACAGGATGGTGAAAGTTTGAAAGAAATCGGACAAGGACTAAGAAAGTTATGGATGTTTGAAAAATGAGATCACTACATCTATGCGAATCTCAAATTGGCAATTTGGTGAGTCAATTGTGACATTTTTGTGGACAACTCTCCCATTTGTCGTACACAAAAATATCATTAATTTGAGGTTTTCTTTGAGGCGCCTTTACCCTCGGGGCAGTACTCAAAATATATTGGAGATAGCATATTGTTATAGGTCCTCATGAACGAAACGATCCTACTGAGTAATGCATTTTGAAAAAAAGTGACATTTTAGTCATTTTGTGTGTTAGAGCGAATGGGGGAGTTGTCCACAGCTACATCACAGTGACATTACCTATTCGGCCAATTTGAGATTCCCATATGCTTAGTGATTACAACTTTCAAAAAATCATAACTTTCTTATTACTTGTCCGATTTCGTTCAAACTTTCACCAATCTGCTTCTCTGATTTTTCCTCTTTCTTTCAAAGCAACTTGCTATTAAGGTTGGATTTCCCTTTAAGTTCCAGTAGCTTGACGTCATTATGGTCAAGTCGCTCTGTTATGTCTTGGTGAATCTTTTCTATCTTTGACAATCGCTTGTTGAGTTTACTTAATTGTTTGCTTACTGCCTTTTCGACTGCTTTTTCAATAGCTTCGTAATAATCATCGCTTTGGAGATAGTCACGAATCGTGTTCATGGCTGCTTCTTCAGCCTTAGTTTTAAGTGGCATATTGCTGAACCCAGTGCGTCATTTATGGGAAATCAAAATGATGTAATAGTTCAAACAGATGAAATAGACAAGAGAGAACAAATTTGCTTAAGTGACCAGAATATAATAGTTAAAGTTGATGAAATAAGTTACTGAAAAGTTCACATATTCAGCGATACATTTTCGCAGATGTAGTCGACAATTTCTCAAAACATAGCTGATAGTTCCTCGCTCAATGGAAACATAAACAGAAAAGGGGTAGTTTTTTGATTTACCGGTTTTCATCCAACTTAAGCATGATCACAGTCCATTGGATTTATCGTCAAATACCCAAACAGACTTAGAGGCTCAGTATTCCCCCAAATTGTTCCAAAATGTAAAAAATGGCAGCGAAAATTAATACTGATGATGCATACATCCCGTTTTCATGAAAAGATGTGTTACTTATGGCATCTTAGAATTTATAAAATTGAGAAAACTCGAGGATGCTTTTGCGATGTACGAATCTAGATTTGTAAATAAGAGGATACCGTAATTGACTAATTATGGAAAGAAGACCCAAATCGTGTAAACTTTAGGAAAAAAATGATTGAATTAAGATATTTTATGACCCAATTCTTAATATTCAGTTATAAAAAAAATGCATTTAATATTATCTATATCAAAGTAATGCGTGAAAAGTGAAAAATATAGGGAAAATACATACATGATAAATTGTCGTCGTTTAAATTGGTCTGTATATAAAGACTGTTCCGTTTTAGACGCTTTTTCTATGGTAGACCGATGTGGGTATTTTTGATATTAATTTCATTTTCTTGTTGGAGGGTCAAGAAGTCATAAGAACATATTGTCCATCTGTAAAATATTATAATAAAAACCTAAGTAAAACTATTTGATAAAAAGAATGATAAAGAAATGTACTTGGAGATCAGGAAATAATTTTCACTTAAAGGGAGCCACCGCTTGATATCCATGTATGTTCAATTTCATTCGCTTGCCCCTATTGCAAGGCCGTGCATAACAACAATCTTGGAGCAGCGAACAAAATTGCCGTCGATGGTGGGGTAGTTTGTCAGTTGGGTTGTTCAGTTCGATTTTCTTCGGTCGAATGCGTATCACTGCTATTGCATGCTCGTTTACCGAAGATGTACGGAGATTCCTGAATATTACCCGAGCCGGGCCAAGCTTTGAAACACCATGATTGGCGACTTTTCGGTCCCTTTAACTTACATTTTTCATTTTTTCGCAGCCCATAGACTAACTAAAAGCTGGCTTGTGGTGGCGTTCTAAAAAGATATGACAGGTTTGGAGTACCGACAAGTCACTTGTCAGGGAAGTTGTCGCTGATCGGACAAGTTGAGCGACAGCGTCGAGATGTCGCTGATCTTGTCGTTATGACGGTTTGATGAAACGACCCCCTGGGTTACTGTTCCAGCATATCCAGTGCACAAATAAGCTGCTTGGACAGAGAAAGGATGTTCCTCTTCCTCCTAATCCGGACACCAAAACACTGGCAAATAACTTTGGGAGGAGTTTCATCATGCAAAAAATTGAAACAATTCACTTGAAAATTGATGAACTCACTCTTAAAGGGTGACTAAATTAGAGAGAAAAAAGGTGCTGTTTCCATGTATTTTTGCTTTCAAATCACGAATCTGGCAATTGATTGTCAAAATTTTGTCTCGTTTTGGCGAAAAAGGGGGAAAAGTAGAGGTTTTGGGACCGTTCCTTAAAACTCGTGAGCTGATTGGCTAATTGACGTCACACCCCCAAGTGACGTATGAAGAGTAAGAGGCACAAGATCTGCAGGCTGCGGCAATGTAACATTGTACACACAATGCGGTATTTGACCCCTCTGTTCAACGGACAATTTATGAAAAAGGGAAATTAATCAATATAGTCTTAGGAGTGAATAATCATTATCAATATATTTTCTACAAGATCAGTGAACGCTTTTGCCCCAATATACAGCTCTCTTTTTTTTTAACTCTTCTTTGAACAATGTTCTCATCCATCTGAGCTTGCCGAACGATAGTTTTGCATTGGTCTTAAACGCGTACACAGCCGTTTTATGCGTCTGTGCAATGTACTACACATCTTTAGTACGGCAACTATGTTCCCCCTCGTACTAAGCGACTGGTGAACGCTTTTGTTTGGTTTGTTTTTACTCTTGCCTTTTTTTTCTTCGCTTTACGTGTACTATACGGTACAAGTACTGACTTAGATTTTTGGCTGAATTCTTCGAGTAACTTAGAGAGATGGATAGTGATCGCGAGTCCGATTTGGTGTACGGTACTTTTTTGAGCCAGATACGAACTTTGATTTATCACATGATTTATCGATCCCGAAAGAGAAGAAGCTCAAGTGCAGTGGCAAGGGGAATTCGACCAACCCTCGCAGAAGACGCGCCAGGGCATGGTGAAGGGGTCGCGGGGGAAGGGGCCGCGGGTGAAGCTGCTGCAGCTGCTGGAGAAGAAAAGTGATCACTGCAAATTGTACTCCACTCGCTTGGCCCTTGCCACTCTGCCCGCGTGAGCATACCTTTGCGACCCACAATTTCCGTAGATTTTCATCTTTAGGAAAATTATGTACGTAGGCTTACATCATCTTTAGGGGTCTTGCTACAGCCCGCAACTATACACCGATTTGGCATTATTGATGAAATTGTGTCCCAAAATCAAATTTATTGTGAGGAATTAAACACACGAAAATATGCGATGCAAATGGTCGATGCGGTGAATGTCATGCTCGGCACCGGGCTGGGCCTGCCGGGGCCTGCGGGCGCGCATGGTATATAGGTTGGTGGAATATTTTCCCTTACTTCTCGTACGTCACAGATCACGTGATCATGATGTCGCTTCGATGGGTTTTTTTAGGGGCGGGGCTTATGACTGTGTAAATCAGCAAAAATGTACTTTTCAAATGATTATGAAATACGACTGAATGCATAAAAAAGTGTGTGATAGATATTTTTGGGCTCCTGATGACTCCTTCCTACGAAAAATGGGCAATTCATTTTCTATTTTAGTCACCCTTTAATTGCTTAGCTACTGCATCTCCATTTATTTCCAGTTCTGTGTCCTCATGTCTTCCTGATGACATTGTGTTTAGCCACTTCTCCACCTTGTCGGTTTCAGATGTTAGGGCTCTTGTTGTGAGATGTGGAAATAAGTCTTGCCAACTTGATCCAATGCCATCTAATACATCAAAGCTTTCGCGCTTCGCGCAGGAGGGGGAAAACTCCCCCCCCCCCCCCCCGTTATAGTAGAGTGCAGTTTTGCTTTTAAATGATGGAAAAGCAGTCATGGCGTCGAACTAAAATTCATATGAACAACTCGCGTGCATTTGCTCAGCGCGCTTCGCACCGGGTCAGTTTGAGAGACTATCCATAAAATTACACGAAGGCCTTAAAACTAATTGACATTTGTACCCAGATCGGCCAAATAAATAATCTACACAATATTACCTATCATGTAGCATTAATAACTTGTAGGTAACTTGTGAGGAAATTACTGCCTTTTTGCGTTTTAAAAGAGTGTTCAACACTCAACTCAACTCAGCCCTTTCCCTATGGCAGTGAGAGCAATATCCCCTATTTTCCCCCAACATCGTCTCATTCAATCAAGTGGGAATTCCGAACAAGATGATTTATTGTACCAGATCGCATACCAAACCCTTCCTAATGACATTTTCTACCAGTGGAGAGAAATTCATTCCGATTGGTCCATGGGAAATTAGTGCTTTTTTGCTGTTCACTCACAAGTTGGCTTTTATTTTTAGTCACATCCAATGTAATTTATTCACGAACGTGTCGCATCTATAGTACATGCAAGGCCATTGGTGTACGGACGAACGGATTTGCACGCCTGTGAAGCGGTCTGCTCGTCCACGGTTTGTTGTCATTCTATCTATGATATTACCGTATTTTTCTTGATTTGTAGATATATGTGTGAGTTAGGAGGTGATGCATATAGAAGTTGTAGACAAGACTACATTATGCGAATTTATATTTCTACTTTGGTTATATTTGGATCAAAAATATATCGTTGGATATTACAGTTTTAGTGGGAAAAACCGAAGAACATTCACCGGATCGTGCCATTGTACCATGGGGGTAACCCGATTTATTCGTGCTTCGTTCAGCTATAAACAAGAGAAGGTATTAGACAAAACAAAACTCATAAGTATTGATTATATAGGCCTATTGGAATAGAAGAAATGCCAAGAGCAGTGGTGGAGTATATTGTGAAAATGTTCATTTTTAGGTAATAATTACTACGCTGCTCAAAGTGCAACGATTCCCCCTTTTTATAGAATCATACGCACCCGATGACTCATGCACATGACCTAGATCGCTGGGTGTCAAGTGAGGTCAGCGATTCCCAACCCCAATCACTCTAGTAGTGTATGCACTGAATCTCCGTAAAGTAGTTCATATGCGCCTAATAAAGGTGCTACGAGCCGTTATCTTTCTCTGAAAATTTGCTAAAACGTCAGAGCTTTCGCGTTTCGCGCGGGAGGGGACCCCCCCACCCCCTTTACCCACACCCTGGCGAGCACGCTTCGCGTACTCATTATTATTTTCGCACGATTCGCGTGCTTACAACCGCCCCCTGAGATTAAATCCTAGCTACACGATTGTGGATGGGGGCCAGGGTTGAAATCATTAAGTTCGTAAAATGTTCTCCCGTATTCACTATGTTAATGAAAGTTATACCTTCTTAAGTTTATTTAATTGCGGTTTATATGGTATTTTGGCAGAATAATTTATCCTTATGAGGAAAAAAGATCAATATGAATGATTTTTTCCCAGAAGATTTCTTTCAGACAACTTGTATATGATGTTTTTTAGTTGAATATTTTGGTTTAGCGTTAAAGGTAATATATAGTTTTGGGAAGCCCTCAAAAACTTTTCGTGAGATTTCTTTGATTTTACTTAATAGATAGCAGGGTACTAACATAACTAAGATGCTGTGAAGTTTTTTCCTCCTCAAGTGAAATATTTATCGAATGAGAGGTGAAAAGTAATAAGAATCCCTGGCCCCAAATAGAGGGGATCTTAATTCAAACAATGGCCACACACATCACTCACATGAGGATTGCTGTGTGTTATAAAATACGCTACACACAGTGCGAAGCGCTGGGTTTATTGTGTGGGGAACCTTCGGGTGGATATGTATGGGGCGCCAAGTGTTCACCTACTTATTCCGTCCAATTCTGGCTCATTTTGTTACAAAATTCAATCAAAACTCGTTTTTGTTACAAAATTATTGAATAGCTATTCATTTTGTTACAAAATGAATTTAATAGGGTAATTTTGTAACCAAAAAAAATTCTGTTACAAAATTAAAATTACGGAATCATTTTGTCCGATTTCATTTTGTAACGAAAATCATTCTGTTACAAAATTAACATGACAAAATTTTCATTTTGTTACAAAAATCATTCTGTTACAAAATGAACATGTCCAATTACATTTTGTAACGAAAATTATTTTGTCCGTTCTCATTTTGTAACGAAAATAATTTTGTTACAAAATTAACATACGAAATTATTTTGTCCATTCTCATTTTGTAACAAAAATCATTCTGTTACAAAATGAACATGACAAAATTATTTTGTTCATTTTTATTTTGTAACAAAAATTATTCTGTTACAAAATTATTTTGTTCATTTTCATTTTGTAACAAAATTCATTTGGTTACAAAATTAGCATGACAAAATTTATTTTGTCCATTGTCATTCTGTAACAAAAATCATTTTGCTACAAAATTAGCATGACAAAATTGGTTTTGTCCATTTTCATTTTGTAACAAAAATCATTTTGTTACAAAATTAGCATGACAAAATTTGTTTTGTCCATTTTCATTTTGTAACAAAAATCATTTTGTTACAAAATTAGCATGACAAAATTGGTTTTGTCCATTTTCATTTTGTAACAGAATGAGTTTTGAGTGAATTTTATCAGCAATTTAGGCAAGTCTGTACAGAATAGGTTGGTGAACACTTGGCGCCCATAGGGTCGCCAAGTGTTTTACCGAATAGGAAGGTGAACACTTGGCGCCTCTCTGTGCGCCAAGTGTTCACCTACCTATTCCGTAAAACACTTGGCGACCCTATGGGCGCCAAGTGTTCACCGACCTATTCGGTAAAATGCCCGTGTACGTTCGCGTTCGTGCACAACATGCATGCAACCTAATCCTTCCTGCCTGTCAAATCAGCGACGTGTGTGTGTTTTTGTTGTGCGCTGTGCTTGTGCGTTGGGGGGGGGGGGGGGGGTGGGGGGTGCATACTAGGCACGTATGTCTGCACGCGCGGAGATTCGATGCAGTCAAGGAGCGCGCATGGAGGGCCGTGCGTGGCTGTGCAAATGTTGACGCGCGCGCGGCCTACATACGTTTCTATGCAAAATTCACAAATTTGACACTTATTATTTCACTTCTTTTATAATTGTAGAATTTTTTTTTGTGTTGCTGCCTACTTTTTTGGAAATTTTGATGCATTTGCCTGCATATTTCTTTTAGTCCGGGCTTTGTAGAGTTTTTTTTTGAAAGAGTTACTGAACGAGTAATATAGGCTTGCCAGCATCATTTTCTGTTTACTTTTTGAGAAATGAACAACTGTCCAGGGTTTGAAATCCGTATGCAGGCTTTGAAGCGGATCAAGGGGTGGGGAAGCACACTTAAGATAAGGTGCCACACATATCCCACGGATCAGATGGGGGGGGGGGGGGGGAGTCATGAGGTCTGGACCCCTTTTTATATTTTTAATACAGATCTACATGTATATTTGTGTGTGTGGTGTGTTTGTGAATTACAGGGGCAACAATCCAGGTGGGGGGGGGCAATTCCCCGTGGAAATTTTGAATAAGTACAAGTAGAATACCACCCCCCCCCCCTCTCCATTTAAAAATACTGGATCTGCCCCTGGATCCTTAGATTAACCCAAAGGAAGGTGGAAAACACAAACTCGACATACCCTACATTCAAACTGGTCGACATTCATGCATCATATCAACCACACAGCCACTTTCAGTTAATCATTCCACTCACACAACTTACATCACTGCAAATTTACCTTGGGGTTACAATATTATTTGGTTTTTCTATATTTCATTATCATTACTTTATTTGGCAAAGAAACATCAGAAGCAATAAAAATAAATTGAACAAATATACAATGCATCAACTAGAACACCAGGGACAGAAAAACTGAATTGAATAACCGTTCCATAAAGCCTACCACTGGTTGCAAACATGTACATGTACATTTTAAGTTGCACATGTACATGTATCAACTCAAAATTTATAAAAGAAGATCCAAATAAAAATATTACCTGGGTATTTAAAAAAAAATGTTATGCTACGACTGAATTCCACCACATCCCTCATTAACATGTCATTTATAATTTGAAAGAGAAAATAAAGGAAGGGGAAAATGGGGGGGGGGGGGTGGGGGTGAAGAGGAAGCAATGAGTGTGAGAGAGAGAGAATACACAGGGTGTTTATATCAAAAGATTGCTAGATATTTTATTACCAATTACATTCACAAGAACTAATATACTGCAGTATACAGTTCCCTTCAAACATAATTGTGCTATAATAATGAACAAGAATAAAGTGTGTGCCATCATTTGTTACAAAACCAGAAATAGAACTCACATTGGTCATCTTTTGCATAATATAGAAAACAGAAATAAGAAAAGAGGGGAAAATAAACAGAATATTTTTAAAGAATAATAAAATAAGAGGTCATGAAAAACATTTCTCAGTTCAGCAAGCCATGCCAATAGTCTTTGACCAACTGAGTTTGTCTCAGTTAAAGGGGGAAAGCATAGATAGAGAAACAATGCATTAGCCGAGTCCGTACCAAGAGGTGAATGAACCTTACATGAATGGCATGGCGAGCATTCAGTGAGATAAAATGTCTGAGAGTGCCACATTTTATGATACCAAACAAGGCCTAGAACATGTATATTACATGTATTTAACAAACAGAACATTGCACATAAAAATATTTTTATAATATCTCTGATGGAGAGACAGCATCATTTACTCTACCAGGACAGAGAACAGTAAATATGCAAAGCTTTGTACCATTACAGTTTGAATCTGAACTATTTCATTAAATTATCCAGATGAGGTGGTAACATTAACATTTAATCATGTCAGACGATATATATACAGAAAACAAAAGAGAGGTAAGGATGTTTGTAATGGTAGGTTGTATCATTGTAACTTGTCTTTCAGTTATAAATGAATGTTCTGTAACTAATAAGTCCATGGCACCTTATTCTTGCTAATTTATTACTTTTATTTGTTTGATGGGCAAGTCCAATGTATTTTGCCCCTTACGCTACCGACTAGATTGAAGATTTTAGTATATATTCATTATATTAATTTAAGAGCCCTACTAGAGTGTACATCCCAACAAATGTCAAGGAAAATTACACTTTCGAAGTCAATAATGCTCAGAACTCCATAATACCTGGTAACGTATGGGGAAAACAAATGACCTAATACACCTTAGAATTGCCCTGATATGTTGTTACTTTTTAATCATCTATCATTCCATGCATGCATAAATGAAAGGCTCCCTTTGGCTTCATGGGTGAACAAGAAGGACAGTTTGCAGCTCAGTACAATCTGCAGTGACCTTTGTGGATACCAGGAGAACCCTGCAGTCAGTCAAGGTCCAGTCTACATGGAGTTATCCTCAAGTATACTGCAAACAGTCAGAAGAACTGAAAAAAAAGAAGAATCAGTTGATGAGAGATCTAATTTGTTGTCCCCTAGGTCATTTACTCATTTGAAAGATTCTGGAAAGGGCCAATCTATTGGCTAAGCTTTATTTTTTATTTACTTCTACTTTGTGTATGTACATGTATATCAACATTTTGTCTTACACCATTAAGTTTGCAATCAGCATATGTATTTAAAACAGGAAGTATTGTTGTGCCTGATCTAAAGAAATATTAGAGATTTAAGTTTAGTATACTAAAAAGCCATTACTGTTACATGTTTATGTTTGGATAATTGAAGAAAGAAAGAGAGCATGAATTTTAAATTAATATAGCATCTGATATATTTGCATAATACACAGGTGCTTATTATGACAATGTAAAACAAATTTCGTCTTTGTTTATTCTTTTTATTTTTTATTTTTTTTTGGGGGGGGGGGAGTGTGGAATTTACTAAACAGTTAGTACTCATTCTAAGATTCATTTGAACTTGTCATTAGCTTGATGGTTTACATAGAAAAAACAACTAGTGACTGATGGAAATATGTCATAAGACTAAAAAAGTTTCAGATTACAATACTTTCATTTACCTTTAGGTCCTTTGCAAGTAATGTTATGCCTGGACTAAGACAGACAGCAGTTTTCTTCAGAATACTAGCAGTGATGGCTGACTGTACTTGCCATAGCATCAGAAGAATCCAATGTGCAGGTTACCTGTGGCATCTGTACACATGAAAGACAATTTTTAAAAAAGTTTTTAATCTTGTGCTATGGGAAGAAGTGTGTCCACTACTAATTAATGTATCCCCACCATGTCCACCCAGCAGCGACATTGAGGTTGCTAGCTCTTCTCGCTTAAGATGCAACTGTCTAGCTATTACTTAAAAATTGATTGTAGACTAGATGATATATTTCAGAGGTGGTGGAATGTCGGGCTCGCACAATGGATGTGGGGGGGGGGGGACCTTTTGTTTGGTGGACAAAAGGTGCCCCCTTACATTGTCTGAGCCTTGGTGGAACATCGGGCTCGGACAATGGAAGTGGAGGAGGGGGCATCTTTTGTCCGCCGAACTGAAGGTGCCCCCCCCCCCCCCCATTGGCCGATTCAGTGGCAGAATATCGGGCTCGGACAATGGAAGTGGGGGGGGGGGTATATTATGTAAATTTGAACTGAAATGAATAAAACGCTTTTAATTCTCATCGTCAGAAGGTACCAAGATGATTTTCTTTATATAGACGTGGGGGGGGGGGGAAGCAAAGCTTTATCAAGGGGCACTTTGGTGTTTTTATTTCAGGAGGTACATAAAACATACTTCACCCCCTTCCCCATGAACAGTTTAGTCAGTATTGAATATTTTTCGTTTAAAAAATCCACAGCTCTTCCTTCTGACAAAATATTGTCCCTAAGCTTCCAAAGAAAAATTTACCCAAATGTTTAAGGGCCTTATAACACCCCATCTGACTAAAAAAAATTTTTTTTTAAGAGTTTCAAAATGACCCAAAATGCAACTTTACATCCAAAATTTAAAATTCTAACCCAAACAGGGTTGACCAAGAAATACTGGGGCTGGAATTTTCGGGCAATTAATAACTACTGGTAAATACCACCTAGCAAAATTTTGACCAAAACAGGAAATTCTGAGGAAAACCACCCAAACAGTATTTTTTAATGTTCAGTTATTACATATTATTGATAAAAGAGCCAGAATAAACAACTAGAGCAATGAAAAAATGACCTTTTTCCTGGAAGGGGGTTATACAACCTCTTGAAAAGATGAATGAGTATGCTGCGGCTTTCAGACTGTTATTAGTGTGTAAGTCAATGTGTATTCGGTTTGCACAGCAGAGTGATACGAGTACGACCATTTCTGTCTCAAAGAGCTAACGAACGAGAGACAGAATTTTCGGTCTAGGCCTATGCCCGCTATATCATATATGTAGGTATTAGTTTTTTTACACTCACGGGACCATCACTATATGGAGCTGTGTCAATTTTGGTCTGTCACGACCTAAAAGTTGAAGAGGTAAAAACACCAATAAGGTGGTGGATCCAGTGTCAGAATACTTTTCAGAAAATCAATGATTCGATAGCAAATAAAATATCAAACGAATAGGGGTCTATCTGTCAAACTTACATAATGAATGCTCAAAGTCCTACAGATAAAGAAGTTGATGGAATTTTAAAAAGATATTTCCTTCCGAGTGAACCCTTCCCTACGACGTGGTGTTTTGGTCCCTTGAAAAAGGTACTGTATTTCCGAACATGTGAAACCTATGGAAAAAAAGACACAACCTTTGTTTCAATAGTGTGGTTTTCATAGGCGTAATCCCACGCGTATGAAAACCCATTTTAGGTGCTTAACTGTACACGTTCGGTAATACAATCTGTTCGGAATTACAATCCTTGACTAAATCAGCAAAATTTTGAGAAAATACTTCCTTCTACATTTTAGAGTGATAGAATATCTAATTTCATGCCAGATCCTTTGATAGGATCTTTATCATCTTGAACAAGTGAAATTTTCAGGCTGTTTTTGGTCGGTGATCTTGCTCCTCTGCCGCACACATATGTGCAAGATATCACACACTTGCTATGGGAGGCAATTGCTCACGGTATGAAGGTACACAGTGCGAGGTTATCTCCAATAACCTCGCATAAGTGTGAGTGTTTTTTTTTTACTACTAATAGTACTATTAAGTTTGACTACACTAGGATAGGGAGTTGCATTTCCGGACACTTAACAAAAATTAGCCTGGCAATTTTGCCTCCAGATTTTACGGAAAACATGCATCAAGTATAACTAAAACCAGTGAATATTTGCAATTCACATGATTTTCAACCTATCCTGTGAAAGATTTGTGACAATTTGCATGAAAAGTTTTTCGATTTACTGTTTAAAAATGACCTGTCCGGATTAAGTTTAACTTTAACAACCTGTCCGGAATTACAACGTCTACTCTGAGCAAGGAGTTATCAACTCCTTGCTCTGAGCCTAGCCTACATGTATACTATAGCAGTACTCTGTAGACAGTCTAAGCTTTGTTTACAGTTTCAAGCTTACCTTCTATTATTTCTGCCTCGATATGACACAATCATAACATTCTAAATGCAGCAAAATAAAGGATCTTTCCGATGTGGCGTATGGATTGAGTACAGTGTATGATAAAGATGGACGATCGGCATGCAATATCCTATATACAAATCGACGTAGTACGTACACGTACACTAGTACTTCGATCGCATAATTAAACAGCGCGCGCTATGCGCTAGCTCGCACTGCCCAATAGCGTGGGGAGGGCGGAGAACGGGGGGGGGGGGGGGGGGGGGGGGGGGGGGGGGGGGGAGGGGGGGCGGATGGGGGAGGGGGGATCATGTGAGCTTGGTATGCCAACCAGGCAGCCAATCAGCGTTCTTGTTTATATGTCGCTGATTTGACTAGAAAGGAAGGTTGGGCATTTTACCGAATAGGTCGGTGAACACTTGGCGACCATGGGGTCGCCAAGTGTTTTACGGAATAGGTAGGTGAACACTTGGCGCACAGAGAGGCGCCAAGTGTTCACTTTCCTATTCGGTAAAACACTTGGCGACCCTATGGGCGCCAAGTGTTCACCAACCTATTCTGTACAGACTTGCCTCAATTGCTGATGAAATTCACTCAAAACTCATTCTGTTACCAAATGAAAATGGACAAAACCAATTTTGTCATGCTGATTGTGTAACAAAATGATTTTTGTTACAAAATGAAAATGGACAAAACCAATTTTGTCATGCTAATTTTGTAACAAAATGATTTTTGTTACAAAATGAAAATGGACAAAACCAATTTTGTCATGCTAATTTTGTAACAAAATGATTTTTGTTACAAAATGAAAATGGACAAAACCAATTTTGTCATGCTAATTTTGTAACAAAATGAAAATGGACAAAACCAATTTTGTCATGCTAATTTTGTAACAAAATGATTTTTGTTACAAAATGAAAATGGACAAAACCAATTTTGTCATGCTAATTTTGTAACAAAATGATTTTTGTTACAAAATGAAAATGGACAAAACCAATTTTGTCATGCTAATTTTGTAACAAAATGATTTTTGCTACAAAATGAAAATGGACAAAACAAATTTTGTCATACTAATTTTGTAACAAAATGATTTTTGTTACAAAATGAAAATGGACAAAATAAATTTTGTCATGCTAATTTTGTAACAGAATGATTTTTGTTACAGAATGACAATGGACAAAATAAATTTTGTCATGCTAATTTTGTAACCAAATGAATTTGGTTACAAAATGAAAATGAACAAAATAATTTTGTAACAAAATAATTTTTGTTACAAAATAAAAATGAACAAAATAATTTTGTCATGTTCATTTTGTAACAGAATGATTTTTGTTACAAAATGAGAATGGACAAAATAATTTCGTATGTTAATTTTGTAACAAAATTATTTTCGTTACAAAATGAGAACGGACAAAATAATTTTCGTTACAAAATGTAATTGGACATGTTCATTTTGTAACAGAATGATTTTTGTAACAAAATGAAAATTTTGTCATGTTAATTTTGTAACAGAATGATTTTCGTTACAAAATGAAATCGGACAAAATGATTCCGTAATTTTAATTTTGTAACAGAATTTTTTTTGGTTACAAAATTACCCTATTAAATTCATTTTGTAACAAAATGAATAGCTATTCAATAATTTTGTAACAAAAACGAGTTTTGATTGAATTTTGTAACAAAATGAGCCAGAATTGGACGGAATAAGTAGGTGAACACTTGGCGCCCCATAGATATGGTCTAAGCATGAGGCAGTGAAAAGCCGTTACCAAGCGTTTCTTAGAGATATTTACACTAAGATTTGTTCGAAATCGTGAATGGAATGTTAAATAATCTCGTACTTGTGTCTTATAATAAAAGGAGAATAGTATTTGACTATGTTAGATAAGTTTCTTGCCAGTATAATTTTTGCTACCGAGACTGTCTATGAGTTGAACTCTTATAGTTTAACCACTTACGTTGTTCAATCATTCTATCCAAACTAGTTTTCTTGTGAAATATGTCAGCATAACGAAATATGACACTGAACATTTTTGTTGGACCGGCGCGACACGTCATTATGGTTATTGTGCTCTTTATTATAAAGTTTTCGGCAGCCGATTGGAAATCAGCCTTTTTTGGAAAGATAATTTGTTTTGCTCTAAAATATACCAGGACCCCGTTGCATGTAACTCTGCTATCAATGGTAACTACCATGGTAACATCACTCAACAGCCAATCAAAATCAAGGTTTCCATGGGAGTTACCATTGATGGCAAAGTTGCCGTTAATGGTAAGTTTTATACAACGGGGCCCAGATACGACTTTTGGCACACTTTGAGTTCATTCTGTCCCACTGTGCAACGGTATGTAAATAATTCCAAAACCTCAAGCTGTAGATTCCATCCTAATCCGAATCGTCTTTATCTATTTAATCATTCTTTTATTAATGTCCGCATCGTTAATCAAGCATCACATTACATAGTATTATCATGATGAGAATAGTCAAACAAAAGTATAGACTTGGAAGGAACTTACGATCATAATACATTTACAGTCGTATAGGCCTACTGGAGAAACGCACAGTCAAATTCAAATTCAAATTCGTATTTATTTCATTTCCAGCAGAAAGAAAAGACAATGGTATTACAGATATTATTACAGAAATATGAAAAATATATGTACAAATTCATTTTTTCTTGATAAGTACATATAAATAAATACATTAATTAATTAAAGAATTATTGTAATTATTGTAATTATTGTAATGAATTATTAAAACTAATTCTTAATTTCTGAGGAAATGTGGGGGAGGATCCACTATTAAAAGCATTGCTTGTAATTTGTGGATCCCCCAGGGAAAATAAAATTGTTTCAAATTGTGCCTACGAAGACTTGGAAACACACAAAACAGTGTTATAGAACAACAAACATGAAACGACAAGGAAAAGGAAAACAGATATAAGAAAAAGGAAAAGGAAGAAGGAAGAAGGAAAAGAAAAAAAAAAGGGGGGGGGGGGAGCAGAACAAATCATGACCGAAAAAGGAGGTAGTTATATTGGTGATTCTGGCAGGTTATCATAAGACCAAATAAATATTCAATTAATTGAGCAGATGATGAAGGCCTAAATGAAAAAAATAAGAAGATATCAGCTGTTTTCAGGTGATTATTGTATATTACTATAAGATTTGAGCAAAAATATTTTTAGTTTTTAAAAAAAAAGAATTTAGGGATGGACTACTTTTAATATCTTCACTTTAAAAATTCCAAAATCTAGGACCATCATACATGAATGTCTTCTTCGCTAATAAAGTCCTAAAGAGTGGTAGGTGAAACTCGTTAGACCGTCTAGTTGGGTAATCATGAAATGACCGACTTGGGGGGAACATGGCATTAAATATATGTGGAAGGGTCTTTCTACTGTAGTTATACATAAATTGTCCCAAATGAAATAGATACAGGGGGTCGTTTCATCAAATCAACTCCATGACAGTCATAAATGTTGTCGGCGATCTACGGAAATGTCATGGACCTGAAAAACTGTTTCACGAAGACATGATAAACGACAACTCAATGATATCGATACTCATCGGCGAAAAACATAGTCTATATTACAGTCCATTGGAATTATCGTCAATTACTCAAACAGATTTTGAGGCTCAGTTATTCCCAGACTATTTCAAAATGTAAAAAAATGGCAGCGAAGATGAATGCTGGTGATACAAACATCCCGTTTACAGTGTAGTAAAATCACGCAAAACCGTTATAACGGTTTAGCTTTATATTTGCTGATTGTTACGTAAGCCCCGCACAGCAAGGTCGAACGGTCCAGCGATTTTCCTAGTCTCTTATTAGTCGTTCGCCCGTATTTGACCCAAGTGTTGTGCATACTGAAAAGGAAGACAGAGAAAAGACAAACAAAGAAATACATAAGGAAAAAAGGAAGACAGAGAGAAGAAAAACAAAGAAATACATAAGGAAAAGGAAGACAGAGAGAAGAAAAACAAAGAAATGCATAAAGAAATAAAAAGAAGATATAAAGAATAAAAACAAAGAAATACATAAGGAAAAAAGAAGATATAAAGAATAAAAACAAAGAAATACATAAGGAAAAAGGAAGACAGAGAGAAGAAAAACAAAGAAATACATAAGGAAAAAAGAAGAGTGAAGAAAAACAAAGAAATACATAAAAAAATAAAAAGAAGATATGGAGAATAAAAACAAAGAAATACATAAGGAAAAAAGAAGATGGAAGAAAAACAAAGAAATACATAATGAAAGGAAGACGGAGAGAAGAAAAACAAAGAAATACATAAGGAAAAAAGAAGAGCGAAGAAAAACAAAGAAATACATAAAGAAATAAAAAGAAGATATGGAGAATAAAAACAAAGAAATACATAAGGAAAAAAGGAAGACAGAGAGAAGAAAAACAAAAAAATACATAAGGAAAAAAGAAGAGCGGAGAAAAACAAAGAAATACATAAGGGAAAAGGAAGAGAGAAAAAACAAAGAAATACATAACAAAAAAAAGAAGATAGAAGAGAAACAAAGAAATACATAAAGAAATAAAAAGAAGATATGGAGAATAAAAACAAAGAAATACATAAGGAATAAAGAAGACAGAGAGAAGAAAAACAAAGGGATACATAAGGAAAAAAGAAGAGCGAAGAAAAACAAAGAAATACATAAAGAAAAAAGGAAGATATGGAGAATAAAAACAAAGAAATACATAAGGAAAAAAGAAGATGGAAGAAAAACAAAGAAATACATAATGAAAGGAAGACGGAGAGAAGAAAAACAAAGGAATACATAAGGAAAAAAGAAGAGCGAAGAAAAACAAAGAAATACATAAAGAAATAAAAAGAAGATATGGAGAATAAAAACAAAGAAATACATAAGGGAAAAAGAAGAGAGAAGAAAAACAAAGAAATACATAATGGAAAAAGAAGAGAGAAGAAAAATAAAGAAATAGATAAGGAAAAAAAGAAGACAGAGAGAAGAAAAACAAAGAAATACATAAGGAAAAAAAAGAAGACAGAGAGAAGGACAAAGAAATACATAAGGAAAAAAAGAAGATAGAAGAGAAACAAAGAAATACATTAAGAAATCAAAATAAAACAGAGAGAAGAAAAAAAAAGAAATACATTAAGAAAAAAGACAGATGGAGGAAAAACAATTGAATACATAAGAAAAAGAAGACAAGAGAGAAGAAAACAAAGAAATTCATCAGAAAAGAATGAAGATAGAGAGAAGAAAAACAAAGAAATACTATAGTACTGCTGCCACGCCAGCCGTGTTGGTCATCATACACACGTGGATATTTGACAAACAACGACTGTCATTGCATCTATCAGGCGTTCTTTTCAGCTGCTTGCAAAAGATGAATTATGATTTTGATTGATTTATAGCAAAACGCCACGGGGAAAAAAAATTCGGCGCGGATAGATTGATCAAGTATAAATTTTTCTTTAAAAGTATCGTATTTTGCAGCCGTCCCTTTGCTTTTAAAGCCGTCCCTGTGAATTTAAAGATTGAGAACGCATCTTGGAATCGTTTATGCCTTCTCCATTCACATAGGGTTTGCGTGCAAATTCTCTTGCACAGTGGAGCGCGGAGAGTGATCTCCTGGTAATCGATTAACTATTTTGACGTCAATTTATTACGGGTTTGCGTTATAACGGTTTTGCGTGATTTTACTACACTGGTTTATATGAAAAGATGTGTTACTTATGGCATCTTAGAATTTATAAAATTGAGAAAACTCGAGGAGTATGTACAGGCGCGGATCCAGGATTTCTTAGGGGGGGGCCCAAATTTCAAATCATGTGAGCTACATATTGCTACAATAATGGTGACAAATGGCGTATCTGACGCTCGATCTCGGGGGGGGGGTGCAAAAGCATATAAAGGGCTTTCACTCCCGCCGGAAGAACATTCTGAAATTTTTAAAGTCCATACAGATCATATTATAATGACTAAAGTTTCTAAATTTCGAAAGAAAATATTTACAATTTGACACCTATGATTTCGAGGGGCTACTTATTCATCTTTTGTTCGGTAATAACTAACGTCTGTTTCTGATGGTGTCATTATGGTCATGTACGCTAACTTCCTCGAAATCCGCCCTAAACACTGAGTTTCGTGAATCCTTATTAGCATGCGTCGGCTCTTGCAGGAAGCCAGGAGCCGTACTAAGGGCTCATTACTGTGGCAAATCATTACTCCTCGGCGACAGTCGGCGAAGATATCAAACAGTTATGTATCTGAAAAGACTGAAATGGCATATACTGTAAATCAAATTTCAAAAGGAACAGCACTAATATTTTTTGTGCAAACCAGTCATTAATTGTCGTACGAGATAATAAAGACAATATCGGACACGGTAATGGTATTATGATTCAAAAATAGACTTTATTGATATGCCCTATATGCATTATATCTATTAAGGAAAATCGCACCTGAAATTGCATCATGTGCACTATAAGTTCCAAACGCTTTCTTTCATACAGTAAAAGTACGAAAAAGTTCCACAAGCTGGTATGCATACTATTACACAAGATGTAATAAAACAATAAGTGTAATTATAATGATACACTTACATGCCAAAGCATGATCATTATTGCGTTTCTTTGTGCCTGTAAAAAAATAATACTAATATAATATCCATGCAAAATTTTACTGTTAACATGAATATTTTGAAGAAATGTTAAAATTTGATTTTCCACTATATTGTTGAAAATAGGTGGAAATATCATCAACAGTATCTAAACGTCTTAAGGATAACCGTTGACATGATTAAAACCAAAAGTGGTTGGCTTGTACATATTTGTATTACTGTATAAAAGGTTAAACAAATGTTTAAAAAAAGAAGAGAGTATTCCAGTATTCCACAAGAATGGCAAGGCGTTTCACTAAGAAAAATCGCACCTGAAATTGCATCATGTGCACTATAAGTTCCAAACACTTTCTTTCATACAAGTACAAAAAAAGTTCCACTGGCTAGTATGCTGTATGCATACTATTTCATTAGAGATATGACGCTTTTATTGAACGATGTTCAAGATGACAGCTAATAGCTGATACATGATGAATTATAAAAGCATAATTCAAATATACATAGGACAAGAATGATAAAAGATACACAGCAAAAGCAATAGGCCTTGTAATCCAGCCAAAAGTGGGAGTTATAAACTGAGGCAGACTCAGAGAACCCTAGATCGAGTCTGAGTCACGTCTTTTAGATGGTGATATTAAAGGTCGGTCCCAGACGTAAATAATCATATCTGATTGATACACGTCTGTAAAAAAACCAATTCAACATTTCAAAATAGATAAATAAACAATGTGAGGTCATTCAACTGCATCAAACGACTAGGAAGACAATGTGATTAAATTTTGAAGTAGGTCAAAACTGAAGGGTCACAGAGGCCAAGTTATTATGAAATTACAAAAAAAAAAAATTAAAAAAAAAAGGGCGGAGGCATGATAGGCAGTCGCATTTATCTTGTTGATATATAGATACAAAGAACTAGGCGTTGTGGCGTGCGCCTGTAATCCAGCAAATAGTGAAGGTTATGGGGGGGGGGGGTGGAAGGCCCTTTTGGCGCCCGGCATCCTTCCTCCCATTTTCATTTTGTCTTCCTATTTTTTCCTTTTCTCTCCTCTCCCCCTTTCCCTTCTTTTCCTTCTCTCTTTCCCTCTTTGTTCTTTCTAATTTCCTTCCTGCTCCCTCTCTTCCTCTCTCTCTCTCTTTGCGAGGGGGGGGGAGGGGAGGCCCTTTCGGTCCCTGGACTCTCCCCCCTTTTCTTCCTCTTTCATTTCATTTTTTTTTCTTTTCCCATTCTCTCCTCTTTCCCTTCCCCTTCCTTCCCTCTTTTTGGCCGGGGAGGGGGAGGGGGAGGGAGAACGGAGAGGCAAGGTCCTTTCGGCCCCCCCCCCCCGGCCTCCGCGCTTCTCCCTCTTTTAATTTTTTCTTCCTTTTTCACTTTTCTCTCCTCTCTCCCTTTCCCTTCTTTTCCTTCTCTCTTTCCCTCTTTTTTTCTTCTTTCTACTTTCCTTCCTGCTCTCTCTCTCTTTTTATGGGGGGGGGGGGGGAGGCAACAGGCAACACTACACCCTGGGAGGTAAGGCCCTTTCGGCCCCGGACTCCTTCCACTTTTTTGCCTTCTTTTTTCTCTCTCTCCCCCCCCCCCTTCCTTCACTGTTTTTGGGCGAGGGGGGGGGGGGGAGGCAAGGCCCCTTCAGCCCCCGGCCTCTTTCTTCCCCTTTTCAAATTTTCTTCTTCTTCTTCTTCTTCTTCTTCTTCTTCTTCTTCTTTTCCTTTTCTCTCTTCTCTCCCTTTCCCTTCTTTTCCTTCTCTCTTTCTCTCTTTCCCTCTTTTTTAATGGGGGGGGGGGGGGCCGGGGGGCCCGAGCCCCTGCCCCCCCCCCCTGGATCCGCGCCTGTATGTATAGCTCTGTACGAATCTAGATTTGTAGGTAACAGGATACCGTAATTGACTAATTATGGAATGAAGACCCAAATCGTGTACACTTTAGAGAAAATGATTAAATTAAGATATTTTATGGCCTAATTTTTAATATTTATTCATTAAAAGATACATATAATATCATTCATATCAAAGCATTGCGTGAAAATGGAAAATATAGCGAAAATACATACGTGATAAATTGCCGTCGTTCACATGGGTCTGTATATACAGACTGTTCCATATTCGATGCTGATTCTGTGGTAGATGGATGTGGATATTTTAAATATTAATCTCATTTACTTATTGGGGGGTCCAGAAGCCATAAGAACATATTGTCCGTCTGTACAATATCATAATACGAACATTAGTAATACTATTTGATAAAGGAATGATAAAGGATAGTGCTTGGAGATCAGGAAATAAAAGTTCTCTTAATTTACATTTATTTTTTCGCAGCCCATAGACTAACTAAAAGCTGGCTTGTGATGGCGTTCTAAAAAGATATGACAGGTTTGGAGTACCGACAAGTCACTTGTCAGCGAAGTTGTCGCTGGTCTTGGCAAAGGCGGCTTTGTGAAACACTTAGCGGACAAGTTGAGCGACAGTGTCGAGATGTCCCTGATCTTGTCGTTATGGCGGTTTGATGAAACGACCCCCAGGTCATTTATTTTTGATAGTCTGCTATCAACAAATAACGGGTTTGTGTGTGATTTTACAAGATATTTCACTCTAAGTATGTCATATTTCGAAAAATTGTCGTCCTTATGTAAATAACCACAAAATATCAAGCTATAGATTCCATCTGACCCTGAATCGTGTATATATGGGCTTTTCATCGAGTCCAGCCATGCGTATCGAGCTTTTAGTAAACATCGAACTTGCAGTCGACAATCAAATGTGCGATGCGCACTTGATTGTCGACTGCAAGTTCGATTCAGATTCGATTTTGCATATATGGAAAATCTGATTCATTTTACGGCGGAACTGTGATTTATAAAAGTTAGTGGCAGGAACATTATGGAAGTTCATTCTGGACACCTGTTTCTTGTGACATAGTACGTATGTACTAGGAATTACATGGAAGGTAAAATGCGAGACTTTAATTTCCTTGCCAGTTCTGTTATTTGACGCCCCCATTGACAGCCTTAACCCTTTCAGTGTCATAGGCCATTTTCCCCACCAAAACTCTAATTTTGCATGTAATATCTTTGGACAAATAAAACTTTGTCTTCTTCCTTTGATTTTGAAATAGTTTATTGAATAGATCTTGAAGTTACATATAATGGAACAATGCTAGCATGAAGATACAACATGAAGAAAGAAAAAAATGCCTAATTGAAAACTTGTCTCCCAGAAATTTGTTTGTAATAAATGTTTGTAAACTTGGTGGCACCAATAGGGTTAATATCCAACTTCTTATTACATAGAAACAAATTATCATTTTGCTACTGTAATGATTACTTAGTCACTTTGGTATTAGAATTTAGAAGAGTAGTAGGACGGCCAAAGGAGACGTAAAGAAAAGGTTTATATAGCAAAGGAAATGTTAAAAGAGCCAGAACAACCTTATTAAGTTTTTAAGTATTGGATCTAATGCAAAAACTGATATATCTGGAGAGAAGCAATGCGGAAATGCTGACAAATTATAATCTACCGATTCGCCCGACTGTCCCTGCAACAAACTAGTGTTTGCATAGTATGTGCTCCATCGTCGTGCAGGAATGCAGACAGTAATGTTCCATCAGCATAACAATATGATACTAAAATGCCACCTCCGTTGGGGAAGAAAAAAAAATGCATTGCAACTAAACAACGGGTTAGCTCCTTCAGCTTTCTCATTTCACATGATTAAAGTTAGATGTCTCCTTGTTTATTGTTGGAATAATTTCTTAACTCTTACCGTCAAAGGGGCCCGTTTGCTATACACTCTTAAAAAAGTTGGGCAAAAAATGCCCAATTTTTAACCAACACTGGGCAACATACTGTCCACACAACTTTTGGTTAAAATTTGCCCAACTGATGTTGGGCAATCCATTTACTATGTTGTTGGGCAAATTAAATTGCCCATCAGTTGGTGACCCATTAGATTTTACCCAACTCTACAATTGCCCAACTGTTGGTTATATTCTCAGTTGGGTAATTATTGCCCAACCAATCTTACCCAATAGGATTGCCCAACCCTCTATTTGTTCAGCTGTTTGGTAACAAATATCATGTGGTTGGGCAAATTCAGCTGCCCAATTTATTGTTTCCTTTTTCCTCCAACCTAGGTAAAAAAAAAAATGAAATCTGCTTGTTACGTCCTTCTGGGTCTTAACCTAATCAATCCTATTTTAAGCTATCCTATCCTATATCTTAACCTATCCTATCCTAGTCCTATCCTATCCAGTTAGTGCAAACTAGTGCAAGCTCTTATATACCCCTTATATTTTTTTATGCATTCGGTGACAGTTAGTAAATCGGGCCACCCCAAACCATACGCTACTAAAAATTCATGAATATTCATATAAGTGTTTTCCCCAATATTGGGTAAAAATATTTACCACAAGTTGGGCAAAAGCGAATTTCTAACCAACCATCAGTTACCCAACAAAATTTACCCAACTGGCAAAGGAAATGTGACAAAATTACACAACTACAGGGCAACAAGTACCCAACCCATAATTACCAAATACTGTTGGTAAATATATGCCCAATATTTAGGTAAAAAGTATTGACCAATATTGGTTACACCACTCGAGTGTCCAGTTGGTTAATAATAGCCCAGAATTGGGAATATTTTTAACCAACCAGCAGTTACCCAACTAAATTTACCCAACATTTTAAGAGTGTAGGACATGCAGCTATTCTCTGTAAACGTCATCATTTAATTCAAAACTCAGAATTGAAGTAAAATTATAACAATATTTTAACAAAAAATTACATGTTTATTCAGTCAGTCCGCAGCTTCTTTTGCGGAATTCCTAATCATGCAGGAGCGAAGATTATGAATATTCATGAGCAGAAGAGTATTCTAGTAAACTGCCAACACTTCGCTGTTTCTGAACGGATTTTACGATTTTTGTCACAAATGAAAGGGGAATGATAATTCTACCAATTTCAATTAAAAACCGAGCAGTCTGATGAAGAAGACTTTTAAATTGTTTTTAGATCATTTAAGAGTGAAAGTAATCGACATAACCTTGAGGAAAAAATGGGGAAAATATTGGTCAGATATCTTGCATCAAGTGATTTCTTGGATCATTAGAATTGTGAAAGAGTATTCTTTTAGAACTGACCAAACACCTGATGATTTAGCTTTTATACAAGTCAGCAGTTCTGCATAAACAAGCCGATAAAAATTATTTCCCATCCAAAATATCCAAGATCGTGCCGATATTTGTTATAACCTTATTAACTCCAATGCGTGTAATTAAATTCAGGACAAATTTACGTAGTATAATTGTGAGTACTGTAACTTTCTTGGGGTCCAATTTGGTGTCAAATGATCGTTTCAATAATAAGTTATTGAATTGTGAAAATTGTGTTGCTTTCTATAAAGTAGTCAAATGATATTGTCAGGATTATGTAAACATGCCCATTGTCTATCTGCGCCTGTTTGAGAGCTTGTACGAGGTATTTGTGTAATTAACACCCATTGTCCATTTGCGCGTGTTTGAGAGCTTACGAGATATTTGTGTAATTCCCACATGAATGGTAAATTACAGCGTGGCAGCCACATAGCCCAGATACCTAACAAGCCCCTCTATCATATGTCTTGTCGAACAGGTGCAGATGGACAATGGGCGTGTTCACATAATCCTCACAATATCATTTGTCTACTGTTGAGAAAGCAATACAGTTTTCACAATTCAATTGTACCCCAAGAAAGTTACAATACTCAAAATTTTACTACCTAAATTTGACCTGAATTGAATTACACACATTGGAGTTATTTAGGTTACAATACAAAAAAGGGGTTTTCACTACATCAAGAGCGTTTTGGGCAGCAAAGCTTGGTTTAGGGGCACTTTGGTGTTTTTTGAGGGGCGTGTTACACCTCCTTCCCGATTGAATTTTTTGTCCGTTTTCATAATTCTGTAATGTACATGCATACCTCTTCCATCTGCCATTCTTTCGTCCACGGGCCTTAAGTCAGTTTGTCAGTTTTTGTGTTTTGGTAATGTATAGTCGTACACCTTCTTTCTGACAAAGTCTGGCGCATATGTTAGATGGGTTGAAATCGACCCAACCTTGGAGCCCTTTTCAGGGGCTCTCGGGGCAAACCCAGCGGCTTCGTTCGAGCTGACAAGCTTTTTGTGAATGACATATGTAAAATGGGGTGACTATTTTGGGACAGGCTCCCAGACTATGTCCTTCTATGTCTCCCGCTCGCGTTTTTTTCTTCCCCCTCGTAGACAAGCGACGCCAAAGTCTATGGAATTGAAGTGACAATACGGTTTATTTTGTCAAGACTAGTCGGTATGCATATTCATGAAAAACAAATTGTAGGGATTTAATAAAATGAGCTCACCAAAGCAGTTCTCATGAAGGGATCCCGTGTTCGAATCTCGTCAGGGTTAGGGTTAGGGGTAGAAATTCAATATTGAAATTAAAAAAGGGTGAAACTTTCAGAAAATACAAATCTTATAGTTGTAGTCTCTCTCAAAGTATTCAAAATGGGGTTTCTGGCGTCGCTTGTTTACCCCCCAAAAAGCCACCCGCTCTATTGTCTCCTCTTCCTCTTCTCTCTGCCTCTGCCTACCTCTGTGTATCTCTTTCACCACTTCTTTCCCCATTTCCTCCCTGTCTCTTTCTGTCTGCTCATCTTCTTCCCCATCCTTCTCATAACTGCTCTTACTCTCACTCTCTCCCTCTCTATCTCTCTCTCTCTCTCCCTCCAACCCCTTCCCTTGTCCCATCTCCCTCTTCTCTCCCTTTCTCTGTGCCTGCATGTCTGTCTTTCTGTGTGTCTCTGTCTGTGTATTTGCCTGTCTCTCTATCCATTCCCTCCTCTCATTTCATCCTGCCTCTCCGCCTCTCGCTCACGCTATATCTTCCCCGTTCATCTCAATAACCTCTATAGATTTCTCACTCCATTTCTCTATACCCCATCCTCTCCCTCTTCAGCCCCTCTCTCTGTTGAGCCTTCCGGCCCTTAACTCTCTCTCTCTCTCTCTCTTTCTCTTTCTTTCTCTCTCTCTCTATCTCTCGCTCTCATCTCTCTCTTCTACGAACTGTTAATTGATTTGATCAAATTATTCCGAGTAAAAAAAAAAAAAAATCACAAAATATTGTATCTATAATATTGAATGATTTTTGTCATCAAACCTTATGTAATCCCAATCAGTTAAAAATTTAAAGAAATGCCAGAAACTGCAGTGTTGACTAATTATAATCTTTGGCGTATTGTTGAGCTTTGAATACATTGATCAAAATCTTTAAAAGAATTGGGACCCACTATTCTAAAACTATACTGCAAAAAGCAAAATACGAAGGGGGACTCGTTTTCCAAGTCCACTGTGCCCTGTTGCATAAAACTCTTGACATAAATCTCGATCGTGACATAAATCTCCGCAAAAAGCTATGTCATTGACATTTATGTTTATGTCGTAATTCGGGTATTTATTTCATGAATCATGACATAAATCATGACATAAAAGTTTTATGCAACAGATGTCATAAACTTCATGTCTTCATGTATATTAAGAAGGTCATGACACGAGAAACAGATAGCCGAACCCGTCAAGACATGCAAATAAATCGTTACCATATTCTCCCGCACTATGCAGACCAGATCAGGAAATTTGGAATTTTAAGCATCAAATTTATTTGATACCTTCATCGATATTTTTTGGTAAGACCAAGTGAGCTCCCTATATGCTTCCTTCTCCATTTGGAGAGAGGAGATCTGCATCTATTTATTGCTGATTGCGGTAGGGGGCCGCAATTAAGTGTTTTAACATTACCATACCACAGTCACACTAACAAGACCGACGCCAGACCGACAACAGACCAAACAAAACATTACATTGCCACCAATGGCCAAGAATCGGTCGGGCTGGAGTCGGTGTGGAGTCGGTTTGGCGGTGTGACTGTGGTATTAGGAGTACGAGGTTATAATTATAACCCTTTACACAGGATGAGTGGTCTAAGGTTAGGGTTATTAAGTATAGTCTTTGGTCATTGGTCATTTGGTCATTTTGGCAACCTTTTGGCCAAAAATGACAATTTAAGTCATTTTTTTGTCCAAAATCTGATACATTTTAGAGTAGGTTATGACTTTCAGATGTGATGCAAAAATGCGTGTTAATTCCAGGAAAATCAAGTCATTTAATGTATTCCTTCCGTTTTTGGCCATTTGGGCCACCTTTACCCACATTTACCATTCGCATAACTCGGAATTAGTGAGCAGTAAGGTTTTCATTGGGCTTTCTTAAGCCCCTTTCACAATTGGTCTGCGACCATTTTGCGACCGCCTGCAACAGATTTTTCGGGGTGTTGCACGACCGATCGCTTGGTGTCTTGCGACCACTCGCATTCGTTGCAGGCGGTCGCACGAACCTGAGGCGGTCGTGACTGGTCGCATCTGAACTTTGAACATGCTCAAAATCCAGACACGACCAGATGCGATCGATTCACTCGCATTAGGTCGTACGACCAGTCGTGCGATTATCGTATGAGTGTTGCACAACGTTGCACGATTAGAGTTCGCACGACTGGAGGTCGTGCAACACTCGCACGTGCGCTAGCGACCTATAGCGACCAGTCTTGCGAATGGGTGCGATTGTGCTAAGACCATGAGACTGTTGCACGACCGATCGCAGCACATTTTACAACGTTGTACTACCATTGCACGACTGTATGAGACTGTATGCGACTATTCCTCGGGGGTATATATAGGGGGACTATGGAGATGATCCTCTGCAACAGGGCCCTCCTCTAACAACTTTCTCTTCTTTGTAACTTTCTTCTTTGGCATCTTGACTATTAAGAAGGCCAACTTGAAACTGACTACCGGTCAATTGTCGAGGGGGTTTTTATACCCCACGCCACTCACACGAATACTCTCACGACCACTTGCACCGGTCTCATTCAATCGCACGAGCGATCGCATGGTCTCACATCCACTCGCACGACCATGCAATCGATCGTGCGACTATTGTGATTGGCGTCAAGCCACTCGCAATCACTCGTGCAACACTCGCATGTGAACGCAAGACCACTCGCACGAGCATATGCGAGCAAATGCGACTTACTCGTGCAACGGTCTCTTCTAGTCGCCTTTGTTTTACGACCGCTGTTGCATTTGTGAATGCCTTTCTGCGACCTGATGAGATCGATCGCGATTGAAGCCTGTTGCAGCCTGTCGTGCGACCAAATGGTCGCAAACGGTCGCAGACCAATTGTGAAAGGGGCTTTAACAAATAAAAAATTTTAAAGTTTATCCTATGTAAATTTGTGCGCTGATTCCCACAATCTTTGTCGTATTGACCATACTCATGACATTTTGGCTATATTGGTCACACTTTTGGGCCAAAAATTACCAACAATAACATTCGTTCTTTGTCTGAAATCAGATCAAAGTTTTAATCTGAATCATTTGTAGGCATGGTCAGTGGCGGATGCAGGGGGGGGAGGGGCAGGCTGGCGATTTTTTTTCTCACTAAACCCCCCCCCCCCCCCCCCCCCCCCCCCCCAATGAGCGACTTTTCAAGGGCTGGCGAGAAGAAAAAAAATCCAAGCAGTTTCCGCTCTTGACGTCAAGGTCTAGTTACTCCACTGGCCCCCTCCATCACAAAATCCTGGATCCGCCACTGGGCATGGTAGGTGGTTTTTGGCATCCAAATTCTAATTAGATATGGTTGATGATTTCATAGCAATCTATTAATCAGATGTATCTTAACCATTTTGACCATTTCGGTCACATCGACCATTCGCATGACTTCTATTAGAAACTCAGAATTAGTGAGCAGGAAGGTTTCCACCTGTCCACTGGGCTTCCTCTCCAAATAAAATTTTAATGGGGAAGTTTTAGAAAGAATACACAATATTTGCATAAGTTTTTCTTACATATTGACTGGTGAGGGTCTGTTCAATAGACCGCTCCTGTAATGTATACAAATTTATGCACATATATTCTCTGAGCACCTAGTGACGAGCTATTCCATTAACCTGCTATTTATAAATGAGCCTCAATGCTTGGAATCCAGTTTGCGTACATTATTTGTTGCTATGTCCGGCAAGCCTCCGCCAAGCTTTCAGGTTGTCAAAAACAACCTTTGTTTGAAAGGTATGTATAAAATTTGCATACATGACCGAAGCGGTCTATTGGATGACACCGTGAGTATCGACAAGACTTTACAGTTGAGTAAGCACCGGCTAATTTTGAAACTGCTAAGTTAGACATTGGAGCAACGTGCATGTCAGGTAGCTTAGCTGCTATCCATAATTGACATGAGATATTATTAGGTCTTTAACCTTAGACCTAGCCATTCACACTCCTCAGTGACATATTTAAAAATTGATTAAAAATATTAAAATAGTGGGGAAAATCCCCCCCCCCCCTTCCTCAACGAGGGCATGTAGTATTCCAACAATTCGCATCATGTACACCAAATTGCATTCATCTTATTCCTGGACCTTCAACAGGAGCTATGCAAGCTTGTCCAAGGACATCTGTATGTATCTATAGTTTTACCTCAATACTGGAATATGCGAAATAGTTTAACTGAAGCATTCAAACAGTACGTAGAATTTAATTGTGGATTTCAAACCTGAGTGGATTGTAGCAGTATTTATGAATTACTAGTTTCAACAGCACTCTTTTGACAGGATTTGGCAAGGGAACCAAAGATTAGATTTCGTAACGGACATGACATTCAGACATTATTTTGGTTATTCAAGAAAGTTTTAAGGAAAAAAAGTCCGAAAACATATTTTAGTAAGTGCATCAGACACATATGACTATTAAGAAAATTCCACAGTAATTCCTCTGAACAGTTAAAGATAAAATGGACTCCTTGTAACCGTAACGGACATGACACAAAATAGACAAGAATTTCCTGAAAAATCTGTAGGTTTTGGGATTCATTGAGTCTAATTTAGGTTTTAACCGAAATTTATAATCATACTCTTAAACAAAAATATAGTTTGTGAAACGATTAGACTGAACATTCCCTTGTCAGAGCTAAAATGTGGCGTACTGAAGGCTTGTTATAAATAACTTTGCTTTAAAATATTCATAGGCTCATTCAAACTTTATATCAGTAATCTTTGTTCCATTCACAACAATTTAAAACCGAAAAAAATCAAATCTGAAATGCTTGTGGCGTGAAATAATGAGACCTAAAGATAGTCGCAACATTTGTTTTTGAAAAGGAAAATGATACCTCAATGTACTTCAATCTACTAATCAAGTTAAAGGGCTTGCTAAACTGTTTTGTTTGATGCTAAATATGTCATGGTAGCACATATGTTTCTGGAGTTATCGCCAATTTTATAATTATTGGCATTTTCAGTGGAATTGCCCTCTTCTCTACGTGTTAAGCATTTCTCCCTGTACTTTTCTTCTTTCTTATGATGTTTGCAGCTACAGTGACAAGTCCAAATTTGATAGCCAGGCACCGGCATTATCTGAAACAAGGTGGACTTCCTTGATGCGTCCTGAAATTCTTTTCGGCACGCAGTCACTGATGATATGCAACAAGGTCTGGTCTGGGTGACAGTTGCATGCTCCACTTGTGGAGCTTGTGCCAAGTCCTGGCATGTTCGGCTAATTCTGCTAAGATAGGTCCACTGACGTCGGCTCAAGGTGGAACCGGGTAGTCTGGCAGTTGGATCTACAACAAGGTCTTTGTTGCGGTAGTGCACACTTTCCCATCTCCACTAGTTGTTGGACAGATGTCCAGAAGGGCTTACGTGACTTCAGTCGAAATCTAGACAGATTTCCATGGTCCTCGTGGATTGGAACGGTAGGGTTCGCTTCATTGCCGTCAAATTCCCGTGTGGTCCTCGTTCCAGCGTACTTCAGGAGGTGGTCTCTTTGAAAGTACCGGAAGTCAGTGAAGAGCGCTGAATTTCAGGGTTCCACTAATTATCCTCATTGAAGAGTTAAGGATGGTTAAGAGTAAAGGTCAATGTAATTGGTATGGCAGCTCTCAGCCCACACACGCAAACAGTATACCGCAGAAGAGTACGCAAGGGCAAGACATGATGTCCGGAGAGTACTTTACTTGCATTGGAGCCCCAGCCAGTCCCCGCCAGCTGTCGAATGATTTTCACTCTCGATTTGATCTTATCAGCAACCCCTTTTAAAGTGTTCACAATACGCGAGGCTGCGATCTAATGTTACCAAAGATATGTGGGGTACTTCTCACTCATTACTGGTTTGCCACAGAAAGACACCTGTAGTTCACTGTTGACCAGTAGAGTGCTAAGATGAAAGGCAGTGACTGTAGTTTCGGATGGGTTTAGGGGCGCAGGTGCGAATACTTGAAATAATTCTCCATCGCACGTAGATCATCCGTTAGAGTGTTGCTGACATCGTCAAGGTTATCTGCTTGAGTAGCTAGAGCGAGGTCATCTGCATAAGCAAATTTTTCTTGAGCTGGTGCAGGGCATGTCGTTCACATAAATGTTAAAAAGCATCGGAGCCAGGACAGATCCTTGAGGAAGACCGTCATTCAATGTCCTAGTGATACTAACTTGGTCACCTAGTAAAACCATGTACCTACGGTTACTGAGGATTAACGAGAGTAGCCGAATAGTTGCTTGACATTTGAAGATCTTGGCAGCTTTCAGGAGGAGTCCCTGGTGCCACACATTATGATAAGCTGATGCGAGATCTATGAGTGCAACACCTGTCTCTAGAGAGTGCCGATAACCTGTGTTAATGTAGGTGGTGAGAGCGCGAGGAGCTGGTCTGTACAGTTTCTCCCAGGTCTGAAGCCAGCTTGTTCCTTGGGGAGGGCTGGCTGGTTCCACAAGTGGAGACATTCTCATCATCATTAATCGTCAAACAGTTTGTAGGATGTGTACAGGAGCGAGATAGTTCGGTAGTCAGCTGAGTCATCAGCAGGTTTCCCTGGATTGAGTGTGGCTATTACTTTACTCCCTCTCCACACTGAAGGTATGATCCCTGAGGAATGGATCGAGGTGAAAAGAGCAGCCAGCCACTCACGTCCAAGAGGTCCCAGGTTTTTCAGGAATTCTGGGTAAATTCTGTCCACCATTGCAGCTTTTTTAGTCTTGATAGCAGAGTGTGTGAAATTAAGATCATAAGATCATAAGATCAGGAAGTACTAGAGGGGCCACCAAGAGGTTTGAACACATTAAATTTTGTAATAGTACAATCTCCCATCTTCACAGTTGTTATGAAAACCTTACTTGAGCTCGATTGAAGGAGGATGGAAAAGTCAGTCAGGTTGTGTTTGCCCTTTGCAATGCCGTACTTCGCATGATGCACTCAGATACGAGCTTAAAGCCGTAGATGCGAAGTTTTGGAGGCACTAAGCGTCATCAGTGATATGCGTCTCTTGTAAAAGAAGGATGTCAACGTCATGGTCCATGGCGGATCTTGATATGTAGTCTTGGCTCGCGACATTCCTTCATGTCCTTCCACATGGAGTTGGTAGATGCGGAGAGTCTCCCCAATGCTTCGGGAGAAATTGACCTGAAAAGGGCCGTTTGTAGGTAGATGTGAAGAGTTCATCTTGTGGAGTAGTGCTGTAAACGTCAATTTGTTGACATTAGTAGAAACAGGGTGGAGCACGTGAAAGTTGTCATCTCCCTGTATTACTTTCTTTCCACATGCTAAAGATAAAAATGTACATTGTCCAGGAAAATACAAACTGCAACTGATGGGGGTGGTGGCGGTGGTGGTGGTGTTTTTTTTTTTTTTGTCGTTTATTTATTATTTTTTTTAATGTTTTTTTTTTCTAATGATTATTATTTTTGTTGGGGGTGGGGGTTCTAGGGATATTTTAAGATTAAGGATATTAAATGAAACTATTCAGTGACACTTCTCATCGATAATTCCGCTAACAAAACAGATACCTGACAGGCTGACACTTACTTGAATTTTTTTCTTATTTCAAAGTTTAAAAATTAGCCAGTACTCACTCAACCGAACACATTTGTCGATATTTATCGTGTAATCTGCTTGAATTTAACCTAACCAATCAACACACAAACAAAATTCATCCGGGATGTTGAACAATTTTCATTTTGAAGGATTTTTTTTCCAACTGCGTACTTTTTTTATACGCACAGTAGAGAGAAAGATTGTTAGGTGATGTCGAGTGAAAACCTGTGTTATTATTTGCAAGTTGTATGGTGAAATGCATAATTCTGTGCATTGAGCTAGCTGTGATGTAATAAAGAGGCCCAAGAAAAGTTTGGAGGAACTTTATAGATCGGGACTTAATCGCTTTGCAGAAAAATAGGGGAAATGTTCAAACGTGTATCACGATATATATATATTTACATCAATCAATTGATCATATGTTCATGTATAGACCCATCCTCCTCTACAGAAGTCAATATACATTCACATGTCATGGGATAGCTGCTTCCTCCAGTTTCTGATCTCGCAGAATCATCTCTTATTTCATAGGATTTTTTTTCCAATGTATGAAAAGTCCCCTTGTGGCGGTCATTTTGAAAATGGACGTCATACTTTGTCCTCGGAACAGAATATGAGATAACTCTACAAATCATTCTCATTTGTTTATATTACACATACGTGGCAAATTTAAACGACGGTCCACAAGACCGACACCCCATGAGACAGAAAATGGCTGTCTAGTGAAAAGTTGACAGAAGGCCCACGATACAAATACAAACATGTTGGTCTCGTGGGCTGTTGGTCTACTGGGATGTCCCGTACTGTATAGTTATACCGCTCCAACAAGAAGAGGGCTTGCTTTTGCAAATAGTTGAGTGGGGGGGGGGGGGGGATCACTGTAATGTCCCCTTGCGCCACCCCTGTGTTTACTTCCCACATGAAATGTAAAGTCACAAAGACCCAGAAAAAACTCACTTTTCTTCTTGCCCATTCGGGTGGGACACCCAGTATACATCAATGCGTCGTCGTTTTTACGAACCGACGAATCCGTGCACGTTAGGCAGAAACGTGAATTGGCGGGAAACGAATTTATAGATTTAGGTGTTCTTAGGGTTTATTGCCACTTGGTCTAATGCCAACTGGTCTAATAGCCAAATGGTCTAACATCATTCGGTCTTATATCAGTTGGTCTAATAACCAAATGGTCTAATCATCATTTCGTCCAATTACCATTTGGTCTATAATCAATTCATCTAATAGCTATTTGGTCTAAAACTATTTGGTCTAATAACCATTTGGTCCATTATCAATTGGTCTAATTGCCACTTCGTCTAATCACCAAATGGTCTAAACCCAATTGGTCTAATACCCATTTGGTCTACACATCATTTGGTCCATTTGTCAGTCTAACCTCAGTTGGTCTATCATCATTTAGTCTACACCCATTTAGTCTAATAATCATTTGGTCTAATTGTCATTTGGTCTAATTGTCATTTGGTCTAATAGCCATCTGGTCTAATTACCATTTGGTCTAATCATCGTTACGTCTAATGACCGACTGGGCTAATTCCCCCCCCCCCCCCCTCTTGCTATACGACTATGGACAACCCTATGACCATTGCATTGAGGGAGATCATTAAACGGATGCTAATGAATATGAAATAGGGTTAGGATTAGGGTCAGGTTTAGGGTCCCTCGCCCCGCCCCACGGCCCCTGCCCCCCCCCCCCATGGTGCCAGTGCCCCCAGCCAGTGATTATTGTCTACATGATCTATGCACTGTTTATACGTTTAAAAAAAAAAAATTACTTGAACTGGAAAGGGGGAGGGTGGGGGTTGCCCAAGAGTCGACATTTTCACTGACTCCCGGGCCGGGGGGGGGGGGGGGATACTAGGTACACATTGCCCTGACACATATACATATTCATATGCATAAATTTTCGAACTTTTTTGCAGTAATTGTAGTTTATTTATTTATTTTTGGGGGGGGGGGGGGAAAGAGGAGAAAAAAAGGTGACCTGATGGAGCATGGCATGAATTAATTACATGTGCTTATAATTAATTATCTAGTGAATAAATTGATTAATTAATTAATAAATATTTTAGTGAACTTTCAATTAATATTTTATTGTACTTTGCTTTTGTTATAACAAAATATATTGTGGTTTTTGTCTTGTCATTTCTTTCGCTATCTTCTCTCATGTATATCTTTATCCTTCTATCATTTCTCTATTTTTGGTTATGTTATTCCTTGCTTTTATCCTTTCATTTTTCCATCTTTCCTTAAGATGTGTTTTTCTTTCACATTCTATCACCTCTACCATCTTTCCGTATATTAATCTTTATACTATTTCTTCTATCATATTTCTCTTTCTCTGTTTTTTTTTTTTTTGGGGGGGGTTGCTCTTTATTCCTTGGTTTATCTTTCTATTATATTGCCTATTATTTTTACATTATTCTTTCTTTTTATCTTATTTTTTCTTTAACCTTTTCATCTCTAATTTCGTTATGTTATTCTTTTTTCTTTTTTTTTTTTTTTTTTGGGGGGGCCTTTTTTATAATCTTCTCTTCCATCTTTCGCCATGGTTTATTTTTTTTATCCTTCTACCATTTCTCTCTCTCTCTCACTCTCTCTCGCTCTTTACGTTATGTCGTTATCCTTCTATCCCTTAACTTTCAATCCTCCCTATTGTAATGTTATTCATCTATTAATCTTTACTTCCACCTTTCCTTTTCATTCTTCCATCATCTCTCATTATGTCATTCTGTTTCTATTCATTATTATCATCATTATTACTACATGTACCACAATGCAGGGAAATGGAACGTTTTTGGAAGTGGGGACTGACGCCTCTTGCCCGGGTACCAAATACCCTTTTCAACATTTTGTGAACGAGCGAAGCGAGCGGCCAAACATTATTACAATGCATTATCTTTAAAATGTGATCTCTTCTTAAAAAAACAGAATCATCAACAAAATTATATATGAAACGTGTCTACTCAAAAAGTGAAGGGGCTCCAGCCCCATCACCCACCCCCCCCCCCCCCCCCCCCCCCCCCCCCCCCAGGGCCCGGTTCCACGGCCCATGCAATGTATATATAACTATGACGGGCTAACCTATTTCTCTGTAGTATTAGACCAAATGGATATTAGACCAAGTGAACATTAGACCAAACGATGATTAGACGTAATGGTAATTAGACGAAGTGATGATCAGACGATGTGGGTGTTAGACCAACTGGGTTTAGACAAAATGGCTATTAGACGAAATGATGATTAGACCATTTGTGACCCTCCACCACAAAAAGACCAATAAGTCGGAAATTTGAGGTTTTTAAATTTAAGCACAGTTTGATAGCTTAGTTTCCTAGCTTTAAAATGATATATAACTTATCTTGTATGGACTAAGCAAACCTTTGTAAATTACAATGAGACTACCAACGTGTCAGACAGGCTAATGACCAAAACAATCGAGAAAATGGGCTCTGAAGAAGAGTGACCATTTAAGAGCGCTTAATCTGTGTCCTATTGTTTGTTGCACAAAAGGTTGAGTCAAAACTCTCTAGCCTACACTGTGAAGTACTAATTGGATTGGGTTGAAACTTTCTATACCTTTAGAATAGATATATTTCTTTGTTCATTTAGATTTTAAATATCAGACAGCGCATAGTTTTTGAGCTATCCCAGAAAAGCGATGTGAAGTACTATTCCAGCAAGCTGACACACAAAGTTTCAATGTCCAGGAAAAAATGGTCATTTTGAATGAGAGTAAAAACATATTTCAACATGGTATTTTATCCTGAAATTTTGTCAGATGGTAGATTAATAAATGAACTTTCAGGAAATACAAAAACTTAAATTCAAAATTTCCATACAAACCACCCTTTTCAGCTGTTTACTCTAAAACTCCCATTGCGACTTATTGGTCGTTTTGTGGTGGAGGGTCACATTTGGTTATTAGACCAACTGGTTTTAGCCGAAATAGATATTGGACCATGTGGTCATTAGACGAACTGATTATTAGACCAAGTGGTGTTAAGACCAAATGGGTTTAGACCAAATGGGTATTAGACCAAATGGGTTATAGACGAATTGGCTATAGACGAAGTGATTATTAGACCAAATGGTTATTAGACGAAATGTTGATAAGACGAAATGGTTATGGACGAAGTGTTGTTAGACCGAATGATGTTAGACCTTTTGGCATCAGACCAAGTGACAATTTACCGTTCTTAGATAACGGAATTTGCTTTCGTTGCATACTTTCATGTATCGATATATACATCAAAAGAAAGCTTACGACTTTAATTTTGAAATGGTGTATATTATTATGTATATTAATACGGAATAAGGAAGCGCTGGCCATTCAAACACGATTTGACGGTTCGTAAAACCGTTTTCTCCAAAGCGCGTATTTGCGCACGTGCGCGGATTCGTCAGTTCGTAAAAACGATGACGAATGGATACGTGGAAACCTAATTTATATTTTCAGAAATTAGAATTTGAATAGTTCAAAAGAACCTCGAGTTAACATGGAATGCGTAGAAAGCGATTCACTGGTAATGTACAAATGATGGAACATTAAATGAATGAACGTCGAGGTTCTTTAAAGGTGACAATGTACAACTTCGTCAGGGGTATGGTGTACATGTCAGTGGCACATCTTTTAGATGGTAGAATATTCTTTTCTTATTCTGTTTCCCCAGTTACTGGGAAGACGGCATGCACAATCTACCCAGCTAGTCGGACAGCAAACCAACATTATGTTATTTTAGCTGGGTCATGGCCCTAAAACGATGTGCTAAAAAGTAAATCACAAGAAGAACTTTCTTTTACCATTCGCTCTCAGATAAATAACTAGAAATCCAAATTCTTCTATAGGAGAAAGTGATGAAATGAAGCAACAACTCATGTGAGATCATCGCATTTTTAGAGTGTACCTAATCATGGCTAATCTAACTCAGTATTATATTAACAAAGACTTCGATCTAGATATTTGGACGCTTCATGATGCATCATACAGTGGTCATCTTGACATGGCTCAATACCTCGTTCGTAAAGGAGCAGATCTTGAGGAGAGAGATAACAACGGTCTAACATCTCTTCACATGGCGTCATACAACGGTCATCTTGATATAGTAAAGTTTCTCATTAGCATGGGAGCAGAACGTCAGAAGTGTGATGATGATGGTAGGACTCCTCTTCACATGGCATCATTCAGTGGTCATTTTGATATAGTCAAGTTTCTCATTAGCATTGGGGCGGACCTTCAGAAGTGTGATGATGATGGTAGGACACCTCTTTACATGGCATCAGTCTGTGGTCATCTTGATATAGTTAAGTTTCTTATTAGCGTGGGAGCAGATTGTGAGAAGAGTGATGATGATGGTAGGACGCCTCTTTACATGGCATCATTCAGTGGTCATCTTGATATAGTTAAGTTTCTTATTAGCGTGGGAGCAGATTGTGAGAAGAGTGATGATGATGGTAGGACGCCTCTTTACATGGCATCATTCAGTGGTCATCTTGACGTTATTCGATATCTCGTCAGTAAAGGAGCAGATCTTGAGATCGGGGATAACAATGGAAACACACCACTTAACGTGACATCATGCAATGGTCATCTGGGTGTAGTTCAGTTTCTCGTTAGTAATGGAGCAGATCTTGAAAAAAGTGATAACTTTAGTAGCACACCTCTTCACAATGCATCATTAGAGGGTCATATTGATGTAGTTAAACATCTTGTTAGCGAAGGGGCAGATCTTCAGAAGATAAATAGCACCGGTGGAACACCTATTCTGAATGCGTCATTCAATGGTTATCTTGACGTTGTTGTGTACCTTGTTAGTAAAGGAGCCGATATTGAGAAGAGTGATAATGATGGAAGCGCACCTCTTCACAAGGCATCATTTAATGGTCATCTTGAAGTAGTTCAGTACCTCGTCGGTAAAGGAGCAAACCTTGAGAAAGATGATGATAACGGAAGCACACCTCTTCACATGGCATCTTTCAACGGTCATCTTCACGTAGCTAAGTTTCTCGTCATTAAAGGAGCATCTCTGGACAAGGGCGATAGTGATGGTAGAGCAAGCCTTCACATCTCTTCATACAATGGTCATCTTGACGTTGTGAAGTATCTAGTCAGTAAAGGAGCAGATATTGATAAGGATGATAATGATGGTAGCGCACCTCTTCACAAGGCATCATTTAATGGTCATCTTGACGTTATGAAGTACCTCGTCAATGAAGGAGCAAATCTTGAGAAGTATGATGATAATGGAAGCACACCTCTTCACATGGCATGTTACAGTGGTCATCTAGATGTAGCTAAGTTTCTCGTCAGTAAGGAAGTAGATCTTGAGAAAGGGGATAAAAATGGTAGCACAGCCTTACATGTCGCATCATTCCATGGTCATCTTGGTGTAGTTCAATATCTCATAAGTAAAGGAGCAGTTCTTGAGAAGAGAGATGACGACGGCAAGACACCTCTCTACATGGCATCATTCAGTGGTCATCTTGATGTTAGTCAGTGTCTTGTCAGTAAGGGAGCAGATCTTGAGAATGCTGACAATGCTGGAAGAGCACCTCTTCATGTGGCCTGTTACAAAGGTCATCTTAAAGTTGTCAAGAACCTCGTCAGTAAAGGTTCAGTTGTAAAGAAAGTTGACAACAGAGGTAGGACGGCTCTTCACGATGCATCATACAATGGTCATCTTAGTGTAGTTCGGTACCTAGTCAGTAAAGGCTCAATTCTAGAGAAAGTTGACAACAGAGGTAGGACGGCTCTTCACGATGCATCTTACAATGGTCATCTTAGTGTAGTTCGGTACCTAGTCAGTAAAGGCTCAATTCTAGAGAAAGTTGACAACAGAGGTAGGATGCCCCTTCACGATACATCATACAGTGGCCATCTTGATGTAGCTCACTACCTCGTCAATAAAGGAGCAGATGTTAACAAGGGTAATAGTGATGGCTGGACACCTCTTCACATGGCATCATTTAATGGTCATTTTCATGTAGTCCACTACCTTGTCAGTAAGGGATCAGTTCTGGAGATATGTGACAATAAAGACAGAACACCTCTTCACAAGGCGTCATTCAATGGTCATCTTGAAGTAGTTCAGTATCTCGTTCGTAAGGGAGCAGATGTTGAGATGGAGGATGATAGTGGTTGGACACCTCTACACGTTGCATGTTTCAAAGGTTATATTGAGGTTGTGAAGTGTCTCGTCAGTAAAGGAGCAGATCTTAAGAAGGGTGACAAAAGTGGTAGCACTCCTCTTCACAAGGCATCAAGAAACGGACACCTTGAAGTAGTTCAGTACCTCCGCAGTAAAGGAAAGCATTTTGGTGAACATGGCAATGGTAAGCAGATCAATTCATATTTCGTATGTAACAGCTGAGTAACTGTATTTCAAATTTCGTTTCTTCTACATAACTATATTTTTGCAAAAGTAGCAAATGGTGAAGGTAGTAATATAATGATGAAAACAAAATTGATTAGTTCACGACGTCCGGTGCAGATTAAATCCAATTCCAAGTTGAGAAGATGTACCCAATTAACACATTTCCCTTTTATCAGAAGGGCATCAGGATTGAAGTAAATGTTGTTCTCGTGAGACTTCCGCTTTTACGGTTAATAGGCCTACATTGCATATCAAAAAATCATACTGTTTATATAACTTTTACGAAGACAGCAATTGAAAATGACATAGACCGGAAAATACTTAATTTTGGTATATTTTTGCACCTGAAAATATTCGTCACTCTACAGACGAATCCAGTGAACATCCAGGCGTGATTCGCCTTGAGAAGCATCAGATTGAAGTCCATTTTCCACCAACTGAATCTTCGGGCGATAAAGACATCATTGCCCGAGCAATAACTGAAGTTCCTCCTGAACTGGCAGACATTCTAGAAGAGAACCAAGCAATCATTTGTGTTGGTCTTGAGATGTCACCATCTGGTGCAACATTCCGCACACCAGTAAAAGTTACGCTACCCCACTCTGCCATTTTCATAGAACTCGATAGCGCATCAGTGGGCATGTACTATCGGAAAAGTAGTAAGCATATAATAGATGTCTTTAACCCCAATATCAAATAACCATGTTATTTTTTCCATTAATTCCTTTTAAGTCAAAATTCGGAACCAATAACCCTGGGCGTTGTGTTCTGAGAAATTATATGGCTGGCTCTACCCGTGCGCTTTAAAAAAAATGATATTGTTTTCCTGACAAACTTGTGTGTCAAGCCGTAACACTTTTGAGTCAACGAGATACTGAAAAAAAAAGATAGACATACGGCGTTTTCCGAGATCATGTAACGAAGTATTTTATAACACTCTTTGAGTTGCCGCTCGTGTTTTAAACATCTAACCCCAGATTTAAAATTTGCTGTCATGATTGCCGAGACAGAACACATTTCATATTTGCCACTCATAGGTGCTGATGGATTTTCATTGAAATCTCTTGCCAATGGTAACCCACGATGTGTTGTAAGAGAGCGAGACCTTGATCTCTACATCGATCACTTCTCTGAATGGTGGATCATCGCTTACATCACGAGGACATTCTTCGGCAAGCGTGTCATCTGTACACCGTATGTACCTGCAACTGCCCGGAGAAACGCTGAGCATCTAGTGAGGCTCTGCATAAGAGATAATAACATTGGGAAAGCAGAGGTATGAAAGGGGGAAAGGGGGATGATTGGGTAATATCGTTTCTTCAAAAACGTGACCCAACATATTCAACAATGACCATTTATATTTTCAACAAAGTTCAAATTTAAGTTCATTTAAAAAAATATATATTTTACATAACGAAGCAATGGCATGATATAGAGAAAAATGTGTAGCAATTTACAAAATTGATATCGGTGCAAATATAATACTATTGTACTTATATACTACTACTATTAATACTGCTACTACTGCTGATAAAAATGATAACGATAATAATAATAATAATGATAATAATAATGATGATTATTAGTAGTATTATTATGATTATCATTATTAATAATCATTGATGATAACAGATAATAATTATGTTATCATTACTATTATTATCATTATTATCATTATTATTATTACTATTAATATTTGTATTATTATCGTTCTTATTATTATTCTTATAAAATGGATTTCTATAACAATAATAATAATAATAATGATAGTAATAATAATTAGCCGTTCTTGTATAGCGTTCTTGTAAAACGTGCGCTACCAAAGGGTTTGGATATTATTACCCCAGCTTTATCTCCGGCGGCAGTAATCAGCGCACAGTGCGTTTCAAGGAATAAATACTGCCAAGTACCCATTCAACACCTAGGTGGAGAGTGGCAAACGTGGAGTATTGTCTTGGCAAAAGGCGTTAGTGCGGGGCTGAGATTCAAACCTGCAACCCTTGGATTGAGAGCGCATATCCCTACGAAATGCTGTTCCTTTTTGGAACAGAGAAAAAGCATTTGTTATGGGAAGAAAAAAAAAGGGAATAATTTGCTTGTAAGTCCCATTCTGACAAACCTAATCTAAATATTAGTGACATATCAACCGCTCAGAACTGTACTTTTGAGAAATAGAGACAGAAGATAGTAGTAGAAAAGTAGCATTAAACTGAATATATGGGTATGATTCGTATTTAAATGTAAACACTGATAACTATTGCAAAACTCTACCTAGGGTGGCCCAGAAAGAACGCAACACCTGAGGTCTGAATTTCAAATGACATTGACACAATGTCGTTGGTTTTTGTTTTATTGGGTGGAAAATTCTTTCCCGACACCAGATCATCAAATTTGCGACAGGCGTTTTGATTCTACAACTATTTTTGTGAGGCAATGTCGTTTTCAAAATTTGCTACTTTTGCAACCGTTGTCATGCTTGAAGTAGCAAGAAATTTGCGCATGACAGCTTCGCATACAATCAGCTGCGTTGACAAACGCATGACTGCTCTAGCTGTGAAAACGAAGACAACATGAATGACACGGAGAATACATGGAAAGCCGTTGTGCGCAAATTTCTCGTTGCTTCAAGCATGACAAAGGTCGCCGAAGCAGCAAATTAGGAAAATAACTTATAGCAGTGGAATTAAAACGCCCTACCCCAAATTGCTAATTATGGTACCATTTGACTAGGAGAAGAATTTTCTACCCGATAAAACATAAACTAATGGCATTGTGTCAATTTTGTAGTTGAAATTGCAGATTTCAGGTGTTGCATTTTTTTTTTTAGAAGAGAGAAAATGGGAGAGAAGAGTATAGAGAGAGGAAGCAATGTTTTATTATTAAAAGGACGATCTAAACATTACAATCACTGATATATAATGGTGAATAGGAACGTTTTGGGCGATTTTTAAATTGATCAAAAGAGATTATACAGGCCTATGTGCTGAAAAGTAACTTCTCAATTTGCCTCGGTAATAATTCCCACCCAGCCCCATGTCCAATCTTGCCCATTTCCATCATTTCCTTATTTCTTAGAACGATTTAGAACGGCTTTAAATGGGCATACATACGTTTGCTTAACATGAACTTCTAGTTTCATTATTCCATAATAGCACAATGTATAGGTCTACTCAAGATTTCTTCTTCTCTAAAAAAATAATCAGCCCGAACCAGGATACATTGCACCGATTAAGGGTGAAGAGTTTTTCATTGCATGGCGTTCTGGAGATCTTAAAGTCACCTGCATTGCAGACGAAAAGGACATAGGCACCAGGGTAAGTCGATATGAGAAATTTTGTGGTAGATATTTTTGAAAATTTTCGCGCTTATTCTCTTTGGTCAAAGATCGGTTTATCGATCACGTCTAACAAAGGGAAGACCTAACCCTCCAACCAATTTTCTTCATCGAACTCTATGCTAGACAAAACGCTTAAATCCAGGGTATGGTTTACATCTTGCTAGAATACGGGCCTTCTACTGTCCACAATGTTCAATTTCAAAAAAAGGAACTGGGTAATTTTACCCGAGTACCATCTTTGAATTGGCCACTACATGCATGTCATGTAAGTTTTTGTTCAAATTATAAGAAGTTGCATAAAAGGGACTGGTAACCTACATGTGCGCTTTTGTTTAAAGTGTACGAGTTTCATACTGATTTTGTATAGACAGACATAAAGACTCCTTAAGTTTGGTCCAACATGTTTAAGTCAGTTTAGTTCAGTTTATTTCCACATTCGAATCAGATCACAAACAAAAGGAACAACTACTTAAATACAAATAGAAAATACTTCTATGGAAAGAAGCAATACAAATCAAAATATAGGGATTAACAAAGATCGATAGATCAAAGATCAATTCCAAAACATTGAAATGTGATGAATATTAAAGAGCTTCAATATGCCTATCCATCAACGTGGTACATTGCTAAATCGGAATTTGCTAAAGGATTTTCTTTTCTTTTTTTCTTACTATTAATAGACATTTAGTTCATTTCTTAATAAATCTCCATCAAAAATATTGTGAAATGACTTATATCCTATGGGGTCCTAATATCAAGAGGGTGTCTATAATAGACGCATTTTGCACCATTAAAAGTACAGAGGGCAACGTAATGGCAGCAAAGAGTTCACATTAAGATCAATTTCACACTTTGTATCAATCTTATTTATATTTACCCTCTGCCTTTCTTTACAGAAGCGACAGGAAAGCTTGTTTCATAAAGCGATTGAGACCAATATACCATTCGTTGTGAATACTTCAGCCACTAACAAACCCAAAGTCTTCATCCAGTTCAATTTGGAACAAAGCGCGACGATAGAAATCATTTGTCCAATGCATTTGTCAGGTAACGAATGACATATCTAAAGGCATGCCTTTGTCATGCCAGTCTTCACTGCTTTATGCGAAATTATCCTATGAGGCGTTACATGAATGAGGTTATAAACGGTTACACACTCTAAACAAGTAGGTAAAATTTACCCAGTATTAGGTTTTAAAAACCGGAACATGTATTTGTTTGGTAGATTTTTACCCAATGTAGGGTACATGTTACCCAATACTGCGCAGGATTTTACCCAACTTACTTTAGAGAGCACTGATAATTATCACAATTCATTGGGTGATTTCGCGCTCGGTGTTGGTGTTTGGTGTTGGTGTTTAGCGCAAAAAAAAAAAATCTCCTAAAAGTGAGCTCCAATGCAACACCGCTGTTCAGATTAAGGAGCCGATACCGGTATCCTAACGAAGCGCATCGATAGCTTAACACTGGTAATGGCGTCAGCACTATTCTCAACGAAGAAGAAAAAAATTTTACTACTGAATTATTAGTCTAGAATATCGTAAAATTGCACGAGTAGTCCGTTAATTCTAAAAGCAATCCTTATTTGATCTAGAGACCGGTAAGAAACTCACAGAAATGGATAGTATTGACAGGAACAGTAAGTTTAGATTTAATTTCTCTCGAGTTTCTCAGTGGCAGCAGAAAATGCTGCGGTAGCTAATGCAGCTAGACGCCGGATCGGACGGCGAAGCGCGTACATGGCAAACGGCCAAATTTCGGGCATCGACTCAGATTAGCCGTAAAGTTTCATTACTTTTGTACTGTGATTGTTGATTTAGAGCTCATCCTAGTAAATAATGTGGATTATCTGGATCTTTTACTACGGAATATCTAACATCATATTTATCGAATCTATCTCACGGGGAAAAAATTAGGTAGGATTTGTTATTCACTCCTTCGGCCCCTTTAAAAAGCAAAGGTAGTTCCTTTCCGTGTGCTCTATATCGAACGTTAGACGAAATGTTGGCCTAGATTTAATTTCAGACTTATGAACATACCACCTCATAACACCTGTAAAATTACACTTCGAATGATGCCTACTGACTTTATTCTCACGGCTAATCACCAAAATTTCCCATATCTAGCATACAAGTAGCAACACCAACACCGAACGTGAAATGAAAATTTCTTAATCCCTATAGGGTATAGTGTTAGTGAACGGAATTTTGTACATGAAATTAAACACCGACTGCCGAGCTCGGTTCAGCAGACAACATTTGACAAAAATTAAACACCGGAAACCGGAACTACGTCATAAAATCAGAGGTCAACACCTAACACCGACTGATTTTTTTTCTTATTTCATAGTCGGTGTTAGATCATGATTTCACGGCAAAATAAACACTAACCTCAAACACCAACACCGAGCGTGAAATCACCCATTGTATATTTCTAAAGATTTTTCAGTTCAGACAAATACTATATGTTGACAGTGGGAGTAGTAGAATAAGATCAGGAAGGGGTAACAGTACACATAGTAATGGTAGTTGTATTTGCAGAAGTACTAGTAGCAGAAGAAGTATACTTTATTTGGTGATTACCACATGGCTGATTTGCCTAATGGTCTTCAACTTTGTCGAGAACAATACATATACTATAAGCATGAACTATAGTAGAATGGTAAAATCATAGTCATTTGTTAAATTTAACACAGAAAAAACAATTTGTGTCCCATCCGAGCATCTACGTCGTAATAACTAATTGAATATTGTTCATCTTGGTCATGTTGGTCAGTCAAAGTCTTCTCATTGAGCCCCTGGGGGCGTTTCATCAAGTGTCTTGTCAGTGATTTTTACCGGCAAATTTTCTCTCAGCCAATCAGATGCAAGGATCTCAGTAGCTTATAAGAGTAGCTTATAACTAGTCTTGTCATTGATGACAAGTTTTATGAAACAGGGCCCTGGTCAAATAGGGGATTCGTGTGGTTGTTTGGTATAACAACCTGATCTTATTGGTTCGGTTATATTGATAATATAATCACTCAGTAAAATAGGTTCTTAAAGAACACATTTTAAATTCTTATTTCCATTTTAATATTAATTAGTTTTCGTCCTTCCCTTTTATCAGACCCCATAGTGGTAATTCATCAGTCTTCTCATCAGAGTCCTGTAACTCCACAGTCATCCCAGGAAGGAATCCCTCCAGAGATTCTTGGAAGAATCGATTCCCCAGGTAACCACTCCCTCTTGGCAAAGACAAAACAATTTGTGTCCGATCAACATCTACGTCATGAATAACTAATTTAGGCTAATACCCTGTATTTGTAATCTTGGTCAAACTGTCAAATAGGTGATACTTGTGTGCATGGTTGTTTGACTAACATCTTGATCTTATTGGTTTGGCTATTTTGAAAACAGAATTTCTCCGTGACATAGGCTCGGAAAGAGCACATGTTCAATTTTTTCATTTCTATTTCGATATCAATTGGTTTTCGTTTTTCCTTTTTACTCCGTTTCAAATCAGACCACATAGAGGCAAGTCATCAGTCTTATCTTCAGAGTCCTGTAAGACCCCAGTCGCCCCAGGAAAGAATCCCTCTAGAGACCTTTGACAGAATCGATTCCCCAGGTAACCATTCTCCTCATCCCTCCCCCAACAACACACACACAATCCGACCGCAGTGCTAGTCATGTCATTAAGCCTTGAGAAGTAGCGACGAACAACGACTAGATACTGAAACATATAAGATTAGAAATGTGATGCTTATTGATTGAGGTCCCAAATGATAATAAAAATAGCCTTCCCAAGTGGAGAAAAATCCATAATCACAAATCAGCAAAAGTCGGGGACTGCATGGCGTCGCAGCCGAAAAATATGTGATTGCGTCAAGATACGATATATATACTTCTGTATACCCATAATTATGTGTGTGTGTGTGTGTGTGTGTTTGAATATATATATATATACATATATATATATATATATTGTAAGAAATGTTCCTTGAACGCAACGCTGGTGGTCACTCATAGTTGTTTTAGTGGAAGGTATATTGAAAGAAATGTCACTATGAGACGGTCGTAGCTTTTATTTTCCTCCTTTATTTGTCAAGCTTTCGATCAATGATCTTCTTTAGGACTGTATAAAAACACAAAATGATGGCTGACATTTACATCGGAATATACATTTCAGTTTCTTACAGTTGTAAGTACTTATCATTATAATTATAATAATAAACTACTAAAACTACTACTAATAATAATATTAGTATATGATAAAGATAATAACTAAAGCAATAACAATAATAAAAAATAATAATAACAGTAATAATAATAATAATTATAATAATTGATATTATTATAATTATAATGATAAGTACTTAACAATTGTAAGAAATTGAAATGTATAAATGTATATTCCGACGTAAATGTCAGCCATCATTTATATATATATATATATATATATATATATATATATATACACACACACACACACATATACATTTTTTCAACCTTTGCAAACATTTCAAAAAAGGAGGACAGCTCTGGGGAACCTTGATTTAAGGTGTTTTTCATTTTCATTTCTCACAATTGTATTTTTTACAATTATATTATTAGACCACCTAGTTTTGTGGGTATATGAGTAGTGTTAAGTCCATTGTCTATGGAAGGAGGAAAATGATTATCAACAGCTAATTCATGATTAATGGACTACTACTCACTAGAACAATTACCCCTATGACAATTACCCCAGGACAGTTACCACTATAGGATGACTACAGCCTGAACAAATTGTCCCGGACAAATTTTCTATGGCAATTACCACACCCTTTTTTCCTATGAGAAAGAGTTTTTGGACCGACTAATAGACTTTAAATGTCTGAAAGGATACATTTCAAGTGTTACTTCTCTTGGTCTCAGCACCATGGCCTGCTCATTATTCTACTGAGACCATTGTGCTTGACATAAAAATTAAAGGCATTAGAAAATCAATTATATGAAACAAGGAAACATTCTTGCAGCATGAATGAGCTGCCGTGAGGAGAAAAAAATGCAACATTTTGTGGACATCATGCCACAAGGTCAGTGGCGGATCTACGGGGGGGGGGGGTAGGGGGTTTGCCAAGTAAACATTTAATGTGCATAGGAAAACGCCATCATAATACTCAGCCCCTCAAACCCCCCCCCCCCCCCCCCTTGGAAAAAAGCTAGATCCGTCCCTGAAGGTATGGCTGTTTCCATTAATGTAGCAATTTCTAGTGGTTAAGGAATTGGCGTTCTAAGCCAACGACCGGGGTTTGATTCCCGGCGGAGACATTTTTTCCAACCTTTGCAAAAATTTCAAAAAGGGAGGACAGCTCTGGGGAACTTTGATTTAAGTTACGCAACCCTTATTCTCTCATTTCCTTTCACATGGCATTCATTTCCACGAGAGTTGCCAAAGCTGTTGTATATGTTATTTCCTTACACTCTCAGAAAAGATTTTAGGTTGGTTAAAATATGAACCTACCAACTGTTGGTTTAAAAAAATTCCCATATGTTTTACACACAATTTTGTTTTAACCAACAGTTGGTAGGTTCATATTTGAACCAACCTAATGATTTTTAACCAACATTTCTGAGAGTGTACAATTGTTTATAATTATTCTAATGTATACATGTATCTCAAAGCATTTGCTTGGATCCAGCTGGGGTATGCGGCTTGTCTTTGTTCGAAACTCAATTGCCCCCTACAAAGGAATTGATTAATGAGGTTGAAGATTTGTTAATCTGTCGGTCAATTGAATCTGGTGTCGACGAAACCACTTACCCGTCTCCGTGTATAGCGGCTAAGGCATTGGCGTTCTAAGCCAAAGACCCGGGTTCGAATCCCGGCGGAGACATTTTTTTCAACCTTTGCAAAAATTTCAAAAAGGGAGGACAGCTCTGGGGAACTTTGATTTAAGTTACACAACTCTTATTCCCTCATTTACTTTCACATATATATCAAAAATTGAAGTTCTGATCGGAGATGAAAAGTAAATAACAAACAATAAAGACACTCCGCGAACAATGTAGGAGTACAAATTTATTCGTTGAAATTCGTACTTCTACTTTGTTCACGGAGTGTCTCATTTATTTATTGTTTTATATATATATATATATATATGTGTGTGTGTGTGTGTGTGTGTGCGTGTGTGCGGGTGTGTGTGTGCGTGTGTGTTGTGTGTGTGTGTGAATGCAACCTTTTCTATATAATCCACCACTCACCCGGGCGTTCACGAGTATCTGAATTAATAGGTCAAGGTTCTTCACATAGACTAATACTAAATTTTACTACATTGCAGTTTGAGTGGGCGGTTGAAGGTGCGTGCCTGCATGTGTGTAGGTAAACGGGAGCTGCATGTATCTAGATGCCAGGTTACTGTGGTATATTTTTCATACTTTCTTCTTTTTTTTCTCTCAGTTAGATCAAGTGTTTCTGGAACATTAAGTGCAGGTATTGATTTTTATTTTTCTTTTTCAGGACAACCAAGCGCACTTCAGAACCCTACTACAGGAGCTGGAATTAAAAAGTAATTCACTATTTACATATCCAATTTTATCATTTTTGTATCCATATTTCTTTTTTGGGGGAGGGAGGGGGATGAGCTTTATATTTGATGTGTTCTTTATGCACTATTTTCTTGAGCCTTTCTTGCAGTTACTCTCATTCAAGAATATATGGGAAGCTTTTATCATTGTCAAGAAGGTGTGTTCTATATTAAAAAATCGACAGTTGAAGAGATGTGACAGAAATATGGTATTATTCATGATTATTTTTATCGAATCATGGACCTATACTTCTAGACCAATTTTACCAGAGGTTGTGGTAGATGTATCTTTAGTGGGAAATACAAACATGATAGCAAGTTGCTATTAATGACAGACGTGAAAATATGAAAAACGAAAATGGACGAGAAATTGAATGAAATAGAAAAACTAGAAATAGTAGCAGTAGTAGTAGTAGCAGGGGCGGATCCAGGATTTCGTATAAGGGGGGGGGGGGGCACACAAATGCAGGATTGTCAACTTTGGGAAACTGCTTGGAGGGAGACCCCCCATATTTTTTTGGTCTCTCGCCAGCCCTCCAAAAGTCGCTCAGTGGGGGGGGGGGGGGGGGGGTTACGGGGTCCAGTTCCCCCCCATAATTCTCTGACAAGCAAAAAAAAAAAGGTTTTCTGCTCGAAAAGGGGGGGGGCACAATCGCAAATAGGGGGGCACATTGCATTGTTTTCCCTCAAAAGGGGGGGGGGGCACGGGCCGGGATTGCCCCCCCCCCTGAATCCGCCACTGGGTAGTAGTATTTATTGATGAATTCGCAGCCTAACTGAGCGAATTGTAGAATTTTGTACAAGGTAAAAAGAACGTGGTAATAATTTTACGTATACACATACTGAACAGTAAAAAATCAATCAAATCGGAAAAATAATACATCGAGATTAAATTGAGTAAATCAGTTATATGCCTGTAAGTTCAGATAAATAAAATGCACAAAATAACCTGAAACATTATTTACAAACATAATTACTCAATCTATATAAAACAAAAACATATTTTAAACTATAAAAGACTAGTGTGCATAAAATTATGTCTATTCATCCTTCTTACATACAACAATAATAAAGAAAGTTATGAGATCTCTGCAAACTGGACTGTCAATTTGACGAATCGGTATAGATTTCAGTTTGAATATAATGTACAGGCCCGTGGGTAAATAGGAGATGAACGGAGCTCAGTATAAATAAATAAAAAATTAACGTAAAACAACTAAAAAGGGATTGCTGTCTCTATTTCCGTCAGTGGACTGACTAGTTTTGTCGATATGAGATTCACAGAGAATTAGGTATTTAAGCATTTATATATTCATAATACATCACTTCTTCGATTTATTTCAAGGCTTCCTCTTCCTGTTTGTCCGAATTTTATTCTTTTTCAAAGGTTAGTTTGTTAGAAAGACTATAGATTGCCTTTAATTTATTCATATACAGTTTAAAATACACGTAATTTAAGAAGTGTCTCTTTTTTCAAAATATCCCAGCCCCGTAGATTCACCGGCAGTAACAGATACGCATTTGCTAAAACTCTCTCAAGAACTCCTTCCGGGTCATTTCTCCGCTCTGTACGTTGCTCTGGGAATAGCAGCGGGTATTGCAGAAGGCATCAGAGTTAAGAAGATGTACGACTACCCAGAGACGTACATGCAACTACTGCAGCTTTGGAAGACAGAATCTCGTAGGACCTTGGCAGACCTGGACGAGGTTCTTTTGAAGGCTAAGGCTGGAAGTCTCATTTCCAAATATAAACTAGAGCCACAGTAGAGGACGGAGACTGTCCATAGATACTGCCTCGTTCGCTGTCAGTGGCCAGTGGTCTCAGTTCCAAATAATATGCACTAGTGCCAAAGGAGAGAATTTATCTTATTGGAGAATATGAACTGAATGATTTCAATTAATCTTGGATTTTTTACTCGCTTGGATGGAAGATAAACTATCAATTCTTGACAACGCACCCTTTAAATAGGCCTGTGGTGAAAATATGAATAATAGGCGGAAATGATAAAGCCAACAAAAGCCTAGCTTGTAGACGTTTGCTTCCATCTTTCAGATGTGCCAGTCGAGCAAGCTAGTATTGTACAAGGCATGAGAGTTGAGAAGATGAACAACTACCAGAGACGTACATGCAACTGTACTGCAGCTTTGGAAGACAGAATCCCATAGAACCTTGGCAGACTTGGCCAAGTTCTTGCCAACGCAAAGGCTGGATGTCTTAGATCTAAATTTGAAAAATAATGCCAAAGTAGAGATTTCAGGTGCACTCTGTAATGAATTGGGTAAAATTTTCCCATGTTGGGTAAAAGATGGAAGGTGCATGTTTCTTGGGTAACATGTACCCAAATTTAATATAAGGTAAATTCTAACCCAAATTTACTCAACAAACATGTATGTTGCCTTTATTTTTTACCCAACTCATTCTAGATTAAGATAGATAACATTATAATTTTGGGCGCCTTTGCACACGATAGACTACCATGTACACTTTACAAAATTTTATTTTGAAGAAAGATGGATATCCGTTTTGGTTATTTTTCAACCACAAGTTCTAAGATTGATTGGTATCACTGCTCCTTCTGTGTTCCGATAATGACAGTCATAATTATTAATATTTGCGCCTAGTACTCTTTGATGTGTATTTGTATTATTACGTATTTATTATTTAAAAAGGATGCTCGCACGTGACTCTCTTTCTCATCTGTATTCAGTGGCGGCACCAGGATTTTTAAAGTGGGGGGGGGCAAATGGGGGGCAAAAGAAAATGTTGGAGGGGGGGGCAAGGGCGGATAAAAAAAATTTGACACTTTTTGTAGTGAAAATGTACAGAATATTTGGCTATAAACCTACCCAGATATGAGGACATTTTGAGCATCTAGCTGAACTGCCCGATTATAAAGAGGTGTTAGTTATATACTGTGAGCGAGCGAAGCGAGCGAGCAAAAATTTTGACATTTTTCGTAGTAAAAATTTACAGAAATTACATATTCGGCTATAAAACTACCCCAATATGCATGAGGACATTTGAGCATCTTGCTGCCCGATTATGAGGTGGTAGTTATTTATTGCGAACACTTTTTGTCGTGAAAATGTACAGAAATTATATTCGGCTATGAAACTACCCAGATATGAGGACATTTGAGCATCTTGCTGCCCGATAATAAGGTGGTAGTTATACATTGCGAACGGGCAAAAATTTTGAAACTTTTTGTGGTGAAAATATACAGAAATGATTATTTGGCTATAAAACTACCCCAATATGAGGACATTTGATCATCTCGCGGCCTGATTATGTGGTGGGAGTTATAGGCCTGTATTGCGAGCGAGCGAAGCGAGCGAGCAAAAATTTTGACACTATTGTAGTGGAAATGTACAGAAATTATTCGGCTATAAAACTACCCAAATATGAGGATATTTACACGAGCTGAGCGAACAAATTTGCCCCATGCCCCCCCTCCCACCTTGATGCCGCCACTGCTTTCCAAGTTTCCGTTTTCTTTCTTTTTCCTTCTTTTCTCCATTCCTTTTTCACTTTTTTCTTTCCTTTTTTCTTTTTCATTTTCCACCCTTTTATTTTTTTTCACTCCGAAAATTATTGGGGGGGGGGCAACTGGGGGGGGGGGGCAAATGCCCCCCATGCCCCCCCCCCCCCCCTTGGTGCCGCCACTGTCTGTATTTGTTTCATCCATCATTTTTGACGTTGTAAAGTGCGCGCATCCTCAGTCAGACGTCAGACCTCTAGATCTAAGAGACGGTTTCTAAGCTACACACACACAAAGTCATGTGTGTGTGTGTGTATATATATATATATATATATATATATATATATATATATATTTATTTATATTGTAAGAAATGTTCCTCGAACGCAACGCTGGTGGTCACTCATAGTTGTTTTAGTGGAAGGTATAATGAAAGAAATGTCACTATGAGGCGGTCGTAGCTTTTATTGTCCCTTATTTGTCAAGCTTTCGATCAATGATCTTCATCAGGACTGTAAGAAATTGAAATGTATATTCCGATGTAAATGTCAGCCATCATTTTGTGTTTTTATACAGTCCTGATGAAGATCATTGATCGAAAGCTTGACAAATAAAGGAGGACAATAAAAGCTACGACCGCCTCATAGTGACATTTCTTTCATTATATATATATAAATATATATATATATATATATATATATATATATATATATGACTGAGAATGAGCGCACTATAACTATTTCAATAAATTAAATGATACCTGATATCATTTACTAAACTTGCTGTTGAGGAAGACGCTAGGAGCGTCAAAAATTCGAGACAATGAAACATCGATTTCATTGGCTATAAATGTATTAAAAGCCAAGTCCACACTAATATCAAGTTGATTTGAATAAATAGAGTAAAATTAAACAAGCATAACAGTGAAAATTTCACTGAAATCGGATGTAAAATAAGAAAGTTACGACATTTTGAAGTTTTGCATTATTTCATGAAACAGTGATATGCATAACATGGGCGGTATGCAAATGAGTGAACCGATGATGTCACACACTCACTTTCCCTTATGTATTTTATTATATGAAATTTTAAATATTTCAATTTTTATGGATGTGATAATAAAGAATCTCTCCCTTGTATCAAAATAAGTTACAATAATGATGATTTTACATATTCCATAAGGAGTCAAACCATGTTTTACATTATTGAAACAAACCTCCCCCCCCCCCAAAAAAAAAGAAATAATTGTGATATTTCACATAATAAAATACATAAGGAAAAGTGAGTTTGTGACATCATCGGTTCACTCATTTGAATACCGCCCATGTTATGCATATCACTGTTTCAAGAAATAATGCAAAACTTCAAAATGCCGTTAGTTTCTCATTTTACATCCGATTTCAATAAAAATTTTCACTGTTATACTTGTTTAATTTTACTCTATTTATTCAAATCAACTTGATATTTGTGTGGACTTGGCTTTAACGGTGTGCAGGTGTGTTTTCTCTCTCTTTCTCTCTCTCTCCCTATTTTTCCTCCTTCTCTTTCTCTTTCTAGCTTTATCTCCCTCTCTCTTTCTCTCTGTCTCTTTCTCTTTCCCATTCTCTATCTCTGTTTTTTCTCTCCCTCCATGTTTACACGCTTCCCTTCTTTTTCTTCTTTTTTTTTCTCCTGAACTCTTCGTTTCTTTGCTTTCTCGTTTCTACCATTCTATCTCATTTTCCTCTTACCCTTGATTACACAGAGGTTTTAAATCTTTTAATTATTAGTGTATTTGAGAATTCTATTCAGTTTTATTATGTATGATTTATGTACTACATAACTTTAATTGTTGAATGTTCAAGTTATTTTTTTTATATTGATTGTTTATGCATTTTATATCCTAAGTTTTACCTTGAAAATTGAACAATTTCAGTTGTAAGTTCTGTTTTATTACAATAAAACGAAACGATTCAATTCAATTCAATATCAAACAGTAAAATAGAAATAGTTTATTTTGGGCTTATTAAATATGTTACATAGTATATAGGCTACTCATTAATAATGTATAGAACATTCCCGTCGTGCTTGATTTCATACTTTTGTTATAATTTTTGAAGGTTCCAAAACCTATCAGTACCTAACACAACTGTTCGAGTTATTTTGTAGACAGTAGCTCAAAATGCCTTTGAATCATCAATAGTATATTCAGCACTATAGCCTTTCCTTTAAGAAAGGATGGTAACTTGACTTGATATAAATTATTCAAAACATGAATTCAGTTCACATAAATATCAAAAAGAAAGAATTTTGATTTGTCATATACTTGATTTAGGGCTGTTTGTTGATATTTATACATGTTAAAGGTGCATTACAGCAGTCTAGACGCAACATGTAGCTTAAGAACTAATGTCTTTTGTACATGTATAAGGTTTATTGGAACATTTCTTATGAAAATGATGCGTATTTCACATGTGTTTTAGCAATGGAATTACAGTAAGACATAATACAGTATATACTTACTGATTATTGCAAGCTTTATATGCAAATTAATGATACGATTGTAATGTTATCTGGAACGTGATTTTGTGTATGTATTAATTTATCCTATCGCAAATATTACATATGCAAATTACTGATCATTGGAATTTCCTTAGATAATTTATGATTATGTACATTGATTTTATATGTTTTTTTAAAAAAAAATCAGCATTGCTGCTAAAAGCTGATACATATTGCCCTGATATATTCCAGTATACTGCAGAAAAATTCCATGTAATAACAAATGAAAACAGACAAGTGAATGAAGCGAAATTAATGTAGTTGTATTGCACTTACATATAATAAATAAATATATACGTGTATATACATTAAGATATTATACTGAAATTTTGAGGTTTGGCACAGGTTAACAAATGTGACAAGGTGGTGCGCTTAGGATGTCTGCAGGGCATGGCGTTTTTGACCATTTCGGCATGCTGCCATATCAATTGGACTACATGCTAAGATTTACTCACTGACTGAAGGAAAACATGAAAACATGATCATGATAATAAAAAGAAAATTAAATGAGATAAAGCGATTTGCGAAAGTTTATATGAAATCGGATGAACAATAACAAAGTTATAATAGTTTTTTTAAATGGCCTACTAAGATGCAAATATGAATATACAACATTGTAACACTGTATAATAATGTTTCTTTCCATGGATGCATAAAATAATGATACCCGTATTATATCATGTATGGAAAGAATATACAGAAATATACTTTTTTTTCAAGCAAACCATTTGAAAGTTTTCATGATTTTGTCTTTAAAATGTTATGATGTCTTCTTTTCACAGAGAGAGAGAGGGAGAGAGAGAGAGAATATGGGAACCAATATTTTGATTTGAGGCTGAATCAACTTTTGCTATAGTTGCGTGCAGGGGCAGACTGCATGGTCCTGATACATAAACCGGCCTTCGGACCACAAGTCAAAACATCGAGCGGCCCATGGGGGGGGGGGGGGGGGATTCCCCAAACTCCCTATGGCCAGTCCCGGGCCCCGTCACTATATGTGATCACTTTGGAATACTCGGTAATGTGTATTTCTTCTGTAAAAGAAAGATTTTAACTGATCAGTATTTTACCCTGTTTCCCTGTATGGCCAATACCAAGATTCCACATTTCAGCCGTGTTGTGTCAATGCAATAAGAAATTAGTCATGTGGGGGAATCTTTAATAATTGATTCATCATTCCAAAAACTACTGGAAAATATTTTGCCTTTTTTACACATCCTGATATGTTTATTGTTGAAAGAAGGGCATTGGGTTCGATGGAATGATTTTAATCACGATAAAAACAACCGTGAATCTTCATTTCGATCCGAGGATAGAATCCAGGATTATCTGAGGAGCGGGGAGGGGGGGGGGGGGGGGTGGTCAGAACTTATTCTTTGTGCTAAAAAAAACATGATTTTTATGATCTTAGGCGGAATGCATCTGCAGGCGCTGATTGGCCATGGACAGTATGATACTATTTTGAATTTTTGCTCGTAGGCCGATCGTTTAATAGTCGGTTGATATAGGTTAAGTGGGCCTTTCACATCAAATTCCCTAACCGAATTACAGTCTGTCCCTATGAGTCTGGACCGAAAGACGGGGTAGAGGATGTTTTCCTCATATAAAGGTTTGATTTCCTAGTGTCTGACGTCTCTCATCGGAATATTAAAGGCCAAGTCCACTAATATCAAGTTGATTTGAATAAAAAGAGTAAAACTTAACAAGCATAACAGTGAAAATTTTATTGAAATCGGATGTAAAATAAGAAAGTTACTGCATTTTGAAGTTTTGCATTATTTCTTGAAACAGTAATATGCATAACATGTGCCGTATTTACTACTAAAAATGCCCCTTTTCCTTTCTAATAAGTGTCTTTTTTTCCATCTGATAAGTGCCCCTTTTCAAATCTGATAAGTGCCACCTCCTTACTTCTGATAAGTGCCCATTTTCCTATCTAATATGTGCCATTTTCATTTCTGAAAAATGCCCCCTTTCCCTCTAATAAGTGCCCTATTTACTATAAAAAATGCCCCTTTCCTCTTCTGATAAGTGCCCCCTGTTACCAACCAGGTAGCCAGGATTTCATATGGGGGGGGGGGGGGTGGTTGTGAGTGGAATTTATGATGAGCAAGCGAAGAATGCTCCCCAGGGGTTGAGTGAAGGAAGGGGGGAGTTTTCCCCCTCCAGCGCGAAGCGCGAAAGCTTTGACGTTTTATAGCGATTTTGAGAGAAAGAAAACGGCTCGTAGCTCTTCCCCCCCCCTTTTTTTTAGGCGGAAAGTTAGTTTTTTTCATTATTTCAAAGTTAGCTTTTCAGTTATTTGGACGCAATACTGGACTGTATGTAACAGGGGTGGGTCCATATTTCAGTGAAATTTTCACTGTTATGCTTGTTTAATTTTACTCTGTTTATTCAAATCAACTTGATATTAGTGTGGACTTGGCCTTTAACTCTCCCAGCCGTTTGCAAGCGAGGAAATAATATCTTATTAATCATACTAAATAAGCATTTTTGAGGTTTGATCAATAGATATATTTTGCAACATTTACGAAACAATGAAATAGGCCTACAAAACAAAGAACGCAATAAAATACACCAAGGGCGTCGATACGTTTTTCGGATGTGGGGGGGGGGGGGGGGGAGAGCAAGACAGCCTAACGTAACGATGTTCATTTCGCACACGATATATTTTTAACGCCTCTTAACTACCGGCTTCTCCACGCAGGGGCGGCGGAGCGTCTTTCATAGTGGGGAGGGGGCACCAACAAAAAAGGGGAGCAACTACAAGGGGTAAACATATAGGCCTAAAGTGAAAAAAGGGACCATTTTTGTGACATTGGTATTACCCTGCAGTATGATTAACATGATTGATACATTATTTAGCATCATCTTCTTCCTTTTTATTGTGGTTCTGCACAGGGGCCGAGCGGTTTTTTTTTTCTTTCTTTTCCTGTGCTTGTGCACTATTTACAGCGATGTAATGAAAATGACAACAAGAAATTAATTTGGGGGAATGTCGAATGATTTAGGATTACATCGACATCAACATACTTATGCGATTTGCTTGATTTCATTATATAATATAAGAGCGAGCAAGCGTAGCGAGCAAGTTTGGGGGAATTTTCAAAAAGTACTGCCATTTCTTGGTGTAAATTATGGGCAAATTCGAGCGAGCGGAATGTTCAATCCTTTGCTTGGGGAGGGGGGGGGGGTAGGCATTGTGCCCCTTTTACCTCCCCTGCTCCACTTCCTTCATTGAAGTTGTAGCAATATGGCCACCTGTTACTAGATAAAGCCGCACCTATTCTTTGAAGCTAGATATGGATCTCTTTATTAGAAACAGTGGGAAATATATAGGTAAAGGCAGGCGCGTAGCCAGGGGGCATTTTTCAGAAATGAAAATGGCACTTTTGGGGTACTCTGTTTCATGAAGCAGGGCAAATTAGAGAATTTGTGCGCGGAGCGCGTGGCGAAATTGAAGTCTGATCGTGTGTGATACTTTTTGTATTTCATTGTGTGGAGGTTTCACTTCCCGAGTTTTGCATCATTTTTTCTTATCTTATTTTACACCTCCAGATTTATGGGGGGGGGGGGGGGCAAAACGACATGTTTCCCCCATATTTTTTGGGGGAACCGCCCCTCCCTACCCCCTCCAGGATCGACGCCCCTGTCATCGAATAATAAAAAGAATAAATGAAATAAATCATAAATGGAATAAATTATTTTCCTAGGTCTCGTTCTTTCTATATATAATTACAAGCCCTTTTAGGGACATTGTGAACAAAAATATACCCTCCCAAAGATTTCTAATATATATTAATTCTACTATAAATTTTCAGGAAAAAAAAAATAATTTCAGAAAATTAAAAACATAATTACATATACATGTATATGCATAATAATCATTTACAATTAAATAAGCAGCCACAGGTTGAGGTCGAGCGCCATCTGCGGTCACGTCAGAGACAACATAACTGGTGATTCACATTTCAGAAATGTTATTTCAAAATTTCGCGATGCAAAATGCCCCTTTATGTGGTGAATTATAAAGTACCATTCAGATATATATCGAGATAATCGAAAAAGGAGCCGGGATGGAAGTTGATGACTATCATTTCTGTAAGTATCTTATGTGACTGAACGTGTTTTCTGCGGTCCTTAGGAATATTACTGTTGATGTTCGAAATTCGGCCGTGATACTGATACTATGATAGCAAATGTGTGTGTTGACATGGTTGATGACTGTGTTGTTGCTACAGACGCCCGGCCCTGGACTTGGTTCTTGGCCGTGCATTCGTTATGCAGAACTGTCGGCAGGGCCTGAGCAGACAACGGTTAACTGTCTGAATGTTGCATTACTTGCACTGCAGTGATGTTGATGTTGCCTGTTGGTGTTGAGTCTTACTTGATCTGAATCTAATATTAATAAAGATCAGGATCAGGGTTTTCTTGAGAACTTAAAACAAGAATTTGCCTTTGTTTGACTTAATCATGTCATATAGAGGCCCATGGCCAATCACTTACTTATCCAATCATGCCAATGAACAAGGTTATAATGTAGACAAGAATGCGGGCTAACTCGGTACTAGGGCGAAGTCGACCCTACCGGAAATTCAAGGCCGAGTTAGCCCGGAGAGGTTGAATCGATCATGAAATACCATTCCTAAGGTTTCTTTGGCCATCTTAGCATCCGTACCCAGACGGAAGTTAGTACCGCCTAGCTTACTGAAAAAAGTAGGCTGCTAAAAGGCTTGTCTCGCCTATTGTGCGAGTTGGAATGACTGACCGCACATTCACAAAGACATAGAATTTCTGTAGAGCGAAGGTACATAGTCTTTTTGAACCCCGCTTCTCCCGTCAATTGCTCGTGGTCTAGTGGTTAAGACGACGGGTCAGACTCAGAGGCTTCTCTCTACACTGATGCAGTGTTGCGGGTTTGACACCCGCTCAGGTCTTACCTGATTTTTCTTTTTCACTTATGAAATTGACAACAATAGCGTTTATTCCGTTAAATATGAGCATGATTTCAACAATAACAAATAAGAAATTTGACTAAATATTCACTTTGTCAGGCGGATTTAATGGCGGTTGGGTACGGATGCTAAGTTGGCCCCCCAGGATGATTCAAATCCCCCTTTTCCAATTCATTGTACTGGGCACGGATTTTCGCCATAGAGAATTGCACAATGAATTTTGATAGGAAATCAAACGTTAATTTGTACAGGAGTCAATGGGAAATCGATCCGTACCCAAACCTCTTTTTGCTTCGCATTTTCCCCTAAAAGAAAACCCCTTTTCCTGCCCGTCCCGGGCCAAAACAAATTAGTTCAAACACTAAATTCGAGAGCTCAAAACTCTATATACTAGCTCCGATCCGTACCCAGTACAATGAATTTGGATGGGAAATCAACCGTTAATTTGTACAGGAGTCAATGGGAAATCGATCCGTACCCAAACCTCTTTGGGTACGGATCATTTTCCCATTGACTCCTGTACAAATTAACGTTTGAGTTCCCATCGAAATCCATTGTACTGGGCACGGATTTTCGCCATAGAGAATTGTACACAGCATTATTTCAAAATATAGCTTTATTCCGTTTAAAATCAGTGTAAAAAAGAATATTTCTTCCTCTTTATATACCCCCCAAAACATTTCAAATCCCCCTTTTTGCTTCGCATTTTCCCCCAAAAGAAAACCCCTTTTCCTGCCCGTCCCGGGCCAAAACAAATTAGTTCAAACGCTAAATTTGAGAGCTCAAAACTCTATACTAGCTCCGATCCGTACCCAGTACAATGAATTTGGATGGGAAATCAACCGTTAATTTGTACAGGAGTCAATGGGAAAATGATCCATACCCAGAAGCTTTGGGTACGGATCGATTTCCCATTGACTCCTGTACAAATTAACGATTGATTTCCCATGCAAATTTATTGTACTGGGTACGGATCGGAGCTAGTATATAGAGTTTTGAGCTCTCGAATTTAGTTTTTGAACTAATTTGTTTTGGCCGGGACGGGCAGGAAAAGGGGTTTTCTTTTGGGGGAAAATGCAAAGCAAAAAGGGGGATTTGAAATGTTTTGGGGGGTATATAAAAGAGGAAGAAATATTCCTTTTTTAAGTGATTTTAAACGGAATAAAGCTATATTTTGAAATAATGCTGTGTACAATTCTCTATGGCGAAAATCCGTGCCCAGTACAATGAATTTTGAGAGGAAATCAAACGTTAATTTGTACAGGAGTCAATGGGAAAACGATCCATACCCAAAGAGCTTTGGGTACGGATCGATTTCCCATTGGCTCCTGTACAAATTAACGGTTGAATTCCCATCGAAATTCAATGTTCTGGGCACGGATCGGAGCTAGTATAGTTTTGAGCTCGCTAATTTAGCCTTTCAACTAATTTGTTTTGGCCCGGGACGGGCAGGAAAAGAGGTTTTCTTTTGGGGGTAAATGCGTAGTAAAAAGCGGGATTAGAAATGTTTTTGGGGTATATAAAAGATAAAAAGAGATTCGTTGTTAGTGGGATTTTAAACGGAATAAAGCTATATTTGGAATTAATACTGTACACAATTCTTTTTGACAAAAATAGGTACCCAGAAATTAAAATAATATGGAAAATCAGCTCAGTTAAAATCAATCCGCAGAGAAGGAATTATTTCTTCTTGTTTATCTTTTTTTTAAATTACATCCAAGGAGTACCTTGTCCCTAGACAGAGCTCCCCACACACTACACAGAGCTTTGTGAAAGTGCGGTCACTCGTGGCACAGAATTGACTCATGCACCTTAACATAGCTCCCCACACACACTACACAGAGCTTTGTGAAAGTGCGGTCACTCGTGGCACAGTACTGATTCATGCTCCTTAGCATTTTTCAATACTTTTTTTTCAGTAAGCTAGGCGGTACTAACTTCCGTCTGGGTACGGATGCTAAGATGGCCGTTTCTTTTTTAATAACTAAATACTAGCTAATAGTAATAATACGTTTTTAACAGTTCTTTCAATAGAATTGTATGAAATAGATATATGATGGGGTGCCCTTTGTCTGCGCACCTAACATTTTACTTGAAATTGACAAGGTTTTCCTTTGGTATTCCTCTAATGACTGACCTCATTTTAATCCTCATATCCTAGAGAGTAACTGTGCCGAAAATCTGATTAAAATTCGAATAAGAACAATTTCATTTTCACAAGAATAGGCGACGCTGTCATTTTGACACTAAAAAAGGGAAGGTTCCCTTGTCTGTGCACTCATTCACTTATCACGCAGTTCAGGATATTTTGCATGAAAGGTGGCATTTTCAAGGCATGTGAGTCTAAATTAGTGCTGGTATCGACACGCCTGATGTCGCCACTATGGCGACAAAAGTACTGGTTTTGGACTTTGCCGACATGTCGACACGCATGCTCCGATGGCGACATAAAATGGGTCTTATATAATTACATGTACCTCGCCGTGGCGTCGTGCGCGCGTACGTGATTTGTTTCACATACGCATTAGCAGCGCGCGCGCGCGACACGATCGCTGCGTATCTAGCTGCGACCGGTATACATTACGCACATGTACATGCCTAGATATGCGACACTAGCTGACTCGCACCGCATGACTTTCATTAATGCTTGATAAATTGGATCATACAAAACAAATTTTGGGGCAAATAGTTGACAGTGTGCATCTTTGAGAACTGTAAGTGAGTATGACTGCGAGTGTGAGCCCGTGAGGACATAGTGCATGTATTCCATGTAAAGCTCTTGTGAATTTGTGTCGGGTAACTCTGGTTTAATAGTGTACGGTCACTACGGGAGCGACCCGAGTTTAGACTTGTTTGACTCATGTCCAGATGTCGACACATGTCGACATCGGCGTTAATTTTATTGCGACATGGCGACATAGATTTTCCATGCCGACACCAGCACTAGTAAAAATTCATAAAATAGACGTTTTTCACCAGTTTTTCCTCATTTTTTCGCTGATACATATCACTAAAATTGATATGAAGATGATTGTGTTCATTGCGTCTTTTGTGATGTTAGAATCGCGCAGTTACGTGTATGCGCAGACATGGGGCACCAAACCATACTTATTTTGAAGATAATCTTGCATTTTTCCTGAGCTAATATCATATCAAAGTGACATTTTAGGCAGTTTAATCACAATTCACAGCTCGCATTCGCACTCGCCGCGGGTTGCACTCACTGACTCAGTGACTCGGTTTGGTACTCTGACTCGTATCTGGAGATATTTTTGATGAATGAATTACTGCAAAATTCCATAGATATTAATCATGTCTGAAACATAAACTGAAACTAACAACCGTTCAAAGCAATAGCTGTGCTTTTCCTTAGGTTCTCCCATGATACTGCCTTTTCTATTGACTAATGTAAGTTTTTTCGCTTTTGATTACTGTACATTGAAATTGTTATTGATTATGATATCTGTATTCGATATTTGAACGATGTATATTGGCAGATTTCTGCAGTATTATGAAATAAATTCATTCATTCATTTGATTATATTAACATTACTTCCATAAATACTTGATGGATAACATTTTTCTATGTGTGTCCGACTCCGAGTCCATGCAAACACAGTGCACTTTACGTATACGCACGGCGATTGCGAGCTGTGTGTTGTGATTAAACTGTCTAAAATGTCACTTTTACATCATGTTACATCAAGAAAATTGCAAATGCGGAACAACCGAAGACACAGAGAGACTGAAGCTTTTGGTCTACATTTGTAGGTTATATGCGGCCAATATAAATATGTACATGTATGGTCAGGGGTCCTAAAGCTACGCACCCCGCAAATACGCGCAATGCGACGCGTTCAATGCGCCAGATGTCTGCTGTGACTCCTCACGGGACCATCACTATATGGGGCTGTGTCAATTTCGGCCTGTCATGACCTCTAAGTTGAAGAGGTAAAAACTAAAAACACCAATTATAATCGGAAAAATTTTGAGAAAATACTTCCTTCTGCATTTTAGAATGATAGAATATCTAATTTCATGCCAGATCTTTCGACTATAGATCTTTATCATCTTGATCACGTGAAATTTTCAGGCTGTTTTTGGTCGGTGATCTTGCTCCCCTCCTGCACACATATATGGGCAAGATATCACACACTTGCCTACTATGGGAGGCAGTTGCTCATGGTATGAAGGTAATAAAGATCACGGTTTTCTTGAGAACTTAAAACAGGAACTTGCCTTTGTTTGACTATATCATGTCATTAATAGTGGCGCATGGCCAGTCACTTATCCAATGAACAAGGTTATATGTAGACGGAAATAACCGTCTGTTATGGGGAAATCTTTAATATTTATCAACCTTCCCCATATACTTATCAACCTTCCCCATATACTTATCAACCTTCCCCATATATTCCCCAGGAATAGCACTATTTCAACAAGAGCCTCTCAGTGCATGGCATATTTGTTTACTAGACGGAAAATTCTGTCTCTAGTTCGTTAGCCTCTTATTTGGGTATGGTCGGCTCCTCATTTGGTCTTAGATCATGCCAGAGGCAAGGGGAAATCATTATTTAAATCCTTCATTTTCATAACTGGAAAGTGAAACTCAAATTTGTAGCATGATATACATGTACATGTATAATATTTGAAAAGTCCCTGAACCAATTCATCAGAAAAATACATGTGTAAGTAAATTCAGCAATGTTTATTGAATTTGGAGTTTCTTTTTGACTAACTGCAACAGTGAATGTTTGACACAGTCCCACATAGGCAAGGGCCTATGAGTGGAAAGGCCTCTGTCTCTGACGCATATTGTCTGCTGATCATTTTAGATTTAGGATAGAATTCAATTGCAACTGTGGCTCTCTGAAGCTCTCTGTGCACAGATGATCCAACTCGTAATGCATGCATTACTGTAGTACAAGTAACTTTTCCATGGATGGTAAAGAATTTTTTTCCAAATAAAAAAAAAAAAAAAAAAAAAAATCATGGGAATGAATACCAGCTACATACATGTACTAATAGACTCTACCGTGGGTCAGGTGTTCGCACATATGTATTTCCAGCTCATTTTCATATGTACAGGTAGTTTATTTTTGACCCACAACAATCCTTTGTGAAAGTCATGAAAATAAATTCCTCATGAAAATACATCCTTAGTCTTGACTGCATGTACTGTACATGTACATGTTCTATACGTTATTTGTAGATATTAATTTCCAACAAGTATGTATTTTTTTGTTTAATCTTCAGGTGAGTTGCTGCGGATGGAGCCTGTAGCTAGGATGCCAGATGAAGACTTACTTCACTCTGAGGTGGCTATCATGTCAGGTAGGTCAAAGGTAGTGCTGTCGATCGAGCGCCATGTTCGGGTTCGGTTCGGTTCGGAAGGGTTCGGCATTTTTTGTTCGAACTTTGGTTCGGTTCGAAGGTTCGGAAGTGCAAGAGCATTGAGGAAGAAAGGAAGACAAAGAGTTACCCCCAAGAAGATTAATTGCGCTTACGTGCCCCCTGTCACATTCCAGGAGTCTCCGGCGGACAACAAGCCCCCAGAGAAACCAGTTGTTGACATAATTATTCGGCTCTCTCTCTTTCTCTTTCTGTGTTTATCACCAAGTCTTGATGATAGACGCGAAGTTCTCTTTACACCTCCATGGTGCATGTTACGCAATGCACAGTACACTGCACAGCTCCGTACACATACAGTGCGCGTGATGTCACGATCACCGACCAATCATATTCATGGCCGGCGATCGCGACGTCAGCATAATAGAGAAAGCGTTCAGTGTGCATGTGCAGTGGGAGCTAGCCGTACACAGAGAGCGCTTTCTGGGAAGGTAAGGTGACGGCCAATCACATTCGCGAATAATCACGTGCCACAGCCGATTGGATCATGCATATGCAAGAAAACACTTTCATTGCCGTTCTATTGGTCAAATTTTATGGCGCAGTGATGCTTTTTTTTTTCCTTCCACGTGGAGAAGAGTGTGGCCGGGGCGGGGCTCAGGGGCGCGATTGCACTGCGTGTTGCGCTGGGCTTTACAGCTCTCTTGGGGGACAATTAATTATCGCGCTGTTTATGTTTGAAATTGAGAATGTGATAAGAAAAAAACACAGATTAAGCTTGAATTGGGTCTGTGTGGGCATGATGTGGGCAAGGACAGCATAACTCTGGGAACAAAAGACGTTCATTCTCCTATTTTGTTTTAGTCCGAAGTTCCAAACCAAGCGTTTGCTGATTTGCTCCTTGGAGTGAGAACAAAATTCATTTCTTTCGTTGGCAATGGGAAAGGATTTGGAGAGGAATAAAACACAACGAAAGAAAACAGAAATAAGAAACAGTGATTTGAAATTATAAGCCTATAAAATGCCAAACTAAGTAGCGAACACGAACCTTTACATTTTTCCGCCGAACATACGAACCAAGCCTTTGCGTTCGGTTCGGTTCGGTTCGGTTCGGAAGTGCCATGTTCGGCGAATTTCCGTTCGGTTCGGCGGTTCGGAAACAGCACTAGTCAAAGGTCATACATGGGAGGGGGGTACTGTACATTATATAGACCTTTGTACATAACAACTGCCACAGATCTATGACAGATTTGCTCATAGCCAATCAAGTTCAATGATTTCAGTAGCTACATGTATATCAATTATTGTAACCTTTACTAATAAGTTAAGTGCCCCTGGATGTCATAAAGTCAGAAAATTTATTTATTTCAATGTTTTAAAAAGTTTATTTATTTATTTATTTATTATTTATTCGGCATTTTGAAAACAATACAGAAAACAATAACAGGAATAAACATTGTAAAGAAAGGACCTGGATCATAGTTGATGGGGCTGCCTGGGTTTAGAAAAGGTTAACTCAATTACCATGACCCACAGGTCTTCCTTCCCACACCCCCTCAACTCCATCCAGGTCAGGATAAGAAAGTTAAAAGAAGAATTATAAAATAAAAGTGTATCACTGGAAAATGGCGGCACATTAGGTGCAGTAAACGTGGCATGAATATCTCAAGCTATATCTCATTTCAAACAGATCATTTTAACATACATTAAAGTGATTTGGTAACTTTGTAGAGGCTTGATAAAATCTGAGTTGCCTGGCCTGACATGCTATCAGTGTATACAGTACATGGTGTAAAAATGAAGCCCAGAAAAAAAAAAGCACTTCATAATCATCATGTGTTTCACAAAAGTAAACATAAATGCAAGTGACCGGAAATGCCAGACTCAATTTGCCCCATACACTCCGTGTTAGACTAAAGCGTATGACCATATGCTTTCGTAAATGGGAGTATATTCAGTCATAGATATCTTAATAATAGCATATTTGAAAACCTTTCCATGCCTGGCTATTTATTTATCCTTCTGAACATCATTATACAAGACAGATATCAAAATTCAACAATTTATTAAATCAAGCCTTCACAAAGTTACCAAATCTCTGTAACATTCAAGTATGATTGATTATAATATTGATGAACATAACATACCACTAACCATCTAATTTGTCTGCCATCGGATGTACTTTATAATTCAACCAATTCGCAAAGAAATTTTGTCCAAAAACATTAGGCATTAATTCCTTAATAGTTGTTGAGAAAATATATATGTAACAATTGAGATCTTGTTAAATTAAAAGATTAACATGAGACCTCTAGTTTTAATAGACCTCTGCTATGAATTTCTTGCCATGGATTAAATTAGAATTGAGTAATGTACTCAAGTTAAATGGTGTTATAATAAAAGGAATATATATCTTGAGTAATTTGAATAATTTAAAGGAATTTTATGGTAAGAATTACATGTATGTTACCAAAGACAATTAAATTCTTTCGTATATCAAATATAGTTTTTAATGTTAAGCATACAGTTATTGGAATATTTTTCTCATAAGCTTACATGTACATGTATAGTATCATCAAGAATTTCTGCCCTTGTAACTCATGTTATTTCAGAGAAATTTGAAACTTTAAAACTTTTTCGCCAATGATGAATTTATTACCTAAATTTCATGATTTTGAAATTCGATGAACTTTACTGAGCAGGTGGCCGGGATCAGAGTGGACGACCTCTTGTGACCTTTCCTGCACAGAATCATGGGATATTGGAGTCAAGGGTCATGGGTAGCGGGCTTGATCACATTCTCCAGTACTACATCAACATCACAAGGTCAGTATTATTGATAAATCTAACCCATAGCAGTTCAAAATTTACAAAATGAAACAAATTTGACTTCCCCAAATTAGCATGAAATATTGTTATCTTTCACTTTTACAGTTGTACATGTACATACAGGTCAAGCAAATCAAAATGTACTTTATATTGAATGAACTAATGTCAATAAAAATTACAAAAATGCAACAAAAAATTGCTGATCTGTACAAAAAAATTCAACTCTGTGTTTCCAATTTACAGACCTTGATGCATATTTTTATTCCATTCCTTCTGAATCCCCATGCACAGGGTCTATGATATTGATCAATCTTATGATCTGTCTTTGAATAATTGTTAAATCAGAAGAAAAAAATAAAATTGCAGTGCATTTTTTTCCTTTTTCTATTTGTTATTCAGCCCCACCACCGAGTTCCATGGTTTTGATCAACTGTGAGATCCATCTTTGAATAACGTTAATCAGAAGAATAATCCAAATGCAATGTCCTTTTTTTAAAAATATTTGTCATTTAGCCCTACCACCAAGGTTCATGGTTTTGCTTTCATCGCTGATCTGCGCTTCTCAACTCTTGATTTCATCTCGATGCTCAAGTCTTCCCTCAACAGTTTACAGGTAATAAGGACATAGTAGTTCTGAGAGCTGGAAAGGCACTGCATTATAATTAGTTTTCTATGTTGGTTAGGGTATCCCATTCAGAAATTATTTGATATTCCTGTTTTCAGGAAATTCACAATAAAGAGCCTGGATTAGGGCTGCGCAGATATCCCATTTTAGGCTGTTTAGTTATCGTCAGCTGTAATATACACAGTCATCCCTCCAAAGTTCTACTCTTATTCACTTAAATAGATAACCAGTACCGTACACAATGTAGCTACGATTCACATCAAAACAGTGGATTTTTTGACGTCCTTTGTTTATAAATTTGATTTCACATTGTATTTCAATTACAACAACATTTTTTATTTTCTAAATAAAAGGACATGATTTTGAGTGACATAGATACTTCATCATTCTAAAAATGGGGGATGCAAGGGAGAAGTCAAGGATCTTTGTGCAGAACACCCGCAGGAACACAAGTAAAAAATAAGAGTCGATCGGATTGAGTACATTTTCAGCGACCTAAAGCAACTGCACACACGACCAGAACTCTAATTGAAGTACTTGAAGACAATAACTGCCCGAAAATCCTCAAGAAAATCCCTTAACCATGATGCATATTACAAAGGAGTTAAATTAAAAGAAGAGTTTATCAGATTCTAACCTTATCTAATCTCTTTTGTGTACATGCAGGCTGAGACAAGCAGTGTGGTGGGTCCCTTCGTGCTATACTTGATACAACCTCTCGACAAGAAGAGCCTCAAAGACACTCAGACCTTACTTGCACTCAGGCAGAGTAAGAAGAAGAGCAATAAACACATAGCATCTACACTCTTCCAGGTGAGTATGTTAGGGAAATGGTCAGTGATACCATACTCTGTGAAATGTCTGATGTCCTGCCAATAGTGGGGCTGGAGTTCCCTTGGGCATTCTGTCTTACAAACCAAACTTTGTATAATATTACTGTAAACATTGCCAGTATGATTTTCAAGAATGATGCTCATGAATGCATTTCCAAGTTTGTCTATTACAGAGAGCTACATGTAGGCTTAATGCTTGCTCTATCCCAGGACCCTGTTTCCTAAAACTTATCAATAAAAAGTTACTGACATCATAGAATTTTTATTGACTGTGAGCAAATGTGTCATCATATCTAGATCGTTGGCCGTTGTAATTGATAACAAGTTAGGAAACTCAGTCCAGTACTGCCCCAATTTTGTTCCCCTGAATGAGATTGCCAACCACCCAGTCTTCAATTTTGTTCAGTCTGCAGCTCAATGTATCCCCAGAAAAATCCCTTTAATTTTGTAGTAAGTATCAATCTCCCGGGGCCCGTTGCACAAAAATTGCGTTTAATCGCAACTCCTAAAAATCAAACGCAAGTCCTTAATGCGCACTTCTGATTGGCTGAAAATAAAGTTGCGTTTGATTTTCCTGAGTTGCGTTCAAACGCAAGTTTTGTGCAACGGGCCCCTGGTGCACTAGCTTGCATGTACATCTATTTTTCTTGTGCCTCAACCTTTAGACCATCATGGTTGTAGATGAAATGGACTTGTACAACCATGTTGATAAGAGCCAATTGACGGTAGATCTTGGTGGATATCTTCAATACTCACACAATGCTTGGGTTCAGTTCAGAAAGGTAAGTCCCACGATTCAAATTGATATTTATTCACAAGGAATCCTTTGGAATGAAATTAATGTTTCGGGGATTTAACCCTTTCAAGACAGGAATTATTTGAGGGCTAAATTGATCACATTTTATTCTTCAAATTGGCAACATTAATATTTTTCTTTTGGTGCTACATGGTTCTAATAAGCTGTAATGTCTTTGAGAACAGTATACATGGTTAGAAATTTTGTCGAAAAGTTGAAAAAATTGCCAATTTTGATTTAAAAAAGTGCTTTTGAAACTCTCAATGTGTTGCCAATTTAAGGATTTCAAAGCTTATTCTCATTTTTAAAATTCCTGGAATAAAATGCAATATGGTCATGCAACAAAAATGGACATAGTGTGTACAAAAATTTTTGCTCTTTCTACTCATGCATCTGGTACAATTTTTAGAGCTCTGAATAAAAAAATTATTGAGCTAAACCACAAAATGTGATCAGTTGTCTCGAAAGGGTTAATACACTGTACAATACAGATTCATGTTATGCAGGCCCCTTCGTTGTTGTTTTTTTTTATTCATGATTTTTATTTTTATTTTTTTTATTTTTAGGGGGTGGGGATGGGTACAGGTTACATGTAAGTCTGCTTGCTGTACAATATTTTCATCTGCCATTTTTATTTTTTGTGAAATATAATTCCTGCATGATTTTTTTCTTTTGGGGGGGGGAGGGGAGAGGGATCAGAATCTGTTCAAGATTTGAAACTAACAAAAGAGATAGTAATTACCAGGTCAAATCTCTTGGGCGAAGTGAGATGAGAAACTTAGGAGAGGCTAATGTGACCTTTTGTTCTCTCAAGAATTATATTAGTGAATTTTGCAGTGAATTGTAAAGAATCAATTTCATTACAAATCACCAAATTTTTTTTTACCTTTGTCTTGTTAAATGTGACTGTTACTTGTTGAAACCAGAGCGTAAGTCATTGCATCTCACAGTGTACATCAGGGCAGCTTTACTGACCCATATCCAACTACTGATGATCTAACAGCTGATTAAGGCCCATTAACCTGTAATGTAACATATGTTTGGTGTATTTGTGTGAAGAGAACTGAAGAATTTTAGATTTGCGGTGCAGGATATCGGTTAGCCATGCCTGAACAGTTTAAAATCCGATTTTGTTTGGTGTTGCCCGTTTTAATGTGATTTTTTTAACAAGTGCAGTACCAAGAAGATTTTTTTTTTTTTTCTTTTTGCTTGATGGAGAGTCTTTTTGATCAGTCATTGGTAGCAAAAAATTCTAAAGCCATTTTGCTTTCTGTGGACGACATTTATTTTAAAGTACTAATTGGCTTTTCGTAAAAAGCTTTCATGATGGTCGATGTTAGTGTGTGTAGAAGGATCTGGTATTCTACATGACCTTCATTTCACATCCTATCCTTGGGATTTGGGTTTATGTTTAATATTGTTACATGTGGAGGGGACACTGTATACTGAATATGTGATGTATTCAAACCGTGTGAAGGAACTTGTTTGAAGATGGTGGCGGATTGTTTGTTTTAGGACATGAACTGGAGATTTTCTTTAATTAAACTATGACTGCTATTAAACTGTTATTAAATAACCTGAACATTGAATTCCATTGGAAACGCTTTTTGAAAAGAAGGCAGGCATTTTTATAAGGAAATGTGAATGAATTGAGATAATTTGCAAATAGATGTTATTAGGCCTGAGTCATAACGGTTTTTTTTTTGACCGGTGCCCGCCGGTGATTTTTCGGCGGAGACCGGCGGACTGATGAAATTTCATGAAAAAATATGCAGTGCAATAAAAGCTGCATATAACGCGCCGCCCGCATCGGGAAAGTAGCATGTTTTTGATTGTTGAAGAGGGAAAACATGAGAGATCTTAAAAGAACATAATATTTATATTACAAGTAGGCTTGAGTCATAACGGTTTTTTTTTTTTTTGACCGGCGTCCGCCGGTGATTTTTCGGCGAGACCGGCAGACCGTTGAAATAAAGAAATACCGGTACATAAAGAAATTCAGTGTTAATGAAAGACTTTGAAAATCAACCAGTTTAAGAACTAAATTCCCTTATCTATATTAGAACTTTCTCATGATATTAAATTTCAAACCATTAATCAACCAAGTGGGACTATGGAAATAAGATTACCGAGCAGGATTTCTCAATTTTCTTGCTTGAATTTATCGGCCCATAACATTATGATATTGTTGCATTCTGTATACGTGTATGGGCGCTGCCATCTTTTATCTGTTTGTTTGCAACTCGTAATTACTCCACTAGAGTTAGCCTGGAGTTAGCGCCATCTCGGGGCAAGGTGCGCAGAATCGTACCAGCAACGCTCACACAGAATTCAACAATAATATACGGGCCGATAAATTCAAGCAAGAAAATTGAGAAATCTTGCTTGGTGATCTTATTTCCATAGTCCCACTTGGTTGATTAAAGGATTGAAATTTAATATCATGTGAAAGTTTTAATATAAATAAGGAAATTTAGTTCTTAAAACTGGTTAATTTCCAAAGTCTTTGACACTGTGAATTTCTTATGTATTTCTTTATTTCATCGGTCCGCCGGTGTGCATGAAATTGCACCGGTGACCGGCTGCATCGGTCGGGCCGGTGGACCGACCGACTCGACTCAGGCCTAGATGTTGTATATCTGTAGGCTTTGAATTACAATATGTGATGTTCTTGAATGGGTGAATTAGAGTGAAACCTGTATAAATACTGCTCAAGCCAGACAAGAACAATTACGAGAAGATCTCTTTATTAAAGTGAAATTATTAAGATTCTATAAAAATGAAATTATTAAGATTTCAATGAGAAACACTGGTCTATGGAAACTAAGAGTAGGGTCTTATCAGACAGGGGGTCTTTCTATACAAGTGTTCCCCAAAGCAGGTTGACTGTGATACCTAGGATACACCACCAAACCAACTCCAAACCTACCAATTCTTCCCAATAAGCCAGTTCGTAATTAATACATGGTAGAAATGACCTTGAAATGACCCCAATCTGTATTCGCACACGCATCTGTTTTGGTGGACGCGTTACTTGTTAAAGGTCATGTAAAGTTTTGGTAAGCCCTCAAAAACTGTTTGTCAGATTTCTTCAATTTTTGTTGATAAATAGCAAGATACTAGCAATACTAAGACACTGTGAAGATTTCGCCTCCTAAGGTTTAATATTAAACAAATAAGAGGCAAAAACTAATTTATGTGCCGGGACAGGCACGTAAAATCCCAACAAAGGCAGCATGTGCTATACACTGTAAACACATGTGTAAAACCAATGATGAGCTACACACAGTGCACACACGCTATCTCTATGCGAAGCCCCAAGATTGCTGTGCAGGGAGCCGTCGGGGTGGAAGGGTCCTAGCATAATGGCAGTGATCAAGCATTCCTTACAGATATTTACACTGAAATTCACCAGAAATCATAGATGGAATACCAAATGATCTCTCACAGACATCTTTTGATACAAGGAGAACAACATGAGACTATATTTAACATGTTTCTTTCCAATTTCCTTTTTGCTACCAATACTGTACATGAACTTTAAACAACTAAAATCATACCGGTGGGCGTATCAAAATGACAGCATATAGAGGTCAATTGTACTCAGTATAGATGACCTTTATCTGCACATGCGGAAAATTTGAATTACGAACTGGTTTATAGAGTGTTCTAAAGTAATTTTTGGTTTGGTCCATGGTTGGTCTTCTTAGTGTGACTTGGCTATTACAACAAATCTATTTGTAAACTCTTAACAGGTTTTAAATTAAAGATAGTACCATCTTTCAAAGCTCAATATGTGATAGTGTTTCTCCTTTTTGTTTGTAGACTGTAGAACCTTTCTTCCTGCGTTACGAAGAGGTGATCCCAAAGCTGCCGGATGCCTTCTCCAGGCTTGATGAGCTGGAGAGCTTTGATCTAGGAAGGACGAGAGAGGATTTGGAGAGACAGAAAGAGAACATACAACAGTTACTTAAAGATCTGTTCAGGTTTGTAGTTATCAGAATACCACTTAGGTTTATCCTATTCAAGACAGGGTGTTTTCTAAGGGCTAAACAATGAAGGCCGGTATTCAATGCAAAACCCGCATTAAGTAAGCCTTGTACTTCCATGTAGCATTAGGCTAGGCTAAGTAATATAAGCGAGATTACTTTAAGGCAACATACTTGCTGATAGCCATTGCGACATCACATAACCAGTGCAATATCATGTGCAATAAATGCATTGCATTGAATGTGCTGAATGTAATTTGTTTGAATGCCGCTTATCATGACCAGCTTATATATGAAAGCCACATGCCTGCCAATCAGGCTTCCAAAATAAATGTTGCTATTGTTATATGTTCTTGTTATTATTTTTAAGAATACTGCACATACACTTTGAGACAACAGTATGATGACCCTTATTCACTCTCATCCTTAACACACAGGGAACTGGGCCTGGAAACTCTGAGCCAACAGTGCGATGACCTTCTGTCCAAAATCAACCAATCTGACACCGATGAGGTATTTGCTGCGGTTGCCCAGAAGCCTGTTTTTCGTGAGGTTCGTCTTCTTGCGGAGTACTGCAGGGAGAAGCTCACAATGATGAAGCAGAGGCTTGATGCCGCAAAGGAAAGGGTCGAAGGTCGTGTGAGAGATGAAATGAAGTGGCTTGATCTCTTTGAGGATGTTCAGAACGTGAGCAGAAATTTGTCAAAGGGTGTTTTTCAAAAGGCAGTCGTCTTCCCCCCCCCCCCCATTTTTTTTTTTAGAATTAGGTTCTTAGGGCCTTGGGGAACTATCATTGCAGGGAACTATCATTGCAGTGAAGCTGCCAGAGCTAAAGCTTATGAAAATACTGATAATCAGGGGCCATAGCCCATTTACTCCAGGGCCCCGTTGCATAAAACTTACCATTAATGGTAACTCTGCTATCAATGGTAACTACCATGGTAACGTCACTCAACAGCCAATCAAAATCAAGGTTTCCATGGGAGTTACTATTGATGGCAAAGTTACCATTAATGGTAAGTTTTGTGCAACGGGCCCAGGGCCTGAAATAGAGTTTCCCTCTTAGCAGTCCTTCAGGATGTAATCCTAGGTGTCATCCCCTTGTAGAGGCTTGGCAGCTTGACAGATGTTAGCCTCCCCACCTCAATTACATCAAGGATGGACACAATAAGTGTTTCATCTCAATTTCTAGGTTGTAAAAATGTTATATTATTTTGTAGGGATAAGATTATTTTTCATTAATTTTATGTCATATTGCCAAAAAGGCTCAAAACAGAAACAGTCATACAAATGGCTTATATGAATGGATGAAAGTGCTATATTTTGTTTGATTAAAAATTACAATTTCAAATTTGAATTAAAAAAGAATATGCTTTCCTGTTTTTTATCTTTATTTTTCTGTAGCTCTCAAACTGGTTGCTAAACGAAGGTCCGACAGGACTGAAGAGACTTGAGATAGCAGACTCTCTAGGAAGGGCAGAGATGTTATGTAATCACTTTGAAACGGGAGTGGCCTCACTGGCATTGGTAAGTACGATTCTGTAGAGAACAATGGTTCTTACTGTGGTTGGAATTAAAGGTTATCTTGATTTCTGATGAACTTTAAAAATAAAAACACAATAACTTTACAATTCAGATTAAATGAAAGCATATTCTTAGAATAAAAAAAAACATCCCTTACTTTCTGCCTGTCCTGTGCAGAATTTTAGGTGTAAGATTCTAGATGGATTAGATACATGTTACAAACACAAGAAGCATACAGAAAGGGGTTATATATATTCAAAGGAATTAAGGTACGTTCACACATGACACAGTATAACGTCATGGCAAAATAAAAACTATTTGAAGTTTACATGTATGTGAATGGCAAGTAAGGTGACAAAAAGTATCTACATGTACGTGTAACAAAGGCCCCTAAGGCGTACTACGCTTTTGTCAGTTTATGCCATTATTGTGTTATATAACACGGTTGAGTGTGTTATATGTGAATAAGGCTTTATATGGTAAGTCAACCTTTTGAATGCAGCACAAGAATATTCTATTCTTTTCTATAGGACAAGTTGGCGCTTGCAGACAGCCTGCAAGAACAGGTTCAAACACTCATCAGTGAAGGTAGCAATGGGTTTACCAATTTGAGGAGTGCTGTCAGGGATTTGGAAGGGCACGCCGAGAACTACCAGAGCATGCTTGATGATCGGCGCCACCTGTTGTCCACCGTTAGAAACTTCTACAGTCTTTATGACAAGGTACGTTTATGTTAATTCTTGGTAGATGTCCATTGTACCTTTTTAATTGATGCATTAATTGATTTTTTTTACAAATTAATAAATGGGCAAATCCAAGCTAACTGAGTATTGTGGAGTTCTGAATGTAAAAACTGTCTTGTGTCCAAACAGGCTATCCACAGGATGGTGATGTTTCGAACTGGACATAGATTGAAATAATGATTCTGGAATTTTGAAACTCCATTAGGAAAAAAATCAGAGAATTCTGTTTTCATGAAATGCTCTGAACCCTGAAGTACATGTACCTCTGAAGAGTGGTCTTGAAGATACATCAGGCCTAAGTTTTGGCATTAAAATGATGAGATTTATCTCAAAATTTGGCTCTTCAAATTCATTGAGGTGAATGTTCTGGAACTTATTTGTAAACATAGGGACACTGTAGGAGTTATGGCTGAGTGCAGTATCTAAGAATCCTGTGATTCTTTATCCTCATTAGATCGCAAGGTGGTGTGTCAAAGCACTCAAGTTTCTTCCTCACGACACCGCCGACATCCAGGACGACATCCGATCGGAGCGAACCAACAGTCGTCGTCGCAAAGATATTGGGGATGCTGAGTATCGATGGATAGAGGACGTGGAGCGGTTCCTTCGAAAGCATCACCCACTGAAAGACGAGGATGTGATGACGATGACGGAGTATGCAGAGACGATCGGGGAGAGGGTGAGGAAGAGGAAAGCCAAGTCTCTATCTAATAGGTGAGAAACCTTTTTTTTTATCACACCCGGGCCCTGTTTCATAAAACTTGTTATTAATCACACGTTACAATAGTTGTTATAAGCCTACTGAAATCCTTGAATCTGATTGGCTGAGAGCAGATTTGTCATAGAAATGTGGCAGTTGTTACTGATAATAAGTTTTATGAAACGGGGCCCTTGGGTAGTATTCTGAAAACTATGTTTTCTTTTATGCTGGGTTCCCACAGTAATGGAAAAACCTAGAAAGTCATGAAAAAACAAATTATTATAGAAAGTCATGAAAAGTCATTGAAAATGAAAAAAAATTCTCCCAAAGTCATGGAAAGTCATGTAAATTGATCGTGGGTGTGGGCTGTGTGTGGCTATGGCAGCCTTCCTTCACAAACATGAAATAATATATACATGTATATCACTGCATGGTATTCGTATGCCACTTGGGTGCTGCAACCCATAACAAAATGGTATTTATCTGGTCATGGAAAAATGGGTCATGGAAGTTGGTTCTGACATTCCTGTGGGAACCCTGTTTATGTTGTGAAAGTACATGTATGTTGATTCAAGTTGGAACCTGGGGAGCGTTTCATCAAGCGTTTTGTCAGTGATTTTTGCCGACAAATTTGCTCTCAGCCAATCAGATGCAAGGATTTCAGTAGCTTATAACAGTTATTGTAACTTGTCATTGATGACAAGTTTTATGAAACGGGGCCCACGGAAGCTTCTCATCAAGCGTTTTGTCAGTGATTTTTACCAACAAATTTGCTCTCAGGCAATCAGATGCAAGGATTTCAGTAGCTTATAACAGTTGTCGTTAAAAATCAGTGACAAAACACTTGATGAAACGCTCCCCTGGGCCCCATTGTGCACTATACATACATGTAGCTGTGATCAAACTAAAATTAAAGCAGATATTCTTACAAATGAAATAGGTTTTCAAGATTTGTGTAGACCAAGAAACTGGTGACACAAAATTTATGTGAACTGATTATGATGGATTAATGTTTGCAGCTTCTGCAATTTTACAGAATGATGGAAAAAAATTTCTCCATCGTATGTAGCTATGATGTTACCTCATGATATTACAGTAGATGAGGATTTAATGTTTTACATGTACATAGTGTAGGGTTTCCTTTAGCAATAATGATCAGCAAGCAATTATACTGCCATCAATTCTATTGTTCCTGAATCTCTTTCTGTTTGAAAATCTCCCTAACAGATATACCACTCTACTAAAAGTTCTGAACACCAATGACCTAACCAGTGAGAAGGACGTCCACCTCGCCATGAAGTGGAGGTTGGAGGTCGTGGGTTCCCACGACGATGGTCACAGGGAGAGGACCAAGGGGGTCGCCCATGAGAGGAAGGAAGGTGATGGAGTGGAAGAAATAAGAATGAAAGCAGAGGAGGAGGAGAGGGAGATGGAGTCTGAGGTGGATGACCCCCTGTTGAGAAGGATTGGGAGGCACACACCTAGTAGGGAGCTTGATGTCAGAGGTCAAAGGTCAAAGAGGCGCTCGTCTAAAGGGAAGGTGGACGAGAAGGTGGAGGATAGGAAGAGCGATTCTGATGGAAGAAGGATGAAAGTTGATGATGAAGAAAGGAAAAATGATGATGAAACAAAGGAAGTTAAAGGAGATGAAAGAAAAGAGAAGGATCGGGATGAGCGAGGGAACGAGAGAGAACGGTCGCAGTGGATAAGACCCAGCCAAGATTTCTGGGCGGGGCGGATTCCAGGAGTGGTTCGCCAGAATCAATCGCAAACAGATGAAATGGATGGGAAGATGGAAGACCACTATGACAATGTTGGAATGTCAGCGCAGGATGTCCATCTACACATGGCAGGTAGACTGCCAGCTTCCAATCAAACTGTATTTGCCATGAACTCCCCCAATCTTAGTTCTTCAAGTCCTGGTGTACTTCCACATTACCTAAACAGAAACCAGAATGCGAATCCTTCTCCAAGTTACGTTGATGGTCGCCCCTTGCATACGCTTCATGGGAATGCCATACCGCCCCAGCACATGGGCCAGCTACAAGGCATGTCCAGCCCCATTGACCAATTACGTCTGGGCAATTTTCAAACTGGCCAATCGCAGTTCTTCCTTCCAGGGCTGAACCAATCGCCTTACAGTATTCCAACACGTGCGAGTGACCTAGCCTCCAGGCAACATGCGCAAGTCATGGATGCTGCAGCACAGATGTGTACGTTGTATGACCCAGTGACTGGCCTGCCATACCAGGCTTACATTCAATCTCCTAGGAGTTCAAGCCTGCAAGGAGATCCGCGACCCACAGACTATCTCTCTGATTCCTGCCACAGTAACCCTGGGACGGGGTACCATCGGAGACAGAGACAGGTAGATCCTCACATCTCAGGCATGCATGCCCTCCAAGCACTCGTCGGACACCCTGAACATCGGATCACTAGCCAAGAACGCATGCATGCCCTCAACATCGGCTTATCCTCTATGCAGGACCTACACAGCAGGAGCAGTACACCTCATAGCGAACACAAGAGGGAGCTGTCACCATATGAAGATGTCCTGAATCGAATCGGGCAGATGCGGGCACGAGCTCGACGCAAAAAGAACAGCCGGGACAACGTAAAGACGCAATCAGCGGAGATGCGTGCAGCAAAGTCTGTGCCAAATTTGAGTAACTTGCTAGCAGGTGTACATATTTGTGGGGTTGGGAACGGATATGGCGACAGAGATGTTGACGTAGATGGGGATGATCAGAGCAATTACTATACCAGATTGGCGCACCTTGAAGATCAAACTGGCCGTCGTTCATCAGAGCATGCCACTAAGAAATGGGTAAGCCGTCTTGTGGCAGACGATCTCCATTATGCAGATTCATCAAGTTTGCGCTCTGCTTCGCCAGCTCTTCCCTCCAGCATCGCTAAAAATGGACACCGCCCTCTGACGCCACAGGAGCAATATGAACTTGAATCGCTGACATCGATTCTGAATGAAAGTGACAATGACAACGATGATTCTGCTCCCGTGTCGAATTCACCAACCCGTGACCAGTTTAGACGTGATACGTCTGCTGGCCTCAGGGTCTTACCTGCTAGACCCCAAAACATTGACTTTGACGCAGACCAGCGAGAGTTGGATCAAATAAGGCAGAATCTTTCTGGATCGTATGCTGCAACAAGTAACCATGACTTGGGTATGAACTATGACTCTCTACAGACCGCTCAACATTCACCAAGTCAGCATCACAGTAGTTTCTCATCCAATGAAATATCTCCGCTTCACTACCCCTCAGCCCATAGTACTCAAATACACCCCCATCCAGCAAATCAACCCTCCCATGCTGTCTACCATCCAGCCAACCACAGTTCAGCATCATTTGCTGCAGCCAGTCACGGAAGAACCTCATACCCATCACATCATCAGAGCCAGGCTGGTTCATTTCACAGCAGGGGTGTACCCAGCAGTCACATGACTTCTGCAGGGGCAGAGGGAACAACGTTAGCACCAATGACAGAGCAGCTGAGAGACTACTTTGGTGATGTGGGTGTGACAGAAGAAGAACTGGTGCAGCAAGGGTTGGAGGACAGACTGAGAAATGTCCATGTCAGTCAGGTGAATATCTGTATTTTCAACCCGTTTTCATGCATTACTGAATGTTTCCATTCCCAAAGGCTATACAGGAACATCTCTTTACCATAGGCAACATGTTAAACATTAAATATATATTTGCTATCTTCTCGGCAGTTTACTATGACATACATGTATGTGAACAAGGCACAACTCTTTGGTCATCTACAAACGAGACTGTAACATGTATAGCATTCTTGAAACAGTGTGGCAGTCCAGGATTTCAATCCATGGCAAATCCATTCAAGACACACATGTATTTTACTTGAAATATGCAGTAACTTTAACCCGGCCTTAACCCTTTTAGGACAGGAATTATTCAAGGGCTAAATTGATCACATTTTCTTCTTCAAATTGGCAACAGTAGTATTTTTCTTTTAATGCTATATGGTTCTAATAAAATATAATACCTTAGAAAACAACATACATGGTTAGGAACTTTGTCGAAAAGTTGAAAATGTTTCCAGTTTTGTATAAAAACAATGATTTTGAACCTCCCAATGTGTTCCCAATTTAAGGATTTTATAGCTAATTCTCCTTTTTAAAATTCCTGTCATCAAACGCAATATGAATGTGATAAAAATGGACACAATGTGTGCAGAAATCTTTGCTCTTTCTACATGTACTCATGCATCTGGTGTATTTTAGGGCTCTGAGTCAAAAGTTATTGAGCCAAACCACAATTTGTGGTCAAGTGTCCCAAAAGGGTTAATAGTCGGGGTCTGACTGTATTTGCATGAGTCTGTAATTTTCTCTTTTGGTATAACCCATTTAAGGAGAGAGTCACCCATGACCATCTCAGCACCCCAAACTTCCTGGCTGAAGCCATGGACACACTGGTCAAACTGGACTCTGTCGACTCTCAGCTACCACCAGGTCTCCCTCTGGAGGCCAGACACGTACTACAGCGCAACCCTAGCCTACAACTCTCGGACGAGGGCGTCATCATTGATGGTGCATCGTGGGACGGGACCCTGGAGGCGGGGAGTGCCGCAACGACAGAACGGGGGAGCGTGGAAAGCGGAGTGGGGTCGAGGGGTCGAGCCAGTAACCCCTAAAGGTCGGAGGTCGTGGATAATATGTTAAGGCATCTGAACAACTTCTACAGACGGGTTTGTTTTTACTATCAATCGAACAACTGACAACGTAGATTTTCACCCACTCATTTTTATAGAGGTACTCGTGTACTTTTAAGTAAATAACGTCGATTTTTTATAGATTCTTTTTTTTTATATATATATATATCTTCAGAGGGTGTATTTCTTTCAGGGAATAAAATCTCTTAGTAATGCAAGTAAATGTCTATTTTTGAACTTCAGTGAAAAACAAATTTTTGAACATGGGTCAGTAAATACTGACTGTAACTAAATATGGTAATTGTCTCGGTCTTGTGACTTAACAAAGTCCCGAAATGGGTAGTTTATTTACACAAAAATTAAGAACACAGAATATATCTTGCGCATGCTGATTGTTATTTTCCTTTGTATTGTTGCTGGTAGATTTTATAAGGAATGCATTTGGTATCAGGACCCAAACTACCAATGGTGCTAGAAAAGTTTATTTTTTATACCCACACATCAGTTGTATGCTCGTGAAAGCCAAAATTCAGAGTTTTCAATTGAAACCCTTGTCTAAACTACCAATCTTCTCTGCTCACTCATTACGGGTAAAAATGCACCAAAAAAAAAGTCCCATCAAAAACACAGGTTAACCTTAAGTACCTACTTTCCCTTTATTACAAGTTTAAAAAGGGACAAATTTCTTAGTTTGATTTTGTTTTTCAATCCAGTCAGTGCCCACAGTAAATAAGTGGATTAGATTATGGTTTAGATTTCAAGCACGTAAGTAAACTTTGGTCAAAGATTTAAAACATTCAATTTGATGTATTCATATCTGTTCATATACCTGAGTGTATAATATACATTACTCAGGAACTGTCTAGATAATGCTGTGGCATGCATGACATTAATAATCAAAATGAGTGTGAGTGATCTGTGATGCTACATCTGTGTAGCATCAGAACACACATATTACGGAAACTATCATGGCTTATTTTGTACACCTTTCTCCACATGCAGTGAATTATCAGTGGTCACTGATATCTATGCAGTTCATCTCCAACTCCCCTGTTTTCATGTTGTTTTCATGTTTACTTTGAATAATATCATGATGTAGGGCAGCCACAGGACAAAGAAAATTCCCTTTGTTTACAATCTGAGGAATGAAAAAATTCTGTTAACTTATCTCAGTTTCCACATACCCTTGTACTTGTGCAGTACATTCATTTTGGTTGTGTTCTTTTGGGGCAACTAGAAACTTTGGACCAAGCCCTTTTTTTTCAGCTTATCCCAGTTTCCACATACATGTACTCTAGTTAGTAGTTTCTGATGCGAAGTACATTTATTTTGGTTGTACTCCCTTGGGGCAACTACCTGTAGAAACTTTGGATCAAGCAGTCTTTTCAACTCATCCCAGTTTTCACAAACTGTTGTAAGTAGTTTCTTCTGCAAGTACATTTTTGTTTTGGGTGTACTCCCTTGGGGCAACTACATGTAGAAACTTTGGACCAAGTCCTTTTTTTCCAACTTATCCCAGTTTCCACATACTCATGTAAAGTAGTTTGCATTGGATTGATCTTTGCTGTGCTGGTCATGATAACTGGCCTCGCCGTGGGGAGTTCTTCCAGGCGGGGGTCCAGGGTAGACTGGAGAGAATCCTGCCCTCGTCTGATGGCCTAGCCATGGGGACCGGGGCCAGAGCCCAAAGAGGTTGGAGGGGGTGGGGGTGAGTAAGTCCCCACTCATCTAATTGAGCCCAGATGGCGTTGGCCTGACCCAGCTACGATGTTGCGGGTAGGCTTGTCTTTCCTCTTGTCATTGCAGCCTGTTGTTTTCGTCTCTTCTCAGCCACTCACGAGTTTGTTTCTTCCTCTTTTTTTTGCAACTGTGTTCTTGTAAGTAATGGTGTCTTGTTTGTCCCTGCTGCTTTCCTTTTATCTCTCATCTTCCTCATTCTTTGTGCACAACCGGCTACTTCTTCAGGTCTTCAACCAATTTCTCTGCTTTCTTCCTTTCTTCTGAAGACCGCTTTTTCTTTCTTAGTTCTTCTCTTGCTAGTGACATGTATGTATCCAAACATCTTAATTTGGTGTAGACTCTGCCATTTTCTTTAAGTGCAGCATACTTCTTGCACCAGTGGCCTTCAGTTTCTGTCGCTAGGTAGTAATTTTTATTTTGGAAGTTACAAGTCATTGGTGTCTGTACTGGTCGTACATGTAGATGGCATTCCTGCCCTGGTAACTGGAGCTGTTCCACATCTAAGTCTAAATCGAAATGTTTCTTTGGGCTTCATTTTGTATTTTCATGTGACCTGAAAAGTAAACAAATTGCATATTAAAGGAGAATGAAACCCTGGGGGAAAATCCATTTTAATGAAAAGAGAGGATAGAGAGAAGCAATTTTAAAAAAGTTCCATCAAAATCGGTTAAGAAATGAGAAAGTTATGAAAGTTTGAAAAGTGTCTATTTACTTTCTGTGGCGATCCTCAAATTGGCAATGTTGCTTCGAAGTGACAGGTCGAGGAGGACAACTCTCCATATGTTTTGTACACTAAATACCATTATCTCTAAAGATGATGCTTGTCTTTTGGTGAACTCAACATATGTTGTGTCAAATACATTTCTCCATGATATATCTTGAGCTAAGAAGGAGACAAGCTGCACCTTGAGAGATAATGGGGAAAGTATAAAATTTTGATGGAAATAAATTGTATATGTCTTTCTCTACGGGTTGATAAGGACAGAATGGTGAAAATTTGGAAGGGAGTGCTTTCTTAAGAAAATCCTGCGAAGAGACACCACTGCACCTCAAGTTGTAATCCTTTTGTTTTTTTGTGCATGATCAATGAGAGCTTTTAGCACTTCTAGTGACTTTGGACATACAGAACATGAATGATTTTCCTCCACTAATACCAAAATCTACCATACTTTTACAGGTCCCTATCAAAATTTGAAAATTTTCCAAATTGCTTTGAGTATCAGTCTATTATATTATACTACAGGTACAAGTACCCCAATTTTGCTCTTCAACTCTGCTTCTCTCTTTTTGATTGGCCGGCTCAGCCCCTCTTTGTAATCGGCAATCCGGTCCAGAGTCTTCCGGATGTCGCCGTCTCCCAACTTGGGGAAATAAGGTTCCCCAACTTGGGATACAACAACCAGCCAAACTTGTGAATCGAGTCATGGCATTTGGAAGGGAGCTCTTTCTTAAGAATGTACTGTGAAGAGACGTCACTGTACCTCAAGTTGTAATCCTCCTGTTGTACATTATCAATGAGAGCTTTTAGCACTTCTAGTGAATTTGGACACACCAGTTTATCACGATAGAAATGGTGTTACAATGGGAGGGTACCTTTCCCAAAGCAGTTTTGCCACAGTTCTTGCCATCTGGCCTTTTGAAGGAATGGCCTGAGCATAGCGGGTAAAATGGTTGATGATAACAAGGATTGTCTTAAAACCTCCTTTGTCCATTTCTAAACTCAGGAAATCCATGCAGACTAATTCCATGGGTTGTGAAGTGGAGATGCTATGTAGCAGAAACTTGGGGCCATAGTTTAAACGTGCCCCTCAAAGCAGTCAACATTTGTAAGTGATAATTCAAATAAAACAGAATAAAATAAAAAGTAATAGAAAATAATGAATTTGTTGTTTAAAAAAAAAATGCAGTGAGCTTAACAGTGTTAGATTAACAAATCTAGTTAAGTTTTACACATCACATTGGGCAGATCATGCGAAGGGGACGCGCACTATTGGAAGTCTACCAATGAGATGGCCCGATGACCTGACCCAGAAGCCTCCTTCCATGAACTGCATTAGCATCTGCCGACATGATGATGTCATCAGCATGGACGTTTTCACGATCCGCATCCCACCTTTTTTGCGGCACCAGGAGAGGATAACATGTCTCTGTGAATGTTGCCAAAAGGAGGCGATAATTTGTTGGACATAGATTCTACCTGATGCCTTGTATTCTAAAAGCTTCTGAATGGATCTTGTGGGATGTCATATGAAGAAATCATTTGAAGAAGTCATCTGAGGAGTTAGAGAAAAAATGTAAAAAAATATATTGTATGCATTGTCTTATAATTGTGCATAAATATATAAGCAAAATTCAGAACTAAAATCTCCATCCTTCAATTCACTGATATTAAGCTTAATCACAAGCTTTGAACTGTTCCCAATATCTAGCAAAACATAATTTAATACATCTATCATTAATCTTTAAATTGATCCATGCAAATACCACCATATTACCACTAACAAGCTCTAATATCAATTCAATAAAGAATAATGTATAAGAGATACACACTAAATTGTTATCAGAACTACATGCAAAATATATATTCACACACCTCTAACTTCATTAAAGTGGTCGATTCCAGCCGCTTCCTATTGTTGTATTCTGATACAACAACTGGAGAAGCTTCAATACGTTGGTGGACCGCAACATTCATCGCTGTCAGCTCCCCCCCCCCCCCCCCCCCCCAGACACATACATGTATCAATCCTGTCCTCGCCGTCCTGCAACTCCAAACTCCTCACTCGCTTCCCACAGTTCTTACTTCTCTAACCTGGAAAATGAGATTACAGATAGCCACCCAAAATAACAAAGAGACTTCCAATGATAATAGGCATAAAATATTACACATCACACCACACCAAAACCATGGAGATCACAAAATCCCATTTTCTTTCGCCATTGTGTTCTTTGGGGCTGTGTCAGAGTCTGCTCTGGGTCACCTACATGTACAAGTTTTCTTCTGAAGAGATGCACATTTTCTGTGAATGTCATGAGCCTGCTTTTTTGATATATTTTATTACATGCTCATATCCAAGGATTCAAGGGAAATCCAACCTTAATAGCAGGTTGCTTTGAAAGAAAGGGGAAAATCAGAGAAGCAGATTGGTGAAAGTTTGAACGAAATCGGACAAGTAATAAGAAAGTTATGAATTATGAGCCTGCTTTTTTGATTTATTTTATTACATGCTCATATCCAAGGATTCAAGGGAAATCCAACCTTAATAGCAGGTTGCTTTGAAAGAAAGGGGAAAATCAGAGAAGCAGATTGGTGAAAGTTTGAACGAAATCGGACAAGTAATAAGAAAGTTATGAATTTTGAAAGCTGTAATCACTATACATATGGGAATTTCAAATTCGCCGAATAGGTAATGTCACTGTGATGTAGCTATGGACAACTCCCCAATTCGCTCCAACACACAAAATGACTAAAATGTCACTTTTTTCAAAATGTATTACTCAGTAGGATCTTTTTCTTTCATGAGGACCTAGAACATTATGCTATCTCCATTATATTTTGAGTACTGCCCTGAGGGTAAAAGCGCCTCGAAAAACGCAAATTAATGATATTTTTGTGTACGACAAACAGGAGAGTTGTCCACAAAAATGTCACAATCGACTCACCAAATTGCCAATTTGAGATTCGCATAGATGTAGTCATCTAATTTTTCAAACATCCATAACTTTCTTAGTCCTTGTCCGATTTCTTTTTTTCTTATTATTCTGCTTTCACACAAATCATCTTATTACCAAGGTTGGATTGCCTTTTAAGGCTCGGTCGTTGGATAGTCCAGCATATAGTGTTATTGGAACAGTGATATTTCCATCAACCTCCCACAGAGCTTGACGAGTATGATTACCTCCAAGTTCCCTTTTAACACATCTTCTCTTGTAACATGTATTGAGAACGTATTAGGGATATGCACAGCTAAGGTACTGAAAATGATGTTGCTCTTTTTTTTTTTTTCAAATGATTCTCAAGCTCCAGGACATGTGGTTGGTTCAATTCTCTGACTTATCTCTGATGTGGAGGGCTCAATGATAGATGCATAATCCTGTCCTGTAAATTGAAAATATCGATTATGTTTAGGCAAGCACCAAATAGTTATATCTGAATCTACTGGTATGTACATGTATGTTATTTTGAACAGTCTCTGAGGTCGCCCCCCCCCCCCCCCATTATGACTTAAATACAGCTTAATGTATAAAATTAGCTCCAAATAACTTTACCCAGCATTCTCTGGGTTAACAGTTACGGAGTTTGAAGGAAATGGAGGATAACATACATGTAAACGATCTACGCGCAGAACTCAAGTCAGACTTGAGTTCTGCGCGAGCCCCTTTTTATGCTTTTACGCCGAGAGACGCGATAGAGGAATGATTGCGATCACATTATTGCTTTTTCTGCGCTGAAGCTGTCAAAACTCTCCCAATGAAATAAGAATTGAATGAAATATACGACATAAAATATTTTTATCGAATTACAAATTAATTTTGCGCGTAACTTACAGAGAATCTACTACCTAAATTATACATCAAATGAATCAAATATACAATGCAAAATGTTTTTATCGAATCTAAAATGATTTTGTACGTAAATTACTGAGAATCTCCAAGTACCCAAATGAATAAAATATATGACGCAAAATACTTTAGTTTGTTGAATCGAAAATGATTTGGCGCGTAACTTACTGAGAATTTACAACCCACACAAAATAAAAGGTGAATGTAGTATACAGCACAAAATATTTTCATCTATTGAAAAAAGAATTTGGCACAAAAGTTTCTGAGATTTCTACAATGCAGTAAGCAAGTTTTAGCTTAGCAGTGAAGACGTTCCCGAATCGATGTATCGTTGGGTATTAAGAAATCGTGATCAATGAATCAACTAGTCCTTGCTCAAGTCTTACTTACATCAAGTTTTTGAGGTATTTTTTTTTCTTCAAACATTTGCATTTTTCGGAAGTAGCCACTTTGAGGGAAATAAATTGTATGTGTCTTTCTCGACGGGTTGATAAAAACAGAATGGTGAAAATTTGTAAGGGAGCACTTTATGTCCGGTTTCTCCTTGGGCTTGGGATTGACGTCATGCCTTAACAGACACACCTTCATCTGTCGATTCTCCTCGGCAATCAGGTGGAGTTCTTGTCGCAACTCCTCAAAAGGCATGTTCCTTGATCTCACCTGTCTTTCACCACCTTGACCTACAGGCTGCTCATGAATTGCGTGCACAATGTCTTATCCGGTTGGATCATTTTCAATAACGGAGAGAGGGTTATTCTGAAGGATCCCGTCCACGAAATGTCGGGACACTCAGTTGGAGAAATTTGGGATGTGGAATGGAGGTATTTCACTTTTCCTTCTCTACTGGGGTTGTCAAAGGTCTCCGAATCTCTAGAGTTTGCTTCTTTTCCATATCCATCCCATCTGAAAAAAAAAAAAAATGAAGAAATGTATGTCGCTTTAATGGTGTTGCACTGAGGTATTTCAGTCCTCTAGAACCTCCCAGAAGAAATCTACCAGTTTCAGATGGTTGCTTCCTTTCCTTGGGTCACCTAGAAGCATTTAAAGTGAGTCCTTGTACCATTTACTCTAAATTGCTTTCACCTTGACTTCCTCCACTTTTCATGTAAGATTCCTTGATCTTTGTTACCAGTCATTCTAATTTTTTCACTAAATATTTTCATCGATCTTAATATCAGAATCGTGAAGACCACACAATTTTTAATCTAATTCTAACGCCCTGCTACCCCTCCTTCACTGTATAGGCAGTGGAGTAGAGGATCCGAGAAGGAACCAGGTATTTTGGTCTGTTAGCGGGTGGTTCCAACTCGGTGAGGGGTTAGTCAAAAGACCACAGATAAAATGAATAAATCCCAAATGAATTATAAGGAAAATAAATAAACAATTTAATAAAAGCGCTGGGGCACAACGTATAATAAGGTGTCATAATTATTTTATTTATATGGATCATTAACAACTAAAGAATAAAACAATTACTAAATTGGTTTCACAAATATTGTCGTCAAACTCTTAATCTAAATCAAATCAAAGGGACCATATTTTACCCTAATCAATAATTATGATAACCTAACTTAAAATATTAACATTAGTGGGACATTAAGGATAGGAAGAGGTTAATAAGGGGGGGGGGGGGGTGTTAACGGTAGCCACTTACATACAACGCGGTTGTTTAACTACGCAATATCGCGACTTGTACTGGTGCACTGCCTTAGCTGCTGCGGACGACGCGGATGATGATGACGACAATGCAGGAATAGAAAGGACGACGACATCGCATACTGGAAGAAATAGTTCAGGAACATGATGAGTAGAAATGACATTCGGTACCAGGATACTGGATACATACAGCATGCACACGAGTGACAGGAACATGTTGATCATACACTGGATCACTAAGATTGCAAAGGGTCAGTGGTACCCAAATGCAGATGTCTTATATTAGTTCCCGTTGACTTGGAGTGTAGATGATGACTTTGCTCAAACTAGGATGGTCAAACTTCAGACGACTTCGATATTGGTTAGGGTCAGTTAGTGGGGAGGGGTAGTAGGGGATAAGTTGGGGGAGCCAAGTTGGAGGGAGCCAAGTTGGAGGGAGCCAAGTTGGGGGAGCCAAGTGAGTAAAACAGGGTTGGGGTCTGGTTTTTATACCTAATTACACATGCATAATAGTCTGCAGCTGATTGGCACATTATTTACAGAAAATAGGATGGGGAAAGAAACTGCAATTATTATTGGTCAATAGTTAGTAGGAGGGGTCAGAATAGTTCTGCCACACCATCACATTCTTTGACCACTTGGACTTCCTGACCATCTGTTGTATTAATTAAGCCCCTCTCAGTTTCGTTTACACAGGTTGGAAGATAATCCTCTTCCACTGGCCTGGACATAATAACTTCTGGTCATTTCATTATGTAAGCTACATTCTATGAGGATAGAATATCCCTACTCACAGGAACTGGACTTTTGAGAAAAACAAGATTATATTTCTACCACCATACCCCACATGTAGAATTTTCTAGTCCGGAACAAATCAAAGAGATAAAGATAGAGAGGGAGAGGGATTGGGTAGAGAGGGAGAGAAGAGAGAATCGAAGGGGCTAACTCATAGAGATAGAGAGGGAAAGGAGAAAGAATAATTTGAAGGGGCTAACTTTGCTATCGTTACATAATTTTCAGATTTACACTTTATAAAAATCCCTTATTTTTTTCTCTACAATACATGTACATCATCAAACTCCACATTTTCATTATTTTTAGTTATTCTAAGTCATCCATATACTGGACCCCAGTGATGGGTCTGACATAGGCCAATTGCAGGACGGTTTATCCTGGTCTTATCTTACGCGGATTTTTTATGAGTTTGAAATCCTTTAAATCAAATCCAGAATCAAGTACATGTAGGTATTCAGCTAGTAGAGCATCTGAATTGAAGATGTACTCAAAATTACTTCTTTCGTGCAAGGACACTGCAAAACTGGGTCTCTCTTCCCTCTCGAGTTGGGCCACACAATCCTCCTCATGGAGCTGTTCATTATGAAGTAGCAGTACACAGAGTTCGCCAGGGAAGGCATCTAGGGGAAACCCAGGTACATCAAAGAGTCGTGTGGAATGCCTCTGTACAGCTGCCTGTTGTGCCTGCATACTCCAGCTGCCCATATTTCTTGCTGCGTACACCCTCAATCCTTCATTTTCTCCACCCTCTCATCTCCCAAAGGTGGAATCACATCCTCTTGCTCGAAAAAAAGGGACATCAGTTTTGAGTTTCCCCAATACCCAAGAGGGATACCCCATTACCGAATTCCTGATGTCGTCCCGTTTTACGTGTTTGGAAGTAGCCATTTTGAGGGAAATAAATTGCGTCTTTCTTGACGAGTTGATAATAGAGAATGGTGAAAATTTGGAAGGGAGCACTTCATGTCTAGTTCCTCCATGGGCTTGGGTTTGACGTCATGCCTTAACAGACTCACATGCATCTGTTGATCCTCCTCGGCGATCAGGTGGAATCCTTAAAAGGCATGTTCCTCCGTCTCATCGGTGCTAACCTGTCTTTCACCACCTTGTCCCACAGGCCGCCCATGAACTGCGTGCACAATGTCTTATCTTGTTGCGCAATCTCCGCCTGTCAGTGCCCTCCTGAGTAACGCCTCCAGATATCTGGTACTCGCTTGGTATCTCACTGGGCTGCTGTACACGGGCATAGAAAGCTGCCATTGGAGGGACTGTTAAGTTGGACTCACCATACTCCTCGAGGAGTTTGTTAAAGACGGACTCAGACAAAGGGATGCCGTCACGTCTTCCCTCTAGATTCAGGACGAAGTCTCTTGCTCTCCCACTCGTGTGCCGGACTGTGTTATTGAACAGAACCTCTGCATCATGGATCCCTTTAGCTGTAGAAGGTGCCTCATGTCCCTCACCCAGTCCTCAATCCTTGGGCGCTGCTTATCTTTACAACACAGAAAATGGGAACATTTTTGAATTGGTAAGACGTAATACAATTGACGGGGTTGATAGGTCTCTCTGGAATAGGGTCGAATCTGGCCATCTGGAGTGGGTTCACCACCGGCCGAACCAGGCTTAACGCAGGCATCAGTCTGGTTCAGCTGAACTGGGGTGCCCGTTGGTCCAGTGAAGTCCATCGCTGGGTACTTTGCTGGTTTTCTTGGTTAGTTTGTTTATGATTATAGTTTCATCAGTGTTCATTAATGTCATTTAGTTGACTGTTGACTAAATTATTGAATAATAAAGACCATTTTCATAGTTAGATTCAAAATGCATAACACTGTTTGCATTGTCTTCCTTTTCACCTTTTCTTGCGAATGAACCAGGGACATGAGGTTGATAGTTGTTGTTTGTGAATTTGATATACATGTATGTGTAAATGAATACTTAATTGTACACTCTTAGTCTGTCACAGGAATATTGTGCAAATTGTGACTTTGATTCCATTTTCTCATGATTGTTGAAAATTTGGTTGAACTCGGGTATCAAAGTATTGAGGCAATTTCGTGAAAATGATAAATTGATAAAAAACAAAGAAATTACACAAAGGCTCAATTCATGCATTCAGATATACACACTAACATCCAGAATAATCCTAAAAAAAGAAAAGTGTTTGCAAATTTCATCCATTTTATACATACTTTTTAATCATTGACAAAAATTGATAAATTATGAATAGATGAATTAAAATTCCTAGTCTACTTTGGGATGAGCTGTCCGGCATCAGAACTTGCTGTTTATGGCCGGACAACTCTAAATACATGTGAGGCTGATTGTAGTAGTGGAAGTGGCAGTGCAGTGAGCTGGCTCTCTTCCCTATATCTATATTCTTTAACTACATTTATTTACAGTCCTATAGCTAATATGTACATATGTACATTTATGGGAAATTAATTAATCTTAATTGATAATGGACACTCAATACAAACACAATAATAGAAAAATTGAAAATATAAAATTGGAATATCATATGGACTAAACAATATATACAAAATAAAGAGGAATAAGGGTTCAAGGCAAAATACCACCGCTAATCAATTAATTGATAAAAAATGCTGTCTTAGAAAGCCCCAGTCTCATAAACTACCCCTTCCCTTTCTGCATACCCCTCCTCTTTCTTTAACTTAGCTATCCTAATTGCCTCCCTCTTTTTCTTTTCAACCTCTGATGCCTTAATTTCTGCCCCCTTTAATTTTTTACTATCTTTTCTTTGCAATGATAACAAGGCCTGAGCATTCATGGTAATATTCACTGCATTAAAGAATGCTTTTGCGACTCTGCTCTGTGCCACAGTTGAACGCTAGCACAGCCATATTGACTGTGATGCGAACAACACATGGACCTCTCCACAGGTGTTTGGGACACCTTCTCCAGATGAGAGCATTGAAGCTCTCATTCTGGTTTTGGGTGTACCCTGGGAGGCATCTTGGAAGAAGAGATCTGGAGCATTAAGTTGCTTGAATGTAGGCAAGCGCAGATCGAGAAACACTGCATCAAGGTGGTGGTCTTTGTCTGCCATGCTGCCTTTGTTTCTGTACTTACACCAATCATCATCTGGACAATACTGATGACGCACTTCATTATCAGGAAGCTTGACTTCATGGTAAAGAACTGCCAACACTGCCCTCTGCATACATTCTCCTGCCCATTTTCTTTCCTCTTCATCTCTGTATGCTACCGTATCATTATATTTACAAACTGCATTACGATAAAATTTAGACAAACGCCCTATTGATCCTGTATTGTTAGTCCCAGTTAATCAACCCTTCCCCCCTCCCACATTTTTCCCATCTGACAACTTCTCTTTGCAACATTTACATGTATCTGAAGCATTGAACATTCTCTTCCTTACGTGCCCTACACAATCGAGTTTCTCCACCAATTTTTTTTTTTTTTAGACTTCCCATATGTTTCCTTAACCCTATCAAACAATTTGTTATCCCCATCTTTCGGGCACGACGGAAGTGGATTGAACTGTTATTTTCCAAATCTGTAAATATGACGTTCCTGAAGTCGACTTCGTTTTCAATGGTAGTTATAGCAAAAGCAAGTCTGGCTGCACGATCGTTCTTTCTAATCAATTTACCATATTTGGTCCTTGTGCACATCCAACCGAGTCTCCTCTGGTGCCTCCTGATGATTGGAAGACTGAAATTAGCATCCATTTCTGACCGAAGGAGATTATGAAGTTTGGTTGAGTTACGCTCGTCGTTGTTTACTAGGATTTCGTTTAAAATCCCCCCCCCCCCCCACCTCGCTATCAACGCCCCCTGTGCACATGAGCAATACGCCAAGTTTTAGTTTGAAAGAGTAAGTGTTCATTTCAATAACAAAACCTTTATTTTTCATCGCATAAAAATCACAGCTATGAACGTGAAATTAAATTTTAGGATTGAAATATTATAGGGGAAAATAATGAAGCTGGATAAAATACTAAAATATATACATGTAGCAGACTTTGACAAAAATATTTTTGTTTGTAAGAAATCTTCATCCCCTATTTAATCATGCATGCAAGTTGCGTTCTGACATTTATGGAACAAAAGAAAAATTACACTTTGGTCGCCTCATTATTATTGGCCTTTCAGCATTGCAGTTAGTTAACTGCATCCCTCAAATTTTCCTTCTGGTGGTCTCTTTAATAAATCCAGGGAATGTAGTTCTGCTTGGGTGATACTGCTGCCTTTCCTCAGTTCTTTTTTGATTTGGTCATCGTTTAAGCTGTATTTGGCCAACTCTTCCTTGGGATAGAATTCCAACATTAATTTCAACAGTGCTCGTGAGCATGGAGGTATCTTGCTTTCTGCATGTACAAGTTAGTTTCCGCAGTTCCTATGCTAATCGATTCTTCATCGAGATTGTGATATGTTGGCGTGGGTTTTGGGGGCTTGATTATTTGATTGATTGCAGCCAATTCTTTGAAGATAACTTGCTGAGTCTTCATTATGGACAAGTTTTGTTCAAGTACAACATCTGATTTTCTTTCCAGATTACCTGTGGAATCCGGGTACTGATATGATTGAAGTGGTAATTGATATTGGGGTTGGGGGGAATGGGTCTTGCTGTTGGGTGACTCTTGTTTCATCTTTTAGCCCCTTTTCCACATTTTCTTTTGATGTATGTGAGTTAACCACCGGCCTCCTGCACCATGCGGGTAGCCACTGTTGGCGAGGACTTTTTTCTTTCTCCTTTCTTTATCCTTTCTTTCTCCTTTCATCGCAGAAGGAATATGTGCAAAATGTTGCACTATGGCCGGGTGAATCTGACCGTCTGTCCCCCCCAACAATGACAGGTTCCTTGTATGATGTCAGCTATTCATCTTGCATTCTCTCCCAAACGGATCATTTAGTATTTTGTTAAGATCAATTTGATAATTTTTCCAATCAAGCACTCTTTTCATTTCCTTTCCAGTCATTTTGTAGAGCTCTGGTCTGTGAGTTGTTTTCTTTTGATGTAAATGATCACTGCAAATTATGCAGTTTATTTTCATTGATGAAATTTACTGTACCTGCATGCCCTTGCTCCTTGTTAGCAGTGTTTCTTCCTAGGACCTCGTTCAGTTTCTGTATGTGAGTGATGTTCTTCTTCTCGTTTGAAGCTCTCTTGGAGCAGTCTGTTGTAACTGAAAATGTCATGAAGGATTTCACTTTTTATCGTCACGAGAATATAATGTGTCCTGTCAAGTACGTCATGAATGACTAGTGGGCCACACCATTCAGCTGCAATTTTCTAGGAATTTGCAGTCAGAGAGGAAGAAGTCGGCTTGTAGCTGGTAAACAAGCTGATCAATAGAGTAGATTGGGGTCTTGTCTAAATGTGTTTTGTTTCTCTTGCTGTTTCCTTTGCAATGACAGCATAGTGTGGGATAGTTGGTCAAACTTCTTTTTGAGATGGTCTGCATACTCATGTATAATAAAGAGGATGAGAGGCCAGAAATAGGGTTGAAAGACAACTTGGAGACATTAGGGGGCTCTCGGCAGAACACAAGCTCGTATGGGCTGTGGTCTTGTAAGCAGGTCCTTAGTAATTGTGTGGGGGAGGTGGTGGTGGTTGAGTCGCATTCCGTAATCGTTTCCGACATTCCTGCCAAACGTGGCCAGGAATGTGACAAAAGTCACAGATAAGTCGTCGTCATCGTGGTCGTCTGCCTCGTCTATCATCATCGCAATAGGGGCTCCTACCGCGTCTGTCAAAGCTGTTGTCACGGTGTCTGTCGTGACTATGGTCGTGTCGTTGGTCACGACTCGCTCTGCGATCAGTACTGCGTTGTCGCAGAGTTGACAGTCATGGATGTTGATCTCATCCTCGATTGTCGTCAGCTGTGGTGGTCATTTTAAAGAGATATTGCAGTTTTGATTAGCGACTCGTGAGAAGACTACCCGATGCTCGCCAATGTACAGGCTCGCGCGGAACCAAACTCGGAGTTCGGTTCCGCGCGAGCATTTTCGTGTTATCCTCTATTTCCTTCATATTCATTAAATGTTACCTTTAGAATACCAGACAAAGTTCTTTGGGGTTGATTTTATACTTTCTAGCTGTACACAAATTATTTTTCCAGGTGATTGGTACACTTTAAATTCCAACAGCACCATTTTGAAACTGTCCATTAAAGTATATCATACATTAGGTAATTTTGCAGAAGTAAAAGTAAGTTTCAGATTGCTACCGATTTGTTTTTATAAGTCAACCATGCCACAGAATTTACCTAGACAGTAAAGTTTTTAGAAAGTGTTTGAAAACTTTGATGCTCATGAGAGTAAGTGCATCTACTTTTTGTATACATGTACAGTGTAGATCTGTCAACCATTCCTATTTTGGACAAATGATTCCCATTAGTGACCAAATATTTTATCAACCTTAGATTCCTAATTTTTTTTTTTTTTTGTGGAAAACTTATGTATAAAAGCATACAAAATACATTGTATTTCTCATTTTGCCTTAAGTATTCATACATGTACAAGTACTTTAGTATAGCTTCATTTAGTTTTGGATATACATGTACTTCTCAAGAAGTATTGTACATGTATATCCATGATTTAGTGTACCAATTTAATCCTTTTTTTACATGTATCAATACATTTGTGTACATGTACATTTATTTATCGAAGAAGAGAACAATCATATTTATTTAACAACTCATATTGTATTAGTTATACATACGTATAATGTTGTCTTATAGTATTTCACTTACATGTAGTTCCATGTAAATAATGGCTAAGCTTAGGAATTTGTTCAGTTCTCAAAGATTTATTTGACATTACTGCTGTTACATGTATGTTATACAAAATGTGTAAAATTATGTTATACACATACATGTATTAATACCATATTATTTGCAGTTGAATTTAGTGCTCCCTTGCATTGTTGTAAATCACCCAGTTGTGTACAACACCTTAGTGCTCCAACATAAGGTCCTGGGAAAATAGCTCTTGGCTTTATTTCATCAAAGATATGGTTAGGGTTAGGGCTGCAACTTGGTTTAGGTTTAGGTGTAGGTTTAGGGTTAGGTATAGTGTTTGGTACAGAGTTGAAGTTCAAAATTTGGTCAGCGTAAGATACTGACCGTGGAACAATTTTTGCTTGAACAAGTGTTGTACGATTCTCCAGTTCTTGCATTTGAAATCATTGTTGTGAAATTGTTTTTGTATATAAAATGTACATGTATTGCTCAATTGTTGAAGCAGGAAAGACTCTACACCAACTATTTTTGGTTACATGTCGTTTTTCCGAAGGTTCATTATTCCGAAGGTTCATTACTCCGACTGTTGGTAATTCCAAAGGTTCATGATTCTGAAAATGAAATAGGGTTTGTACTTCCGGAAAGGTATGTAGGAACTCTACTGCATTTTCTGAATTACGAACCTTCAGAATTATGAACCCTTTTTCATTTTCAGAATTATATGAACCTTTGGAAAAATGAGTACCCCCCGCCCCCCATTTTCTGGGGGTCAGGAGCAAAATTTTGTGTCTACATGTACATCTACAACATGTATATTAGGGTCCTTGTTACATTTTATGTTTACTTGTGGTACAATACATGTACATGTATCGTTTCGTTGCTAAGTGAGAAGTTGGTTTTGAGTTTGTAGTATGATGTATAAAGCAATATAAGAATCATCTTGAAAATCATACCAAAATTTTGTGTATAAAATGGACATGTATTTCAAGTGCTGCCTTATTCCACCCAGACAGAGATCATTCTACTTAAATTATTCATTTTTATTGCACCTTGATTTCAAAGAAATGAAAGCCATACAAAGTGTATTCTGTATTCCTCTTGATTCCATCATGATCATTGCCTTTTTGATTTGGTATTTGAATACATATTGATTATATCATGTAAATACCATGACAAATGTATTTTTGTCTACATTCTTGCACATATGTAACTAGTTCTCTTCAAATTATGTGTACAACATAGAGCTATATATATATGTGTGTTCTATATTCTGGTAAGTTATGTGATTTTATTTATCCGTCTTTTCCGTTTTATAGAAATCTTTTACATCAGTTGTGACATTCTAAATCATAACAAACCTTTCATTTAAATAGAAATGTGCCAAATTATGTTTTTGTTCTTGGTGATACAGTTCTCGGAACATTTTTTTTTTTAAATTTATATCAGCTATGATACTTTTTTATTTATATCCTTGTCTTCTTCACAAATCTAAATGTAGAAGATAATCATGTTTACATTGTATTATAAAATTTGTGTACATGTATATACATATTAAATTATACATCACAATCAAAGTTGAACCACTTGTTTGTTTTGTCTAATGTCATTCATGTTGTCAGTACTATAAAAGGCGTCTTTAGAATTTGAATTTTAGGCAACAATTTTTTTTTTATTGTATTGGCGTAACCCAACCGGCCCTAAAATTTAACCCGAAACTAGATTTATTAAGAAAAACCAAATGCTGAAAATTGCAACCGATCGCTGAAATCATGATTCTGATCGATCAATATTTTGACGATTAACAAAAAGAGAATCGCAGATATTAAATGGTTAAGTTATGAACACTATTTAACAAAGAACACCGAACGTAAGAGAAAATGCTCTTTAGAGCTGGTGAATAGTTGAATTATCTATCATTTTTTGATAATTTTTTTTTACTCTTTGAATTCAAGTACATGTAGATAGTACTGTTTTTTTTAAAAGACGTACATGTACCTACCCTATTTTTTAATTGCCTGTTAAGCTGTTACATGTATGTTTGGGGGTTTTTTGCCCTACATAATGATAGATAAAGCAAATCTGCAAGTGTACAATATGTTTCATACAGGTGTACATTAACCCTTTCGAGAAAATAGACATTTTGCGGTTTGGCTCATAACCTTTTGATTCAAAGCCCTAAAAATTATACCAGATGCATGAGTAGAAAGAGCAAAAATTTCTTCACAAACTGTGTCCATTTTTGTGGCATGACCATATTGTGTTTGACCCCAAGCCCCCATTGCATAAAACTTACCATTTAATGGTTAACTCTGCTATCAATGGTAACTACAATGGTAACTACCATGGTAACATCACTCAACAGCCAATCAAAATCAAGGTTTCCATGGGAGTTACCATTGATGGCAAAGTTACCATTAATGGTAAGTTTTATGCAACGGGGCTCGGGAATTTTAAAAGGGAGAATAAGCTTTAAAAATCCTGAAATTAGCAACACATTGAGAAGTTAAAAATCATTGTTTTTTTTTAAATCAAAATTGGCAATTTTTTTCCGCCTTTCGACAAAGTTCTTAACCATGTATGTTGTTTTCAAAGAGATTACATCTTATTAGAACCATGTACTATTAAAAGAAAAATAATATTGTTGCCAATTTGAAGAACGAAATATGATAGATTTAGCCCTTAAATAATTCATGTCATGAAAAAGTTATAGACTCATTCACATATGCCGCGGTAAACGACCACAAGAAAGTGGCAGTTTTTATGCCTCTGCCCACCGAAGGTGGTGCCGAAGGCATTATATTTTTCGGGTTGTCGGTCCGTTCGTCCGCCCGTCCGTCCCCTTTCTTGTTCTAGTGATAACTCAAGAACTACAAGTATGAAACTTCAAACTTGGTGCTAGTATGTATCACCGTAGGAAGACGATCTGATTAGATTTTGGGGTACATAGTTCAAAGGTCAAGGTCACAGAGGCCAATTTCTGAAATTTCAGACGTTAGCCTCGTTCCAGCGAGGCAAAGTTGAGTTCTGTTCATGCAATCTCCATTGTGAAAGAACCATCTTAAAACAATTAGGAAAGGAAGACCATGTCTACATAAGAAAAAAAGGGTATCAAAATGATAAGAAAAATTGACCCAGTCTTGCACATGCACTGCACACAGAAATGGGTATATGGGACTGCACACACAAGGCATGAATGTTCGGCCCGAACGTTTCAGCTATTTCTCGTCATATTTTGAATATGAGGGCATTTGAAGAGCAATCCTTTTCAGGGGAAATTTCTACTATGTAGTTCTTCCCAACTGACAAAAAAGGAACGAGAAAGCTCGCAAATTATTTTTCACCTTTCCCAGAACTCAACCTTCCCTTTAATATGTCTCTATTCTGCATGTTCTGTACTGAAGAACAATCAACAACAGAATACAAATGAAGAGAAAAAAGACAACACAAAAATCAGGGTTTATACATGTACCAAATTTATTGCAATATTTTTACATGTATCTCGGCTTGGATATAACATGTTTCAGACTTTATATTTTGCTAAACTGATATATAGCAAAGGAGGCAGGGCCTTGGAATTTGACAAATCCTGCGCCTCGTACATGTTTAGCATGCAAGTGGATGGAAATTGGCATCATTTTCCTCAAGATTGTCTCATGCTGGAAGTGTCTTCTGTACTTTAAGACATGGAATTCATCATTATGTTCAATTCATTTATTAACAAAAAAATACTAGGGTTCTGCTGGCCTAAGGGACCACATTTTCCTTGCCTGGCTAAAATGCTCGAATCAAATTTTCTGCCAATTTGAGCCTTCTTTGACTTAAAAAAAAATCTAAAATGCTATGAATTACATGGAACACATGAGGAGAAAGAACACTAGGCAGTGAAATACATTACATGTAGTCATAATATCTGAATCAATTTCCACTACAGTATATAATGCCAATCATGAAGATGAGCATCAAAGTCTTAAATTGGCAACAAGACAGAAATGGAATGCGTAGTCACTATCTTCACAAAGTGGCATTTTGATGCGTTTTGTGACTTTCTTTCATAAAGATTCATTTGGTGTACATACTATGTTGTGTTATGAATGCAAATAAAGAAATATGTAATGGTGCCGATTTCAGGAGGCAAAGCCAATTCACTCGGACCTGATCAGGAAGTAATGTACCCCTATGGGTTGCCCCTCTCATACCACAGCAGTTATGGAAGAAAGTCATTTATAATAAGCACTTGGTGTTGAGTGTATAATGGTGGTTCATACGTTGAACTTAGCAGCTTTCTTGGCTGTAGATTGGACAGGGTAACTGGCTGCAGAGATGTGAAGCTGAAAAGGATAGGGCCGATCTGCAGAGTGAGAGAGAGAGAGAGAGTGTGTGTGTGAGAGAAAGGGAGAGAGAGTGTGTGTGAGAGAGAGAGAGAAAGAGAAAGAGATAGAGATAAGGAGAGTAAAGAATGATTTGTAAATGAGCATGGTCAGGAGAGAGAAGATGAGATGAGAGAGAATAAGAGAGGATGAGAGAGAATGGAATAGAGGCGAGAGAGAGAGAGAGAGGGGGAAAAAAAGAGAGATAGAGATAAGGAGAATGAAAAATGAGATGCATGATTTGCAAATAAGTATGGTCAGGAGAGAGAAGATGAGCTATGAGAGAGAATAAGAGAGAATGTGAGCAAGAGAGAATAAGAGAGAATAAGAGAGGATGAGAGAGAGAGAGAGAAAGAGAGATAAGGCGAGTGAAGAATGATTTTCATAATTTGCAAATGAGTATGGTCCGGAGAGATGAGATGAGAGAGAGATACAGACAGAGAATAACACAATATAATGCGTTAAAAAGATGGGGGCGGTATATTGAAGGGACTATGGTAGAGAGAAAGAGAGAGAGAGAGAGATAGGCTAGAATTAAAATTCTAATTACAATTTGAGTCATGTCTATATTCATCTGTCTGAAAGCAGAATTTTGACTTATATTGGTCTATAATACAAATTTCACAATGTACATAACCATTAAACAACTTAGAACTGGACATAGAAAAGTTAACAAGATGAATGATATTACAGAAGTATTGTTAGGAGGAAGAACATGATGAAAGAAAGATAGAGAGAGAGAAGAGAGAGAGAGAGAGAAAGAGAGATAAAAGGAGAATTGAGCAACAGAGGGATAAAAGAGGAGTAGAGAGGATGGCTACACAATGACAATCCTGAAGGATTTTCAACAAACCTTTTGATTTTCCTCCAAATTTGCCATTGGTATTACTGGGTATGGATGGGGACGACAGCGTCTGCAATCCCGCTGTCACACTACACAGAACAGCGACCTCTGTTGGCGAGGTATTGGCAACAGTCAGCTGAGGGTCACAGAGGTCGCGGAAGCGCTTGTTGGTTGGCCATCTCGTGGGCTGTGAAGACACAATGTGGCAAAGAGAAAATTTTAAAGGTAGGACCTGTGTTTAAATTTCTAGAGGAATTTTCTCAAATGTGCATCAAGCTATGTTAGTAGGTAAAACAACATAACTTTCAAAGAAAGAGACTACATTCTATCTATTCATTTCTTTGAAAGAACGTTCCCATTTCTGTGCCTTTTCTGTTTTTATATGATAGAACTTTCAATTACTTATTGAATAGCAATACTCTACTTAAATATTTTATATAACTGAAATTTTACAGAGAATTTATGATAATTTGCTTTGGTTTGTTTTAAATACAATGACAATATTGTTAAACAAATGCTCATAATTCACTTATTGTTTCTGAAACATAATTCTTTACTACAATTTTACTCATCATCATCCTTCAAGAAACTGAAAATTCTCTTGAATATTTTTGCATAGCCTTCTGAATATTTTTTGTTAACTTTCTTATTTAAATTTTGTCCTTCAAATGTGTTTCCCTACAATTTCTGTTGCTACAATGATATTATTTGCTATGTTGCTTTTCCTTTTCAATATTTTCTTTATGATGTGATTAATTTTGTACAGCCTCTGTAAAAAACAAACATTATCAGCTTTGGAACTGCAAGTCTTGGTTTGTAAAATAAACCATCACAATTTGATTCTGTTCATCTCACTGTCAAAAATAAGTTTCGAAACAGTCCCTAAAAGAAAATTAAAATCAGTATGAACTCTCAAAAATGGCTAAGTTTTGGAGAATTATGCTAAGGTAGGCTAATCATCAATTAAAAATGTAAAATTTTGTTACAGGTACATGTGCAATTTAAAACTGTTTTAATACAAAATGAAAAAAAAAAAATCCAAATGACTAATGATGGGAAGCAAGATTATAGTATATATAGTCAAGAATTGTAATTCCGAACAGATTGTATTACGGGATTACGCGTATGAAAACCACACTATTGAAACAAAGGTTGTGTCTTTTTCCCATAGGTTTCACACATTCGGAAATACAGTACCTTTTTCAAGGGACCAAAACGCCGCGTCATTGGGAAGGGGTTCACTCGGAAGGGAATATCGTATTAAATCTAAGTTGTCTTTTTAAAATTCCATCAACTTCTTTTTCTGTAGGACTTTGAGCATTCATTATGTAAGTTTGAGAGATATTTGTTTGATATTTTATTTGCTATTGTTGATTTTCTGAAAAGTGTTCGGACACTGGATCCACCACCATATGGATGGTGAAAATGGTGTGAAATTCCTAGAATAATTCCAGTTCTGATATCAATTGTACTGCACTGAAATTATAAATCTTATCACTACAGGGAAAAGTATTTTTTCCTGTACTGGGGCCATATTCTAAAAACTATGTTATCTTTCACATTAAGGAAAAAGATGTTAATTGTCCTAACAAAATGATAATGCATGGAATAAACACTAATCATTGGTTAGTCCACTGCCTGGACTGTTCGCGCAAAATAATACACCCCCAACGCTAAAACTGAGATAGCCTTTTCATTCGACCCTCTTTTCGACGGGTGAAATTTTGGGGATCGCGCGATTAGTGGAGAGTCGCGCTCTGTGTGGGATATATGTGTAGAGAAAGAGCAGCGTTAGGGAATAAACCAAATATAAAAAACGGATAGAATCTAGACTAACCATTGGTGCTTGGGCAGAACTCCTTGGGTAGATGTTTCTGTTAACTTTACGCAAGCACAGCCAAATTTACGGCACAATCATTAGCCAATGACTTGTTCTAATTTTAATTTGTGACCCTCCACCACAAAACGACCAATGAGTCGGAAATTTGGGTTTTTAACATTTCAACAGAGTTTAAAATCTTAGATTCTAAGCTTTAAAATGATATATAACTTGTCTGTTGTGGACTAAGCAAACCCTTGTAAATTACAATGAGAATGTCAATGTGTCAGACAGGCTATAATGACCAAAACAATAGAGAAAACGGGCTCTAAAGAAGAGTGACCATTGAAGAGCGCCTAATCTGCCTATTGTATGTCCCACAAAAGGTTGAGTCAAAACTTCTTAGCATACACTGTGAAGTACTGAATGGATTGGGTTGAAACTTTTCATACCTTTATAACAGATATATTTCTTTGTTTCTTTATATTTTGAATACCAGACAGTGCACAGTTTTTAAACTATACCAGAAAAGCGATGAGAAGTACAATCCCAGCAAGTTGACACACAAAGTTTAAATGTCCTGGAAAACATGGTCATTTTGAATGAGAGTAAAAACATATTTCGACATGGTATTTTACCCTGAAATTTTGTCAGACAATAGATTACTAAATGAACTTTCAGAAAATACAAAAAACTTAAAATCAAAATTTCCACCCCAAACCACCTTTTTCAACTGTTTACTCTAAAACTCCCATTGCGACTTATTGGTCGTTTTGTGGTGGAGGGTCACATTTGTTAAAACAATTAACATCATTTTGCTAACAAAAAAGATAACATTGTTTTCAGAATACAGCCCCGGGTCTTGAATCATTTTTTTTTTATTGTTCTTTCTGTGAATATTAAGGGGTGGTTTCTCTTTCATTCAAGCCAAGGTGAACAACAATTGTTGATTTATTTAGACTACTTTTAATAACATGAAAAAAATATCTGGCTACATCATGGACCCAATACATTTGTATGTTTTGGTGTACATTTATCCTTGCAACTCTTGCTAATCTTCCAAGTTAATGACCTTCCAGAAGGTGCAAAACAGAATGATGTTGCTTTTGCATATCATTGTGTTACCACTGGCTATCCCGCACAGCTTTGCATGTACATGTACTTGTAAGCAATACATGTAGATGCAAGGAGTTATTAATTGATTCTATTTTGAACTCGCAAGAAAGTGACCCATTTCTCATGCAACCACCTTTCATAATTGATAAATTAATTAGGCTGATCTATTACTAAATAGGAAACCATGTCAGGGCACTTTGTTCTAAGACACTGGCACGTGCTGTAGCATGGTGTAATTACGTTTCATTCTCAAGACTATCATTATGCATGCATTTTGAAAGACTTTTCCACCAGCATTCTCTCTCTCTCTTTCAAATTAGCCCTTTTGAGAAGATTGACCACATTTTGTGGTTTGGCTCAATAACTTTTGATTCAGAGCTCTAAAAAACATATCAGATGCATGAGTAGAAAGAGCAAAAATTTCTGCACAAACTATGTTCATTTTTGTTGCATGACCAAATTGCGTTTGATGCCAGGAATTTCAAAAACAAGAATAAGCTTTAAAATCCTTAAATTGGCAACATATTGAGAGGTTCAAAATCATTGTTTTTTGTTAAAATTGGCAACTTTTTCAACTTTTCGATTAAGGTTTAAACCATGTAGATTGTTTTCAATGACATTACATTTTATTAGAACCACGTAGCATTACAAGAAAAATATTATTGTTGCCAATTTGAAGAACAAAATGTGACCAATTTAGCCAGTAAATAATTCCTGTCCTGAAAGGGTTAATGTATTTTTCTCATTCACCACCTCTACCAATCTCCCCCCCCCCCCCCTTCTCTTCCTCTATCAATTCCTTTCTCTAACTTTTTTCATCATACATGTACATGTACTGGTCCAATACCAAACTCAAGATATTTTTCTCACACCTTGTACCGACTTCAACTTCCTCCCTCTCTCTCTCTCTCTCTATGTCTCAGGTTTTAACTACATGTACCTTCCCTTCTGAAGTCTCTCATTCTCTTTAAAGATGAACAAGTATAAAAGATTATGAACATGTCTCTTCTAAGTTCTAGATACATTAAGTAAAAGTTCATGACCAATTTAAATATCCTGTGTACATGTACATGTATGCTGCTCAAAAATACAAGTAGCAAGCTGTGTTTCTAAACTGTTATTTATAATTCCATACAAAAGTTTCTTTTGTTATCCTATTCTGGTAGGTAATTAATTTCCTTACTATTTTCTGTTCATTCTCTTGGTTCTTATAATCAGGCTGACTCCCATGATTACCCCTCTCCCTAGCTTTGGTGGTGGTGTTGTTAGTGGGTGTCGACCTGGCTGAAATGGGCATCGACCTGGTTGAGATGGGTGTCGACCTGATGGAGGAAGGCATGCTTGTTGACCTGTGGGTGTTGCTTGTAGGAGAGGCTTCAATGTGGCCCAGACTGGCCTTGGCTAATGGGTGGGACACTACATGTAGAGGGGAAGGGCATCTGGTTGTCTTGGATATGGCAGTGGCAGGGGGCGTAGTGGCAGGGGGCGTAGTGGCAGGAGGCGTAGTGGCAGTAGGGGTGGAGCTGGAACGAGGGCGCTGTTCATGGAGCTTCCGATATGTATAGCCCTCTCTGAACCCCCAAATTTTGTGAAAAATTAAGAAATTAAAATGCTATGGAAGTGAATAAAATCAAACCATCAAACATACCAATAAAGAATAATCAAACAATTTTCTTAGCTATTGACATCTTCATTTTTAGTGGCAATATTTCGAATCAAAACAGAAACATCATGTATGAAATGAAATCAATTATTTTCACATTTTCATGTCAGCTCATACACAATATTTTGCTCCTCAGGAAGCTTTACCCTTTTCCTGGCCAATGTATATATAGGAACAGTGTTAGAAATGTTGACAAAAGCAAATGAATGTATTTCTTGAGTTCTGGTAATGATGGAAAATCTAGAACCAAACATAGATGATCAAGACTACAAAGTAATTATATCTGCTAAAGATTTTGGAAGAGAATGTACATATAGCCGAGTAATAAGTGAAGAAATATTTATAAAGGAATCAAGCCAGTAGTTCTGACCAAAGTATAACTTGGACTCCAGTGTGAGTTGAGCTTTTCAGGGAATTTGATTTGGTATGTTTGATTATATCACACTGGAAATTTTAAAAAAGAAGTAAAGAATCTGCTAAATTAAAAACAAGTCAGAAGTATGTCAAAAGTACATGAAAACTTAACTAGTTCCTCTCAAAGTGCAACTGATTTTTACAACTGAAGAAACACTTTAACTCCAATTAACAAATAGCCTTGTTTCACCTTTTAGATATTTTCTAGACCTTTAGGTAACAGCAGAAGCACTGTCCAGCCATACCTGTAATTAGCGGTATAAGAATCCACATCCTGGGCATTCTTGAACGCTACATCAATGACCTCATCTGTAACAGGTCGGTGCTCACTAGAAGATAGGTGGAGACCATCCTCCTGCCGGTCCGCAACTGGGCCAGAGCTCGCTGGACGCACAGGCCCCCTTGTCAAGAACTGTGTGCGGGACGTGGCTGCGTTCTCGGCCCCGGCGACGTGACACGACCTGACCTTCATGGCCGACCTTTGGCCGAAGCGGTGGAGGCTCGAAACGGAGAGCGCACTGGATAGGGAGTGGAGGTTGGTGAGTTTAGTGGATTTGCTGATGAGCTGTGGGTAGTCATCGTAGGAGCTGAGGTAGAGCGAGTTAGACCGATGCAGACGTGCCTTAGGATCATCGGGAAGGCCATAGAGGATTGGTTTGTCATGAATCAAGGAACATAGCTTCCATCCTCTGAACACCTACAGGTGAAAAGAGATAGTGAACTGGATTAATTTGCATCTAATGAACACATCTCCGTTAAAAAAACAAAAACAACAACAATAACTGAACCAGATATGTTATTTGCATCTTTTGAATATGTACATGTACATGTACATTTAGGAGATAGATGGCTAATGATCTGAAAGAAGACAAGTACATCTTTACTCTGAACATGTAATAAGAGTAAAATACATGGGATCTCATCTTTAATTGAGCAGAAATTTTTTTTCTCCAGGATTCAGGATTGAATAGGCTTTAATACACGTATCCCTCCTGTACCAAACTTGAATACTCTTTCATCTTCAGAAGATGTTAATGTATTATTTTCTAAACCTCAAGGCATTTTGTCTAATTTTGAACCAATTGATCCAATGTCCAATGTGATATGTCAGAGATACAAATTTGTGAATCTGTCTTGAGCAGCCTACTTTGTTGGACAAGTTTTGTCTTAAATTAAAAGAGGTATTTGAAATAGATGTTCTAGGCAAATGGCTGGACGACCTTTTAAAAAACAAAATTTTGTACATGGTTACAAAGATGCTGAATCACTCACATGCCATTCCAATTGCAATATCATCACCTTTCGGAACGTTCAAGCGTTACAAGATGACACTGCTCTAGTTGAATTCTTAAAGTACATGTAGAAGTTTGCAATCATATCTTTGCTATCTTCATAAGATATTGACATGTTCATATAACATTCAAAATGTAAGATATACATCCACTTTACTCTTGCAAACCTGCCTCGGACAGAAAATTACCTTGGATAAGGTTTGTCATTCACATTTACATGTAGGTATTGCAATTTGATATCCTATGCAAGAAGGCTGACAATACTTTTAAAAATAAGAGCAAACTATGCACTCTTCACAAGATATTATCTTTTTTTTTTTGCTGTACAGAAGGAGTAAGAAATGCTTTATCTTCTTATCAAGCCTTCACCAGACTTTTTTCTAGAACCTTTTTTAGAAAAGGTTTTTCATTTTGGAGAGGTACTCAAAAATAGATGTAAAAGGTTGGCACGAGAATAAGAACATATCAAATCTTCATATATATTGACATACTAATTCACAGCGAGTTAGAATGTACATTAACTCTTCTCTATTTGCCTTTGAATAATATATTTCCTTGGATAAGTTTCGTCATTTACAAGAGACTTTAAAAAAAAAAAAAGGAGCTTTTGCAAATTGCTGGAAATACCTTTAAAAAGAATGAGAAAACTACAAGTACACTATATGTACATGACCACAGAGACTCACAAGAAATGAACCTACATCATTTCAATAATCATGTGCATCACTCTTTGAAACACGTGAATATATATCACAATAATCAGAACATGATTTGTGAAAGGGTCATTCCACGGGGTTGGGGCAATTTTGTGACATTCCAGAAGAGAGGAACTACATATTTTTTATCAACCACAACAATGTTTGCTAAAACTGAGTTCAGCGTAAAAATCCTAGCCACTTATGTTGAGAAGTACTCCTGTTTCATGGTGAATCAATATGGCAGAACAAATGGTATATATTGTTATATAATTGTGATGTCCATGTAACGGTGGTAAAAAAAAAATTAAGCAAAGCTTTGAAAGAGCACCAAAGGAAACAGGAATGATTCTGGCTGGGCACTTAAGTATACTTTTTCATTGCATAAAAATGTTTGACCAGATGATTATATCTTCCAAGTGTAATAGAAGATCTCACACCAGCATACATGTAACATTTTTGTAATTATAATTTTTACCATTTTTTACTCATGGAATGACCCTTAAAATGGGTATTGACATTGCCCGGGAGTTGAATATTTGTGCTATCTTTGTAAGATGTCGACATGTTCATCTGGCACGGAAAGGGATAAGAATACTTACTCTTGTGAATTTACCCCCTCGAGTGAGGATGAGGAAGACCTCCTTGAGAGACATACATGTACTCCTGCAGGAGCCCTCCTCTTCTCCTCGTTGTCTCCTTTTGGTAGGGCTCCCTTCAGAGGTAAAGCAGTGTTGGAAAAAGTCAGAGGAGTGAAAAAATAGGTTTTGTAATTTTGATACACCCATATGAGGGTATAAGGGTCACATACAACTCCAAAAAGTTCACTTTAGAAAAACTGCATTTTCATTAAGTGCACAAGTTTGACTATTATTTCAATATTTGGAAAATACAAATTAATATATGTACTTTTCAAGCCTTGTACTTTTCATATTGAAATAATAGTCAAGTGCACTTCATTCATAACATGAAAATGCAGTTTTGGGGTTTACGTTTTTATAATATTTATTAAAGTTATCTGTTAATAATATAACATTCTTCTGGTAGATTTATGCATTTAATTAATGAAATTGTTTCAAAATTTTCAATTTACAAATGGGCCTAATGCTATAATTGCTTGTAAAAGGGAAGACAGACAGCAAAATCAGGGAGATGGGTCTGACCATGGGTCTGTCCCACCATAAAATTATCAAGCTGGCGAGATATATGACGATGACATTTCCTTACACTGTGTATTTAGTAGGAAGAGGGCACAAAGCATTACATAAGAACTGTCTGTCCTTAAAAGTGAAGTCCACTCTCAGTGACTGACAACATCTACATTGCATTACAAGGTGTCAAATTCCACATGAGAACCTACATGTACTGTACAACTATGCACATGGCTTTAACACTGTCCATTTCAAGGCGCAATGGCTCTGGGTAACATGTAGAGAAGTGATCTTGGAACAGGGAGAACCTGGGTTCTTAACCAAGTAGATGCGCTAGTGCCCTTTGGTACTTAGGCATTAATGCTGACATTACCAAGTCCCTCCGAGAGGACGACTAGCCATCGGTCCTCAAGTTGCTTATTTACAAGCATACATATATGCTTTCTTGGTTTAGAGACCACTTCTCTACATCAAACCATACATCATGTTATGTTTACATCTCAAACCCTGTTTTAGTGAGTTATGAGATACCTTCAATGTATTTCACTAGCAGGGGCATTACTACGGACCACCATCCTCTTCTTGCTGGTTGAGATATTCTGATTTACTTATTTTTGGAACCCTTCTCAAAAAGTTGAAAACATTGATGAAATTTTCTTTTTTTCCTCTCTACATCAGCAAATACGACAATCTGAGGACCATTTTTTTTGGGGATTATTTTTTCTTCTTCTTTTTTGGTAGTTGTAAAATTCTTAGCTAACTTGTCTACAAATTTTGGCTCACAAGGCATTAGTCATTTGCTTATCTTTGAGCTTTGCCTTTAGTTCTGTTTGAAATGCTCTGCTTTATCATACATGTACTTGTAAAGTGAATACTCTATATGTCTAGAAGTACATGTAACTACATGTACATGCATTTCAACTAAGAACTGAAGATTAATGAAATGAAATGAAATAATGTATACTCTACTCCTTGATGTACATGTAAATTAAAATAATCTACTTAAAGGGAAAGTTGAGTTCTGGGAAAGGTGAAAAAACAATTTGTGAGCTTTCTCATTCCTTTTATGTCCATTTGGAAGAACATCATAGTGGAAAAACCCCCTGAAGAGGACTGCTCTTCAAATGCCCTCATAATCGAAAAACGATTAGAAATAGCTGAAATGTTTGGGCTGAACATCAATGCCACTTCTGTGTGTAGTTTCATATACCCATTTCTGTGTGCAGTACATGTGCTTTTCAGCAAGATCGGGTCAATTTCTTATCTATTTTGATGATTCCAAAACAACTCGGTATAAAACAATTCTTACATGTATACAGGCATGGTCACCTTTCCCAATGGCTTTGAGTCAGTTTTTTTTTTACAATGTAATTCCATGACCAGAAGTGGCAGAACTCAACTTTATCCTAAGGCTTAAGTGAGGATTTTCACTGACAAACCTTTTGCCTTCGGTACGACTCGGTTTCTGAACTCAGCTACGAACTCTGGCTTGACCTTTGGCCTCTCGTCACTGGCAAACAAGAGTTGTTTGAGGGAGCTATCCTCTATGAGCGACTTGTATCGACAAGGAATGTGATCACTGATGAAGCTTGAATACTGCATCATGCAGGGCCAGTGTCTGGACTCTGGGTACTGTAGAGACAAGATAAAAATAATCTAGAGTAGATCTAATATGTTAATGATACAGATCTGGCAGAGAGAATCATATGAAATAAAGGAGTCAACTCAAGTCATGACACACTGAAAGATCTATCACTTAATTAAGACAAGTTAGATCTAGAAAAGTTGGTAGACCACCCTCTCTGGTATTGGCAAATGGGTCATGATGACAATGTCAAACTCATGTTTGGAGTTGGGAGTCTTAACTTGGTTAGATTCTGTTACATCTAGATCTAACTGTTACAAAGTCTAACTTGTTACATGTGACATATTAGATAACAAACAAACAACAAAACAAATACAAACAAAAAGAGGGTAGATCTAGATCTAGATCTAGTTAGATAAGTTATAATCTAACAAAATAGATCTAACAGTAACAATTAGATTTAGATCTAGATCTATCTGTACTCTGTAGATTATTATTCTGTTGGATGAAAAAAAAAACTTTTGCCCGATTATCTAAGTCAGATTTTTTTTTTTTCAATGTGCTCTATTTGAAAAGTTCTTTCTTGGACTTTCAAACTTGAAAGGTTGAAGTTTGATTTTGCAGTGTAGCCTAGTAGTAGATCTAGTAGTGTTACTGTTAGGCCCTAAAACTACACTGTTGTTAACCTCTAACATTAAGACATTAAGACTCTAGATCTATCTAGTATAACTTTAGACCTAGTTAATTTGCACTTTGTCTTTGGTAAAAGTTTTTTCTAGAACCTCTTTCTAGTTAAGTAACAGTGAATGTAACTTAGAACTAAGTTACATATCTCTAGATATACATCATTAGACCTACATGTACAGATTACAGTCGTCTGAATAAGTTTGGTCAATTGACCTAGATCTAGACCTAGGCTAGGGTCTAGACTAATTTATTTAAACTAAGTCCCTACCTTTATTAAATTTGATCGTCTCTCGCGTTGTAATTAAATCTTCATCAATGTTAATTTGTCAGTTTACGATAAAATTTAGATTTTGAGCAAACGTACAGTTCATCATGAACTTCATGGCGAATAAAGTGAAGTTTTGCTTTGGGTACAGAAGCACAGCTATTCGTCTTGTTGTTGCAAAAAGTATTACGACATAATACAACCGCGCGACCTCACGTGAACTTGCTCTCGCATAATTATGTCAACAATGATACTTAACAACCAATGAAATCCATTCTTAGACAGAGAAAGTTTTGCCATTGAAATTTATTCACATTTCTCTGCACTTGAACCAATGAAAATGGGCGTTGCATACATCTCTCTAATACATCATTTGGACTGGTGAATTATCTATACAGGGGTGGAACCTTCGTTGTACGAGCGTTGGGATATTGCAGGTAAAAGGCTGCCCTGGTATCGGTAATGCGGCCCTATGGAGTTTGTGTAGAATTCATTGAGCGTTCGATAGCAGCAATCGTCGGCATATTGAGGGCGAGTACAGTTCATCCTGGAAGGAGAGATGTCGGATCGGGATAGTACGGAGGATCAGCCCCAGGGCCAAGGTAAAACGCATCCGATTATTAAAATTTACTTCTTTATCACCTTTTCAGCATGTTCTCCTTCATCTGTGATTGTTTCTATGTTTGTCGTTGCTTTTTTCTACCGGCATTTTTCGCCGTAAACTCAGTTCCGATCGCGACCCGCATAGCACAGCATACGTTTCCGTACTGTCATGACGAGCTCAAAACAAGATGGCTGAATAGGGGGAATTGCGAGCCGGTAGGCGATGAAAAACGGCCTTAATTCATGAATTTGGGAGCCTGACAATGTAGAAGCCCCATATAGTCAACAAGGAGATATGTTAAAGAATAGAAAGGAACCATCAGTAAATATCTTTTAGAGCGAATTCAGCTTGTACGACTACGAGATAGGTGTAGTCAGAATGTCATTCGCCGGTTGTTTTCACTGGTTTCCACACAAATCGTATTGAGGCGAACTCGCTGAATCCCTGTTGAAATTCAACGCAGCGAGCCGACACTGCTGATCATTGATAATTTCAGGTCCGAGAAGTAATTCATGAATGAACAGAAATTGGGTTATGATGACATTAGTCTAACTATAGACACACATTTAACAGTTTATCTCTAGATCTAGATCTAACAAGTAAATCTACCATGTCCATGATTAAGTAATAAGTTATTCTGACAAATTGATCCGCGTCTGACTGCGGACATGTCATTGGTAGACTACTGTTGAGCTGTGTCTGTGTGTGGGTGACTGTGAGTCTTAGGGTGAGAAATGAGCTCAAGTCAGTGCAGTTGCAAATGAAGTCTTGCATTTTGTTCTAACTGCTGCTTCATATAAATGTTAGTGTTAGAATGGGATTTTGAAGTGGCTAGTCTTATTGGGCATCCCTTCGACGACTAAGTTAGCTGGATGTGTCAGGATGTGACATTGCTGTCGGAACGATACAGATACGACTACGTTATTGAATAAAATTTACAGTGTACATGTACAAGGTGCACACAAAGATGTAGCCCTGGGGGAAAAAATGTAAGGAGAGCCCAAACAAACAAATATTTGTTTAAAGGCAAAGCATAAAGGGTACCAATCGCCGAAAATAATTTTGCTCAGTATGTTAGAGGTTGCATGTCATTAATTCCAAATATGGGTTTCAAATATTAATCCTATAGAGATATTGCAATTTAGATTACATTCTCTATAAGCCTAAAACTAAAGCAACTCGTGAGCAGACTACTCGACGCACCCGTACGCGCTCGCCAAGATAAAGGATCGCGCGGAACCAAACTCCGAGGTCGGTTCCGCGCAAGCATTTTCATTTTATGATTTATCCTTTATTTCCTTCATATTCATTAACTGTTGACCTGTAGAATACCAGACAAAGTTCTTTGAGGTTGATTTTATGCTTTCTAGCTGTAGAGCAATTATTTTTTCAGGTGATTGGTACACTTTAAAGCATTAAACATTTCATGAAAAAAAAAATCAACGTTTTTCCCCGTATTGCTACATGTACATGTACATGTATGCTTCATCTTGAAATAACAATTTGAGGGATCGACAATAACTAAAAGTATTTAGCCACTAGAGGGCATCAACAAATGTTTATCAAATGCTTGCTTTTGATTAGTCGATGCACCCTACAGGAGCAATAGGTTCAGCTTTCTGTTGTGTAAATCCACTTCCTGTCTTTTTCGCTTCCTGTACATTCCTATGACATGTATGCACGATCTTCAGCTTACTTCAGCTACACAAATGAAGAGTGAAGCTTGTCAGTCTTCGATCGACAACTGCGGCTACATACAACATGATAGTTGATACAGTTCTCCTCTTGTTTTCCTCTCAACAGTCACTTTCAATAGCGTTTTAGACAGGTTCTTGACTAAGACACTTTACCTGGTATAGCATAGCATTTTGCTCTTCATTTTGGGTATGATTGCTACACAAATTTACAGATGTGTAGAAGTTTGCAACATTGAACTACTAGAATTTTAAACAAATATTTGTCTTCTGGCTGAAATTGCTATTCAAATTTCAGTAGGTAAATTATTCCCGGCATCAGCTGATCATCACAAGCGGATGTACCAGAAGTAGGCATCACAACAAAAGTAATATAGCACCGCCATTGGCGAATGTCTGACAGCTATTGTCTATCCCTCAAATTAGATCTACAGTGCAGTAAGTTAGGTCTACATTTTGTACATTATTTTTTTTTTTCTTTTTCTTTTTCTTTTCTCAGTGCTCAGCTGAGCATGGAGGTGCTGATTTTAGATTTTTTTTTTCTATATTTTCCTTGCTGTTCTACAGATATTGCATTGCAGTTTGTAGATAAACATTTGATATTAACATGGCTGTAGTAATTTATGTTACAGAAAAATAGAATCTAAATACTTTTGCAGGTCCCCAAACCTGAAACTTGGTGAGCCAAACATGAAAAGACTTTGTCATCAGGGACATGATGTGAGTGTGTGTAGGTGTGTGTAGGCTAAATGTACATACATGACTATGAAGATGCACTCCAAGAAAAAGAAAATGATCAGGTTCACAAAGAGTTTTTCTTCTTTCCACAATAGTTTTCCTACATGTGCATGTACAGTACTAGTGGAAAGTTGACTTGCTATATTCTCACTAGTTTTTCAGTGGTCAACCAGTAGATTTACTGGCATAAGTTTACACATGTGCAAAGGAGGACTCAGGCTACTTTGGCCCTAGGGACAACTCAGACTCGCGAGAAAATCAGGGCTGAGATTGCCAAAAGAACTGACTTGATGGCAAATTCAATGTCTTCTAAAACCTCCATTTTCTAAATGATTTTAAATGAATACTATGTACATGTACATGTACATGTATGTAAAATAATTACTATTCAGGTAGAGTTACCATGGGAAATTTCTAGGTAAAATTTAAAGGGTACCAACCACCCAAAAATATTTTGCTCTGTATGTTAGAGGTTTCATACATGCTTCAAATATTACTTCTATAAAGAGATACTGCCAGTTTAATTACACTCTCTATAAGCGTAACAGCGACTCCTGAGTAGACTGCTCAACGCACCCGTACACGCTCGCCAAGATAAGGGCTCGCGCGAAATCTAACTCAGAGATTGGGTCCGCGCGAGCGCCTTCATGTTATCATTTATTTCCTTCATACTCCTAAACTGTTGACCCACAGAATGCCAGATAAAGTTCTTTGAGGTTAATTTTATACTTTCTAGCGGTACACAAATTATTTTTTTCAGGTGATTGGTACACTGTAAGCTAGGTACATTTATAAATTTACTGTAGAAGTCCAGTAGTTTGCACTTCAACTCTTGAAACCTACATGTACATACATGTAATCACCAAGCAAGGCCAAGTTAGCCCAATGCCAGAAGGGAGATGTGAGATTGTCTAATGGTTACCACATTCTTCTGCTCATATAAACTGATTTCGATGGACCTTGGTTGAAAAAAGAGTTGCATTGGTTTGATAGCAATGATGATTTATTTTGATTTAAAAAAAAAAAATGTGCAGTGATACCTTTGACTGGAATCAGGAGTGGAAAAGCAAATGATCAGATTTGACTGATAAAAACAGGAAGAGTGGAGGGGAGAAGAATGCTAGCAGGAAGTGAAGAAAGAAGGAAGAGAAGATTGATGAAGAGAAATGAGAAACTGAGCAAGGAAGAAAGAGAAACATTAAAAAAAAGAATTGATGAAAAAAGAATTTATGAAAAAAGAATTGATGAAAAAGGGCTTCAAAGAAAAGAAATTGTGATACTGAGTTTCCAAGTGAAGTCCTTATTACAAATTGTCTTTGAAGGTTTTCATTCAGGTTTTTCTTCTCCTTTTCATCATGGTTTGAATATTGTTTGTTGATACCAGACATGAATTCATGGACCAGTTTCAAATTTTGTGGTGATATGTTTTAACCTTTACTGACTTCAGATATATAGTGGTTGACAAGCACATCCAAGGCACTTATTGGGTTTGATTTGATTTATTTATTTTTTTCTCTTCATGATCTTTTTTCAAATATTCCTTTACAAACTGATTACAACAAAATAAACAATTATTATCATTAATACATATTTATTCAATTGTAAAACTAAAGTAAAGTAATAAAATTATAGCTTTAATGGTAATACATGTACATGTAGATCATAAAAAAAAGATTCTCACATGAGTGCTCAAAGCTTGATGGTGTGACAATGATCAGTGTTTTAAAAAAAATTGTTCACGGGAGCTTTTTTTGGCTTTGTCGTTGTGAAAGTGCAATTTTCTCATCGCAATTTTTATGTTTTTATGTTTTTTTTTTGTTTTTTTTTACCTAAATCCTTCGCAAAACATAGGACTTCACTATTACTACATGTACACTATATCTACAACAAAAGGATTACAATCAAAGCAAAGAGACAGAGTCAAAGGAATTTTATATTGATTGATGTAGAATACAAAAAACAAAAACAAAATAGAGATGGCAAGACCAATATGAAAAAGAAGCAGTCTAAGGAAATACAATATTGCAAAAAGAAAAGTAATATCTCATGCGATTCCATAAATAATTTTCTTAACAGTCTATTGTACAGAGAGCATATGAGAACTGAATCCCCTTCCAGCATGCCTAAGCCCCCCAAAATATTCTGAACTATCGTATCATTTATATGTATCAAAAAGTAAATTGGTCGATCCTTCAGTTATTTGGAGCACTACGTGTATGTATGTTGTGATGAAGAGTAATTATTGCAATATATTGTATCAATATTTGGCAATATTTCATTTGACCAACACTTTTATTAAAACTATTTTTAAAAAGAAAGAAAAAGAAAGAATAAAAGGTTCTAAATGTAGGCTCTGCATCGCAATCTAGTGATACAGTGCTTACACGGTACTGAGTCCAGTATAATGGCAATGCGCACAGTGCCACCGAAGTCAAATACTTGCATAGTACAAGTATATTTAGAATACACTCCTAGTGTTTCATTTCATACGTGTATGTCACCCATGATTTAGAACTTATGTAGCACTATTCCATGTATTTGATTAGAAAAGGATTTAAACACCTCTAGAATATTTTGACTACGCTGTGATTCTGTTAGAAATATTTAAAAAGTTCCCAGCTGCCGGCAGTTCACTGCATGATGATCTGTAGAGAATTTGATGAGTGTGATTCGTTTGCAGAGAGCCAGAACGGCGTTATCTCTTATCAGTTTACATAGAGTGAACGCCCTTCTGCCTCGCAGTGCTCACACACAATTTCTACCCTTTGTTTCATATTCATGGGAAGTTGTAGGACTTCACGACGAGGGAATCCCCAGCTTCATGTTAGAATGGTTTCAGTCTCGGGCAGGATGGCTATTTTTATCCCAGTTGCGAAGGCGCTACTCTCAAACCGGCATCTCTAATGTAGGCCTACAGTACATGTACAATGTGTCACATAGAACGTGGGTTTATCAGAATCAATGCTGCCCACAGATAAATGCAGCTTTACATGTACACGCCGATGAACCGCACCTTATTTCTGAAAATACACAAAGAGTCATACATGTATATTGTAGCCATTGTTTGATATATATTTGTTTTATCAGCATTGATCTATTAAATGTTATTCCAGGAATTTTTTTCAACAAAATATTTTGTTAGTATCAACAAGCATGTGCCAGGATTTACATGTATCAAAATCAGTACTTCTCATAAATGATGCTCGTGGGTACAAATATGTAGTACACTCATTGTTTGATTGTTTAAATTGTTGTTTGTTTTACCAGTACATGTACACTGTAGTGACATTATAATCTGTTATCAGCATTGAGTTCATTAATTTGGTTGCCTTTATTTTCAGGAATTTCTTAATGTAGCATTTCTATTTTAAGTACATGTATAGGAAAAAAAAACATAGTTTGTTAATGTGAGATCCATATTATTAAAGCAATGATAATTATTTACAGGTTTTTAACACTTTATTTAACATTTCTTGAAAGTCACACACTGATCTTGAATAGGCCTGGATTGCAACATCAACAGGAAAGTGCCGAACATAGAATAAAATTTTCCTTTACCTACATTGTACATGTATTCATATTGATGGTTGTATAAAGATTTTTTTTGTTGAAATGCAACAACCCCCACCCCCTCCCCCACCCTCATTTTCCCCTCCCCCCCCCCCCCCCCCCACTAATACCATCTTTTATTTTCAGGTTTTATGATTGGCTTTATAGAGGAAGTAATCTTCTGGATATAGATAATGTAATGACCTTTCTGAAATTTATCGAGTTACTAGGAATGACCAATATACATGTATATAAAATAGATACATGTACATGTACATACTGGACTCATGCACGTGACAAATGACATGATTTAAGGCTACATGGTTTTGATTATTTATAAATGTACTATCAAGTGCTATTTTGAAGTTAAACTAAACCGTGTTCAGTGACTTTAGAGTTCATTGACCTTTTTTTTTCCTGATACAGTGGAACCATATAAAGGCTACTCGAGGGAGACAAGAAAAGTAGTCTTTGTGGGCAGGTGGTCTTTAAATACAGGTTCTTTTAATACACGTTTCCATGAGAAACACTTTTATAAAAAAATAAAAAATTGTGGTCTTCGTAGACAGGTGGTCTTTCTATACAGGCGGTCGCTAAAGCAGGTTTGACTGTTATAGTGTTGTTTTTGTCCAGCCCTGGTTGGGATTACAAGTGGGTTATAGCTCTGTGTAGGGTTAGGTTTATGGTTAGTACATATTTTATTCCACATACTAAAGAATCTTGCTGTTAGATTGGTCAAAAGGTAATCACGTGAGAAAGTGTAGTTATCCCCATCAGTCGACCCGAGAAGAAAATTTTGTGACCTTGAGGGAATAGTACTTATGTGTTTCGCTGATTTCTTCAGTCCATTACAGAGTCACAATGCGTTATCAATATTTTGGGTATGCGCGAAATGAAAGTGCGTGAATTTTATGAATAGTAAAAATGAAAAGTGTGTGACCTTTACGAATAGCTCCATAAGCGTACTAAAATAAGCTTAAATAAACGTGTATTGCCCATTCGCGTGCTTAAATAAAACGTGCGCACCGAGGAAGGGGTTTATGTAAAGGTTTAAACTTCTTTTGTGAATTCGGGCCTAACTGTCTTTTTTGAGAAGTAGAATAATTGTCTTTCTCGTACCAGTTAAATGTGTCAGATGTGGAATATGAAGCAAATAATCACCTTTTGATTTCAGGTGATGAGACGTGCTATCACTTCCTTGGCGATCTGAATGTATATACACGTACGCTATCTTTCCTCAGCTTCGCTTCGGAAAGATAGCTATATCCAGATCACCTCGGAAGTGATAGTTTGTCCCATCACCTTCACCAATGGTAATTATTTGCTTACTATAGTTTTTGGTCCAGGGTTGAAGTTTAGATGTCGGTTAACCCTTTCAAGACAATTGATTGCACTTTGTGGTTTGGCTCAATAACTTTTGATTCAGAGCTCTAAAAAATATACCAGATGCATGGGTAGAAAGAGCAAAATTTTCTGCACACACTACAGTGTACAGGTGTATGTCCATTTTTGTTGCATGGCCGTATTGCATTTGATGCCAGGAATTTTAGAAATGAGAATTACCTTTGAAATCCTTAAATTGGCAACACATTGACAGGTTCAAAATCATTGTTTTTTCAACAAAATTGGCAATTTTTTCAACTTTTCAACATATTTCTAACCATGTATATTGTTTTCAAAGACATTACACCTTATTAGAACCATGTAGCACTAAAAGAAAAATATTATTGTTGCCAATTTGAAGAATGAAATGTGATCAATTTTATAGCCCTTGAATAATTCCTGTCCTGAAAGGGTTAATGTACTGTATGAAAATTTTGGCTGAGCAATTGCAGCTATTGCATATTTTGTATGTCGTACATGTCGAAGGGGCAGATTACCTCATCCCCCCTCCCCTTTTTTTTTTTTACTAACGAATGTTACAGCAGAGCTGCCACCTGTCCTAGATTCCGCCGGAGGCTTCCTGAAAATGCCTCGTTCTCTCAACATTACGATATAACCAACATACATGTACATGCACATGTACATGTACATGTGTACAAATGTACATGTACATGTAGTTAAAATCTCCGATATTTTGATGTATATTTTAATGAGTATCTTGTTGGAAGATATTTTTGTAATGTTTTATCATTAAAATTTGTATTTTGTACATCAAATTTTGTCTTTTGTACGTCAAATTTTGTCTTTTGTACGTCAAATTTTGTCTTTTGTACGTCAAATTTTGTCTTTTTTACGTCAAAATATGTACATGTACATTGTAAGAAAGAGACGAGGACCCCAGTCCCCAATTATTCAACTTTCGTAATGCATCACATCTGCACAGTAATTCTGTCCTTGGTGCTTTAATTAATGTTCATATTGTATGAATTGTGATTATAATGACAACAGTCTCCTAAGCGAGTGAAGACTTACCCACAGTATGAAGATGTCAGCATTGTCATGTGATATTGCGCAATAATGATGGGTGTATTGTAAACAGAGTTACATGTACATGTATGTCATGCCCTAGAGCTTGTACCAGCCTTGCACAATAGTGTCAGGCCTGTGTGACATGCATCGCGTTAGACATGAGTTGACTTGAAAATTTTCCAACAAGCCCCCTCCCCCTACCCCTCTAGAAAAAAAAAAGAGGGGGGAGGGTCCTCTGATTTTTAAAATTTACTCAATCAAGATAAAACAATTTCCAACAATAACAGGCAAATTACATACTGTGTACCAAAAAGGCCTTCAAGTATGGATTTGCCGACATGTATGGGTCGAAATTTTTCAACTTTTGTTGACAAAAAAATCAGAATGGGGGTGTCATCCCCCCCCCCCCCCCCATTCCCCGCCACTACCACTACCACCACTAGCAAGTACATGTAGCAACACATCTGTAAGGTGACAAGTCTGATTTTTATTTTGGGTTATTTAACCTGTATTTAAGTACTACATGTACAGGTACAGGTACAGTGTACATGTAAGTGTAAAAGCTTGTCCAATTTTAGTATGGAATGTAGACAGTTTAACAAATTCCAGCTTTTAGAACTTCTGTATTGCATGTACATGTATTTAATGGTTTATTGGACTATAAATTATAGAAGGATCATGGGCTATAGGGGCAGATCCAGGGGTTTAGGGGTCCAGATACCCACCCCTCTGGACCTCTAGGTAGAACAGAGCCATTATTAAAGTTAATGGCTCTGAATAGAGCTTTCCGGCCGTTATTTTGTTGTTGTTAATTCTTGATTGAATTCTTGATATTTTTATTCTTGTACATGAATATTTATAAGTGTGTACTGATGATATTTTTTATACAGAAAATAAAACCAACCAACCAACCCTTTTTTTTTTTTCATTTTTAAAGATTTTTTATGTGCAAATCAGGAAAACAAAGGGGGGGGGGGGAATCTGATAATAGAAAGAACATAATTTTTTTTATTTGGACCCCTTCTTTTTCTTATGCTTGATAACCTTTTTTTGTTCTTTTTTTGTTCTTTTTTTTTTTGGTCAGAATGGGGGGGGGGGGGGGAATTGGACACCACTTTTTACATACATTGATATGCTGGCTAATCTTTTTTTTTTTTTGGGGGGGTCTCACATTTTGGAAACTGGAAACCCCCCCTTTTTTTTTCAAAGTCGTGGAGCTGCCCCTTGGCTACACTGAAATACTATAACTACTGTACAGGTCTGTGCATGTAAAGTTGCTGCAAACTTCTATGGAGGACAGAGACACTACAATATACAGTTGGTCGACGGATCTGTTTCTGTATGTTTGTTCAACCTGTAGATCTCCCAGTCAAAGCACAGCACTACACTATAGGCCCCATACCTTTTTATTTGTTAGGATGATTCATGCAGTACTAGATAGTATAATTTGATTTATGATGGGAGGCACTGACAAAAAAGTGGGTCTCTTGTATTTTATGTATAAAAAGAAAGTTTTTATGCCGTATTTTTTCATTTACATGCCATGTTTTTGTACAGAATTCAAACTTGTGGCCTGACTTGTTTGTCACTTTGGGAAACTAAAGAATCTTTCTAGAAATATGAAGAAATGATTCTTCCTATAAATTCTCTTACCAATGGCTTAAATGTTTACATTTGTACAGTTATTTAATGTATAATGTAGATGTAAATGTATACTGTATCTGTTGTTTAATGTATATATGTACATCACAATAACTGTCAAAATTAGACATTTCCATTTTGGGGTTAAGGGCAATCTGAGTGGGGGGGGGGGGGGGGGGGGGGGGGCGGTTACTCATTTTTCTGAAGGTTCGTTTTTCCGAAGGTTCGTAATTCCAAAACACAAATTTCCCATAGCAGGGGGTTCATAATTCGTAAAATGAAATAGGGTTCATAATTCCGAACATTTGATGCAATACTGCGAAGGTTCATAATTCCGAAAATGAAAAAGCACTCATAATTCCAAAGGTTCGTAATTTCAAAAATGCAGTAGAGCCCTACATACATTTGTAACTTTTCGAATTACGAACCTTCGGAAATATGAACCCTTTTTCATTTTCGGAATTATGAACCCTACAGTATATTTAATTTTTGGAATTATGAACCGTCAGAGTAACGAAACTTTGGAATTATGAATCTGCGGAAAAACGACATGTAACCTCTTAATCAAGAATTTATTGTTCAGTATTTGCCCAAGAACAAACAGAAATGTAGTGATACATTTTTTTGGAAAAATAAATTCTTAGTTAATTCCAACTACTGTTTCAAAATCAATGTCTGTTATCATATTGTAGAAAAGTATTGAAGAATGAAAAGAAAAGTCTAAACTTTACTAAATTTACTTCAGCTTTTAATTTACTGGTAAGAATTGCTAAACAATTGAGGATCACTTAAAGCTCAATTTATTTACACATGTGCCTTTACTCACTTGACATCGAAAGAATCTTGAAGTACATGTGGGAAATAACTATGAACTTTGATGATCGTGAATGCTATATATAAAGCCCTTTAGAATGATTGCCAGTTAGCATTGTAAGCTGGCATTGTGTGTTTATTTTGGGAGTTACATGTATATTGTAGATGTGAAGTGGTATTGATCCATAGAGTAAAGGAAGTGTACAATTTGTAGTATCTGTTTTCATACCCTCTTTCTCTCTCTATTTCCCTCCTCTTGTATGGTCTTATTGAGGGCTATTAATATCTTGAAACCAGGAAACGTGCCAAAACTGTGTCTTGTTACTTCATTCACATTTCCATGTAGATACGGCGATGTTGGAATCAATAAGGAATCGTTTGGTGTGGACGTTAAGCCAAATAAAATGAATTCTTAGTTTCACGTCCCCTCCTCTTTCCTTTTCTTTTCCGGCCCTCCTTTATTCATTTATTTTTAAAAAATGAAGTAAATAAGAATCTGAGGACATTTTTAGACAATGAGGAAATACAAATCATTTATATAATGCAATTCACCTTGTTTTGAACCTCAGGAGTACATGTGCCTGTACAAATAAAATTGAATAGAGAAAATCTGTGTGGGAATTTGACCCAGTGGTTTTTTTGTGCGCAGGAAAAATAGCAAATATTGGAACTCACTCCTTCTCATTTTCAAAAATTCTAGGAATCAATTTTATTTGGCCTTACATGTATACATTCCACAATTTAAGTTCTGTTTGTCTAATAATGTACCTTGGTTTGTTTACCCTCTTTGCAGCTCTGTGTAGCTTGTGTACATGGGCATCTATAATTCTTTTAGTCTGTGTACAGTTGTTCTTTCCATTCCTATTTCAAGATGGGCTTAGATGACCTTGCTCCTAGAATTATAAAATACCTTAATAAAACCTCAGTTTTTTCCAGTCCCCCCCCCCATGTAAACAATTTAGTGTTATTTATTAGTATTTTTAGGGTAACTAATGACATGTATTTCTTTCTTTTAATTTGCTCCCTCTTCTTCCCTCTCCTCTCTCTCTCTCTCTCTCTCTCTAGTGAATAGATAATTGCTTCTCGATCCCTTTCCTTTTAACAACAGTTTACATACTGCTTCAGCTACATGTATACTGATATTTTTTTTTATATCATAGCATCATATTTTAGTTCTCTCTTTCTATTTACATGTACCATTGTCTGTCTGTCCCTCTGTTCCTTCTTTTCTCTCTTCAACCGTTTCATTTTCAAACCTTAGTTTTCTTATTGTCTTCCCCGAACCATATTTCAACTGAATTTTTTTTCTAGTTTTCCTTGGTCAATACATAATTTCTACAAAAATTTAAATCCTCTTTCTTACAATTAGCTTTTGAATTCTCCACAAAACTTTATAATTTCAGTTAAACATTACTGAATTAGATTAGATGCTCACTTCCTATATTTGTATTTTTATTTCCATCACACGTGTTCATGTACAATGTACATGTAGTAGCATCTTTACATTCTTTTCAATTCATGGTTCTCATTTATTTCTTATTTTTCTTTTTTTAGGCTTATAATATTTTTCTCTTCTTTTTTTTTCATATCCACCTTCCTATCTTGCCTCTTTCCATTCTAACACCCTTTTTCTTGATACATGTCTTTCATTTCTCTCTTACCTTACATCTCATGCTATCTTTCTCTTTCTTTGTCTCTTGTCTCTATCTCCCCTTTCTCTGTGCACCCCCCCCTTTCTCTCTTTCTCTCTCTGTCCATGTTCTTTGCTCTTTTTCCTTCATGTGTCATACTCATCTTGTCTCTTTTTCTATCTTCCATGTCTTTCTCTCCCCTCTCTCTGTGCACCCCCCTTTCTCTCTCTCTTTCTCTAGATCTTTCCATGTTTTTAGTGCTCTTTTTCATATATGTTTCATACTCATCTTGTTTCCTTTTCTGTCTTCCATGACTTTCATCTTTCTCTGTGCACCCCCCCACCCCCCCCCCCCCCCCCCCCCCCCCCCCCCCCCCCCCCCGGCTCTCTCTTTTGATGTTCTTCAGTGCTCTTTTTCCTTTGTTTCATACTCATCTCTCTTTCTATCTTCCATGAATTTCTCTCCCTTCTCTCTGTGCACCCCCCTTTCTCTCTTTCTCTCTCTTTCCATGTTCCTTAGTGCTCTTTTTCCTTTATGTTTCATACTCATTTTCGTCTTTTTTTTGATCTTCCATGACTTTCTCTCCCCTCTCTCTGTGCACCCCCCTTTCTCTCTCTCTTTCTCTAGATCTTTCCATGTTTTTACTGCTCTTTTTCATTTATGTTTCATACTCATGTCTCTTTTTCTGTCTTCCATGACTTTCTCTCCCCTCTCTCTGTGCAACCCCCCCTTTCTCTCTCTCTTTCTCTAGATCTTTCCATGTTTTTAGTGCTCTTTTTCATTTATGTTTCATACTCATCTTGTCTCTTTTTCTGTCTTCCATGACTTCTCTCCCCTTTCTCTGTGCACCCCCCCCCCTTTCTCTCTTTCTCTCTCTTTCCATGTTCTTTGCTCTTTTCTTTCATGTGTCATACTCATCTTGTCTCTTTTTCTATCTTCCATGTCTTTCTCTCCCCTCTCTCTGTGCACCCCCCTTTCTCTAGATCTTTCCATGTTTTTAGTGCTCTTTTTCATTTATGTTTCATACTCATGTCTCTTTTTCTGTCTTCCATGACTTTCTCTCCCCTCTCTCTGTGCACCCCCCCCCCCTTTCTCTCTCTCTTTCTCTAGATCTTTCCATGTTTTAGTGCTCTTTTTCATTTATGTTTCATACTCATCTTGTCTCTTTTTCTGTCTTCCATGACTTCTCTCCCCTTTCTCTGTGCACCCCCCCCCTTTCTCTCTTTCTCTCTCTTTCTCTCTCTTTCCATGTTCTTTGCTCTTTTTCCTTCATGTGTCATACTCATCTTGTCTCTTTTTCTATCTTCCATGTCTTTATCTCCCCTCTCTCTGTGCACCCTCCCCCATCTCCCCCCCCCCCTCTCTCTCTTTTGATGTTCTTCAGTGCTCTTTTTCCTTGATGTTTCATACTCATCTTATCTCTCTTTCTACATGTATCTTCCATGAATTTCTCTCCCCTCTCTCTGTGCACCCTCCCACCTTCTCTCTTTCTCCATGTTCTTTAGTGCTCTTTTTCCTTTATGTTTCATACTAATTCATGTCTTTTTTTTTTTTGATCTTCCATGACTTTCTCTCCTCTCTCTCTCTCTGCACCCCCCCCCCCTTTCTCTCTTTTTCCCTCTTTCAATGTTCTTTAGTGCTCTTTTTCCTTTGTTTCATACTCATCTTGTCTCTTAAATGTGTCTTTCTCTCCCCTTTCTCTGTGCATCCCCACTTCTCTGTCTTTCTCTCTCTTTCCACGTTCTTTGAGGCTCTTTGTCCTTTATTTTCTATACCTGCACTGTACATGTATCTTGGCTTCAGTTAAAGCTGTCGACACACTTTGAATACATGTAGTTTTGTTGATTTTTCTTTTTTTTTTTTTTTTTTGGGGGGGGGGGGGGGGTCTTGTATTGCTGCCTTGTTTCCAAGTAAAACTCTGAACTTATTACCCCAAGCATAAACTACCCATGACTTTAATGATGTGATGTGAGTGATAACTATTTAGAGAGGGAGGGGGAGAGAGCGAGACAGACGAACAAACAGAGAAAGAGAGAGAGAGAGAGAGAGAGAGAGGAAGAAAACGGTCAGAAGGCAGGAATGCGTGCATGCTTTCTTGTGGTTTTTCAAATCACCAACCAAAAAGCCAAACTTGAACAATCCGCGTAACGCTCAAAGCACAACCGCCAAACTTCCACTTCAAAGTTACCCCTTCTCTCTCCCTCTTTGTTGGCTGGCGAGTTTGTCTAAAATCCCGGGAAGGAGGGGGGGGGGGGGGGCAAGCAGGGGCTGGCCAATCTAGTTTACCCAGTCAGACAAGACTTTGCACTGTCTCATTATAAGGGACAAAGCTTCGATATCTCCATTTGTGGTTTGTTAATTGTACATCATTCAATTAACATGTGTGAGCGGGATAGGCAGTGAAAATACAGGTTTTTCTATATACCCTCATTGAAGCAGCTGCCTTACAGTGACTCATTCACGGTGAGCTGGGGCAACAAAGCCTAATTTAGATCCAAAAATGAAAGTAATTCCAGTTGTGGTTTATCAGAGTGTATGCTCTGGTCTTCTTATACTGAAACCAGTCAAACCACATAGTAGTACAGGCCTTTGGAGAATAGAGAAATGTCATTGCGATTTCATGAGCGTCTTTGATGTGTTGGATGTGGATTAGCTTCAAGCAAGGAGTGATAACTCCTTGCTTCAAGCAAATAAGTGTGCCCCCCCCCCCCCCCCCCCCCCCCCTTCCCAATCTCCAATCTCTCTGCATCTTGTTTTTCTATGTTGTATACACCCATATACCACAGACATTCCATTCTGAACAAAGCGAACATCATTTTCAGTTCTGAAGCTCACAAAGAAGAACTGGTTTAGCCAATGATCTTACAGCTTCACCTCATGAACTGATATTTCAAACTGACACAAAGAAACCAGATGCATGTACGTATGGTTTAAAAGTGTGTAAATTGTAAGAAACATACAAGAAGTTTTTCTTTGTCTCCCACTTTTCCAGCCTAAATCTCTTTCTTTCTTTCTTTTTTTACCTCTCTTGTCTAGGTTACCAATTAATGGCATTTCTAAGTTATTGCCCACAAAAAAAAAAGTAAGGAATATTTTTGTTGCATGTACATGTACATGTAGAGTATAATTAGGATCTCTGGTCAGGGATTATTCAGTATCAAGCACATGAATATATTTTATACACACATCGTTTAAAGTACATGGGACTACATATACATTTACAGTAGGAAGTTTCTATGAGTCTATATCTTGTATGTGCTTGGCACCACTTTAGTGTGGCAGTGGCCTTCAGAGGTTTCAGTTAAGATTCGCTTCGTGTCAAGAAAGCATGATGTCTGTCATGGATTCAGCCAAAGGTAAAATAAGAATTTTTCGTCCAAATCAGTTGTGTTTGTATCTTTTATCAAGTTATTTATTTTCTTTAAGATGCTCATTCAGGAAGTTGAATAATAAAATAAATCTTATTATTTTTTCCCCCTTGAAATTTATTCAGATAATGAAACACCCAACTCTGTATTGGAATTTGCATTCAAATTCAACATTACAGCTGTGTGCTTCATATAAAGAATCATTGCAGATAACTCGGTGAAAATTATGGCCTGAAGAAAATGCCTACAGTGCAAACTTTATGAAATCATTTCATCTGCTTAGCAGTAGGGTTCAAACAGATACAGGAATGGTGGATTTACTTTTCTAGAAATCAGTAATTTAATAGGTTAAACCTTTATTTAACTACATGTAATATGTGACCCTCCACCACAAAATGACCAATAAGTTGGAAATTTGGGTTTTTAAATTTTCAACACAGTTTGAAAGCTTAGATTCTAAGCTTTTAAATGATATACATGTACATGTATAACTTGTCTTGTATGGACTAAGCAAACCCTTGTACTGTACATTACATTGAGAATGTCAACGTGTCAGACAGGCTAATGACCAAAACAACAGAGAAAACGGGTTCTAAAGAAGAGTAACCATTAAAGAGCACCTAATCTGTGTCCTATTGTTTGTTGCACAAAAGGTTGAGTCAAAGCTACTAATTGGATTGGGTTGAAACTTTTCATATGAATAGAAAAGATATATATTTTTTTCTGGTTCTTCAGATTTTGGATATCAGACAGTGCACAGTTTTTAAACTATACCAGAAAGCGATGTGAAATACAATCCCAGCAAGTTGACACAAAAAGTTTGAATGTCCAGGAAAACATGGTCATTTTGAATGAGGGTAAAAACACATTTCAACGTGGTATTTTAACCTGAAATTTTGCCGAATGGTAGATTAATAAATTAACTTTCAGAAAATACTAGAAACTTAATCAAAATTTGCACCCCAAACCACCTTTTTCAGCTGTTTACTCTAAAACTCGCATTGTGACTTTAATATTGTTTGTTTTGTTGTGTAGGGACCATATTGTATACATGTACGCAAGACATTTCCTTCTGTACATATCATCATTTACATACATGTACATGTAGATTGTCAGCAGTGATACATGTAGGTTGTATTTCTTTATCCTTTTGTTAGAAAACTAAAGATTTGAAAAATTTGACCATTTTCCCCCCTGTTGCTTTGCGTTCTTCTGCTAGCCATGCTCCCAGTAGATTAAAGGAGAATGAAACCCTGGGAAAAAAATCAATTTTAATGAAAAGAGAGGATAGAGAGAAGCAATTTAAAAAAGTTCCATCAAAATCGGTTACGAAATGAGAAAGTTATGAAAGTTTGAAAAGTCTCAATTTACCTTCTGTGGCGATCCTCAAATTGGCAATGTTGCTTCAAAGTGACAGGTTTAGTAGTAAAACATATGTTTTGTACAAAAAAGAATAATATTTTCCCTGTCATCTCTCAAGGTGCAGCTTGTCTCCTTAGCTCAAGATATGGGAAAATGTTGAGTTCACAAAAAGACAAGCAGCATCTTTAAAGATAATGGAGAAAATAAGAAATTTTGTGTACAAAACATATTGAGAGTTGTACTACTAAACCTGCCATTTTGAAGCAACATTGCCAATTTGAGGATCGCCATAGAAAGTAAATTGAGACTTTTCAAACTTCCATAACTTTTTCATTTCGTAACTGATTTTGATGGAACATTTTAAAAATTGCTGAACTCTCTATCCTCTCTTTTCATTAAAATGGATATTTCCCCAGGGTTTCATTCTCCTTTAATATAACATCTGCTTTGTTTACAATATTTTGATTGATTAATTAGATAGTAAATTACGGTAAAATATAATGTTACTTACATGTACCAGTACCTAAAAAACTCAATACTTCTGGAACTAAAAATATTGTGATTTACTACTATCCTGGGATTTTTTTATTGTATGGATTCTTCCACCTACATGCATTCCATATTGTTGTGGTTTCAGTTGTTACAATAAGTTTTTTAGGTTGTTTGCTATGAAAGGTTTATACAGTGTATACATGTACATATGTGTATTCATGTGATTTGCCTATATTGGAGTGATATAATCTATTTTTATACCACCACGATTTCAAAATGCGATTGATTTTAAATGTGGTATAATGTCCTTCTGCGGTTCTTGTACTGTACATGTACATAGAGGTTGGATCGTTTGTTGAAAGCCAGAAGCCACTACAAAGTTAATGCCCTTTTGTCTCTCAACAGATGGAATTTAGAAGATAAAACTCATAAAACAAAGTGATTGGCTTTGCAGTCATATCCTTTATCACATAGTTAATGTAGAATATACATACAAAACCCATAAAAGCATTGTGAAATCCTTTGCAGTGTGGTGCAGTCATGAATGTTTCATGATGTCCATTGTACTGCCATTCAGACTACAAAAACGGCCGTATTTTACATACTGTACAGTGTTCATGTATTATAGTGTAGCTAAACGATAATTAATTTTCGTAACTGAATGTCATATAGCGAAATGCATGTTTGGCATCGTTTCGAACGAAAACTTGATAAAGAATCAGCATTTCCTTGTAGTCTGAATGTTGAATGGTATGAAAACCGTATAACTGGCAGGACTTAGCGTGTTGTGACCAGTCCAAAACATTTGGTGTCAGCTGACTTACCCCAAACAAGTTTCTACATTATACATGTATACGAAGTGTCTTTGTACAATGTTTTAGTCCAGCCAGTACGGACTTTTCGCATGTTTCTAATTTTTATATGAATCTCGTATAACTTTTCTATAGCCTGAACAGGCTGAATCATCCTATTCAATGACATTGGTAGTTGACAGGTACAGGGCGTCTGGTCAAGATGACCTTTGCCAACGATCGCTTCTCCTCGAATGAGGCATGAATAAATAGCTAGCATTTCATGGAGTGGAGTATGGTCTAGTTTCTTAACCCCTTCTGGGCAACCCGTTTTTGGACGATGGCCATAAGTGGACTTTCAAGGAAAATTTTGATTTGTACAGTGTATGTTTTGTTTCAGTGATATGGGTGACATGAGATACATGTACATGTACATGTAGGCCTACTCTTTAATAGGAAAATAGGTAAATATTTCTGTTTCTGGATTATAGATGTAGACTTTTATAGTCCAGATACATGTACCGGTATATCCTTTTTAAAACTCAATTTCTTAGGTTTTACTGCCAGCAGCAAAGTCAGTACATGTACATGTAGGGGTTAAAAGCAGGAGGAACAAGCTCGCTTGCTCCATTTCGGGGCATCCACCATACAGTGTATATATATGCATATTAAAATTGTGCTAGCTTGGGCGGGGACTTGATGCTTTTCAAATTTTACATCCAACACAATATTTGAGAAGTTCAGGCAAGTGATAATGATGTCACTGCAAGTAGTGGAAAGTCAGTTGCAAGCCATGGACCATGGATTAGAGCTCTAGACAAGAGAGAAAAGTGTGAGGGGGGGGGGGGGGTTGGAGAATGGGACCAAGAGATAGAAGATTAACCCTTTCAAGACAATTGACCACATTTTGTGGTTTGGCTCAATAACTTTTGAATCAGAGCTCTAAAAAATATACCAGATGCATGAGTAGAAAGAGCAAAAATATCTGCACACAACATGTCCATTTTTGTTGCATGACCATATTGCGTTTGATGCCAGGAATTTTAAAAACAAAGATAAACTTTAAAATCCTTAAAGGGTGACTGAATTAGAGAGAAAAAAGGTGCTGTTTCCATGTATTTTTGCTTTCAAATCACGAATCTGGCAATTGATTGTCAAAATTATGTCTCGTTTTGGCGAAAAAGGGGGGGGAAAAGTAGAGGTTTTGGGATCATTCCTTAAAACTCGTGAGCTGATTGGCTAATTGATGTCACACCCCCAAGTGACGTATGAAGAGTAAGAGGCACAAGATCTGCAGGCTGCGGCAATGTAACATTGTACACACAATGCGGTATTTGACCCCTCTGTTCAACGGACAATTTATGAAAAAGGGAAATTAATCAATATAGTCTTAGGAGTGAATAATTATTATCAATATATTTTCTACAAGATCAGTGAACACTTTTGCCCCAATATACAGTTCTTGTTTTGTTTTTTTAACTTTTCTTTGAACAATGTTCTCATCCATCTGAGCTTGCCGAACGACAGTTTTGCATTGGTCTTAAACGCGTACACAGCCGTTTTATGCGTCCAATGTACTACACATCTTTAGTATGGCAACTATGCTCCCCCTCGTATTAAGCGACTGGTGAACGCTTTTGTTTGGTTTGTTTTTACTCTCGCCTTTTTTTTTCTTCGCTTTACATGTACATGTACTATACGGTACAAGTACTGACTTAGATTTTTGGCTGAATTCTTCGAGTAACTTTAATAGAGAGATGGATAGTGATCGCGAGTCCGATTTGGAGGACTTTTTTGAGCCAGATACGAACTTTGATTTATCAGATGATTTAACGATCCCGAAAGAGAAGAAGCTCAAGTGCAGTGGCAAGGGGAATTCGACCATAATATGTTTGAACCCCTCGCAGAAGATGCGCCAGGGCATTGTGAAGGGGTCGCTGGGGAAGGGGCCGCGGGTGAAGCTGCTGCAGCTGCTGGAGAAGAAAAGTGATCACTGCAAATTGTACTCCACTCGCTTGGCCCTCGCCACTCTGCCCGCATGAGCATACCTTTGCGACCCACAATTTCCGTAGATTTTCATCTTTAGGAAAATGATTACGTAGGCTTACATGTACATCATCTTTAGGGGTCTTGCTACAGCCCGCAACTATACACCGATTTGGCATTACTGATGAAATTGTGTCCCCAAATCAAAGTTATTGTGAGGAATTAAACACACGAAAATATGCGATGCAATGGTCGATGCAGTGAATGTCATGCTCAGCACCGGTATGGGCCTGCCGGGGCCTGCGGGTGCGCACGGTATATACATTAGGTTGGTGGAATATTTTCCCTTACTTCTCGTACGTCACAGATCACGTGATCATGATGTCGCTTCGATGGGTTTTTTTAGGGGCGGGGCTTATGACTGTGTAAATCAGCAAAAATGTACTTTTCAAATGATTATGAAATATGACTGAATGCATAAAAAAGTGTGTGATAGATAATTTTTGGCTCCTGATGACTCCTTCCTATGCAAAAAATGGGCAATTAATTTTCTATTTTAGTCACCCTTTAAATTGGCAACACATTGAGAGGTTCAAAATCATTGCTTTTTATCAAAATTGGCAATTTTTTTCAAATTTTCGACAAAATTCCTAACCGTGTATATTGTTTTCAAAGATATTACACCTTATAAGAACTATGTAGCACTACAAGAAAAATATTATTGTTGCCAATTTGAAGAACAAAATGTGATCAATTTAGCCTTTAAATAATTCCTGCCCTGAAAGGATTAAAGTAGTAATGAAAATAAAGTGCCTGCAGGTGAAAAAGAAAAGAAGAGAGACAGACAGAGGCAGAAAGATGATAGCGAAAAAAGAAGTGGAGGGGAGGAAAGAAAGAGAGTTCAAAGAGAGAGAAAGATAGAGTATACAGTGAAATAGCACGAGTTTGCTAAGATTTGGAGGGGGATAGAGAGACACACATGTGGGTCATTCCACGGAGTTGGGGCAATTTTTGTGACATACCAAAAGTGAGGAACTACATGTACATTTACATGTATGTCTCCTATCACCCATATCAATGGTTCTTGAAATTGAGTTCAGCGTAAAAAGCATAGCCACTTATGTTGGGAAGTACTCTAGCTTCGTGGTGAATCATTATCGCAGACCAAAATCGTACGTAATGTTATATAAATGTGATGTCCGTGTAACGATGGTAAAAAAAGAAATGCATTTTAAGCAAAGCTTTGAAAGAGTACCAACTGAAACAGGAATGATTCTGGCTGGGCACTACTATAGATTTTCATTGCATGAAAATCTTCAACAGAAGATTTCATCTTCCATGTACAGTAAAAGAAGATCTCATACCAGTGTTACAAGGACATCATCATAATTTTTGCCCCAACCCCTTGGAATGACCCATATCAAAGATATGCTGACAGAGGACTGAGATTCTTTTTAACAAATGAGAGAAAAGAGGAGGAATTCATTTTTTTTTTTTTTTTTAACCCAGAGGATGGGATGAGAATGTGAAAGAGAAACTCCCCAGAAATATTGATTTATTCATTGATTTAAATCATATCCTCCAACTTTCCCAAACCATCATGAATTTGCCCTTGACACAATTCTGTTGGTCTTGCCCCCTACAAGCATCAAACCTCATACCACAAAAAATACTTTCGTTTCCGTTTATCTTCAAGATGATGAAAAAAGTAAGTAGACCCTTGTAATTTACAAATACTTGACATTCTTTGCATGAAATACTTTCAAATTCAGGTTTGCTGTTGAAAGGAAATATTTAAAAATGACATTATTTGGATGAATAAAGCAATAAAGATAAAATTTAGGAGATAATGAAATGTGCTCAAAACATGTCTTACTGCTACTGTGAACAGCATGGTTTTAGGAGATTTCACTCCCCCCCCCCCCCCCAAAAAAAAGGGCGGAATTTTCAATTTGCTGAGTCTGAAGTAGAAAGAATTTAACCCTTGTTTCCTTTCACTTTTACTAAATATAGTATAATCAAGCCCTACCAAAAACAGAGTTTACTGAAATCAAAGTTCTGCATAAAATATTCCAATACTTTCCTGCTTGAACTTTTGAGAATTTTACAGGTGGTTGAGATTGTGAAAGAATCATGAGTGGAATAAAACAAATTTTGGTTTTAGACATGTTCATACTCTTGATGTAAGACAGAAAATAAGACCCCGTTCTCACTCACTTTGAAAGTGGACTTTTGGAGCGGTCTATCTAAGACCCGTTCCTCAGGAACGGTTCTTAGGTGAGTGTGAACGGTCAAAGTGGTCCAGGAAGTGGTCTTCTGGACCGCTCCAGAAGACCACCTCGGGGAGGTGGTCTTGAGGAACGGGTCTTATTAAGAGCGGTATGGACCGCTCTAAACGTGCAATGTGAACGAAAGCGTACTTCAACCGGAAGTGAGCCAGTGACGTTCCGCGCGGAAAAAAAAGCAAAAGCAATCGATCGGGCAGCCGGCAGGCACGCTACGGTACATCAGTTTGTATTCCGCGCGAAAAATTTGACCCGCTGACCTGAGCTGCCATAGCAACAATGCCACTTTGAATCGTGGAGCAGTTTGAGCGAGAAAAACTGCTCGGAGTGTGAACGCTAGCAAACCGTTCCTCAAGACCCGTTCCTCTGGAGCGGTCTAACTAAGACCGCTTTCAAAAGTGAGTGAGAACGGGGTCTAAGTTGTCCTTTTTTGCTCTCAACTAGTGATTGATATTGAATCAAAAGACTATTCTTTTAATGATCAAAAGTTCAAAACTGTAACTTAAATCTGTAAATCTGTAAAGCTGTTTGTAATAAGTAATCTTGGAGAGCTGTATGTAAAGCGCTCTTGATGTAAGACAGAAAATAAGTTGTCCCTTTTTGCTCTCAACTAGTGATTGATATTGAATCAAAAGACTATTCTTTTAATGATCAAAAGTTCAAAACTGTAACTTAAATCTGTAAATCTGTAAAGCTGTTTGTAATAAGTAATCTTGGAGAGCTGTATGTAAAGCGCATAGAGAAGTTTTAATTGATGATGCGCTATATAAGTCAGTTTATTATTATTATTAATATTTAAGCACTAAATAACTGTAGAATATAACTATTAAACTGCCTTTGTCTGTGCCATTTCATTTGTTACTCTGTTTGCAGATTTGCTAATAAGATATGATTTCATGATAAGAGCAATAAAGAGCATTCCTTTCCTTAGGGCGAGTACATTCAAGTTCTAATGAATGGAACCATACTCATTCATTCCATCATTATTGAAGGCTCAAAGAAATAGGGGTGGAAAAGGTCAATAAACTTCCTCAACTGCATTGATGCAGTAGACCCTTGTGGTTTGTGACAGTCAAGCACATGTACATGTAGCTTTTATTTACTTTTCATCAGAAAATGATTGCAGTGATACAATACACTTTGTCAATAAACTATTCAGGGTTGGAAAGATCTTTAAAGGGAAAGTCCACCCTGATTACAAGTTGATCTTAAAAGAAGCAGAAGAAATTAAAGAAACAGATCAGTGAAGGTTTGAGCAAAATCCGGTAAGAAATAAGAAAGTTATGAATTTTTGAAGTTGTTATCAATCAAACACAAATTGACAACTCCTTGACGTACAGTGTATCTTGCAAGCTCATCTCGCATTTGCCCTATACCAAAAAAAAATCATTAATTTACATTTTCTCTATTAAAAGAAGATATTCAATCATACATGCACATTAGATATCATCATTGCTCATATGTTTTACACACCTGTATGAAATCATTCTATTCCTTCATCAGAAACTAAGAAAATGAAAATTTATGAGATGTTTTATACTGAGCAAATGGGAGAGGAGCTCGCAAGAAATGTCTCAGAGTTGCCAATTTGTGTTTGATTGATTGTAACTTAAAAATTCATAACTTTCTTATTTCTTATATCGGATTTTGCTCAAACTTTCACTAATCTGTTTCTCTCATACTTCTTCCTTCATTCAAATCAACTATACCAGGGTGGACCTTCCCTTGAAACTACATGTACATGTAGGTGCCCCCCCCCCCAAGGGGAGGTCCATATTGAAATTTTCTGTGTGTGCATGAGACCCTTGTTGCAATTCAAATTTGGGGGAGTCTGGAGTTGAAATTTGAGGGGTTTGTATAAAATTACCAGACCCCTCTTAGTGTCAAACTCTGCTTTAGAACGAATGCCTGAATATCACACAACGATATACAGTACATGTAATATCCTATAATTTTGCCTATTCTGATCTTTCAAAGATAATTATATGACCATTTGTGGTGATGCCTTTAAAGGTAACAGATAGTTTTGGGAAGCCCTCAAAAACTTTTCGTGAGATTTCTTTGATTTTACTTAGTAAATAGCAGGGTACTAAGATAACTAAGATGCTGTGAAGTTTTTTCCTCCTCAAGTGAAATATTTATCGAATAAGAGGTGAAAAGTAATAAAAATCCCTGGCCCCCCCCCCCCAAAAAAGGGGATGTAAATTCAAACAACGGCCACACACACTACTTAAGGCCACCGCACACCTTACGATCGGTCTGCGATCCGATTTCAGAAGAAAATGTAATATTATTTGACAAATCATTTAAAAACGAAAAATATTTTTGATTGAGGGTCTGAATAGTCATACAGATAGTAAAATCGATAATACGGCCTTTGCCGAGTTTTCTAGTCGGTGGAATGGCCAAATCGGCTCCAAGTCGTAGTGACGTCACAAAAATCGTATGACAGCCTACGATTTGAAACTAATTTTGCCCTTATTCCCTGTAGAAAGCTGACAGCTCAACAAAACCCTATGTTTAGTATTCATATTACTTTTCAGAACCTGAATAGGGTAGATTTCATTTGTTAAATTACCAATATTTAATGCCATAGCGATTTATTTCACAAATCGGATCGCAGACCGATCGTAAGGTGTGCGGTGGCCTTTACATGAAGATTGCTGTGTGTGTAGAATACGCTACACATAGTGCGAAGCGCTGGGTTTATTGTGCGGGGAAACTTCGGGTGGATATGGTCTTAGCGTGAGGCAGTGAAAAGCCGTTACCAAGCGTTTCTTTCAGATATTTACACTAAAATTTGTTCGAAATCGTGAATGGAATGTTAAATACTCTCGTACATGTGTCTTATGATAAAAGGAGAATAGTATGTGACTATTTCAGATAAGTTTCTTGCCAGTATGATTTTTGCTACCGAGACTGTCTATGAGCTTTAATTCTAGCCTTATTCCTTTATTGGATCGTTCTAAAAAGTCATTCAATCATAGTTAGAGATCCTGTGAATGAATTTCCTAGCCCGCAGGCTGTCCAATTCTAAGAAAAGGGGAGCTGTAATTGATTGATGGTATTTGGCGGTAGACCAGAGCTTAATGTAGATATTTTTGTTTGTTAGACCCCTAAACCTCATTTTGAAGTTCTTTACATGTACATATGACTTGATTCTATTTGGCATTTTTCTCCTAAATGATATCTAGTCTGTTTAAATTCATTCATTTTGGTGTGATGTTAAATGCATTATAAACATTCATAAGCTTTTAAATCTATAGACTAATCTAATATAAAGTTTGAAAGTTCCAGTGTTTTTGTCTTTTCTTTTTCTTGGTGGGGGGGGGGGGGGGGGTTGTTGCAGGAAATGTGCCACCTATCATTTTCCTGTATTAAAACAAACACGATTGTCCTCAAACTTAATTTTTGTTGTGAAATAGCTTTCTGGGCTGAAATTTTAAATGCTAAATCAACAATTATATTAGGAACAAAGACCACATGAATAATTACTTCAACATTGAAATGTTTTTAATTACTATTGTAATCCAAGCTTGACAGAACTTAGATTTGTACTAAGTTCACAGGGCCAATGACTTTAGAAATTGATTTCCCTCAAAATGAATAATATACATTGTACATGGATGAGTGAACAACTATTCTATTAGCATGAAATAGCAAATAGGGCATACTTTTGTCTTTTTTTTGTTGTTGCAACTTTTCTTAAAAATGACTATGTAACAATAACATACTTATACATATGTGTTCGGTATGTACAGTCCAAAATGCAAATAGAATTTCTTTAAAAACTGTTCAAATCGTTTTTGGCACAGTCCTTTAAACTGTACCTGTAATTATTGTCCCATTTCTGGTGAGTTTAGTAGCGATTGGCGCCTTTTGTTTGTTCTGAGGTCTCTCCCTCTTCCAGGAAAGTGTGGATGATGTCATCTTGAGTAATGGTTGACATATATGTACGGTCTTTGTGATGGAGATGACAGCAATCGTGAATGAAAAGATCCTGGCACATGGGCCAGAGTGATGTGTAAATCAGAGAGAATGTGCTTTGTTCCAGTTTATTTCACTTCCTCCTTTCTCTTTAATCTTATGAATTATTGTTTAGTCACTCTGTTTTGCTCCATTTCGTCTCTGTCTAAATTATTGAAAGGCAAAATTTACTTTTCAAAGTATGCTTTTAATCTCAGTGCTGTTGTACCAATTTGAAAGAGTACATACATGTACATGTACATGTACATAATTACACTGTAAATACATTTGTTGTACATGTACATGTATGTGTGCATTTATGGGGAAGTTCTTTTCCTTCTTTCTTTCTTTCTTGGGGGGGGGGGGGTAGGCCCATCTTTGATAAGATAGGCCTTCAGTGGACATGTATTACTTTGAGCGATCGCCAATAGGGTAAAAATGCCCGGATGTACCGTTTTTGGCGAATTCTCATTCAACTTCCGGGACCTGTGTACTTCCGGTGTATACGGATGCTAAGTTACAGTAACCGCGGTACACACTTCAGGAATTTTTCTTCAAACTTATCTAATAAAAGTTAAGGTAATCGTAGAATTGTCATGGCGAGCTTTTCTCAAGACTTCAAGAATATGACCGTTCTGCAGCTGAAAGCTTTTCTGACAGAAAGAGGCATTCCATGCAACGGAAAACGCAAACTCGAATTGGAATTGCTAGTACGGAGAGCCGCTGAATGTTACAGCGTTATTGAGCCTTGCGACCGGGAGGCGTCCGGCAGAAGGCGACGACGGGTGCCCGCTGCGGACGGCTCTGTTCGAGACTTAAATGACAAAGCCGTATCTTGGAAAGCTGATTTGAGAGGTTATGCACGGCCGCCGGGTCATTCACCGACCGGTCAGATTCCGGAAGTAACCAGGTCACAAAAGCTGTCCCACATTGCATAGCAAACGCACCCCGATACCTGCATCCGGGCATTTTTACCCTATTGGCGATCGCTCGAATTGTATACAACTATGTTAATATTTGGTTTCATTCGTATACTACTTACATGTATGGCTGATTATGACCTGTAGATTTCAACACTTTGAACCAAATGTTTAAGCCTGAAAAGAGAAGTTCCTGTTGACACTAGAATTTGATTTTTTTTTCTTTTAAACCATTAAATTTGTTGTTATTTACTAGTAATAAGTACATTGTACATGTACATGTATGTACATGTAGACCATATGTGTGTAGTCTATTAAAGCTGATATGCCTTCATTGTTTTATGGAGTTGTTTGTGGTGACTAAATCGCAAGCCACCAAAAGTAGAGCATATTATAGTGATCTTTTAGGGGAGATTCAATTTGAAATCCAAGTCTACGTGGATGAGAAATTTTGAAGAATTCTACCGAATTTATAGTTTTGAATGTTTGCATCCATACTTCAGCATCCCAGATAACCTTTAAAGCCAGTACTGGCTGAATGAGTCTAGCCCAGTTTACATTGTAATTCCCATAAAGGCAGGACTTCAGAAAGGGAGAGCGTTCCTTCACGTAATGACGTACAACTGTAGGACACGATGGATGTAGCACGGTGAAAAAGACGCCAGAAACTTGACAATGCAGTGAAACTCCAGCTGACTGAATGTCACAGAGAGAGAGAGAAAGAGAGAGAGAGAGGGAGTGAGTAAGATAGTGAGCAATGGAAACGTGGGAGAGATGATATTGTTGGAAAGAGCTGAGAGAAGAGACAGGAAGAGGGAGAGATACATGTACATAGCACTGGTGATGAGGTTGAAAGAGAGAGAGAAGGAGGGGGGGGGGGGTGGAGGAGGAGTAAGAGATCAAAGAGATTGAAAACATCAGGGCCCCGTTGCATAAAACTTTTTATCACTAACAAGCTACTATAATTGTTATAAGCTACTGAAATCTTTGCATCTGATTGGCTGAGAGTAAATTTGTCGGATAAAATATCTGACAAGTCCTTTCATGAAATGCCCCCAGGGCCCCCGTTGCATAAAACTTTTTATCACTAACAAGCTACTATAATTGTTATAAGCTACTGAAATCCTTGCATCTGATTGGCTGAGAGCAAATTTGTCGGATAAAATATCTGACAAGTCCTTTCATGAAATGCCCCCAGGGCCCCTGTTGCATAAAACTTTTTATCACTAACAAGCTACTATAATTGTTAATAAGCTACTGAAATCCTTGCATCTGATTGGCTGAGAGCAAATTTGTCGGATAAAATATCTGACAAGTCCTTTCATGAAATGCCCCCAGGGCCCCCGTTGCATAAAACTTTTTATCACTAACAAGCTACTATAATTGTTATAAGCTACTGAATTCCTTGGGTCTTATTGGCTGATAGCAAATTTGTAAAAGAAATAAGGCAGAACTTTGTTATTGATAACAAGTTTTATGAAATGGGGGGGGGGGGGGGCAGGAGGAAAACAATGAGAGGAAGGGGGAGGAGACAGGAAGGACCACGGAGAGTGGAAGAAGAGAATGAGGTCAAGAGAAGACATACAAAGTAAGAAAAAAAAGAATATATGGAGAAAAAAAGTGAAATTTAGAGGAGAGAGAGCGAGAGCAAGCAGAAGGGAAAAAAATAACAAAAAGCAGGGGGAAGGAGAGATAAACCAGAGAGAAGAGGGAGAGAGAAAGAAAAAGATCTAGATATAAAAGAGGAGAGCAATCAGATGGTAGAAAAACAAACAGAGGAAAAGACAGATTAACCAGATGGAAGAGAGAGAGAGAGAAAGAAAGAAAGAAAGAGATAAAGATAAAGAGGATAGAGGAGAATATGCGGAGGGAAGAAAGAGTGGAGAGGAAAGAGAGAGAGAGAGAGAGAGAGTGAACATGCAGAGGAAAGAATGAGATATGAGAGAAAGAAAGAGGAGAAAGCACACAGAGGGAACAAAGAGCAAGGAAGAAGAGATGGAGAAAGAGAGAGGAGAGACACAGAGAGAAAGAGACATGTAGCTTGAGGGAAGGAAGGGTAAGAGAGAGTTCAGTGCATCATTTATCTCTAATAAGAGGATGAAGTAGAGAGAATACTTCAGAAAAATGAGAAAGTGAATGTATGAGAGAGAAAGAGAGAGAGAGAGTGATAAAGCAGAGGAAAGAATGAGATGTGAGAGATAGAGAGAGAGAGAAGGAGAAAGCACACAGGGAAGAGATGGAGAACGAGAGAGACAGAGATGTTGCTTGAGGGGAGGGAGGGTAAGAGAGAGTTCAGTGCATCATTTATCTCCAAGATGGCATCGTACGGGGTTCAGACAGAGTTCAACCTCTCTTTTTCTATCTCTCTCTCTCCTATGCGCACACATAGGGGATGAACGAGCTTTGCACAATGCACTTCATGATGAATGAACATGAATAATTCTCTTCTCTCTCTCCCTCTGTCACAACATAACCCTTATCTGACATAAAATTGATAGAGTCGGCTGGCTGCGTATTGTTGCTTCTCTGTACATGTATACCGCTTCTGCTTTCATCGCTCAATAATTGAATCATTTAAACATATACATGTACATATAGGAATAAATTTATTCATCTATTATAGTACACGTACATGCAGGTATGTAAACCACTTTGACATAGAATGGATAGAGTCGGCTGTGTGTTGTGGCTTTGTGTCCCCGTCTTTTCATTGTTCCATAGTGAAAACATTTGTACATTTAGGAATAAAAATGTATTTTTAAAGATAAAGTTGAGTTCTGGTCATTAGATTACATTGTGGAAAAGACTGTCTCAAAGCAATTTGGAAAGGTTGATCATGTCTACATAATTGTTTTATCCTGTGAATTTGGAATCATCAAAATGATAAGAAATAGACCCAATCTCGCTGAAAAGCACATGTACTACACACAGAAATGGGTATATGGGAATGCACACACAAGTGGCATGAATGTTCGGCCCGAGCATTGCTCTATTTCTTGTCATATTTCGAATGTACATGTACATGTAAGGGCATTTGAAAAGCTTTCTTCTCAGGGGACATTTCTGGTATGATTTTGATATTTTTCCAAACTGATTAAAAAGAATGAGAAAGCTCACAAAATCATTTTTCACCTCTCCCAGAACTCACCCTTCTGTTGATACATGTACATGTAGGCCAACATGTCGGTCGTTTTGAAATAGAATTGATAGAGTCGTCTGCGTATTTCTGCTTTGAAGGTACCCCGTCTCCTTTCATTGTTCCATACATGTACATGTAGTTAAAACATGTAAATAAAATGTTGGAATAAAAATAGATTGATAAGCCTACAGAATTTATCCGTTTATGATAATGTCAGTTTAAACAAAGATTTGAAAGCCTACGAAATTCATCTATTCATTGTATTGTCAGTTGGTTATAACTCATTTTGACAGGATACCAATGTTTCGTACCAAGTATTTTTCCAAGAATCATTTTATTCATGTTTGCTCTCTAAGTTACCAATTTGATGGTGTTGCATTTTAAAAGAATATGGATCAAACTTATCTTCATTTTGATTACCGATCACTCGCTGTTTATCATCAACACGCGAACGTTTTGTGAAAATGTGTGACGCATTTGAACATCGCGTTTGAGCTCTTTCCTTGTTTTGGGAGGATCGGTACGGTGATTCAAAATTTTTGGTGGTCACCATGGGACCACCATTTCCTTGCTTCTTTCAAATTTGGTGGTTTGACACATCATTTTGGTGGACTTTGTCCTCTGGACCACCGCTAGTTTCGAGCCCTGCATTAACTTTAAACTCGGTACTAGTATGCATCACAGTGCGAGACAAACTGATTAGATTTTTTTTTTTTTTGTGGGGGGGGGAGGCTATTTTTTCCAGTTCATTGTGAGATCTTCAGTGATGAATAGTCAAAAGAAAGAGAGTGAAGTTACAGAATGAGTGAAGGCCTTTCTTTTTCTCTTGTTTTTCTTTCCCATTGTTTGTCTATATTTGTTGTCTCTGAACAGAACACTATTTCCGTTTTGGAACAAACTCCAGACTGCACTACAGCTACGGTTTGTACAATTGTACCTAGATATGCATTCATGTAGAATGGGCAGTCAAGTGTTGCATAATCTGTACACTGCCCAGTCACCCATTAACACCCTGTCTGCTACACACTAAACCGCGCCATTGGGGCTGTGTCCATAATGGGGCTGTGTCCATTACGAGGCAGTAGCAAGGTTATCTGAGGTCAAGTAGATTGTCAACAAACCTTTAGTCCCATACATACCAATCGGTGGACCCCATAACAGAATTGCCCTTCATAGATTTGTGTGCTTACTGCTACCAGTATGGAGTCTGCAAACTCTGCATACATGTACATTGTGTCCTCTACATATACATGTATGTACCTGTGCCTGGATATAGGGCCATGAATGAGAGTAATAATTGTGGACATTATGAGAATAAACGATGTCTTGTTTAACAGTGTGACAATTGAGTGACATACATGTAATAATGTGCAATTAATGATTTGGATGACTTTTGTTGATATTGTCATTATCATCATTATTATAATAGAATTTGCAGACATACATGTATACAGCAGACCGTGGTGAAGTCTTCAAAAACATTCTTAAAAAGTATCTGTTTAATTTGGCCTATAATTGATTGCACTTTTGTATATTGTCATCTTTTGCACAAGTTGCGCCTTGAGCAACTTGATCATCAAGTGGATTTGGCGCGTTATAAATCTTACAGTATATTATTATTATTATTATTATTATCTCACCATCAAGCTTTGCTTATGTGACAATCCTTCTTTATGATTCATTTACGTTAATTATACAATGCAGTTATTCTGTTTGATTATGTATTTAATATTTGTGTATTATGTTGTAATCAGTTTGTAAAATATGTTTGAAGAAAAAAAAAGGATCATAAATAAATAAATCAAATCTCATACACTGTACTTGTTCAGACAATGTACATGTAGGCTTGTGTAAATTATCATTTTTAGTCATTTTTTTTTTCTTCTTATTTTCTCATTCTACTTGGATCTGATGTGTGACTAATCAACTAGAGATTTTTCTCAAACATTTCCTGAGTTAGTGAAAACTTGAGCTTTGATATGCTCTGATAATCTTCAAAGTATGTTTCTTTTGTTGTTGTTGTTGTTGTTGTTGTTGTTGTTGTTGTGAGAAATCTTTAACCTTACTTCCCAAGTCCCAATAACATTCTAGACTCATTTCCATAAACATGTACAGTACATAACCTGTCTTAAGACTTATCAAGTGAGTGACATAATTGTAAACATATTGTTTTTGTCAAGATCTTAACCGCTGGGAATCAGGAACTGGCCCCCAACACCCTCCCTGTTAATTTCATTTTAGTTCATGGTACGATTTACATGTATATGGGTTGCAAATCTTTAACCTGCTGTTGTTGTTCGTATGTATCTTGACAGCCGGGGTCCAGGAACTGGCCACAAAAACCCTCCACATTCAGAGCAAGAGGTACTACCTCGATGTCAAACAGAACAGGAGAGGGCGCTTCCTCAAGATTGCAGAGGTAAGCGAGGTGCGTTCAACCCTTCCATCTTCATCTTCATATCTTTGCTTTTTTATTAACTTTTTTAATTTTATTAAAATTTCTTTATGACATCATTTTCATTCATATAACAGTTACATACATGTTCATGTACTGATGTACATATGTATGCAAATTTTCTCATTTTTAATTGCATTGGTTAGTATTCTATACTGTATGTACTTTAATTTACATGTAGCTACCAATAAATCCAATTATTGATCTATCCAAAGTCATGTTGTGAAAAGAAAAACTTAGACCTCAGTCTAACTTCATTTTATAAAACTCGATTTAAAACCTACTTCATGTACATTGCAATGCAATGTCAGGTTTAAATTTTTTGCAGAATATGGACCATTGTGTATACACTGTACATGAAGTGATCAAAATATTTAGCAAACTTTCCCATTTTAAGGGGCAATTTAACATTTTCTTTATAAATTAACTTTTGCATTATTATGTTACAGGTTGGCTTATTGTTACAACTAAGGGGTTGAATGTTAAACGTATTTTGTCAAAATTCATATTTCCAAATTTTTTTACCCACTGAACACAGTATGATTCAGTCTGGGGTGTTGTGTGAACCAAATATATTGAGGTACATGTACATGTACATGTACATGTATACACTGTAGTCATCAAAGTAATAAAGATTTGTTTTGACAAAATCACATGACCTACATGTAGAATAGTGAAGTGGGGAACTGAAAGCAAACAAACTAAATTAAAAGACCGTTTCATCTTTACTGATGAGATTTATTTTAATTGCAGTCTTTGCAAAGTAATTGCAACGTTTCCCCTTAAACACAGATGCACATGTGTATGTACTCGTACACTATTAACAAGGAAATGTATTGAATCCATTGTCAGCTATATCGCCTAAAAATAGGTACATGTACTTGACTCAAGTAACCAATTATTGCATTGTGGTCAATATCTCTCTTTATATCATGAATTGATAAACATATGATAGTCTGGCATTGAGGAAAAATGTGATCTTCTTTCTTCTCCAACTGAATCTTGGTTTAGAATCTTGATTATATTACATGTAGGCTTGCCATTACACTGGAGACAAGAATCGAAAATTGATTTGGCGCTTAATTTAGGAATATATACAACGCAAATGAAATATAAAATGAATGAAGTGTACAACGCAAAATGTTTTTATCGAATAGAAAATTGGTTCGGCGCATAAATTACAAAGAATCTACAGACCAAGCGAAACAATAAATAAATTAGAACTAAGACGCAAAATATATTTATCGAATCGAAAATTGATTTGGTGCTTAACTTAGGAATAATATACAACCCAAATAAAATATGAAATGAATGAAGTATACAACATAAAATGTTTTTTTATCGATGGAAATTGATTTGGCACGAAACTAATGAATAGTATATAATCCTAATAAAACATCAAATGGATGAAGTATACAACGCAAAATGTTTATATCGAATAGAAAATTTGGTTCGGCGCATACATTTAAATTACAAAGACTATACAGACCAAATGAAACAACAAATAAATTAGAACTAAGACGCAAAATATATTTATCGAAGCGAAAATTGGTTTGGCGCTTAACTTAGGGATACAACTCAAATAAAACAAAATGAATGAGGTATGCAACGCAAAATATTTTTATCGAAATGAGAATTATAAGTTGGGGCGTAATTTATGAAGAATCTACAACCCATATAAAAGATGAAATAGATGAAGTATACAACGCAAAATGTTTATATCGAATATAAAATTGGTTCGGCGCATAAATTACAAAGAATCTATAGACCAAATGAAACAACAAATAAATTAGAACTAAGACGCAAAATATATTGGTTTGGCGCTTAACTTAGGGATACAATTCAAATAAAACAAAATGAATGAAGTATACGACGCAAAATGTTTTTATCGAAATGGGAATTATAAGTTGGCGCGTAATTTATGAAGAATCTACAACCCATATAAAAGATGAAATGGATGAAGTATTCAACGCACATTTTTTATATCGAATATAAAATTGGTTCGGTGCATAAATTACAAAGAATCTACAGACCAAATGAAACAATAAAATTAGAAATGAGACACAAAATATATTTATCGAATCGAAACTTGATTTGGCGCTTAATTTAGGAATAATATACAACGCAAATGAAATATAAAATGAATGAAGTATACAACGCAAAATGTTTTTATCGAATAGAAAATTGGTTCGGCGCATAAATTACAAAGAATCTACAGACCAACACTGTTAAAACATGTATTAAAAAAATACGGATTAAAAAATTGTTGATTAAAAATCGCTCAACATTGGTTATAAAATGAGTGTTGCTTAAAAATGACTTTTAATCTTGCGTGGGTTAAAAATATTGTTGATTAAAATTATTGTTTTTAATCTTGTTGGTTAATTTGTAACCAACATTGATTAAAAACAGTGTTCTCGGCTTTCCCGCCAAAATGATAGAGCTAACTGTGAAGACACTTTATCTTTTTGTTGGTTAAACTTTGATCAAAGTTGATTAAAATACCGATCGCGTGACTTAACAGCGCGCATGGATATGGATTTGGAACAAATTTGCTGCGCGCATATCTATCGCAGAAATTGTTTGCGATAAAAATCGAAGGCGTTGTCATTCAAGTCGCTGAATGATTGGGGACTTTCAAAGAGCTTGTCAGCGTGTTTGAAGGTGAGAAACTCTTTTCATATCTGTGATTGTTGTCTAGCTTAATCTTGGGAAGAAATAGATCTATAGTGTGATCTTTCTTTCTAATTAAAACGGCTTGGGAGCTAGTTCGACCTGCTTGATCTGGACTAGACCTAGCTAAGCCAGGCCCACTGCCACTGGTAGATCTACTGACTACGCCTACGGTAGCTAGGAGGCGACGCCGGTGGTATGGCGGAGTGTTCACCTTCGCGGATGTCCATATTTCGCGGACAGGTCAATACGACAAAAACTGAAACTAGAACTAGAACTTGAAAAAAAAAAAGATATAGCATCAATGTAGGCGTAGGTGTAGTCTACGGCCGGTGGGCCTTGCATAGTCAGGTCTAGTCCAGGTCTGAGCAGGTCGAACTTCCCAAACCGCTTAACTTAGAAAGCAAGATCACACAGTAGATCTATTTCTTTATAAGATTAAGCTAGACAACAATCACAGATATGAAAAGAGTTTCTCACGTACCAAATGAGGCTAACCAACAAATGGTTAAACATTTAACCAACAATTTGTTTAAGTTTAATAAACACCAATTTAACCAATGTTGAGCAAAATACGATTAATCAACAAAGGGTTAAACATTTAACCAACAAAATAAAACTAACCAACAAATGGTTAAACATTTAACCAACAATATGTTTAAGTTTAATCAACACCGATTTAACCAACGTTGAGCGAAATGCGATTAACCAACAAATGATTAAAACTTTTAATCAACCACAGGTTAAACTTTAATCAACAGGCCGTTGATTAAAGTTTTAACCTACAAATGTGTGGTTCACCTGGTAATCCTCGGTTGATTAAAATTTTAACCAACAAGATTAAAAATTTTAATCAACGTTCTAACAGTGAAATGAAACAACAAATAAATTAGAAATGAGACACAAAATATATTTATCGAATCGAAAATTGATTTGGCGCTTAATTTAGGAATAATATACAACGCAAATGAAATATAAAATGAATGAAGTATACAACGCAAAATGTTTTTATCGAATAGAAAATTGGTTCGGCGCATAAATTACAAAGAATCTACAGACCAAGCGAAACAATATTAAATGAATTAGAACTAAGACGCAAAATATATTTATCGAATCAAAAATTGATTTGGTGCTCAACTTAGGAATAATATACAACCCAAATAAAATATGAAATGAATGAAGTATACAACATAAAATGTTTTTTCATCGATGGAAATTGATTTGGCACGTACATGTAACTAATGAATAGTATATAATTTTAATAAAACATCAAATGGATGAAGTATACAACGCAAAATGTTTATATCGAATAGAAAATTTGGTTCGGCGCATAAATTACAAAGACTATACAGACCAAATGAAACAACAAATAAATTAGAACTAAGACGCAAAATATATTTATCGAAGCGAAAATTGGTTTGGCGCTTAACTTAGGAATAATATGCAACCCAAATAAAATATAAAATGAATGAAGTATACAACGCAAAATGTTTTTTTTTTAATTATTTTTCATTTTTTATCGAATTGGAAATTGAATTAGAAATTGATTTGGCGCGTAACTTACGAATAATATACAACCCACATAAAACATCAAATGGATGAAGTATACAACGCAAACTGTTTTTATCGAAACTGAAAATTCAGTTGCCGCGTAATTTATGAAGAATCTACAACCCATATAAAAGATGAAATGGATGAAGTATACAACGCAAAATGTTTATATCGAATATAAAATTGGTTCGGCGCATAAATTACAAAGAATCTACAGACCAAGTGAAACAACAAATAAATTAGAACTAAGATGCAAAACATATTTATCAAATCAAAAATTGGTTTGGCACTTAACTTAGGGATACAACTCAAATAAAACAAAATGAATGAAGTATACGATGCAAAATGTTTTTATTGAAATGAGAATTATAAGTTGGCACGTAATTTATGAAGAATCTACAACCCATATGAAAGATGAAATGGATGAAGTATACAATGCATATTTTTTATATCGAATATAAAATTGGTTCGGCGCATAAATTACAAAGAATCTACAGACCAAATGAAACAACAAATAAATTAGAAATAAGATGCAAAATACATATATCGAATCGAAAATTGAATTAGCGCTTAATTAAGGGATAACATACAACCCAAATAATATATGAAATGAATGAAGTACATGTATACAACGCAAAATGTTTTTTTATCGATTGGAAATTGATTTGGCGCGTAACTATAATGGATAATATACAACCCAAATAAAACATAAAATGGATGAAGTACAACGCACAATGTTGATATCGAATAGAAAATTGGTTCGGCGCATAAATTACAAAGAATCTACAGACCAAAAGAAACAACAAATGAATTGGAAATAAGACGCAAAATGTATATCGAATCGAAAATTGATTTGACGCTTATAAACTTAGTGATAATATACTGTACAACCCAAATAAAATATGAAATAAATGAAGTATACAACGCAAAATGCTTTTATCGAAATGAAAAATATAAGTTGGTGCGTAATTTATAGAGAATCTACAAACCAAATAAAACAACAAATGAATCAAGTATTCAACACAAAACGTTTATGTCGAATATAAGCTTGTTTTGGCGCTTAAATTACAAAGAATTTACAGACCAAATGAAACAACAAACAAATTAGAACTACGCCGCAAGATACATTTATCGAATCAAAAATTGATTTGGCGCTTAACTTAGGAATAATATGCAACCCAAATAAAATATAAAATGAATGAAGTATACAACGCAAAATGTTTTTTTTTTAATTATTTTTCATTTTTTATCGAATTGGAAATTGAACTAGAAATTGATTTGGCGCGTAACTTACGAATAATATACAACCCACATAAAACATCAAATGGATGAAATATACAACGCAAACTGTTTTTATCGAAACTGAAAATTCAGTTGCCGCGTAATTTATGGAGAATCTACAACCCAAACAAAACAACAAATGAATCAAGTATTCAACGCAAAACATTTAAATCGAATAGAAAATTGGTTTGGTGCATAAATTACAAAGAATCTACAGACCAAATGAAACAACAAATAAATTAGAACTAAGTCGCAAAATTCATTTATCGAATCGAAAATTGAAAGTGAAGACGTTCCTGAATCGATATATCGCTAGGTGAGCTATCGTGATCGATCGACTAGTCTTTGCTCAAGTCTTATTAATATTAATTTTGGGGGTATTTTATTTTCAAAAATCAGTATCTCCTGTATCCTGTCACCGTTGAATGTCGTGTTAAGTTTTCTGGGGTTGATTTTGTGTAAGCTAACTATACACAAACTATTTTTTTCAGGCCTCAGGTACCCTTTAAACAGAATCAGACATCTAGAGCAAACTCGAAAAACATTGTAAAAAAATGACAGTTTATTGCCCACTATTTAACAAAATTTAGCAAAATCCCATTGACTTTCAAAACCGGGCAATAAATAATTTATCGGCCCGCAATTTTGTTGGCTTGTCAAAGCCGGGCAATAAAATGTAAAAATTTCATTGCTCAGATGTCTGATATGGTTAATAATCAGGACTATTCCGTGCATTTCAAGGTCTACCAGGGGGGTCGATGGAGCAGCACAATCACCATGATAAAAAGCTATATCAGTGCTTTAATATCTTGTCTAAGTCCTCACACAGTTCAAAGTAATCAGTTGTGATTTTAATTCCTTTCCAATTAAGACATACATGTAATACATGTATGTATGTACATGTACATTGTACAATTATAAGTTGCGCCATTAACTTTGGCGAGTGAACTTGAAGATTCACACCTTCTGATGTGTATTAACTTGAAGAGGCTGGCTGTATTGAATTGTGAATGGATAGTGAATTTGACCTTTCCCTCTCAGCTTTTATTAACCATGCATGAATTCTTAGAAAGAGGTCAAGAGCAGTGGTCAATTGACTGCGCTCTGTCATCCCAGGAGCTTCAAATAACTTGATTGCGGCCTACTGCTCTGCCAGGAAACAGAGAGTGAACATAAAGACTCTATTGCCTCTAAATGAAGTTTGAAAGAGATCCATGTTCTTTTGACAACACAATCTCAGTGCTTTAGTCAAATTTTTACAGATAATTTATAGGAATTTTGTGCTTGAAATTCTTGGGTACTTACTGTGTAGAGCTCTGGGCAGATTTCTCCCTGTTGTTAATATCCCCCCCCCCCCTCCAAATTTTCATTAAGCAGCCCCCTATTAAAGAACAGAAAGCCATACATGTACATGTAGGCAGAGATACACATGTATGTATATAGGAGGGTAGCAAACCTGTGGGCATTATTAGAAAAAGTCATCTTATTTACATGTATCATCTTCATCATCATCTTCCTCATCATCTTCTTTATCATCATCATCATCATCATCTTCAACATTATCATCATTATCTTCATCATCATCATCATCATCATTAACGACATCAATATCATCATCAATATCTTTGCGAAGAAATTTTCCTGTCACAATAGCAAAAAAGTAAAGGTAATTTTCACATTAGTTATTTCTGCCTCTTTTCAAGAACATATTTGCTGTTTTTATTTGTATTATGTACAGTGCATGTACATGTATGGAACATTTTGGTTGCCAGTGCATCTACATGTACCTTTTTGGTGTGAGTGTTCACGAAGCCTTTTTTTTTTTCTTTCATTCTTCTTTTCTGTTCGACTTTTTTATGTTAATGTACATCTACATGTACATGTATGTGAGGATATTTTTTGTTTTTTTTGTTTTCCTATAATCTGTTTTGTTATGCATATATGATTATGCCCCTACATGTATATATTTTACTGCGATTACAATCGTAGGATATAAAAAAAATATTCTCTTTCGGTACCCAACATGAATAAACTTGGCCTGCACAATTCAAGTCCGAACATGCTTTCAAATGTCAGAGGTCAAAACCAAGAATACATGTAGAGAGTCTGGCTGTAATAAGATGTTCTCAAAGAAAATTCCTCTTTTCACAGAAAATTGATCAAATTAAAAGAAGAAAAAAGAAAATTCTTGTTTGTTTATCAATGGCTGAATTGTGATCCTGTACATTGGAAGTCAAGTAGTATTAAAACAGAACTACATGTAATATTTTTTGTTGTTGAAAGATTTACATTTAGGTTTTTGTTTTTCGCATTCTGGAAGTACAGTGGTAATGTTCTTGATTATTAACGAAAGTCAACATGTACAATGTATGTACATGTACAGGAGTTTGTTTTTACATGTAACTAAATGAAATGCTTTTTTTTTTTCATACCCATAGCTGAATCTTATGATATACTATTACTTGTGTTTCCCTGTTCAAATTTCTCCTTGACATTATTAAAAGGACTTGGGAAGTTCCTAATTTAGAATTGTTGCCTGGATGAGTTTTAATGGCAATTGTTTCATCGTTAATCCGCCCACAGCTTCCCCCAGAAATAGAATCCAAGCACTCGATTTATAATTTCACTTTCAGTGTTTCTCAACATAAAAAATTCCGGTGCGATCTCACGCACCAGACGCTGGAAAGGCAGCTTTCGTATGAGAAGCTTGGTGCTCTTCTGGTAGCAGTGATCTAAATTAAGGAATTTAAACTGATATAGAGTGCTCATAATGTGTTATTTAGACTTGTACCATAGTGCAAAAGGGATTTAAATATAGCTCTATAGAAATTCACTTACATGTACTTGCACAGAACTCATAAACAGCATTTTATGAAATTTGCAAAACAGAAAGCAAATATGTACACAATGTAAGGAAGATAATTATATCTTTATAATGTAATTTAAAGTACCAAAAGCATCAGTGTAAAAACAACATCATGAAATGAAATTGAAATAAACATGAAACTTGAGAATGAAAGCAATTACTGTGCATAACATTACATTATATGAAGTACCATGTTATAAAAATAGAGTACTAGGTGTCAAAAAAACAGTGGACACTTTTTATCGTTCATATCTCAAAAATCATACTTCATATGAGACAGAGCTTTTTAAATTGCAAAGTTGATGGATGTAAAATTTATTGGGAGCATTTACAAATGTTACATTTCTCTGAAAACTTTTCTGGAAATATTGCTATGAATATTTAATCAGACTTGTCACTGTTTAAAAAAACAAGGCCACAAAATCTCTGTCTATCAGTAATTAATTCAGGACACAACAATTGTCATTGTGTGTTGCAGCTGTCATTTCTGCCAAGCTTTTGCTGTCCAGTGTCATTAACGATTCATGACTCTGGGTTTAAAAGGTGTTCTGGAATTTCAGCTGCAATGCACATTGGCAATTGTTGTATTTTGAATTAATTACTGATACACACACAGATCTTGTGGCCTCTATTTTTCAAAAAGTGAAAAAATCTAATTAAATATTCAGAGTGATATTTCAAGAAAAGTATTCAGAGAAATATCACAAAACTTGCTTCCAATAAATTTGACATCTTTCAACTTTACAATGTAAAAACCTCAGTCTGATATGAGGTATAATTTTTGAGTTATTAATGATCAAATGTGCCCACTGTGTCCTTGTGCAACACCTCTAGAGTACAAGTACATGAACAGTTTGTACATGTATGTACTGTATATGGGGCATTGGCAAAGGTAAAAAGGTCTACATGTGTCTAAGGCCAGTCAATAGTGAGATTGAGGTAGAAAAATATTCATACAATGACAAATGATGAATAAAATTAAAATAAACAAAGTGACAAACCATTATCAAAAACATTGCAAGGTAATCATCTACTTGTACAGTATTAAAGGTCATGTAAAGTTTTGGTAAGCCCTCAAAAACTGTTCTTCAGATTTCTTCAATTTTTGTCGATAAATAGCAAGATACTAGCAATACTTAAAGACACTGAAGATTTCGCCTCCTAAAGTTTAATATTAAACAAATAAGAGGCAAAAACTAATTTATGTGCTGGGACAGGCACGTAAAATCCCAACAAAGGCAGCATGTGCTTATACACTGTAAACACACGTGTGAAACCAGTGATGAGTAGCTACACATAGTGCACACACGCTGTCTCTATGCGAAGCCCCAAGATTGCTGTGCGGGGAGCCGTCGGGGTGGAAGGGTCCTAGCATAATGGCAGTGATCAAGCATTCCTTACAGATATTTACACTGAAATTCACCAGAAATCATAGATGGAAAACCAAATGATCTCTTACAGACATCTTTTGATACAAGGAGAACAACATGAGACTATATTTAACATGTTTCTTTCCAATTTCCTTTTTACTACCAATACTGTACATGAGCTTTAAAATGTGAATGATCAAATTATTATTTTGAGATTGAGAGAGTATGTGCAGACTGCACCCCCTCAAAAAAAAAAAAAATCAAAACAAAAACAAAAAAAACAACAAAACAAAACAAAACAAAAAAAACCCAAAATAAACAAACAAAATACAACAAAACAAAACAAAACAAAAGAACAATCACTGGAAGTCCGAAAAAGTTTCCCCAAATTAATTTTTTCCAAATATTCTCAGGCAATTTTCATACATGTACAGAGCTTTGGGTCTCTGCTATCAAATGACACCACAAAGTCTGACAATATTTTGCTTTGAGCAAAAGCCATTTTTGTAAAAGGATGCAAACTCCAGACTTGACAAGAATTGGTGTGAGTATGCAATAAATTACAAAAGAAATATAATTGGAAACTTGTGTGGATTTGAAAAGGATTATAATTTGCTTTTATAAAGTAAGTAGTAACAGCAATTTGGTAACACTTTATTTTTTTTTAGACTCAAAAAAATCGTGTAATCTAAAAAAACATTTTTTTACCGTTCCTAGTATGTGTGTAACTGTGTTGATTTCTGAATAGCTCCGTCTGCTACAAAAGCAAGATTTTCATTTTTTACAAAGGAGTTATAGAACTTGTGACCTTAAAATTTCATAGGCAGTATCTACAGGATGTCTGCTAAATCGGTGCAAAGTTTCGCAGAATTTTGTCTAAGTCTGCAAAAGCAATGAAGTACCTTATAATGGTTGACAACATATTCTACTGCATAGTCAGTGATTTCACAAATGGGAACCTGATTTTTGCCTACAGGTAGAAAGAAGAAAAAATGGAATCTAAAGAATATTCATGTGTGTATGTGATAAATAAAAACCTTTAGAAATGTATATGTAATGCTCTTTGTGATAATTAGAAACTTCATGAATGTTCAAATCTTTGCTTGGGAATCGTATGAATATTTAACCCTTTCGAGACAATTGACCACATTTTGTGGTTTTGCTCAATAACTTTTGATTTAGAGCTTTAAGAAATATACCAGATGCCAGGAATTTTTAAAATGAAAATAAGCTTTAAAATCCGTAAATTGGCAACACATTGAAAGATTCAAAATCAGTGCTTTTATCCAAAGTGGCAATTTTCTTTAACTTTTCGACAAAATTAGTAACCATGTATATTGTTTTCAAAGACATTACACCTTATTAGAACCATTTAGCACTAAAAGAAAAGAAAAAATTGTTGCCAATTTGAAGAACGAAATGTGTTCAATTTAGCCCTTGAATAATTCCTGTCCTGAAAGGGTTAATCCTCTTTGCATGAATAAGCCAGTTCGAAATTAATACATACATGTTACTGGTACAAATGACCCTGATATGACCCCAATTTGTTTTGGTGGATACGCTACTTGTTTAACCCTTTCAGGACAGGAATTATTTAAGGGCTAAATTGATCATGTTTTGTTCTTCAAATTGGCAACAATAATATTTTTCTTTTAGTGCTACATGCTTCTAATTAGGTGTAATATCTTTGAAAAAAATATACATGGTTAGGAATTTTGTCAAAAAGTTTTAATAAGTGCCAATTTTGAGAAAAAACAATGATTTTGAATCTCTCAATGTGTTGCCAATTTAAGAATTTTGAAGCTTATTCTTGTTTTTAAAATTCCTGGCATCAAACGCAATATGGTCATGTAACAAAAATGGACATAGCGTGTGCAGAAATTTTTGCTCTTTCTACTCATGCATCTGGTATATTGAGTTCTGAATCACAAGTTATTGAGCCAAACCACAAAATGTGGTCAATTGTCTTGAAAGGGTTAACAACATAAATTCATACTGTACGCGCATCATGGTGCACACAAAATGGCAGCTCGTATACATGTAAAGGTGGATTGTACTCGGTACAAATGACCTTTATCTGCACATGCGCATATTGTAATTACGAACTGGCTTGTTGGATACCTAACAACCATTCAGTGATTAGGAGTGTTATGGATATTCAGTGCTTTTTTTTTGATGATTAGGAATCTAATGAATATTCAACACTCTGTGATTTTAGAATCAAATGGAAATTGCATGCATGCCCTTTTTCAGTGATTGAGAATCAAATTGATAGCCGATGGTCCTTTGGATGATTAAGATACAAATAAGATATTCAGTGCTCTGTATGATTTTTAGCCAGATATGAGTATTAAGCTCTCTTTCTAGTGACTGGAAACCAGATAAATATTCATTCACTATTTTGATTATTTGAATCGTAATAAAATGTCTTCTTTTCTCTTGGTGATTGAACCATTTATGGATATCCAGTGCTGTTTCTAGTGACTTAGAATAAAATGGATATGCAACAGCCTTACAAATAAAATGATACAGAACCCTATGAATATTCATTATTTTTAATTTCCAGTCATTCAAATTACGAAATGAATATTCATTGCAATTTCAAGTGCTTGAGAATGTCATAAATATGCAGTGATTTCTTTCTCTGATAAACTTTGATGTAAGTGAATATTCAGTGGAAGAGCAAATCCACAATAATGAATGGAAATTAATATACACCCTTCCCAATAAAACCCCCTGAAATCATTAAGCAAAGGTACACACGGCCATATGATTTTCCCTTTCTTCTTACTCTGCCTGCGTAGTCTGCCTACGTAGTCTGCCTGCATGGTCTATACAGAACATGTGTACATAAAGCAAACCACCTGCATGCAGTAGATTCAGCGAGATAGCGCTGATAGCAAGGCTCGTACGCAACCCGGGCTGTCTTAAAAATAGACTGAACCTTGCCTGACTCTCCTCCTTGAATAAAATCACACAGCGACAGCCACCCAGACTGTTCTCACTATAGCGCTAATACGGTTATACGGCAGACTGTTTTTACTGCAGCTCAGTATGAAATACCTGTGTAGTGTTCTCACTGTAGCGCATATAAATGCACATATATCTGAGACATTCTTACTACATCTCTTATAAATACATTTTATACCTTACATGTAGGTCATTCTCACTACAGGTCTTATACTATACATGTATGTTTATACCCAGACAGTTCTCGCTACAGTTCTTATAAAAATACATTTGTCCCTTAGACCAACCGTTCTCACTACTCTCTAAATGTAAAGGAGTGGACATCCCCCCTTTTTTTTTTTTTTTTTGAGGGGGGGGGGGGAGGGAGTCATATTAGGGGTCACTTCATTTTGAGTGAAATTCACTTCCAAAATTATAATAAGAGTAATTCAACCAGTGCTGCTTTGGAGTGGATTCCTCTATATGGAGTAGATTCAACTCCAGAGGAAGTGATCTCTGAATATGACTCCTAAAACAGTAGATTTCAACCCCCTCTGCATTAACCCTTTCAGGACAGGAATTATTCAAGGGCTAAATTGATCACATTTCGTTCTTCAAATTGGCAACAATTATATTTTTCTTTTAGTGCTAGATGGTTCTAATAGGTGTAATGTCTTTTAGAACAATAAACATGATTAGTGATTTTATCGATACGTTGAAAAAATTGCCAATTTTGATGAAAAACCATGATTTTGAATCTCTCAATGTGTTGCCAATTTAAGGATTTTGAAGCTTATTCTCCTTTTTAAAATTCCTGACATCAAACGCAATATGGTCATGTGACAAAAATGGACATAGCATGTGCAGAAATTTTTGCTCTTTCTACTCATCCATCTGGTATATTTTTTAGAGCTCTGAATCAAAGCTTATTAAGCCAAACCACAAAATGTGGTCAATTGTCTTGAAAGGTATTAAAAGAGAATACAGCTCAAAATTCTCCAGACCTTTCTCACAACAGTTCTTTCAATATGTTTGTCCCCCAGACTATTGTTACTATTAAAAGCTGTTTTACTTTTATAACATGGACCATGCCCAATACCTCAGACTGTTCTCACTGCAGCTTTAAATACGTAAATACCTTCTAATTGCCGTACATGCACTTCCCTCACTTTATTAGTGTCGATTTAATCAAGCTTAGCTATAGTGATGTTTTGCTGTATAGTGAACTTATACTCCCCAGGTCTCCCCTTTTCTTGAAGTGCTATCAACACTCAATGTTATTTAGAGAGATATCTGGTGGGCATCTTAACTCTGAAAGTAAATTTGAGAAATTCCTGGTGATTTTGCACTCATGTCAATCAAATGTGTGTCCAGTGTCCAATTCACACATGTATGACGTTTCATACATTACATGTACAAGCATTGGATGTCTCAATCTGTACCATGGATACTTGTTCAACAGCAACAACAACAATGACAATATAAATAAAGATAATAATAACAACAACATGAACAGATCCTAAAAGATAAACTAACAATTTTGGAAACCAATTCTTCAAATGCGGGTAAGATCTTATTCATTTGTAAGACTAAAAAGCAAGAGTTGACAGATTTTGCAGATGTACATTTATGAAGGATTATTATAATTAAAAATTGAATAATACCCTTTGGTCCCTAATCAAAGTTGAAAGAAGTGATCAACTAAAAAAAATTCCTCATAGATAGACCGTTTCATCCATGCTTTAAATTTGAAAGAATATACAGTATTTAATACATGATAAGAACTGTCTTAGAACCCCCAGTGATTTGCAGTTTGTCTTGTACAAGCACAACATACTTGTATGTCTTTTATCCATTTATTTTATCTACAAAATTTCATGATATGACCACTGAAGGCTTAGCAAAATAAGATGGCATGTAAAAACCACAGGAAAGAAGCAAATGACAACTTTAAATTGTTCAAAATCATAATTTGTATGCAGTTGAGGCAGAACCAAAATATTAGCATGTAGAATAAGTATTTAACTCCATTAACACTTTTAAGCAAAATGATATGAAAACTTTTATTCAGATAAGTCTGATTGTGAGTTTAGATGCACAGACAAAACCAGCAGTGTTGCTTTTTGCATCTTTCTTGCATCTTTAGGTGCTAAGCTGTCTTAGTAATGCTTTTTTGCATCACTACCAATTATTCAATGGTCATTAAAACAATATTTTTCATTTTTGGATGAAATAAATGGATGAGACTGTAGATGTCATACGGGACACAGTCGCCCATGTGTGCTTGAAAATTAAAACTCTCAATTTCATCTTGGTCGTACTTCCTTCTGTATAATTTATAAATGCATTTAAGTTGAAATAATTGTAGTTTATGTAGTCCAAATTAAATCAACTTGAAAACACATGATTAATACACAGGTGTAATTGGAAATAGCAACGTACAATTCCCTCTTGGTCATACTCCCCTCATTTATGTGTTAAAGTTGAAAGTTTTAATAATAGAGCATGAGTCAAAATTACCTGAGAACACATGTACACCCATGTGGCATGAATGTTCAGCCCAAACATGAACAGCTATTGGGGGGGGGGGCATATATTTCAAATATAAAGGCATTTGAAGAGCAGTCCTTTTTCAGGGGACATTTCTACTTCATGATCTTCTTCCAAACTTACATGAAATGAATGAGAAAGCTCACAAATTATTTTTTTTTTTCACCTTTCCCAGAACTCAACCTTCTCTTAAAATCATCATTGAGCAGAGAGTTAAAACCCTTCCAGCTCTTGACATGACAATGTGTACATGTAAATAATTCACATTTCCCTTTAGGCAGTACCCTCTTATTTATGCATAAACATTGGCAGAATTTTTAGTTAAAAAGTCAAATTGAAAACAACTCGAGAACACACAATGCACATGTGTACTTATAAATAACAATTCACACCTCCCTCTTGGCTAGATCCTCTCATTAAATGCACTGCAGTGGAAAGAAAATAATGTAAATATGTATTTTTACAAAATAAAAGATAAATTGAACCACTTTAGAACATAATAATGCACATGTGTAGATAACTTACAGCTCCCTCTAGGGTAGACTCTCTCATTAAAATGCATTAACTGAAAAGAATTTTAATTCTAATGTCAAAATCTAAACAACTTTAATATAGCAACACATTTACAACTCACAATTTTCTCTTGGCTAGAAACTTTCATTTTTATGCATTAAGTTGAAAAGTTCTGAGAACTAAATACATACATCATGTTATTTATAGTCAAAATTAAAATGCACTGGGAACACCCAATGCACAATCCACATGTTACCAGCTTGGAGCATGAAGGACATTACCTCATATCATGTGACACTGTGAGGATAAATGACTTTCTCCCTCTGAAAAGACAGTGGCTAGTAGATATCTTATGAATGAATTGAAGTTCAAAGATGATATGTAAATTTGACAGGAATGTCATAATTGGAAACAACTTCAGAACATATTGCAAAATGTGTACATGTACATGTACTTGAAAACTTACTTGATAACTGCCACTAGGATAGACCCGCTCATTTATGCATTTCGTTTAGTTTTGGTACTCCCTCAAAAAACTTATCGTCAGATTTCTTGGATTTTTGTTGATAAATAGCAAGACACTAGCAATACTAAAATGCTGTGAAGATTTCACCTCCTAAAGTGAAATATTTTACAAATGAGAGGTAAAATATGATTTATATACCGGGCCAGGAATATAAACTCCCAACAATAGCAGCGTGCATTATACACTGAGCCTGATCGGTTAAGAGTGAGCATTGGGGTGAAAATTTAATTTTCAGATTTTTATGATGAAATCACTTTCAGGTTTTTCATTAATATCTGAAGTTACTAAAATTCACGTTTGTTTAATTGATAAGGTCAGGAAAGTCATTGGATTGGCCCATTTTTCAACAGGGGTGATGAACACTAATGTCACGGACGGACATTTTCTAGAAAGATTGATTAGGTCCTAGTTTAACTCTCTCTAAACTTTCTGAAGTTTTGTTAGCAAATAATTATAGATCAAACACCATTCCATTGAAAACCAAAAAATATTTGAAAATATTTGTACAGAAATGGTTGTGCCGCATGGTCATTCACATCTTGATGCAAATTTGTCCGTCCGTGACAGCAAAAATTTGTAAAAGTTTTTTTTTCCACTGGTGGGGCAAAAGTAAAAATGAAAACCATGTTGAGCTATCTCACTAGCTAGATACCTATACCATGTATGAATAAAACCTTGATCAATTAAATATACATATACTAAAAACGAATTTGAAAATTGTCACGGACGGACACTAATTTTGTCACGGACGGACAGTGCAATATACTGAAATGGTAAATGCTGTGAGATTTCAAATTCAATGAATTGTTTTATTGCTTATTGGTTCATGGAACATATTTCATCCAAAATATCACGTACAGTGAAACCTGTCTATAAAGACTGCTCAAGACAGACAAGAAAAGCTGTCTTTACGAGCAGGTGGTCTTTACCTACAGGTTCCTTTAATACATGATTTAATGAGAAACGGTTTTAAAGGGAAACAAAAATTGTGGTCTTTATAGACAGGTAGTCTTTCTATACAGGTGGTCACTAAAGCAGGTTGGACTGTATACAGTATTGTGATCCCCCATATGACTGCAAAAATTACCCCCCACCCTACCCCAATTTTTTTCTTTTTCAAGCTAATAAAATAATGTCATAAAAACCTAATGATTTTGCCATGGCTCTCATGGGAGCCAGCCTGCATTATCAATTTGCAAAAGACATCCATTACAGATGTATACAGAAGATGAATACTTATTTTCTTACTTATTTATTTATTAATATTATTATAGCTATTATTGTAGCTGATATTTTGGTCATCAGCAACGTGTAAAAAGTTTTAGATTCAACATTAATACCGAAGCTTGATCAATATTCATATTAAATTACAAGTTGTGCTTGAAAATTATAAACATTGGAGGTCAGATGTGGTACCAGATCGCAAGAGCCATGTTTGGACTCTATTTTGTAAGAATGCTTTGAATTAGTTGTAACGTTTGAGACAAATAGAGATTCTTTGTAGTTCAGGATCATACACGGCCAACAATTTAAAAGAATTGTGTAATCACATAACAAGAAGAAACCTTTTTAGACACTATATGATTTTAAATGCTCATAATTGAATTGGTTGCATCAACCCTGAAACAGTTTTTTATGGGGAAGGGGGTCAGAAAGTTATAATACATGTATATGACTTACCCTAATCCTGTTGGGCAATCCCTCAACTAACAGGACATAATTAGGCTCTATGGGCTTTGTACACTCAACTGTTGCCATTAGGGCCTTTGTCCAGAAGGCTATAGATTTTACTGAAAAAGTAAACTAAGGTATAAGAAAGATTTATCCAATGATGTTTGATTTTGGTCCACCTACATGACTGTAATGTTAAAGGGTTATATTTTGAAAGCTTACATCACATTCTTCTCAACATGTTCATTTTGGTCTGTAGTATATATTGTACATGTAAAGCTGTATTGTACACTACATGAGTACATGCAATTGTACATTGTGTATACACTACAATACAGGCATCCACTTTTGACATAGATTCCACTTAAAAACTAAGGTTTTCAAACTAAGTTTTGCTTAATAGTGGAATAAAATCAATTTCAAACAAAAAGTAGAAAGCAAGAAGTACGTATGTGCAATTTTAGATAGGAACACATGCAGTTTTTAAATTAATGTCCGTCCGTGACGCTCAAAATGTCCGTCCGTGACGCCCAAATGTCCGTCCGTGACAAAAAGTTTTCGGACCTCTAGCAAAAGTTACAGCTTGCTTTAAAATTCTATGTATGTGACAGGGAAGTCAATTTACTTGACTAACATTTGCAGTCAAAAAAATTTGTCAGTGACAGTTTGTTTAGATAGAAATGACAAAAGATTACCGATAAGTCAAGAAACCCATTTCTATCTTGTCCGTCCGTGACATTGAATATTTAATGGATTCTATTTTTAGTAGGTAACCATGGCAACCAAATTTTATCATCATTTAGCACCTTCAGTGGTACCCTTCACAATTAAACATAAAATAGCTCAACACATCTCATAACTTATTTTTTACAGGCCTTCAAACTTTCAAAATTTGTCAAATGTCCGTCCGTGACTAACCGATCAGGCTCCACTATAATGCAGGCAAATCCTATGAGGATTATATGTATTCCACACACAGTGACAAACATGCTATCTCCACACGAAGCTCCAAGACTGTTGCATGGGGAGCCATCGGGGTGGAAAGGTCCTAGTGTAGGGCAGTAAGTTACCGCGATCTAGCGTTCCTTACACATATTAACACTAAAATTCAACTGAAATCATTGATCGAATACCACATGATCTCAAACAAACCTCTTTTGATACAAGCAGAACAAGAATACTGAATACCTTTCTCCCCAATTTCCTTTTTGCTACCAAAACTATCCATGAGCTTTAAAGGGCATTGACTTCTCGTTGAAATAATTTTGTTAAAGTCCAGAGTACAGTTTATTTATTTTAAACCATGCATACAATACTTGTGTACTTGTAAATAACATCCTTGTATTCATGTATTACCAGTGAAAGAATTTCAGTTTTGAAAGACAAGCCAAAAATCCATACAACTTGAAAACATTTTAAATGCACATGTACAGTACATTGTACCTCCCACCTGGCTAAACCCTCTCGTTAAAAATTGAAAGAATTTTAATTCTGAAGTCATAATTTAGACAACTTGAAAACACTTTATACAACTTCACAATTCCCTCTTGGCTAGAAGCTCTCATTTCATCACATTGAGTGTAAAAAGGGGATAGCACTCTTTGACATTAATGGCTGTTATTCCCTTTTTACACTGATGCAACGATTTATGCAGCAATTTATGCATTAAAGTTGAAAGAATTGTAGTTCTAAAGTAAAAAATGTAAACAACTTCCATACACATCATACAACTCACTATTCCCTCTTGGCTAGACCCTCTTATTTATGCATTAAAGTTGAAAGAATTCTATCCACACTTCATCTTCTGTAGGAGTCAGTCCTCTAAAGATCACTGCGTAGATGAGAAAGAGAAAGAGAGAGAAAGAGAGAGAGAGAGAGAGAAAGAGAGAGAGAAAGAGAGAGAGAAAGAAAGAAAGAGAAAGAAAGAGAGAGGGGGTAATTTCAGCCCTCCAGAGATCACTACATTTATGAGACAGAGAGCAAGCAAGAGAGAGAGTAATTTCAGTCAGCTAGGCGGTATCAGCGGTAGATATGAACTCTCCCTGACCCCTACGTGTCATGAATCTATAATGCCGATGCCCGGGAGCACAGAAAAGGGGACTTGCAGCTCACCAACATTTAATACACGTGCGCAGCAGCAACTACATACATATACATGTAGACTCTTCATCTCATTGTGTCTCTACATTCATGGCGTAATGCATAGTTTTAATTTGTCAGTGACAAAGAAAATCTATCACATCCACAAAATGTACAGTAGCTGACTATATATGTAGTTCATGTGTTTGTGATGGTGAGAGTGTTTCATATGAAAACAAAGGAAATGAAGCTCTTTTTTTCTTTTTTCTATTTCTAGATGTGCCTAAAAAGGCCATTTTCCCTCTTTATTTTCAAAGCTAATTTGCATATATGTGTATGTTCAATATTCATCTCCATTTGACCCTCAAAATTATTTGGAAATCCAAATATATCATGATTTACTGGATGGTGCAACTACTTGTTCTAACTGCAAGCTTTGAGAGGTGATAATTAGGAGTTTTTCAGCTCATGGCTTTTCAACTTTGTAGATTTTAGAGAGTGTGTGTTCATAAGAGAGAATTATTCATCATCTGTACAAATGAGTTCTGCGGTGCCGCAAAAGTTGTGTGTGTCTGTGTGGAGTTAGGAGCTGATAGGTTCAGACGGTGTCTTCCATCAATAGATTTTTATTTGTGTTGATGCACATGTGTAATGGTAGCCGAAGCTGTGCTTTATTACTGCCAATCATAGCTACGGAGGCCCTGCAAATGTCGGTAATCCACAAGCAATATCCTCGGGTAAGTCACTCCCCATCCGTTTTCCTTAATTTAAGAGTGAAGAGGATAGCTTTCAGCTACTTTCGCAATTTTAAACAACAGCAAGTGATTAAGGTTGAAAGAAAGGACACTTTTCTTTTCTCTCTCTCTCTCTCTCCTTTTTTTGTCATTTATCTTTCTTGAGGAAAGGTGTAGTGTGGACTGAGCTTTTACCAAATGTGAATGACCTCTAAAGCAACTTCTCATTAAATCTCTCTCCTTTTTGTTTTTCTATATCCATTGATCTAATGATTTTGTAATTATTTTTGTGTGAACATAAGCTTCTGAAGCACTAAGGATGGGAAGAAGGCTTGCATGTACATTGTAGATCAGAGAAGAATCTTGTGTAAATCCCAGCAAAGAAATACACGTTTATTGAATAGTTTTTTTTACCTTTGTGTGAACATGAAAATAGTAAGGGATGATGAGGAGGCCAGAGTGTAAACAAAGCATTTTTACGTTGAACCCAAATCACCATACATGTTGTAGATCTGTTAATCTTATTTCACCATGTCTTGTTTGCAGTTAGATGTGTAACACAGTTTTTTAAGACTTGTGTGTGAACACGCTCTCATTAAGCAATTGATTTGGTAAGGGATGAGCATTTAGATTAGAATGTGTTGCATCAACAAAGTGTGTTCACATTTATCTGATAATCTTACTGATCAGGTCCTTGTCCTACATAGTCTTAACAACTTTGGTAAGAACATTCTCCCATTAATTGATCTAATATGAAAATATAAAGATATTAAAAGATCAAATAAAAGGGGTAAGAATTATTAAACAGTGTGTAATTAAACTCATTCTAATATGTAAATGCTCATGTATGAACACACTCTCATTGATCAATTCATGAGGAATAAGACACTCACAATAATTTAAGATGTGCAGTTTAATAACTCATTCTTAACTTCCTCTGTATGAACATGCTCTCATCAATCCATTGATTTTCCAAGGGACGATAATTACACAAGAATGTATTGTGTACCAGACAAAGCATGTTCACACCGACGTCCAGTGACCATCTGTTGAACCGGCCTCGGCAGCCATAGGTCTGAGGCACGTACATTTTATAGAAAGGCCAACCACCTTACACTTTGAGGGAGCACCAACGAGCATCCAGGCATTACCCTCGGCGATCCATTCCAACTTTCGTTCGTTCGTTAAGCACCCATCGCTCTGCCGTGCTCTCTCTCTCTCTCCTCCGCGCATCCCACCCTGCTGTCTCGGCCGGTGTCCTCTGATTGAACCCTCCTGCTTGTCAGGGGATATTTATGTAATATATGCCTTTTTTCTCTCTCTTTCCTCCTCATGTTGTCTACTGCTGTAGACTGTATATAAGATAGTACTTCGTGTGTGGATGCGTAGATGTGTGTGGGGGAAAATGCATTGGAGGGTTTTCTACATTGTAGGTGTGTTTTGTATTGAGTGCTGGCGAGTGAGTGTGTGTGTGTGTGGGTTACATTTTACATAAAAAAAGCAGATGGACTTAGCCTGGAGAGAGAAATTGTATGAGACTGCATCTCTCTCTTTCTCTCTCTCTCTTTCCCTATTTTTCTCTCTGGTTCTCTATCTCTATATCCTTGTTTCTTTTTCTCTCTTTTTTATTCCATACATATTTTTTATACATAGAGTGCAGTTATGCTAGGAATAAATTTATAGTGTGATACACTGGAAGTTTGTGTGTCTGCATCGCTCTCTCTCTCTCTCTTTCTCTCTCTTTCTCTCTCTCTTTTCCTCCATCTCTTTTTGTCTGTCTTTTGTGGAAGAGTAGTTTTATAGTGAGGTGCATTTTAAGTATATGTGTGTCTAGATCTATCTCTTCCTCTCTCTCTCTCTTTCTCTATCTATCTAGAGTAGTTTTATAGTGTTATACATTCCTTGATCGTTGCAAGTATTTTTAGAGATGTCTGTGGCTACATGGGTTGTTATCTTTCATTCATGTTGGTTCATTTAGACTTTGTGTGAGTGACTCAGTCAGATGTCAGCAGGAAATTCAATCCTTATGCATACATTTATAGACATAAAACAACTTGTGAATTGAAACTGTCTGTTATACTTCTTGTAGCCTTGTGAATGATTTATAGCATAAGACATCTTCCGAGTAAAACTATTTTCATTTCTTGTGAATACATTTGCAACATAAAAGAATTTCAAAGTAAAACTATTTTTCTGTCCTTGTAAATACTTTTATAACACACTCACCAAAAAAAAAATCTATCCTCATTTACTTTTAAAGATAACTTTTGAATCACAGTGTCTGTTACATCCAGTTCTTACTTATATATTTCTGAGCATAAAAAAAATCAAAATAAAACCTTTTTTTCCCCTTTTGCTTTTGAATACATTTATAAACATACATGTAAAACAACTTATGAATAATACTAGATTTTGTCTATCCCTGTTAATTCATTAATGAACATTTAAGATGACTTCTGAAGAAAACAAAACTTTTTTGTTTTCTATCCTTTTTAATACATTCAGAAAAATGAAACAGTTTCTGAATGATTTCTTTAAATCCTTGTGAATACTTGAATGTATAAATATACATATGTAAACCAACTTACAAATATGTTTTTTCTATCATTGTGAATATATTTATGAATAAAAAACAGCTTATGAATAAATCTGTCTCTGATATCTCATCCTTTTAATACGAATATAAACATAAAACAACTTCTGAATAAAATTGTCTTTTATATCCGGTCCTTGTGGATAAAATAGATACATGTATAAAACATCATCTGAATAAAACTGGTGTTATACTTCTTGTAGCTTTATGGATAAAACACACACAACTACAACTATCTTTTTTACTTTTTCTTTCGATATGAATTTTATACATTAAACAATTTCTAGAAAAACATGTTTTAAACTTTCTTTGTTGTGCCTGATTTTAATAAAAGCTGTGTATAAAAGCCCACCACACATTTTATGATCGACTACAATCTGATTCTGGAAATAAATCGCAATAACGATAAATATAGACATTTTAACAAGCGAAAGCTACCGGATTCAGGTTCTGAACAATAATATGAATACTCAACATGGGAATTTGGTGTGATGTCAGAATAAGGGCCAAATCAGTTTCAAATCGTATATAATCGCAGGTCTGCTCTGACGTCACTACGATTCGGAGCCGATTTGGCCTTTCCTCCGACTAGACGGCTTGTAATAGGCCATAATTTTTAATTTACTATCTGTGTAACTATTCAGAACTTCAATCAAACATATTTTATGTGTTTAACTAGTTAATAACTATATATATCTAATGCTACATGTATAATGTTTTCTTTCAAAATCTCATCGTTGACCGATTGTATAGTGTGTGGTGGGCTTAAAGGCCCTTTTTCTTGTTTTTTATTTTGTTGGTTCAAACAGGAAAGGTACATATTTGTATTTATATACATGTATTTACATAATTCCTACTTGAGGCGATTTTTTTTGGGGCAAAATATTCATCGGAAGGGGGAAGCCAACGTTAAGTCAAATTTTTCGATTCGCCTTAACATTTTCGGCACTGTTTTTTCCCATTTCCGTAGGGGTAGGAGGCATTCTGTTGATATAAACGTAGAGGGCGCCAAATTACTTATATTACTACAAAGTTTTTTTCGGTAGGGAGAACTCATTTTCGTATAATATAACGCGGAAAATCTATATATGTATAACTCCTGGGTATCTAACGTCCTAAGTTGGACTTAGGGCGATGTCTGTTTTTCTCGATTATATCAATAGTTTGGGGATTTACTAAAAATACCTTATCGCACACAAAAGGTAGTTATTATACGATTCTTTTTGCCATAAATACAAATTGAATCAAATTAATTCTAAACATATACTAACATTTTGAATCCATTCTCTGTAACGTCATTTCACGCTGATATACATATATACAATAATAAAAAAAAAATTGCCTTTTAGTTGAATCTAGGTATATATACATGTATATATATATATATATATATATATATATATATATGTTTTTTTTTTGGTTGCTTATTTATATTTATTTCCATATAGAGAGGTTTAAGCCCAGCAAACCACTGAATTAGATCTTTCTGTTTCCTTTTTTTTTTCCTGTTCTGTTGTTTTATTTATGATGTAAAAACAGAAACCTAACACATTGGGGGCATTTCAATATCAGATCTACATCTAGATTTCTGTAGTCCATATCATTACACTTTTTATCTCTTTTAGTGTTTGGAGAATATTAATTATGCCTTAGAAATATGCTTTCTTTCATTCAACCTTTCAATATGCTTTTTTCAAAAAACAGCCTTGAAATTTGAAGAATATTTTCTTTAGCGAGGGAGAATTGGGAATGTAAAATGATTTTTCAAAGATAGTGACAATGTTTTGTGCAGTAAGTCTTCAGGATTTTCCCATTTTTTATATGTCTATACATGTATATTTGTATGGATTACATGATCTTTCTTAATTTCTCTCTCTCTCTCTCTCTCTCTCTTTCTGTTTATATATTTTTTTCTTAAATGTGATATTTTCAAAACTTTTTTTACACTATTTATGTCTGTAGTTTAATTTTTGTGTATTGGATATTTTGCTTCAATATTTTTTTTTTAGGATTTTGTTTAAATGTTCATTTGTTTACCATTGTCGATCCAAGCTTGTTCTTTCTCTCTCTCTCTTTCTCTTTCTCTCTTTCTCTTTCTCTCAGAAGGGAATGGAAGTCCAGCATATAGGTCAATATCTCTTGAAATTTTCATCTCTTTTTATTTCCCATGGGCATTCCTTAACCTGTGTGTAGTCCCACTATATAGCTAACTGTGTTACTATGGTAATGGAGAGAAGGCATTTATGCAAATCAAATTACCCACTGAGAATAATTTCCTAAAATTTCATGAAATATAACAGCAGTAGTCAGTGGGTTAAATGCAAGTGTACATGTATACAATATTGTCTTAATAAGTGTTGACTCTGGAGTATGGATGGATTTTGAAGTGAACATAACTTACATTCTTGGGATTGAGACATTCTTTCATGTCCATTGCAGACCATCTCCTTGAATACTGATCATAACAATGACAACATCTTTATAGTATCCAAGAAAGAAATATTTGTTGAGCTATAATTAGATTCCTTCCAAAGATAAAAGGAAAAGAAAGAAAAAGGAAAAAAGATAGAGAAAGCCCTACACGTACATCTACTGCCGTGACAAGACCCTGCTCCGCAAATTAAAAAAAAAAAGAATCTTAAAAACAAAATAAAATTAACTTCAGTATTGACATCAGAATAACAACAGTAAAATCTTCAATATCCGATTAAGAAATATTTGTTCAGCTATTAAATTAGATTCCTTGCAAAAATTATAAAGGAAGAAAAAGGGAGAAACAGAAAGAGATAAAAACTTAAAGGCATTAAGAGGCATGGTACAGCCATCCACCCCCCCCCCCCCCCACCCATTACAAGAAAAATGAATGAAGGAAAAAAGTGAAGCAGAATTTAATCAGTTTGAAATATTAAATACAGAGAGAAAAGGTAGACATACATGTAGATGAATTCTGTTCAGGACCAACGTTCCTTTGTTTTTCATAATTTAATTTACCAGGGAAGGAGAAAATCATTTGAAACATGGAGGGGGGGGGGGGGGGTGGAGCTGGGCTGAGGGCACACATTTTTCATGGAATTATGAACACATTCTTTTTTCTTTCTTTTTTAAAGTAAATGTCCATGCTTTGCAAATTGTTATTGCTTTCATCACTGAAAGTAATAACAGTTTGGTCCAGCTTAAAAATATCCATCCATGAAAACATTTCTTTTTTATCCACCTATAAATTCTATTTTTCATTAGTACTTCCATTTACCCTTTGGGATTTATTTTAGTATTTAATGAGCATTTTGTTGACTTTGTTTGACTGATAAATATATTTTGATGAGATGTTGATACCATTAAAGAGGCTTGGTTGCAGAGTTGGCATGGGGATTTAGTCTGCATGGTCTCAGACTTGAAAACTGTGATGATGATGGTGGTGATGATGATGGTGATAGTGATGATGTTGAGGGTGGTTGTGGCAGATGACTGGTGAGTACGATGATGGTGATGATGATGATGCTGGTGATGATGATCATGATGATGATGATGCTGGTGATGGTGATGATGATGATGATGATGCTGATGATGATGATGATGATGATGGTGATGATGATGATGTTGAGGGTGGTTTTGGCAGATGCCTGGTGATGATGATCGTGGTGATGATGATGATGCTGGTGATGATGATGATGATGCTGGTGATGGTGATGATGATGATGATGCTGGTGATGATGATGATGATGATGATGATGATGGTGATGGAGATGATGTTGAGGATGGTTGTGGCAAATGACTGTTAAGGATAATTCTGGTGATGATGATGATGGTTATATTGCTGATAACTCTTTAACAGTGCTCGTCACATCAGAGTAGTGTCTGCTAAAATATGGAAGCTATCCAAAATGAACGTTGAAATCACATGCATGATTCTTCTGAAATCCTTGGAAGGGGGGGGATTTTTCAAACCATCCAGGTTCATTTTGCTGGCCATGATGACCTACAGTGTACCTGTAGAATTAAGCCTACTTTTATTTGTTATAAGATCTATGATATTAAAAAAAATGTCCGCATGGTTTGAAATATCAAAATCAAGGGCAGCTTTTAGGAAGCAGATGCTTTAACTTAACTTTTTAATATCTAGCAGCATGTACATGTTCGTAGTTGCATTCTTGGTGTGAGTTGGAGTTGTTTTTTTTTTCCACAAATGCATTTTCATTCTTCAGTAGCCACTGTTAATCTTGTTGGTTATACTGTAATTGCAATTAAGTCACTGATAACAGACTTGCCCAAAATGTCCCTTTTGATTTGTATAGTGATCAAATACTTGTAATATAATTCCAGAAATTATTTTAACTGGATTTTTTTTTGTTGACTGATGAGGAAATGGACGGATAATGAAAAGAAAGATGGATTATAACAAGGAAGTGGGAAGATGGTACATGTAGGTAATTTAATTTTGCAGTGATGCTAATGTGGGCAGGTAATGAAATTGAACCAAACTATATCGTCTCGTTGGAGCCAGAAGGGCATTTACTCTGTGTTAAGGTATATGAGTTTACGCCCTTCTGGCTCGAAAGAGACAATGTTATGTGTGTAGAAGAAGGCCAGAGAATTTAAGTAAGAAAAGAGTGCAAAGGCATTATTACATATTATCTGTTTGGAGCCAGAAGGGCATCAACTCTGTGTTAAAGCATATGAGTTTAATGCCCTTCTGTCTCCAAACAAATGATCTGCTCTGTGGACTGGACTGGATGGGATAGGATAGTAGACGTACATCATAAATTGCAGGAAAAAAACTTCATGAGGACCACAAGAAAGATAGAAAAATGCTTGAAACACAGATCCGCTCTACCAAAAAATTTCAACAGTTCTAATTAACGCCTTTTGAAATTCTAGCGTGAAATGCTGCCTCTTGTTTTTAAGTCAAATATCATCTTGGAAAAATAAGAAAAGGATGTTCAGAGTCTGGTATGCAGGGGCAAAGAGGAGGAATAAAAATACAAATGTACATGTAGCTCTGTTTCTGTGTATGGATGAGTATTTTTTATTTGGAGATGATGAGGAGTATGAGCTTAGAACGTGGGCTGGTAATGTCATCCATCCAGCAATGTAAAGATGTGGTCAGTAAGTGTTTCTGGACTTTTTTTAATCATCATGTAGCTTCAGTTCTTTCATCAATTGTACAAGTAGACAGGTAAATGAATAATATTGCATACATGTACATTGTACTTGAGGTGAAATTCTATGAGAACTGAGAACTTAAGTCTTCGGAAATAAATTTAGTCTGCATCTCTATCACGAGCTCTAATGTTCAGTGTGAACAGTGCTTGTCTGGCAGCTGAATCTGCAAGTCAATTAGGCAGGGTTTCTGGGGATTTTAAACTCGAAAATTTACACAAATACAATAACAATTACTAAAACAAAAAAAATGCAACGAGAACACAACAATAACATGCAACAATTAAGCCAATGACATAGATGTAATTTATTGTTCTAGATTTTTGTGTTTTTTTAAGGAAAATTCCTAAAGATAAGTGACACATTAAGCTCTTTAGGCCTTTGTGAAAGTGATTTGATTCCACCATATAAAATTAATTGGTGATATAGATAATTCTGATTCAAGACTCTGTTGTGATGAGTTTAGACACAACCCAGGATCTGATTATTATCAGCACTAACTTTACTCCGGATGTCCATCCCTATCTCCAGTGTGAACAGAGCTTGTTTGGCAGGTGAATGAGCAGGTCAATTAGGGTAGGTATTGTGACGAGTTCAGACGTAAAGCCAGGATCCCAAACCCCCAGCTGCCAAGGGGTCAACCGCAGATCAAACCCCCAAAATAGAAACCTGGCTAGATTTCTCGTCAACAGCTCATCTCATTTACCGTACTCTGGACACGTCTTACAAAAAAACATACCCCTTATGTTTGACCATTCTGTGCACACGTGTATGTACGTGTGTGTCTACAGTACATTTTGAGCACTACGTTTCCTTACATGACAGTTTCACTTCCCAAGGTGGTTTTGGCTTTTGCAACCCATTGCTATTTAAGAGAATGCATCATGTATGATTAATATGAATATATCAATCATAAGAATGCTCTTAACTTAATTTTATGTCTGACCGTTGCCTACATACATGTATATGTTTGTGTCTTCCTGTTGAACATGTGATTTAGTTCTTTGGCATTACAGTACCAATTCCCAAGGTCATTTTGGTGGAGTAAGACATGATTGTTTGAAAGAAAAGCCTCTTGTATGATAACCATTAATAATCCTGATTATATCCTAGCCTACAATCGCCTAACCATGGCTTACGTATTGTACGCAAATGTCAGTCTGGAGAACCCACATTAACATTGTGGAAAGTGTTTTGAGACACGTTACATTAAAAACTCCCACGGTGGTTGTTGTGTCGTGTGCAACGCATCTCTTTCTTTGAAGAATGCCCTGATTGTCATGATTAACCTCCAGGAGTTTGCACCCAACCCCTGATTTATCACTCCCCTCCCGCTGCACCTCCCTTTCCTAGGAGAGGGGTTCACCGAGGGGTCACTCAGTGCTACTGGTGGTTTATGAATTGCACTGCCCTCGTGGTCAGACCCAGGGACAACCCCCAAATCGCCTCGTGGACATGAGTTCCGAGCCGTAGCGCGACCTCTGACCCCACCTAGGCACCGCCAGGCGGAGGAGGCGCAGCCGTGATCTCGAGGTGGAGCTAGGTGCCGTGTGCAAAATGTAGGTGAAGATGTCTGGGTAATGCTGCCCTCGTTGTTTTCCAGCCTACGTGCAGCATATATTTTGAATGTCTGGAAGAAGAAGATCTTTTGGCTGTAGGCTTTTCTCTATACATGTATATATCCGTACAAGGCACACAGAGATACGCAACTATGCGACTCTGCGTCAACATCTTTTATGCACACGATTATGACGATGTTCTTTATCAAGATTTCTTATGCAGTACTTCCATATCTACTAAAGATAACCATAGTGCACAGTATTCTATGCACTACTCATAGACTTGAATAGCTACAAGAATTCTAACAAGTGGTTCTAAAACAGATAAAGAAAAAAAAAGTTTAAATATTACAATAGTTCAAAAGGAATTTAAAGAGGTTTTTAGGGGCAGTGGTTAGTGTACTCTGAAGCTACAGGTTTCTGGATTCAAATCTCATTGCAGGCTACTTGTACACTGTATATGCCTGTACCATCTGCACTCTGTAGTTTGTCATGCACTAATGCCTAAACTACGCAGTAAGCCCAACCTACTTATACTTAATCCCTAATGAACTTTGCATAAATAATCAACAGGCTTTTAATAGCCACTGTGCAGTGTTGATTTAATTTTTAAAAGGAACTGAGGGGTCTAGTGGTGAGCGCCCTCTTGTGGCAGTAGGGTTCAAAGTTTCAGATGTACTAACAGCCTTCTGATGTATGGGAACTAGAGCAGAGCCATTTTCAAATTTGTTCAAATTTTCTGCTTCTTTTTCACATTGATTACTCATAATGACCATGTACATTATATTTGCCCAATGTTCACCTGGCATAGCAACAATTTTATTTTAAAAAGTGCACTGTGTAAGACTACAGATAAGTTCACAAATGTTTGCAAATGTGGACCATATGTCCTACTCAGTGGTTGTTGTCTGCATTAGGCTTGTGCAAAATTTGCCTAACATAGCAACAATATATGCCTGTACTTGCAAGTCTGAGTATTTTGCAGAGATGTCTCATACTGTAGTGTCCTCCATGATCATACAAAGATAATTGTATTCTAATAATGTTCCATTCATTGTATATTAAAATTTCATTGTCATTTAACATGCATTTCTGATCATGGGTATTCAGGAAGTTGATCTAAGTTTCAGTTCAACCACTCTATTCTCTAGCTCCATTACCATCCTAAGTATTTTGCAATAAAGTGCTCCGATTGCTACAAGACGGAATCATAATGGCTTTCATTTCCTAATTCATCATATCTATTTTAGGTTTTATTTCTTTGCTATTGTGTCCATTCTTCTTCATTGATTCACATTATTTCTAGGTTCCTGTGCTGCTTATTCATTATATTGCTCTGGGAAGTACAATATACTGGTTATCTTCTTGAATTTACCTGATAGCAGGGTCATATTAGACTTTTTCTTGTAATGGTATATTTTAATCAGTCCTGATTAAAACCCTGTTTCATTAATCCTGTCTTTTCAGCACATTTTGAAAAGTGTGTAATTGTAACTGTGGAAAAATGAGATAATTCCATTTGTGTATACATTTGCATTTCAATATGTGTCTTAATCTACAGTTCATTTTTTTAGTGCTCCCCAATTTTTGAAATATATGTTGAACATTACCATGGCCCAAAGACTTTCATTTTGGGTAATTTGCTGTCCTGACTAATAAGCACTGCGGATATAAGGTATTAAGGAATTATGAACAAATTTTCAAAAAAGATACGTACTGTTTTACTTGATATTACATCAGACTATAATCTTAGATGTGGTTGATAACATATAGGTCAAAACAGCAAATGGACTTGCCCATAAGTATCCATTAATTTAACTTATGCAAATAGAGTGCTTTGGTTGCGTTTATGTTTTTTATTCTTTTTTTAATCTTGCGCAGGTTGGAGGGAGAGGAGGTAAGAGCAGGCTAACGCTGGGTATGTCAGCTGCCGCGGAGTTCCGGAACCATTTGACAGACTTCAGCGAGCACTACGCACAGCTCGGTCCGGCGAGCCACGACAACCCGCCAGACGATGGAAGATTGAAAAGTGAAGTCATCGTGAAAGAGAACAGACGATACTATTTGGACCTCAAAGAGAACTCACGAGGACGCTTTTTAAAAGTAAGCAGCTCTAGTAGGGGATAGAGAGAGATAGTTACGTTACTGGAAGTCGCGCTCATTAATTGGTCGTGGATAATAATTCATGGAGCACCGAATAGTTTCCTCCCTACATAGAATCTTTATCTGGGAGGAAAGGTTTTGGTGCTTCATGAATTGACCTTTGGGTTTTTTAGCATCTATCTCTCCTCTACTAGCTATGATAGTAAGCAATGGTCGCCTCTAAATACTGTACTTGACATTTGTCAGGCACAAATATTAAGAATCAGTTCTATAAAAGATCCGAAAAGTATTTACCTGGGACAGTTTTGATGTCATGATTGAGACATCTTCCTGATGGCAGACTAATGTAGAAGTTAGCCGCAGGTTTTATGATCATCAGAAGATGCCATATTGGTGATCGCTGCTTCTTCTTGCTTACTATAACTGGTGGTTTACTTCTACATCAGTTTGCCAGTAGACGTCTCAAGATGTTGTCTGAATCTTAAAACTTCAAACTGTCTCGGGTAAATACCTTAGGATGTCTCATAGAACTCTTAATGGTTTAAACCATCATGATTTAATTGTTCAGCTAGGCACATATATATCCTCTGTTGAGAGAGCAAGATGGGTGTTACTTCTATGTGAAATGAATCCTGGCTCTATCAATGGGCATTATATTGATATAAATACAAATAAAAAATGATTTAGGAATCTTGTTGATTGGTGTGAATGGACTTCGTTAGGACACGTGGCCTTTCTGCAAGGTTTGTTTAATCCATGTTTCAATGAAAATGTAGTTCAAGGGGGGAAAAAATATCTTGATAGACAGATGGTCTCTGTGGCAGGTCTCCCTCTACTAGTGTTTTCCACAAATGTCACTGTTCGTCTTTTAGCACCGAAATCACATTTGAAATCTGCAGTCTGGAATCTTGAATTTGTTGCACCCACACGCCTTTGCTAGCAGCTGCCCAGGGTAGGGTAATAGCAATAGTGTGTGCGTGTGTGCAGCGTACTTTTTAAGTAGGAGAAGCCAGACATTGTGTACACGTACATTGTATGTAGGTGAAGATGTGTGGAATGGAGGTTACATAGAAGGAGGGTGCATAGTGATGAATGTGGGCTTCATGGCCATCCTTCGTACAGGACTTTGGTGGATACGCCCAAGTTGGCAATGATGGACGATGGGACTGCTGTGCCCCGAAAACCGGCAGTTGAGCTAGATGTTACAGCCACTGCTTGGATAATGTCATACCAGAGATTGTCCATGCTTCCTCATTCCCGATGTCCAAATTTTGCAATCTCTCCATTTTCTCCACAATTGCCACAGAGAGTGACAAAGAATTAATTGCCAGTGTATTCTTAGAAAGTCCACTGCCTTTAATATTGGGGGGGGGGGCACCAAGCAGTCTTTATTTCATAAAAATTTCAGTCATTCTGTCAAAATGATTGAATGAAATGAATTGACTCTTCAAATGACAAAGAGAAAGTGATTTTTTAGTGACATGATTTTTGTTTGTTCAGTTAGTTACATACCTACAGTACATATATATTTTTAAGAATGAAGAAGTTGACCTTTGGTGCTCCAGTAGACATAATCTTCCCACTTAGTCTGGCTTCAAACCTGGGCCCTGTTTCATCAAACTTGTTTTCAATAACAAATGCCTCATTTCTATGACAAATTTGCTCTCATCCAATCAGATACAAGGATTTCAGTAGCTTATAACAATTATTGTAACTTGTTATTGATAACAAGTTTTATGAAACAGGGCCCAGGACTAAATTTATTGCATTTTCATGAAAACCATCCATTGAGTTTACATGCTGAGATCCAATGCCATCTCTCCATTTTCTTGACAGGTGTCACAGACAGTGAACAGAGGTCCAAGAACACAGATTGCCGTGCCTGCCCAGGGTCTTGTAGAATTCAAAAATGCCCTCACAGAGTTACTAGATGAATTTGGAATGGAAAGCACAGGTAAGACATGGAAATGAATGGGGATTTGGAAATAGGAACGATGACGGAATAGAGTACTGTTCCAGGGTCTTGTAGATTTTTTATTTTTTTTGTAAAGCCCTTACAGTGTTACTAGATGAATTTGGAACTGGGAATGAGATAACTTATGATTGGATAGATTCGCGTGCCTGCCCAAGGTCGTGTAGAATTCAAAAATGCCCTCACAGAATTGCTAGATGAGTTTGGAATGGAAAGCTCAGGCACGACATGGATGTGAATTGAATTTAGGGTTTGGGAATGAGGCATTGTATGATAGGACAGATTCCTGTGCCTGCCCAGATTCTTTCAGAAGTCTTTCAGGATCAACATATGCATTGACACATATTTAATACCCTTATCAGTACCCTCATCAGAGAGAATTTGACCTTGGCACTTTGCTCTGAAGTCTCTGGCCCGTATTCTCGAAAGGCACCTAACTTAAGTGCCCGCCTAAGTGTGTAGATTTAGGCTACCGAATTATGGAGAGCAAAATTTCACCCTCTTCTAATCTTAAAAATATCTTCAAAATTCTGGGACTAAATGCAAATTATACAAAAACCGACACTATGGAATTTATTTCTGATGCTCATTTCATGCCAGAAAATAATTTTGTTTCTTTATTTTGTTACATAAATATGGGAGTTAGGGGTTGACGAATGGCCTTCCATAAATCAGTGGCCTAAATTAAGCCAGGCTTAACTTTGGCCACTTTCGAGAATATGGGCCCCCATGTTTGGTATACATCAAGCACCAAGGGTGAAATGCACTGGTGCGAGAACCCTGGTCGTGACCCTCTTCACCACCTAAACTTTTGATTTGTCTGTATTGATTGCAGAGGAAGGTCAAGGAAACGTACCGGAGAGCAAATCATTTAGGGTAGAAAATAAGAATTTCTACTTTGACATTGGACAGAACTTCCGTGGTGTCTACATGCGGGTTAGCGAAGTACAGGTGAGCAATCAAGTGGGTCGTTCCGAATTGGAATTTTGAGTTGATATAGAAAACTTTCATTGGTTGGGGTAATCATAACATTGGTTGGGGTGATCATAACATGTTAGTTCAACCCTTTCAAGACAATTGACCACATTTTGTGGTTTGGCTCAATAACTTTTGATTCAGAGCTCTAAAAATATGCCAAGTACATGAGTAGAAAAAAGCAAAATTTTCTAGACACACTATGTCCATTTTTATTGCATGATCATATTGGGTTTGATGCCAGGAATTTTAAAAACGTGAATAAACTTTGAAATCGCTAAATTGGCAAAAACATTGAGAGGTTCAAAATCATTGTTTTTTTCATCAAAATTGGCAATTTTCTAACTTTTCCTCAAATTTCTAACCATGTTTAATGTTTTCAAAGACATTACACTTTATTAGAACCATGTAGCACTAAAAGAAAATATTACTGTTGCCAATTTGAAGAACAGTATGTGATCAATTTAGCCCTTAAGTAATTCCTGTCCTGAAAGAGTTAACCCCTACCATGCCGTGGACAGCAAATCACGCCAAAAAATGTCAGTTTTGAACATAATGTTTAGGCTTACAATGGCTTGAAAATTTCTTCCTCATACAGAAACCTACAGGTGCCTTCAATATAACGTTTATTCCTATGAAATATATCTTTGCCCAGTTTGCTCAAGAAAAAATCTCAATAAAGTTAATACTTCACTCTTGAAAGTTCCTTTTGGACAGTTGCTCAAAAATCTGGTCGCATGGAAGGGGTTATGCTTCTACCAACCTTAAAATTTAGTAGGCAAGCTTTCATCATTCTCAAGCCCAGCAAATTAATGAATGAAAGTGATTTCTTCACATAGTTTCTTGCCGTCTACTGCCTGGAGATCACTGGAGTGAAGATCAGTGACAGTGAATTTCCAGAGTTTCAATTTAGTGAAGATTAATCCTTTTGATCCAGATGGATTCTTTCATCGTTCTTGGCCAGAATTGTGTTTCAGATCAGTAATTTTAATGTCTCGGTCGGTTGGTCTCCAATTCATTACTTGGGTCAGTTTGACATCGTACTAATTATTGAGCTTGGCTGAGTAAAATAGCTGAAGTGGTATTCGGGTCACCTCAAAGTTCTGTATTTTAGCGAGCCAAAAATACTTAGCTAATGTGACATCATATACATTGGTCCTCTAAGTCTCGGCCTTCTGCTAACATATTTTATCACCAGCAGGGTGATTCTTCCAATATTATTTTCTCATGTTATCATGTATGTTATTATATATATGTTTTTATATTTGGTAAATCAAATCAAATCATCATCATCACCAATCTCCTCCTCACTATCATCATCATCACCATCACCATCATCATCATCATCATCATTATCACCATCGTCATCATCACCATCGTCATCATGATTTCACTGACATAATAAAGATCCTACTTGTGTTAATACAGTGTCTCTCTTCTCTTATCTCCCTCTCTGCCAGCCTCGAAATCAATTCCGCACATCCGTCACGATTCCCGAGCGATCCTGGGCCCGTTTCCGCGACATCTTCTCAGAATACGTCGACAGGATGAAAGAGATAAGAGCAGGAGAGGGAGGAGGGCAAGGGGATGAAGGAGATTAGGATAATCCAATGCTCATCTTAATCCCCTCAAATCCTCATCCCCTCACCGGAAAAAAAAAATGGAAAAAAAAAAAAGAACTCGACACCCTCTGCCTCAAGAAGACGGGACAAAAACTACAAGAAAAAAATACGGAGACAAGAATTTTTTGACGGATGTTTATTACAGTGTGTGTATTCAGATAAGGGCTACAGACATATAACGTGAGAAGGGTATACGTTTGAAGGAGATGGTGACAACAAAAAAAATAATTTATATAAATCTAAAGATTTTATCATATTCAAATGGATTTTTTGTATCAATGAAATTTGAGGAGTGATTTGCGAATGTGCAGGAAAAACAGGAAGCTATTGGAGGAATGAATTTGTTACAATAAACCAGCAAAAAAAATAGAAAAAATTGTTGAGTATATGAATTCCAAATTTTTGTACGCTACCAAAGCTAAAAGTTTTCTTTTTGTTTTTGTTTTGTGTACACATCAATAAGACAATGAAATGAATTTGGAAAAGTTGAAAGGAAGATATTGATTTTTATGCAAAATTTGAAAGATGTAAAGGAAACAAATTGACCCTAATCTGTATAGTATGGTAATAAATCCAACTTAAATGAATACATGCAATATGAAATTCCAGTTTTGAAATTTGTGATGAAATATCGATGCTGTAAAAAGCAGCGAAAGCTTATCGTCAGGGATGAAATATTCACTTTAAAAAGTGATAGGTCCTCAAAGAAGAAAACAAAATGTATGGGTCTTTGCATGACTTGACCCCTTAATTCAAAGTAGAGACAAATGACAACAGTTGATACCTTAAAGAATTATATAAGCAACCAAAACTATGTAATGCCCTTGCTTGTATAAGAAAGAAATAAGCACCGAATTGGATATATATATATTGCAATGAAAAAATGAAATTCAGAGTTATGATTTTGAAATTTGTGAGGAAACAAAAGCTATGTAGCGGTTATAGTATTCTAATGACAATGTGTACAAAAGAAGAAAACCCAAGATGTGTGGCAAGATCAGAAAATATGGTGTGATTTTTTGTTAATGTCACGAAAAGTACCCCAACGAAAACAGTCCTTTGAGTAAACTGGTAACGAGATTGTGATCATAACTACATGCTGATACACCGGATGGGGATAAGCTGGAAGAGGAGGGGATGCATTTATGAACGGATGGCAGGATTTACCGCGACAAGGAGAAGCCGGAGAACGGAGAGACCGCTTCCGGCGGTGCTCTCTTCGATCGAAAGACGTGTAGAGTCTAAAGCTTGTGTGATTGCATATAAAAATAGAGCTATTTAATAATTTTGATGGAAAGAGGAGGGAGGTTATTTGCTAGATGAAGCAAGATGTTCTTGTACATGTGTTTATGATAGAAAGCCTTTTCTTACACGAGAGTCTGATTTTGTTTTTCTCTATTTTTCTGGACGTTGACTCCTCTTTCTCTTGAACTCAGACTTTATTGACAGGAATAAGCATACGATTGATTTACCACACTCAACTTCATGTACAGTAAACCGGTTTTTTAATCATTAAGTTAATGCATAACACTTATTACTGCATTACACTTATTACTGAATCAGTCGGCATTTGTTGTTCTGCCAAAACCGGTGATAACTCATTTTTTGCCCCCTGGTTTTTGAACAATTATAAGTGATCTTCAAATGCTTGTTACATTGGGTGTAAAATATATCCTGTAAATTTGACACTGTGGATATATGTTACTGTTGGAGCAAGGAGGTACTAGGCCTAGGACCTCCTTGGTTGGAGTAATAAGAATGTAGCCTCTTTTCATCTCAACAACAAATTGTGACCCTCCACCACAAAACGACCAATAAGTCGGAAATTTGGGTTTTTTAAATTTCTACAGAGTTTGAAAGCTTAGATTCTAAGCTTTAAAATGATATATAACTTGTCTTGTATGGACTAAGAAAACCCTTATAAACTACAATGAGAATGTCAACGTGTCAGACAGGCTAATGACCCAAACAATAGAGAAAACAGGCTCTAAAGAAGATTGCCCGTTTAAGAGCGCTAATCTGTGTCCTATTATTTGCGCACAAAAAGTTGAGTAAAAACTCCCTAGCATACACTGTGAAGTACTAATTGGATTGGGTTGAGACTTTCCATACTTTCAGAATAGATATATTTCTTTGTGTCTTTAGATTTTGAATATCAGACAGTGCATAGTTTTTAAGCTTTACCAAAAAAGCGATGTGAAGTACAATCCCAGCAAGTTGACACACACAGTTTGAATGTCCAGGAAAACATGGTCATTTTGAATGAGAGTAAACACATATTTCAACATGGTATTTCAACCTGAAAGTTTGTCAGATGGTAGATGAATAAATGAACTTTTAGAAAATACAAAAAAAACTTCAAACCACCTTTTTCAGCTGTTTACTCTAAAACTCCCATTGTGACTTATTGGTCGTTTTGTGGTGGAGGGTCACAATTGTTCAACACACAGATTCTTGGCAATGAAGGGGTTGAACACCTTTCTCTCAGTCAACACCAAAATGTGATGTTCATTACACTACTGGTTAATGATACCTGCATGTACAGGTTTTGGTGTTTTCATTTACACTGGGTGTTGCAGCTGACACTTCTATCAAACCTTATGTTGAGATGTGTCAGCACTTTAGTGCATTACCCCTGAAGATGTTCTGGATTTAAACCAAGCACCCATCAAACATAACACCTTCCATATTCTGTCATCTCTTCCATATGTGTATGTATTTCAATTGTATGCTTGTCCCTAACTAGCATGTACAAATTGCCAGAACTGTTTTGAAAATCTGGGCCTTTACAATCTAGAGAAAACAACTGAGATAAATATAAGAGAGTTATATTGACATTTTTTCACATGTGTTAAGCTTATATATATATGAATATTGGATATTTTGTCTTATTTTTTCTTCTCTTTGTTTATCTATAGAACTCTGCACAGTTGTTTTGGTTTTTTTTTTTTTTATGTTTCTGAATCCGATGATTGGAAGACGCTTGATAGAGTTGTTTATAATCCTAGAGATAGCACTCTTGGTGACCCATGTGGTTACTACTGATATTGAAAGAGAATGGAATGACTTTTGCCCAATCTGTTAAGTGTTTGTTGAGTGTTTTGTTTGCTAGCTAGGGTGCAATTTAATGCCCCACTGATAGCTATACCATGGATAGCTCATTGATGCATGAAGGTGATCAGCGAGGGTAAATTGGCGGCCACTTTGCTACTCCACTGCTGCTGATAATGCTGTAGCGTTGGACGCTGTGTTTCTGTTCATAACACAGGGTACCCTGACGATGTGGTGTTTTCTTCTTATTCATCCTGGTAAATCAGGCAGAGATAGTCAATCGACATTTTAGACTTGTGGAATTAAATGAAAATAAGAAAATATAAATACAGTGGCATAGTTAAAATGGCTGCCTGGTTGTTTCACCTGCCATACCTCAAAGACAGAGCTATCAATGTTTATAAAACGGGTTCAAGAATGTAGCCATCCTGATTGGTCAAATAACATCACGTGACCGTGCAAAAAAAAAGTGATAACGCACGGCGAGGGGACTAACGCACGGCTAATCCGGATCAAACACTAAGATTGTAAGAAAACACTAAAATTGTAGACCCGTTTTATAAAACTATTAATACATGGTTGTGAGTTCGTGCGTTAGTGCGATCCAGCAACACGCAGGTTTTTATCGTGGTGTCTAACACACTCGGCTACGCCTCGTGTGTTAGTACACCACGATAAAAACCTTTGTGTTGCCAGATCGCACTAACGCACTCCCAACCATGTATTAATAGTATAATAGAGCTCAGTGGTATAACCTGTCATTCAGTCTTTACTGAATGCCCCCCCCCCCCCTCTTTTTTTTTTGGGGGGGGATTTTTATTGCAAATTGTTAGGTTTTGAAGAGAAAAAAAATAGTTATAAGGTACGGGATTTCCAGCATTTTCACAAGATGAGAAATGGATATACATGTATGGTCCATTTGGAGTCGGTAGGACGTTAACTCTTCATTAACCCTTTCAGGACAGGAATTAATTCAGGGCTAAATTGATCACAATTAGTTCTTCGAATTGGCAACAATAATATTTTTCTTTTAATGCTACATGTTTCTAATAAAATGTAATGTCTTTGAAAACAACATACATTAAGAACTTAGTTGAAAAGTTGAAAAAATTGCCAATTTTGACAAGAAAAACAATGATTTTGAACCTCTCGAATTGTTGCCAATTTAAGGATTTTAAAGCTTATTCTACTTTTTAGAATTCCTGGCATCAAACACAATATGGTCATGCAACAAAAATGGACTCAGTGGGTGCGAAATTTTTTGCTCTTTCTACTCATGCATCTGGTATATTTTTTAGGGCTCTGAATCAAAATTTATTCAACCAAACCACAAAATGTGGTCAATTGTCTCAAAAGGGTTAAAGTACATGACATAACGCCCTTCGGGTTCCAAACAGACAATAAGCTTTAAGATGAGAGACCAAATTGGACACTTTCCAATTTAGATTATAAACATGTCAATTATAATGGTATTTCCTCTGGGTTTTCCTGGAAGAAAGAGTGAGATACATGTTTTGGATTAGAAGATAAAACTGAAGACAAAGGCATTATTTCCAGATAGAAGAAAAAAGATCATTAAAAAAACGCTTTGTGAACATGCATGAAAGGAATAAGATTTGTACCCAACTTAGAATGCCTTTTAGAATGATTAACCCAATAATTATAGGCTTTTTTTATGGCACTGCGGGAGAGCCGAGAAGATTGAGTTGAGGGTTTTGGACGAGAAAGGGGATGATTTGCAGGGGCGGATCCAGGGGGGGGGGGGGAATCGGCCACGTGCCCCCTCCCCCCTTTGAAACCCAACTGGCATACCTTAAGTACACAATAAAACAAAAAATTGCCTCCATAATTGTGTACTTTTCCGGCTCCGACTCCGACCCCCTCTTTTACAAAATCCTAGATCCACCCCTGATTTGTGAATGGAAGATCTGTAGTAGATTTGTGTGTTTATATATTTTTTTTTTTTCTGTATATGTACATGTAGAGAACACAGAGGCACAAACAATGCTAAATTTGATCCCAAGTCCTGTATTGAGATCCCGAAGGGAAGTAATGAAAGACTGGCCAAAGCTTTCAAATGTTCAAACATTTGTCATCACCAAACTGTTAATACTACTAGCAACCAAACCAACAGTCATTTTATGAATAGTAACACAAGGTACTATCTTCGAACCAGACCACCCCTGTCAGTATAATGGTAGAGTCCTAGGATGTAATAAACACCTTAATATTCATGGTCATATTGAAGAAAAGCTGCATTGAATAATGCTTGCTTCCGGCAAAGATACTCTGAAAACCAGACATCTTAGATCCGTAAGCAGGGGTCAAAAGTTCATAGCCTTTCTTCTTTTGCTGTCTCTCGGCACTCTTGTCCAGAAAGCTGGATTCATACTCATTAGTGCTTCTTTCCCAACGAGGTTGCTTTTTCTGGATTGCGATTTTTGTCTTTGAAACAATCTTATGAATGTCAGTCTTCTCAACTCCAACCTTGCCTCAAATTGAGAAAGGTACTTGACTAGCTTGTATTAAGATAATTGCACAAATTTTGTTGATTGTACGAAGAGTATCAATCTATTTGAAGTGTATTTTGCTATTGAGTTTACTTCACAAGTATTGTACAGGCCCATATTATAAATGGCAGAAAGGTATTTATCCAGTTTAAAGAAAAAAAGATATGTGTATGTTGGTAGAGTATATGTTTTCCCTTTTCATTGCACTTGTCGTTTCACCTGTCATCAATTAGAGAAGAGAGAGATTTAGTACAATGTGGAGTCTTATTTTACCTGAGGACACTGAAAATACTCTTTAAATACAAGCAAATCAAACATGTAATACTTGTTTTGAATGACTGTAATGCCCTTCATTAAACATTAAACTCAAGGGAAGGTTGAGTTCTGGGAAAGGGAAAAAGTAATTTGTGAGCTGTATCATTCTTTTTACCAGTATGTCAGTTTGGAAGAACATCATAGTAGAAATGTCACCAGAAAAGCATTGCTCTTCAAATGCCCTCATTTTAAAAATATATCGAAAAACTATCTGTTTGGGCCAAGCATGCATGCCACATGTGCGTGCTTGGCCCACATGCCACATATACCCATTTTTGTGTGCAGTACATGTGCTTTTCAGCGACATTGGGTGAATCTTTTTTTATCATTTTGGATGATTCCAAAACCTCTCACAGTATTATTGTTATGTGGATATGACCATCCTTTCCCAGTAGCTTTGAGACAGTTTCTTTCACAGTGTAATCACATGACCAGAACTCGGCCTTATCTACTACAACAGGAATCAACTTACATCCCTTTTCATTCAAAATTGATCTTGAAATTCCCTAGGGTTTGTCATTTCAGGCGTCATGTAAAGATGGTAGAAAAATTTGTCCGTGAAGCAGAAAACATTTTAAAAATTACGGCAGGCTTTTGCATGGAATAGATAAAAACAATACTCCATTTTATCAAGTGGATAGATGCCTATCTCTCTCTCATTTCTCTAACAAGCTTTCTAGTTTTTCATTCTTTTGTAAAGCATCTCCATAGTGAAAAGAATCCTAAAACCATTTTAGGACTAGAGCACTTTAGAATATACAGGGCCCCGTTTCACAAAACTATTTATCGAGGACAAGTGTCACACTTCTATGACAAATTTGCTTACAGCCAATCAAATGCAAGGATTTCAGTAGCTTAGGACAGTTATTGTAAATTGTCAGTGAAAGCAAGTTCCATGAAACGGGGCCCAGGTTTGGCTCTATTTGAATTTTTTTTTTTTTGTGATAGTGAAAATGTTGAAGTGACATTTATAAAAAAGGAAAAAAATTGTGTAAGACGACATTGTATTATCGTGTATCCTGTTTGCATGTCAAGATTTTAAAGGCATATATGTTTGGAGGTTAAAGAGTGTTTGAGGCATAGGTTATGGTGTTTTTAATGGCCTAATGAATTTTAAATGGTTTAAGGATTTCTTTTGAGCTAGTTTTGATCAGATTTATTTCCATGAAGTGTAGCAGAGAGTATCCCATTTGCATGTTATTTTTGCTAGTTATCACCACTTTGAATTGAGTTGACAGTTCGGTAGGAGTAAATATTAAGGAGTCTTTGAAGATTGAATGGTTAAAGGATTAGATGATTGTTTATCATAATATGATATCTGTGAGATTGAGTGGTTAACAGATTAGTTAATGGATTATCATATGATTAAGTGTTAAGTGTAAAGGCATCTTCGAGATTGAACGGTTAAAGGATTAGTTAATGGTTTACCATAACATGATTAGGTATAGAGGATCTTCTGGATTGAATTGTTAACGGTTTAGATGATGATTGGTATGAGCTTGGCTAATAAAGCAGCATTGTGTTTGCGTGTTCCGTTCTTTATTACTAGTTATAAATGGTTTAAGCACTGTTGGTCACTTTGTCAAGTACTGTGAAATGAATAAGAGTTTGACAGACTGCATCAAGATTAATGGTTTGAAATAGATTTCCTCTGGTTAAAAGGATTAATGCTGGAGTATCTCTGCATATAATGCTACATAATCTTACGGTTTAAAAGATTGGAATTGGGTTACTCGAGTTGAAATGATAAAACTGGATTGGGTTTGGTTATAAAGTTAATAACAGGTTACCTCTGGTTAAAAATATATTAAACAGGATTAAGTATGGTTTAAATGTTTTTGGCTGGATTATCTATAGTTAAAATGTTTATGCCGGATTGACTTTAAGAAACTAAATTCTCATTGACACTGGCTAGGAACGAATTTATATTAAACTGATCAAATATGATGCACAGATGGATATCGTATTACCTCTGGTTAACATCCAGTGTAATTCATACTGGATTCTAACCAGAGTGCTGTGATAAAAGTCTGAGTTAACACCAGTTATTGATTGGTTTATTGGTTTTCAATCAGTTAAGTATTCAATTTTAACGCAGATTATCTCGAAAGGAAATGAACAGGTAGGTTTTTTATGCGGTTATTATGCATGAAGTATACAGAACTGATTTGTTACCATGAGAAACGTTTGAAACCAGATTTTGTGAGGTTAGACTGATGGGTCCAAAATTAAGCAAAGATGGTCAAGCACTGCTTAAATATAACCAAGAAAGATTGTACGCAGGACATAATAGAAGACATTTTCTTTCGTTTCAGTTGTAGAGAGCGTGAAATTTGCAGTTTCCTGCCATAACTGGATGGAATAGGAAGTATATTTGAAGAGATAAACATTGCTTTGTGTGTGCGCATAATTTCATGGCTTAAACAATGCAGATATAGTCCAAGGTTTGTCAGTGGGTAAATGATAAAACGTATTACGATGAATGCAGAATGTGGCATTGCTTTAAAAATTAAAGAGTTATAAGGAAATACAATGGGCATTTCTAGAGCTTTAAGACAAGAATGGAACAGTGAGATTTTCGAAGGGCTAAAAGTAAAATAATAAAATGGTTGGTTTCAAAATATGAGCAGCAAGTTAAAAGGTTTAGTGACTGGATAGGCATAATGAGGGATTTTAAAAGATATATATATTTTTTGCTATTTTTTTATATGCTGCAAGTATGATAAAAAAGCAAAAGCTTCGTAGATGTTTGCAGGGGGTGTTCTTACAGTGCAATTATGGTATCTGGCAAGGAAGATATCATATCTTGAAAATTACAATACAGAGAGCATGTATTGGCTGTTGAGAGCCATAAGGGCATTGCTGCTATTGAATTTATTGAAGAATGTGAGTTAATGCCTTTAGGGTCTCAACAGACAGTATGTTAATATCAGTGTTGTAAAATCTTAAGCTTAACATAAGATGTAATGCTATGTTCTTGAACAAAGATGTATTTCTGGAGAAGAACATCTTATAACCTTTTTTCAGCTCTAATATCAAATGAATAAAACAATTTGGAGTGCATTTGTTTTAGGAAGAAGAGCAATACGAAAAATTTATTGTCTTTATTTTGCCCAATTGTGCAAAGCTTATGCAAAGTGTACACACAAAGAATCCAACAGCAACTTGTAAAAATTTGCTAAAGAAAGTGATTTTGTACTAATAAATACATTCTTCTGGAAACAGTTGTAGCAATTGTCAAAGCAGTTAGACTTTCTTGGCATGCTCCAATCCATATAGATACACATTAGCTCAGCTCTCATATGCAATGGTGTTTAAATGAACCTTGATAATATGGGGGTTATCATTTAAGTAGGTGCTTGCAGACAACATTTTTTCATTGAAAACTATATACATTTAAATAGGGGATGGAAGGAAGCTACTTTGAATTACTTTATCGTAAAACACCAACATCCTGTACTCTAAGAGAGTAACTAATTTAACCCGTTGACTTCTGAATTGTCAAATTTCAATAGGCTTAATACAGGGATCACCCAGTTCCCACACATAGCAGGTTAATATAACTGCAGTGATGGGAAGGGGGTGGGCATCTGTGAGAGTTATCTGAGGAATTTTCAAACTTATTTAAAACTTGACAACAGTTTATGCATTTTCAACCAAGAAAAGTAGCATTCTAATTTGACCACATCAGAATTTGTTCATTTTGAATCTGTAACTCTCTGCAATGTAGTTTTGTCTTTACATCAACTTCATCTTGTCTTTGATCCAGTCCAATCTTTCAGAATTTTGAAAAATACTTTGGGGCACTTGCAACTACACATGGAGTGTTAATCCTTACTTAATCTCGTATTTGTACCTCATGAGATTAACTAAAGCCAGCTCGAAAAATAATCCTACAAAAAAATATATATATATATTAATTGTTTTTTAAAGAGATGATGCTGTTTGAGAAACAAAGTTACGTAATATAGAGGAAGATATATATTTTAAAGATTGGGATTAAATAAAGCTTTAAATCTCTTTTTCGTTTGTCGTGAAAAAAATCTTTCGATTCTAACATGAAGCTTAGCTTCGGAATTCCATGAATTCAAACTTATATTAATGTATGTGTAGCGTAGTATTGTAATGACATCCAGAATTTTAAGAAAGAAAAAAAAAGTAGATGTAATAATACTCGTTATTTATGAAGAATTGTATTTTCTTTTTCTTTTATTTTTGTTTATGTTCCTCGTTGCTTGTATAACCCTTGATATTGGTGGCTTTTTGGGTCATTTGAAAAATGTGTTATTTTATTGTTTTCTTTTTATTTGTTGAGATTCAAGAAAGCAGCCATTTTGGATTTGTTTGTTTGAGAAATTTAATCACTCCAGTGAGCCAGCATTGATCAGTGAGTTTCCAGCATACTATTATGGTTTCCATCTTGTGCATATTCATGATGCAGTGTGGCTTTGTATTAATATTCATGTTTGTCCATTCAGAGAAGACAAGCTGATTGGCTGCTCACTGGAGATGATGTCATAAATGAATATTCATTCTAGAAGCTTTTGAGATACACACTGACTGATGTGACTGTAGAAGCTTCACCACTGTGTGTGAGTTTTTGAGTCAGTTGCTGCCTACAACATGAATATATATACATAAACATGAGCACATACAAATATATGAATACTAATTAGCCTGTAGACTTCAAGTACAGGCTATTGTGTTTTTTCTTCTGTACAATGCATTTATGTAAACAAAGAGCATTTATTATCGGATTATATAGAATGACCCAAAAAGTTTTAAGGTATTATTGTATTTTTGTACTATGTAGGATGTTCACTGATGTTCATTAAATGGAGGAAAAGATAAGAAATTTCAGTGGATATCATCTATGTTGTGTATGAGCATCAGAAACAAGAAAAAGGATATAATATAATGAGAGAGAGGGAGAGAGAGGGAGAGCCAGAGATAGAGAGAGAAGCCATGTGGACTTTTATATGGAGGAATTTAGACCGGGAGGGGAGATATACAGAGAGATTGTGAAGATTGTGAGAGATAAGGGGGGAGGGGGGGGGGGGGGGTAATTGAGATAGAATAAAAGAAAAGGAGAGATATAGGAAGATATAGAGTTAAAGGGAAAGTCCTCACTGGTATATAAGTTGGTTTGATTAAAAGAAGAAAAAGAGAAACGGATTAGTGAAAGTTTGAGCAAAATCCGATAAGAAATAAGAAAGTTATGAAGTTTTGAAGTTGTAATCAATCAAACACAAATTTGCAACTCACTGACGTATCTTGCGAGCTCCTCTCACATTTGTTCAGTACAGAAAATCTCATAAATTTTCATTTTCTTAGTGTTTGATGAAGGAATAGATTTGCTTCATACAGGTTTGTGTATAAACATATGAGCAATGATGATATCTAAGGTGCAATGAATGATTGAATATTTTCTTTAAAGAAAATGGAAATTAATGATTTTCGCGGTACAGGGCAAATGGGAGAGGAGCTTGCAAGATACGTCACAGAGTTGCCAACTTGTGTTTAATTGCTTACAACTTCAAAAATTAATTTTTTAAATTTCTTATTGCATTTTGCTCAAACCCTCACTGATCTGTTTATTTTTTCTGCTCCTTTTAAAATAAACTTGTATTCAGGGTGGACTTTCCCTTTAATGATGATAATAATAGAGAGGGGGATCCGGGAGTGGTAGATAGAGGCATTAGGAGAAAGAGAGAGAAATATACAGAAATAGATAGGGATGGAGATACATATTACAGTGGTACCTTGTTACAAAGAATACTGTTACATGCATAACAAACTCTCTTTATAACAAGGTAATTGTACAGGGCCCCGTTGCATAAAACTTACCATTAACAGTAACTTTGCCATCAATGGTAACTCCCATGGAAACCTTGATTTTGATTGGCTGTTGAGTGATGTTACCATGGTAGTTACCATTGATAGCAGAGTTACCATTAACGGTAAGTTTTATGCAACGGGGCCCTGGTCCCACTTCTTTGAAATCTTGTGTTTTCTAACCCTCATATAACGGGGTCCACTCGCTATTCATTTAACACGCGTTATGAATAGTGGTCCTTATGAATGGAAGTCCTTATGAATAGCGAGGTAATTTGTCTATGGTTTGCTCGCTATGTAGGACAGCTATTCATACAAAACCGCTATTCATTTAGTCATGCGTTATGGATAGCGGTCCTTATAAGTGGTCCTTATGAATAGCGGTCCTTATGACTAGCGAGGTTACCCCCATATAACAAGGTTTCGATCTAACAAGGTAATTTCTGTGGTCCCAAGGAGTTTGTTATAACGAGGTTCAACTGTAGTCAGTAGGAGAAAGATAAGAAATAAACAGAAAGATATATCTAGAGAGTACAGGATGGAGAGAAAAGTAATGAGAGACAGAGATAAAAAGGAATAAACAGGGATAGAATGACATAGAATGGGGGAAAGAGATGAATGCTGGGAGAGATAGAGAATAGGGAAAGAGTAGAAAGAGAGATATACAGTGGAAACTCACTCAAACAAGGACCTTGGGACCATGAAAATTACCTTGTTATATCAGGAATCTCCTTATATCAGGGTTTAAAAAATCAAAGAACATACATGTATTACCAGGGACCAGCAAAATTGCCTTTTGTATCAGGAACCTTGCTATATCAGAGCACTTTATAGCAAGTTTTCACTGTACAGTGGAAACTCAGTATAACAAGGTCCTTGGGACCATCAAAATTACCTTGTTATAGCAGGAATCTCGATAAATCAGGTAAAAAAAACAACAGAATATAAAGAGTTAGGACCGGAATATTACCTTGTTATATCAGGAATCTTGTTATATCAGATCTCTTTATAACGGGTTTCCACTGTACTTTGAGAAGCAGAGAGTGAACTAGATAAAGTGCATGATGAGGAATGGGGAAGAGAGAGAGAGAGAGAGAGAGAGAGAGAGAGAAAGGATCTAATTGGCTTCCATGCACAAAATTTTGTTGTTATCCATCATTTCGTCATACATGTACATGTACATACTTCCTCATCTACCACTCACCAATAGACTGTCCAAAAAAAAATATTCTTGCATTTCTTTTTCTCTTTTTTAATCAAATACATTTAGATTTTATGCATACTGGCAGTACAGTGGAACATCATTATAAAGCACACTCTTATAACATACTCTCATTATAACAAGGTCATTTTGTCGGTCCCACTTCTTTGTATTCTATTGTTTTTTAGCCCTGATACAACAAGGTTTCTATATAAAGAGGTAATTTCCTTGGTCCCAAGGAGTTTGTTAAAATGAGGTTCCGCTGTATAAAAATTATTTCTGTAGGAGACATTACATGAAACTAAAAAAGCACCCAAGCACAGAGATTTTGATATCCATTTGTTGAATAAGATATTTATTTCATAAATTCTTATATAAACCTTGTGTATACAACATTACTATAATCTTATGTAATCATCAAATTTACTCAATTTAGAAGAAAATAAATCTCTCACACATGTACAAACTATGCTTCTATAAAATGAGACTTGGCAGACACTTTGATAACAATTTTCAGAACAAGATTATAAACTCTTACATAAACCATTCAACAAAGCTAAAATTTGATGTAATCATATTTAATTGATTTCATAAGAGAAATCTCCAGTACAAACAAATGATTCGATAACAGGTTAGAACAATTTTATTGAAAACTGGCATGTCTTGAGAGGTATATTTTATTTTGCATAGTGAGATACATTCACATAAATTTTTGGACATTACCAAAGATATTTACATGTACATGGCTACATGTATACATAAATTCAAATGTCTATTCAGAAATACCTAATACAGTAGGCCTACTGCAAACATGAGATAAGTTTGTTCAGTGGCATTTGACCGCGGCATTTAGTTAGGCAGGGCAAATAAATATGACATGAAGAAAGACTATTCTGAAGAATGTACATGTATTTTAAAAATATTAAAAAGTTACTAACCTGAAAGAAAAAAATTATTAAAAAATTGAACATGAAAAATAAAGAGTCATAAAGTTCACCATAATATCCCATGTGTAAATCTACAAACAAGAATTTGTACTTTACTTAACATTTGGTCCAGTATTTGGGCAAGTCCATGAAATTTTGTCCAGATGTTACCGACTTCAACAAAGATTTGAGTATTCCTGCTAATGGTATGAATTTGAATGCTTGCATCGGACCAAATACAGAGAAAAAATACTTGAAAATTATGATTAGTATTCTATGAAACTTAGAAATTTTCAGTGGACTTGCCCATTTATAAAGCAGGCTTTTGAGAAACATAGTACATTGAAGAAAAGGCACTTGTCGTCTTCAGGTTTTAAACATGTAATATCTTTCCTTTAAAGACCATTGCAAAAGAATAACTATTTTTCAAAGACCATTATAAATTGTATGTTATCAATAATAACATAGTAGAGTTATATAGCACTGAATATATACATGATGTCTCTAAGCACTTAAAAGATAAACTTTTACCCCAGCAATTAGATTCTAGCTTCCCAGTTGCCATTTAAAAGACAAGCACATCTGCTTGTGGGGGATACTGAGAAGTGCCATACTTTTACACTTTCTGTTCCTGTTCCTGTTTTCTTTTCCTTTCCACGCTGATATCAGATGATGATGACAGCTTTGATAGAGATATGAGCGATAACTTCCTGCTACCAATTCCTCGCAATGTAAGTAATGTTTAGCTCATTTATATATCCTTCATAAATTTACATCATAACCTTTTTTTTTGTTCTATTATTCTATGGCCTTGCGTTGAAAGGAAGAAGAGGAGAAAGAAAACTCAGGAAATACACCTGACAACGTAATGGGAGAAACACGACAGGCCAGCAGAGATTTTTGCTTCTCGCCTCATCAAGGAGGAGCCATGCTTTCTGTCCACGTTCATCGTTTACCAAGAAATTTTGCAGGATGTTCTATTCGACAAACCCCTGACCCAGTGACCTACATGTATACTGGATAGGCATACAAAATTAAGTTGAAGATCTTCGAATCCCGTCCATTAGGCCATGGGCCGAGCCTCAAAATTCTTAAGTCCACGTCAAAAGTTCAGTATACATTAATGTAGGAGAAGGTGATTGGACTTAATGTGTTTTTAAATGAAATAGTATGGTATTTCCTTTTTTATACAAGAGCAAATGGCATTAAATCTCTTATATTTTTCTGTTTCTTTTTTGTCTTTGAAAACAATGCTCCCAGCCACAAGGACCATCGATATTCCACGCGAGACAGAAGCAGTAATGGAGCCACATTTGAAGGTCCGACAACTATGACTGAGCATGGACCTTCTCTGAAGCAATGTGAATGATATATTTAGCCAAGGGTTCACCATGTTTTTCCAGGCCAGTGCATCATATGGAAAAAAGGACAAAACAGTGGATAGACAATTCACAAGAAAAAGAACGAAAGGGACACAATTAATGCAGGTAAGCTGGTAGAAGCTGCAGAAATGACCAAAGATGAAAAGATTTTGCTCAAGACTTGTCTGAAAGACCTTCTTGCTTTGAATGTGAGATATCACTTCAGCCATACTTCACCTCCTACCAGAACTACACAAGATTCCTCCCAAAGGACTGTGACGGACTGTAGATATAATGGAACGATGTTTTGATGTGAACGTCCTTGGGACGAGAGGTTGACGAGATCGAAGAGATTCAACATGGAGTTTTATTAACTTACAACCGGTTTTCCAGAGTAATCTGTTGTTGTGCTGTCATCGTAACTATAAGACAGGGAACCTGGGATACGGGCAAGGGGCGACCCGTAACAGGACAAAGAAGCAGGTCTTGAGAAGAACTTCTATGAACAGTCATATGGACATTTCTGTAAATCAATTGCAGAAGTAGGAGCGGGGAAGGGCTGTGAAGTACATGTATTAACATTACAGAAATTACTGTATATGCCATATATTCTCTGCAGGGGGTTTATTTTCACGAATTTAACATGCTGAAATATTGGCTACATTCATACATACTAGCGCAGCGTGCCTGTATGCAATGCAGGCTGTAAAAATTACCTTGTTATATCAGGAATCTCTTTATAATCAGGGTAAAAAACAAAAGAATACAAAGACCTGGGACCAGAAAATGAATTCCACAAGAGAAGGTTGGTAAGCATGATACAGTGGCGAAGGTACCATCATCATACCCGGGAAGTTTATTAGGGACAAAAAACTTGCGTTTACAGCTCTAGATGTCAGATCAGGTGCGGTGCAGTCCAGTCTAACTCCGGTCTAAGAATTCACATCCTGAAGTCCAGTTTAAATTAAACCATGGACTAAGTCTGGTTTAACTTTGTACATGTATACCATTTAGGAGTAGTTTCAGCATGGTTTAAAATGCAATATGGCTGATCGGCTAGACGTTTTGCAACAAAGAGAGCAACAGAAAGAGTCATTACAGAGGCTTGCAGCAATGAGGCCATTGGTACAACAACAACAAAAAAATCCTTTTTCGCACACATGGAGAAGATGAATTTCTACATTGGTATCGTTTAGCCAAGCAGACTACATGACAACCAATACATGAAATGACTCCACCTCTAGTGAAGCACACAGATCGCACTGTTCTCTACCGGTACCATGTGAAATCAAACACCTCAGCGTTTGTCATGTGACTTCTGGCACTTTCTGCGTAAAGGCCACCGCACACCTTACGATCGGTCTGCGATCCGATTTGTGAAATAAATCGCTATAGCATAAAATATTGGCATTTTAACAAATGAACTCTACCCTATTCATGTTCTGAAAAGTAATATGTATACTAAGCATAGGGTTTGGGTGAGCTGTCAGCTTTCTACAGGGAATAAGGGCAAAATTAGTTTCAAATCGTAGGCAGTCGTATGATTTTTGTGACGTCACTACGACTGAGAGCCGATTTGGCCATTCCACCGACTAGAAAACTCGGCAAAGGCCGTATTATCGATTTTACTATCTGTGTGACTATGCAGACACTCAATCAAAAATATTTTTCGTTTTCAAATGATTTGTCAAATGATATTACATTTTCTTCTGAAATCGGATCGCAGACCGATCGTAAGGTGTGCGGTGGCCTTTAGTCGCATCAAAATTTAATCTGTACAAACAATCAACGTTGCTATTCCATGCTGATTACCAGTAGATTGAGTGGTATAAGAAATGGAGGGAGAACAACAGGAGCACAATGTCCATCATTGGAGGCGACAATGAAACTAAATAATTGCTATCAATGTGAAGGCAGAATGGGATCTAACATCGAATAGAGAAGAAAAGTTAGAGGCGGAAGCTGGTATACACTGAGTTGGCAGCCAGTATTTTTGTTCTGTATTTGATGCAGGATCTAGTCCTGCCTCCACATCAATAGCAAATATGTGACAAGGCACCACAAAACCACCAAAAAGTTGCTAGATATGAATTTTTAGTTAAGGTCCGATTCTGAAAGAGGACATTCTCAGCTTTAACATGATATATAACTTATAGGGTCATGCACTTTTCTAGTACATACTTAGTTTGTTTTGACTGCGATGCTAAATTGGTTTCATTGTTGCAACGAGTCATCCACCTGCAGTTTTATCTAACTACATGTATGTGTTATCCACACCATGCCTTTGTTGATAACATTTTCGCGACAATCCCATCGCGTAACTTCTTGGTTCAGGCATGTTAAGTACTTGTTTACGTCTCCTAGTGACTTGCAACCAATCCACTCACAAGTTTGTTTTACGTCAGTGCCAAGCTCCAATCAAAGTTATGTTATACTAATTTTTCAACACGTGAAATGTCAACTTGTATCACTTGCCGTTTAGTTTTCTTCACGCGAAGTCATCTTTTAGCTAGCAGCAAATCGCTCGATCTCCTCGTGGATTTATTGGAAAGTACCAACTCTATTATTTTGTTTTATATTTCGCAAGTCGCGATGGATTATATTTTGTCAACGGGAAATGTGCAATAATTGAGCGTTTCTACAAATACTAAGCGAACTTTCCGCGATAACTACCAGCTTCGCTTCGCTACCACCACGCTGGAGTTCAGCCGTCGCTTAATTGGAAAGTGATTACCACCGTGGACTTCGGGTAGTCGCCCGCGTCCTCGTGTTAGCTTGTGTTCTCCCTTCCAACTAGATCTCTCCGTTTCAGCTTGTGCTCTCTGATTCTTCTTCAACTCTTCCCTTCTAATTACTGTGGTGAGTAGGAAATATATACAGAGCCTAATTGTAAGACATTTTTTCCTACATTGGTGACCCCGACGTGATTTCTACGGTGAATTTGTATTTTTAACATCACAACCATGTTGTGGGGAATGAGGATGAAGATGCTGCCACTGCTACGGAATCGTCGCCGACTCCCGCGGTCACTGCCGTCAGTCTCAAGCTTCCGCCATTTCGGCCTAATGACCCAGAATTGTGGTTTGCTCAGATAGAGGCGCAATTTCTTACGCGTGGAATAACTACACAAGACACAAAGTTCAGCTATGTTGTGAGTTCGCTACAGCCAGAAATAGCCCAGGAAGTTTGTGACTATCATTTCGCCACCAACTACGGATAAGTATCCCAAGCTGAAGTCCGAACTGATCAAAAGGACAAACGCATTTGAGCAGAAATGCCTTCATCAGTTATTGATTTCAGAAGAACTTGGAGATCATAAGCCCATCACAGCTTGGTGAATCAAGATTGGAAGATAACATTCTAAAACAGTTGTTTTTACAGCGACTACCAAGCAATGTGAAGGCTATCCTCGCTTCAACACTCGACAGGGTCTCACTGGAACAGTTGGCAGAACTTGCAGATAAGATCATCGAGGTAGCTACAGAGCCTATTTGTAAGACATTTTTTCCTACAAACTCATTAGCATTGGATGTTCCTAACTCACTGTACAAAGAGTAGAATGCACAGTCCCTCAAAATGTTACTTCTGAGAAATAAGGGTTTAAAATTTGCAGTCTATTGAAGCACTCTGACTTGCAAGGTGTTGTGCTAAGGTGACCAAAGGAGGATAAGAACTCAATGAAAATATCTATGAAGGGATTATCATATTGTCCTAAAACTTGGCATACTATTAAATTAGGCATATCCTGTTTATAGTGCACAAGTATCAATGCAAGAACTTACTCCGTTTAAAAGTTATGGGAGATCAAAATGAGACAAGTATTCAGGGTCGTAAAAAAAAGAAAAGTAATACAACAAAATCCAGAGAAGACACACATAAGTTCAATAAAAAGCTGTCAAAAAATACCACTTTTAGATTGTTTGGTGCCTCCAAATTTTTATATTACTTAGAAAAAAAACTATTCTCTTTCAGGAAATACCCCAAACTAAAATTTGACCATGCAAACCCAAAACACATTGATTGAGCGGTTTTGTGGTGCCTGGTCATGTATCTTTATCTTACTGGGGGACAAATCAAGAGCAAGATTACATTAGGTTATGATCGATATCAGCTCACACAGCAAGCTGGGAACAAAACATGTACATATTAAGAGCATTGCAATCGCCAACTCTAGAGAGTTAAGGATTGTCATAGATCTACTCTCAACGACTTAAGCTATCCTTAAAGGGAAGGAGTTCTGGGAAAGGTGAAAAATAATTTGTGAGCTTTCTCATTCCGTTTATGTCAATTTGGAAGAACATCATAGTAGAAATGTCCCCTGAAAAGAAATGCTCTTCAAATGCCCTCATATTTGAAATATGATGTGAAATAGCTGCAGTGTTCGAGCCAAACATTAATGCTGCATGTGTGTGCAGTCCCATATGCCCATTTCTGTGTGCAGTGCATGTGCTTTTCAGCGAGATTGGGTCTATTTCTTAGCATTTTGATGATTCCCGTATAATCCAATCCTCATGTAGGCATGATTAACCTTTCCCAATTGCATTGAGATAGTTTCTATCACAATGTAATTACATGACCAGAATACATCTTTATCTTTAAGCATCAGTAAAATCTTATTATAACATTTACTCATATAGACTAAGAGATTAGCCACTCTCAACCCAGGTGAAGTAAATAGATACCAATTATAGTAGCTTAGCTAAAGCTGAAGTAGTAAAAAGTTTATACAGCATTTAGAGACATCAGTAAAGTGCTATACACCTAAAAACAACACTATTCTAGTATCAGTATTAGTATTATTACTATATTTTCTTCTCCTGCTCAAAGATGGAATGCCAACGGTCGGCTTGGCTCTATTAGTCCGATAAGAGACCCATATGATTATCTTAATGATACGTGTCAGGTTGAGTTCTGGGAAAGCAAAAATTATTAGTAAGTTTTCTCATTCCTTTTATGTCAGTTTGGAAGAAAATCATAGAAGAAATGTCCCCTCAAAAAGAATGCCCTCGTATTTGAAATATAGATTCCTGCCACAATTGGATGTGTACAGTCCCATATACCCATTTGAGTGTGTAGTGCATGTGCTTTTCAGGTAGATTGGGTCAATTTCTTATCATACATGTATGTACACCAAATCTCATGTAATACCCCATCCACCTTTCTCAATTGCTTTGAGACAGTTTCCTTCACAATGTAATCGCATGACCAGGACTCAACTTCATCTTTAAGGCGCCATACATTCTTTATATTTATAAGCTTGAAAAAGACAGAATAGAGAGTTGTCAACACCTGAAATGCAGAGCTATACACACAGAGAGTCATGACACTGAAGGTCGCTTCCGATTGGTCAGTCATTTCATGGAGCTTCAAATAGTTCCCTCCCCTAGAGAATGTACATGGAAGAACTATTGTGAGCTCCATGATCCGCCATGTTTTAAGCGTAGGCCTATTATGTGCGTACCACAACTCTCTCCCAACGCGCTCTGCTGAAATCTAACCCTGCAAAAAATAGTTTCAAATTATAGTTTATTGCTCACAGAAAGTCAAGTCAATGAACCTCCCTTTACATCTTGCTGTATTTCTCCTTGGGTTCACTGGATACATGTACGTCCCCAACTTTGACTGAGTTGAGTTTCCAGCTGTACGGCCTGTAACCTATCGTGACCTCTGACCCAGCCTCCTTTTCCCTGAGTAGCTCCTCCACTTGTGCTGCCTTCTCCCTTTCAAGGAATGGAACAGTCCATCTGCAATGATAACGAAATCAATATACAGTTAGTTTCCCCACAGGGCTCGTTCGAATATGAGCAGTAAACCACCTAAACAAAACTATGGGGATTTCAAAAAGCGTACAGCGTATCATATTTCTACATCTTGTAACAAACATGGAGTAATTAAGTACAGTATGAGTGGGACCTTTGTTGCATCATGCATGCCCACTTGCCATTCATTTCAATACACACACAAAAAAACATTTTTTTAATGTTTTTTGCGGCGGTCTAGAGCAGCATAATGTGCTGTAAGTTCCATAAGAGTTCTTCGGCGACAATTACTGTATACGCCATATATATCGCGGACATAAATTTTTGCAAAAGGGATTAACCAGACTATTTCGCGATTGGTAAGATTCGTGACTGAATACAGTACTGGAAGTAGTAAGCTGGCCATCTGCGTATACATGTATATGGCTACATGTACATGTAGGCACATATCTACTGCAGTACGTATAGTAAGCCGTGTATAATGCATTGCAGGTATGTATGTTGGCGATATTTTAGCGTGCTGTTAAATTCGCAACCCACTCGTGATTCGCGAAATTCACAAAAATAAAACGCCCACGAATTATATGGCATATACAGTACTGATGAATTAAAGCCAGAAGCAAATACTTGGTCATGGCTGCCCAGTCAATAATGATTTTTGGACTTAGAAAATCTCATCTTTCTAATTGAAATTCAAAATGAATTTTTGAATTGTGAAGTTTGATACTATGACAACTGATACAAAACTGCATCATGAATGCTTATTAATTGCATTATATAAAATTTGTAAATACTATACCAGGTGTATTGTAATTCTCCAGATTCATTCAAAAGCAGTCTAAAAACTTACTTGTTTAATGCTTCCCATTGATTATTTACATTCTTCTCTTGTATTTCAACTCTCTTAAATTCCCTTACTTCTTTATCCTACACTAACTGCACCCAGAGCACTCTACAGAGTGGATTTGGCGCATTATAAATCAAAATCATACTCATGATAAATATTATATCTTATAAATCTAAGCCAAGTACTGAAATGGCTGAGGGCACAAACAACTCTACTGAAAACCAACCAACAATATACCTCACAACTTCAATGTCTGTTTCAGCAGCATCGCTACCGTACCACTTCAACAGTGACGGCAAATTGATCTACAGATACAAAATAAAGAGAAAGTACAGTCAGGAAACACAAAAATAAGTGGCTATCTAGATACCAACACTAAATGTGGGACTCTGTGAAAAAGAAACATGTGATTTAGCTGTGAAGTTTTAGTGAAAAAGGTGTAAAGCAGCTGATGTTTTACAGTTGAAAAGGGGTAGTAAATAAGTTTAAAAGGTGTCAAATAGTTGTTGTTGTGGCTGGTGGCAATTGGTAGTAAACAGTGGCTGGTTCTTTTGTTAACCTACATGTAATCCCCCTATTGATAATGAGATCCTGGAGAGATTAACAGCAGAAGAGTCCAAGCTTCCAGGGCCTGGGGGGCAGGAAGTCTGTTATTGTGAAGGGCAAAAACAATCATGACCATTTCACAACTGAACATCGCAAATCCACTCTGACTTCACAGCTTTTCCACACCTCTTTCACTGCATATTCAACAAGATTTGCCGGCATAGGTGTTTTTTATGATCCCATATAGACATAAATTAGACCTGTTTAGTGACTACTTTAGTAATGTAGATGTATCTGTATCAACCCAGGACAAGTTATATACTTAATGTTTTATGACTAATACAAGTGTAGCAAAAATCTAACTTTAAACACTGGAGCTAAGAGCAATTTGGCTCTGAAAGCCTACATGTAAATCACAGAGTTCTTGAAAAACGATAATGAAAATGATGTGGGAAAAAAAATGAAAATCATGAGGGGAAATCATGGTCACTTTTCCCCTAATACCCAAGTTACATATATGAGACCCCGACAACCGGACCGGCAACAGACAAAAAAAACATTAGATTATCCCAAATTAAAAAGAATACATGTAGGTCAATTTGGAATAGGTGTGGAGACATTTGGGCTAGGACTGAGGTAAGACACCACAAAGCTTCTGGGAACTTCTGTAAAACCAGATATTTTCGCATGCATGAAACTTTCGCGAATTTCAAGAGTGGTCAAGATCTGCAAAAGGTTCATGCTGCGAATTAATCAAATCACAATTGAGACAACATAAAATCATTGCAAATTTGCTAAAGTTTCTTGCTGCAAAATTGGCTGTCAATAATGATTCGCGAAAATTTTATGTCGCGAAAGGATCTGGTTTTACGGTGTACATGTATACTGCAACAGGGTAATACGGACACAAACACAGACGAATTACCTGTTTAGAGTCAGTATCCACAGTGATATCTTGATTCAAGTAGTTCTCTGATGCCATCTGCAAGGCTCTCTCAAGGTTCTGCTCTGTGTATACACTGATAGGTGGACACGACTTGGTGAGAAAATGAAAGACACAGAAATAGAAAAAAAGATCACATACAGGGGCCCCTTGCACAAAACTTGCGCTGAACGCAACTCAGGAAAATCAAACGCAACTTTATTTTCCGCCAATCGGAAGTGCGCATTAAGGACTTTTGTTTGATTTTTCGGAGTTGCGATTAAACGCAAGTGTTGTGCAACGGGCCCCAGGTTTGGTAAGATTTTTTTTTTTTTTTTTAAATTTACCTGGTTAATAATCTATACATTCTAAGCTGCCATGAAGCTCCAGTAGCAAGTCATTTTCCAACACAGCCTGAATTTCGAACTAAAACCCCGGACCTAACCCTTTTGTTAGCATTTGTCACAGGAGAAAATGTTGGAGCATCAAAAAGACACTACAATCTGGCTATACATACCTCTGCACCACAGTTCAGGGCAAAGTGTATCCTGGCATCTAAGCGGTCAACCATGTAAGGTAACCTGGGGTCATTGTCATGGAAACAGCTGTTTTTGGTGGAAGGGTGAGGCTTGTTTCCTGTGGTGGAAAGATAAAGACAATTTTGAAAGAGGAAAGACAAGCATTGTTGATCATCTAGAAGGGACATTATCAAATTGAGAACTTGCCTTCTACAGTTATCTCAAAGGACTTACTTCTTAAGATGCCATGTTCGATGTCATCCAAGGAATAGACCTGGCCACCGATGACATAGGAACTGGTCTTCCAGAAGTCTTGGACCTCTAGAACTGTGCTAGGCAGCTCAGGCTGGGCTGCTAAGGCGTGGATTGTCAGAGCGTTGTAAATGTCTGATTAAAATTAATGGCAGAGTCAAAGAGAAACAGAACAATTAAACAATTAATTCAAAAGGAGGGTGAAGAAGATAAGTTTTGATTGTCTAAAAAAATTGTTACCATGAACTCTTACAATTTTGCAACATTTTTAGATTTTCTTTCACAAGAACTTCATACATTTTTTAAAGCTCCTTTTGAGCTTTCCAACAATATGGTTTTAAGTCTAATGGCTCCAACATACTCTTTGACAGTGTCCCCCTCCCCCCCCCCCCAAAAAAAAAAATAATAATAATAACAACAATAATAATAATAACGAAATAAAAATAAAGAAATAAAAAACAAAGAATAAAAAATAAAATAGCACAAACTTTCTTCCTTCAGTGTAAGGACTGAAATTCATTTTTGATTCTTTTACATTAAAAATGGTTTTGTTCTATTTATACAATAATGCATGTTCATAAAATGAGTGTCAAAGATATCTTCTTACAGGAGTCACTCAGCAGTAACAAAAAAAGAAAAATCTATGTGCACCCATCTCATCACAGGCAAATTCTATAGTCAAGAAATTCTCATAATAAAGTAATGCATGCCAAACTGTAGGAACTATATCACAGATAGACTATTTATCTATCATCGAATGAACACTGGGGACTCTTTTCGCCATACATACATGTATCATTTTTCTTTTTCACTATCACTATAAATTCAAAAAGGATACTGATAAAGAATGCTTTCCTCTGATCTGATGTCAGAGGTCGAAGGTCAATGCTATGAAGTTCTCTTGCTTTAGATTGGTAGTCGATGTACGGGTCACTCTGCCGTAGTCTGGAATAGTCAACGCCGGATCCATCTTCTGACATACAGGAAGCTTTTATTCTAAAGAAATTCAGGGAACAACACAATGAATGCGACTGCTTCTTCTATACATATGCCTCCGCCTAAATTCAGTTAAAGGGCAATCCAACCTTGGTAATAAAATGATAAGGGTCAAAGCAGAAAAATAAGAAAAACAGGATGGTGAAAGTTTGAAAGAAATCGGACAAGGAATAAAAAAAGTTATGGATGTTTGAAAAATGAGATCACTACATCTATGCGAATCTCAAATTGGCAATTTGGTGATTCGAATGTGACATTTTTGTGGACAACTCTCCCATTTTTCTTACACAAAAATACAATTAATTTGCGGTTTTCTCTGAGGCGCTTTTACCCTCGGGGCAGTACTTAAAATATATTGGATATAGCATATATTTGTTATAGGTCCTCATGAAAGAAAAAGATCCTACTGAGTAATACATTTTGAAAAAAGTGACATTTTAGTCATTTTGTGTGTTGGAGCGAATGGGGGAGTTGTCCACAGCTACATCACAGTGACATTACCTATTCGGCCAATTTGAAATTCCCATATGTATAGTGATTACAACTTTCAAAATTTCATAACTTTCTTATTGCTTGTCCGATTTCGTTCAAACTTTCACCAATCTTCTTCTCTGTTTTTTCCCCTTTCTTTCAAAGCAACTTGCTATTAAGGTTGGATTTCCCTTCAAGTTCCCGACTCAAACTGTTCTTGAAATATTATGATAACCAGAATAAGAAGGCTCCAAGCCTACACTTACATGTTAATTGACCTCTTTGACCTAACAAACTGAAAGTCCAATCACTTTATCTCATCCATGTAGTCATGTGTACAAAATACATGTAGTTATATGGCAATAACATAAATAACACATTTTAATTTCATGCATATTGACATATAGCCCTATATGACCTTTGACCTATGCAAAAAATATCTAATCAGTTTGACTCACTATGGTTGTGCATACTATAACCAAGTTTTAAGTTAATGGCTCAAACTTTGAAATTAAAGTTTGAAATTTCAGTTTTGTCCTCTGTGACCTTTGACCTCTGACCTACAACATGTAGGTACTTTATAATCTAATCTGATCATCTTCCTATGGAGTAAGCTGATAAATACAAGCACCAAGTTTAAAGTTCATACCTCAAATGGTTCTGGAGATATCGTGTTATCCCTTTCAGGAATGTAATATTTCTAAGCTAAATTGATCACATTTTGTTCTTCAAATTGGCAACAATAAACATGGCAAGGAATTTTGTTGAAAAGTTGAAAAAATTGCCAATTTCAATCAAAAAACGATTTTGAACCTCTCAATGTGTTGCCAATTTAAGGATTTCAAAGCTTATTCTCATTTTTAAAATTCCTGTCTTAAAACGCAATGTGGCCGTGCAACAAAAATGGACAGAGTATGGAGAAATTTTTGCTTTTTCTATTCATGCATCTGATATATTTTTTTTAGAGCTCTGAATCAAAAGTTATTGAGTCAAACCACAAAATGTGGTCAATTGTCTCGAAAGGATTAACAAGAAAGCAGGACGGACAGACATACAGTACATATACCGACAGACAGACGGACAACCCAAAAACATAATGCCTCCGGCACAACCTTTGGTAGTCGCCGTAGGTGCTACCGGAGGCATAACAAAGCTGAGATACAGAAAGTTTTTATTTTAATGAAATTCAAGGAACAAAAAAAAATAATTAATGAATAAAACCAATTCCGAAATTTTTTAAAGTTTGGTTTACAGTTTTGGAGCAAAAAACTTTTGGCAGAGAACATGGAAGTGTGAGGGTATGGGCACTTGACTTACCCTTACTTTGAAGAAATTCTTAACCCAAACACATCAAATTGAAAACCAAGGACAAAAACCATTTTGACCAATAAGTTTGCTACCTAGAACAGAATTTTCCAAAGGTTTTATGAATCTGCTCTGCTTCCTCAAACTGGCACCAATAATATTCTTCTTTATTTGCAGAACAAGTGACTGAAGAATAACAGAATGCAACAAAAAAAGTGTTTGTAAAATAAAATATTTTACTAATGTACGTGAGTCTGAGAATATTCCACAATGAATAACTTCATTAAAAAGACGTCAATGCCTGGCAATTTTCATTTACACACTTGTATTTATGGATCATGACATTGACAACAATTTCAAAGTGGTTTAATTTTTGTCCTTTCGGCTGAAGTAGGGTCTACAAATTTCCATTTGAAATGAAGTTGAAAAGAATAAATTCTATAGCAAAAAATAACTGTCACTGATGGGTTGCTTGTGATCATAACTGTCTATAAACTTACCTGAGGATACATCTCTGTAGCACTACAGCAAGATCCAGAGCAGATTGGGGTTTATTGAGGATGTTGTGTTTGATTTTGAATTCAGACTCAGTCTCCGCCATGATGCCACGACTATAAAGTCTAACAAACTCCCTACAGCTGTACAGGCTAGCACTAGCTGCAACAATCAATCTCTTCTGAATTTCCTTGAATTCCTTTACTTTCTCCTCCTAAATTGTCCAATCCTCAGATCCAGACCAATGGCAACCATGCAACAAGAATCTATTCTATATTCTAAATAAAAACAAATGAATAAAAGAAACAAATGTTAGAAATAGCTTGCACTGTACGGGCAAAAAGAAAAAAAATCAGCATCGATCGGTATTGCATTCCCAAGGGGAGGGGTCAACAAATTTTTAGATTTTTCCTAAATATCACTAGCAGTAACCATGGTAACACCCTGTAAATTTGTTGGATGGAAAAATGAACAACGGCCAGTCGGCATGTAGTTGGAAAAATCCATATTTTTATAGACATTATTCTCCGTTTGAAAATCCCGCAACCGTATTCTAACTGTTATTAGTTATTAGCGAGTCAATGCGTATTCGGTTTGCACAGCAGATTGAACGGCCCGCTTCTGTCTCTAAGTCTAATTCTAAGTGAAGAACCGACCCTACCAAAATAAGAGGCTAACGAACGAGAGACAGAATTTTCGGAGTAGAGATTGAGAGACAGAGCCAGGCAATGGAATGAACACACAACAGATAAAAAAATTTAAAATATGAAAAATTAACTCACAGTTGCAATCTTATCACTTTCCCATGCATGCGGTGCCAAATTGGTGATGAAAATGAAGCAGGACTTCCAATACTTGACTTGACAATCAAAACTTCAGCACCATTAGTCAGTTCGACTGTAATTTCCTCCTCCTCCTCTTCTTCACTCAGATTTCTGTATAGTAGGAGTCAGTCACTCGAATGTAATTCTTCGCCTCATGCACGTTCAGTGCTGCAGCAGGACTAGAGCAATGTTATGGCTATGTCCCAACAACAAATTCACTCTCAACATAAATTCCACTCCATCCATCAATGTTCCACTCTCACACAAGGCCGCTCAGGTGATCAAACACGTGATCAACTAACCTGAAGTAACCGCCACTATTTAGTCACTCATATCGTGTCTTTGAAAAGGAAAATGAAAAAAAGGACTAAACAAAGATAGCCCAGGTCGCTGCGTTAGATCTAACTTCAGACTGGAAAGTCTAAAAGTTAGAATAGATCTATCATAGGCGCCGGAAGTGGGGGGGGGGGGGGCAGGGGGGCGGTCGCCCCCCAAACGAAAAAAGAAAAAAGGGGGAATGCATTTTCGCCCCCCCCCCAAAAAAAGCCCCCCCCCATAAAAAAAAAAAATTAGTAGTACAGGAGTAGAAATCGTGTGTATATTGAAAGCTTGATTGCTTTATTACGTAATTGTAAGCCTTTGTATTCATTTTTCGTGCATGGAGATCACTGAAGACAGATAAAGCATTCAAACTTTTAACTTTAACGTAGTGGAGGTTTTGTATTAGACGTGTTTAATAGCGAAATATTCTGAAAGGCGTGTACGTGCGTCTGTATTGTTGTGAGAGGGTGGGAAAGCGTGTGTGTGTTTTTTAGAGGTGAGAAGACATGAGCCCTTGAAAGGTGAGCCCCCTGATGTTTGCCCCCTCCCCCAATCCCAAACTGCTTCCGGCGCGCCTGATCTGTATTATTTGTTGATTTTTATTTGTTTTAATAATGATGATATTGACTGTTGTTACTTCCAATAAAAAATGGATCTAGTGGCTCAATGAATGAAATTAATTCCTAGTGTAATAGTTGCCTCGGCTCCGGAGTGCTATTTTTACCCACAGCCTCGAAGTTTTGATATTATCATTTTAGTTCCGAAATGACAGAAACTAATGCAATCTGCCTTTCTTTTCAGCCTCTGAGGTTTGAATGATTTCACCGCTAATATGTTGAAACTGACCCTGTAGCATTTTCATTAAAATTTGACAAATATTAAATTTTAAATAACATGCCACCCCCTCCGGAATCCTCATTTTCGAAATATCCGGACTACTAAAAAATATTACAAGGAATCAATTTTGAACATTTCCAGATTATGCCTAACTAGCCTATCATTATGATGCACAGTGATTTTGATATGGAAATTGACTGGTGCCGATAGGGTTCCATTTTTTGCCATCTGGATCATGAATTGCCATGCCAATCACATGTATATGTATAACCCTATGAAACACTTTGAAACCCGCAATTAAATTCATAATTATATTCACTCATATCCGGGGATCGAGCATGCCGTGTATGCCTTCTAGTTGTTTCTTGCTCAGCGACAATCAGGTGGCTCTGGACAATCTGTGATTTTAAACTTTTTTTTTTTAATTCATTTTTCTTTCTTTCTTTTCTAAATATGTTTGTTTTTCTACCTTTTTTTATAATGAAGTAATAATTTTTGTCTTATAACTTTATGTATTTTGTCTTATGCCTAAATATGTATTTATTTATTTTATTTTATTTTATTTTATTTTATTTTATTTTATTTTATTTTATTTTATTTTATTTTATTTTATTTCATTTTTTTTTTTGGGGGGGGGGTATGTTTACTTGTTTTTTTTATATTGTACATGACTGGACCCCTCAGAAGAACAGACCCTGGCTGAAGAGGATGAATGAATGAATGAATTTATTACCATTTCTGAAACAATATATGAAACATATTTACAAGGCATTTACAAATGTGAATGGTAATAGCTAGGAGACCACGAAATAGCTGAAATTGCTATATGTGGCTCCAGGAGAAATTATGTAAATGTGATCTAATAAAGACTACTTAAAACACTAAGTAATTTTCAAGAATACAAATAAGGTCTTACAATAATCATTAAAAACTGTAAATACTGGCAAGAAGAGTATGTGTATATACACACACGCAATTAAAATCAACATCAATAAAAACAAAAACAAAAACTTGTTCATTGAGTATAAACAAAATACGTGTATCTATAAAACTACAGGATATATATTCACAAATACCAAAGTTTTTTTTTTTGGGGGGGGGAGACAAAACAAAACAAAATAAAAACACTAACAACAACAAAAAAAAAAAACAAGCAAAAACAAGTGATACATATCACTCTATAGATATTCCATTAGCATCATTAGCAGGATGATCCAGCCCATATGTGGAAAATAAATGAATAAATAAATGAAATAAAAAACCTAGCAATAAATTTCAAGAAAGTGATTTTCTTGCCGCAATATTTTGATAGGCCTAATAAATCCCCCCCCCCCTCCAATGGCCCCCTTCCTGACAACACGGTCTAGCTATACGTAACTAATTGGGGAGCGGGACGTTTTCCTATTATGGTCATACTCAAGGACCCGCAAGGTAATTTTATAAATTTTCTGGTTCGCCTGACAAATATTTCAAGGGGAGGGCGGGTAAACTGGGACACCACCTCTAAATAATTACTTTTCTAAATTAGTTTAAATCCTATAGTAAAAAAAAAGATCGTTGTTCACAAAGACATCCGCAACTATACTCAGATTTTGCATGTAGGTTTAATTTTCACCTTTTTTTCTGGGGAGGGGGGGGGGTGAGCACGTTTTCCCCATTTTTCAACATTCGTTTTGATAGGCCTAATAAATCCCCCTCCAATGGCCCCCTTCCTGACAACACGGTCTAGCTATACGTAACAAATGTTTTAAAAGAATACCATTCAATAGCAAACACCCGGGAAACAACCCGCATTTCATAATTATATAAAGCATTTGGGTCTGATATGACCCGATACTTTGCAATAATATTTTCTTGCGATAAACTTGTATACCAACACTAATATTTTGCAGGTACTTTTTTTTTTTACTGTCGGGGTGTACTGGGACGCCTTGTCCCAGTTCACTATAAGGAAAATGAGCTTTTATCAGTCATAATCTATAAATGCATAATACATGAAATGTCTTTCTTGTGACATCAAAAAATCATAATAAAGTCATATAAGTCGTTTCCTTTTTAAAGATCAATCGTATATTACTTCAGACAAACTTGTATATAACAAAAAAAAAAGTATAATGATATATGAAGAATTATCTTTTTTGCGAAAAACAGTAGAAATATAGGTTTTTAAAAAAAGTTCAAAATTGCTCATCGATTCATCAAATATTTTTTAGTAGGTATATATCTTTAAATCAACATTATTTGTTATTGTTATAAGCATGTTATTTTTTAATGATACATTACTACCAGAAATATACAGCGTTTTTAGCATTTTCAAGAGTTTTGGGGAGACTCACTGTATATGGGAGAGCGGGGTGATGGGGGACAAGAATCTGATTTCGCACTTTGACAGCCCCTTTATTTTTACGGCTCTGCTCGCTATTCATAAGGACCGCCATTCATAGAAAACCGCTATTCATTTAACACGCGCTATGATATAGCAGTCCTTATGAGTAGTTATGAATAGTGGTCCTTATGAATAGCGAGGAAATTTGTCTATGGTTTGCTCCCTATTCAAAAGGACCGCTATTCTTACAAAACCGCTATTCATTTAGTCACGCGTTATGAATAGCGGTCCTTATGAATAAGTGGTCCTTATAGCGGTCCTTATAGCGAAGGTTACCCCCATTTTTATAATGGTAAATAATACTAATACTTGGTTACAATACACGGTATTGCCACCATCCCTATATATTTTTAATTTTTATGCAAATAATCATTTTAAATGAGGTACTTGAACGGGGTAAAGTGGGACACCCCTGAGGTGAACTGCGACAGGAATAGGATGAAGAGGGACAGTCGTGGAGAATATAGAAATTTCTAAGCCTTTTCATCACTCTCAGCTTGGCTGATACCATTCAGCTAGAGCCTTAATTGTCAAGTCTGGATTTTGCACCCTCTCACAAAATTTGCTTTTGCTCAATCAAGCGTATACTATTGGTTGATATTTTGGAATCATTTGATAGAAGAGACCTAAGCTATCCACTATAGGCCTACTAGGATCTCCTTAGGATCTCTCCTCCACCAATACTTAGATGTAGGCCTGTATCTTTTCAATGCAAAGAAATGTGTTATCTCTCTCCATTTCTCTCTCTCTCTCTCTCTCTCTTACCTCATTCTTTAACCCCCCCCCCCCCCCCCCCCCCACAATAACAGAACGAAAGGTCTAGGGTCGCCGCACTCACGGGACCATCACTATATGCTGTGTCAATTTCGGCGTGTCACGACCTCTAAGTTGAAGAGGTAAAAACACCAATATAATCGGCAAAATTTTGAGAAAATATCTTCTTCTACATTTTAGAATGATAGAATCTCTAATTTCATGCCAGTCCTTCGATAGGATCTTTATCTTGATCAAGTGAAATTTTCAGGCTGTTTTGGGTCGGTGATCTTGCTCCCCTCCTGCACACATATGGGCATGATATCACACACTTGCCTATGGGTATGGCAAGCCATCGGGGTCTACTTACGTCTACTCACCACGCGTACTTGATTTTCGATACACGTACCTATATTGACCAATCAGAAGCCAGTATTCAGTACGCGTACTGTTTTTGGTCATCACGTCACGTGTGTTTAAGGGTACGTGTACTTTACTTTTACAGACGTTACTGACCCCTCCGGCCATAGGTGGCCAAAGGGTTCAGAAGCGTCAGTTAATGTAACGTGTGCTTTGTCATTTAGGTAACGTGTACCTTGACTAGTCATTACGTGACGTCTATACAATTACGTGTGCTCTGGTCGTTACGTGACGTCAGCTAAGAGTTAGTCTATTTCCAGGATTTTTTTTTTTTTTTTTTTTTTTTTTTTTTTTGTCAATAAAGCAAATCATGTACGTTAATAATATTGTTCAATAAGGGAAGTATAGGGCTTGGCAGGGGCTCAGGGTGTTCAATATATTTCTGTTGGTGACTGATTATTAATTCGTCCTATAAATTTTTAGAGTAGTAGTAGTAGGCCTACACTCTTTTTAGCAAACTAACAAAAATCAAAGTAAAGTATAAACCGTGCAGAGTTGGTTTATTTTTGTCATTACTACTACTACTACTCATTTTTATTTTATTATTATGATTGTTGTTATTACTATCATAATTATCATCTTCATTGTCATTATTATTATCATTATTATTATTATAATTATTATTATTATTATTATTATTATTATTATCATTATTATTATTATTATTAATATTGTTTTTATTATAGTCACAAAAATTTGTCATGATGAAATTAATGTATAAAGTTTATCCATAAATACCATGTAATGAGCGGAGGAAAGAAAAACAAGTGAGAACTCCCCACATGTACAGCTCATGTTTACTATATAGAGTCAAAGCTATATAGTGCATGCAAAGTATACAAACTTCTACTACATGGACACTATTCACGCTCTTATCCTCCATCTGTTGTGCAATTAAGGGTCATGACCTCTTGTGGACTCGTCATGACCACTGGAAGGCCGCCTGTTTACCGAAGGGTTAACCAGCTGATATCCAGTGCATAAGGGGTACTAATACATGAATGGGGAGATGGCTTGCCTATCCTTAATTGCTATAACCAGGGAATCTTAGTTACATTAATACATTCCCATGCTATAACCAAGGAGTTATCTGCTATAACCATTGAAACGAGACATACTCGTCCTCCCCCCCCCCCTTCCCCAGCGAAAAAATGTGAACCCCCTCCCCCTCCAAAAAAAAAAAAAAAGAAGAAGAAGAAGAAGAAGAAGAAGAAGAAGAAGAAAAAAAAAAAACTAGTGTAAAATAACAAACGGTTTGTTTTCTTATAACAAAGAAAAAAATCTTCTTCATGGGTTGTTACACTCCTTGGCATTATACTTGAACTTTGAAAAAGCATAGAAGATTTGTAATCCATGTGGAGGCAGAGCTAGATTCCACTAAATTTCGTCATCATGATAGGGCCTATACTAAGGCCGGGGGTGTATCGGCTGTCAATGTCACACAGGCCTAATGGATATTCTAGTCGCAAAGGCGTTAGTGAAAAGACTGTTGATAAATTCAATGTATTCGATAAAACAATTATGTTTTTTAAAGACTGAACGTTCGTACGTTATACAGGGAGGGGGCGAGGGGCGGGGATGTGACTGTTGCTGGGATGGAACAAGAACACACTCAAATTATAATTATAATTATAATTATTATGTTATAAATTTAGAGAGATCATTTTCTCAGTGCAACAGTCTAAATCAGATAAATAAAGGACAATTTTATCACAGGATTGGCAATTGACAGGAGGGGCATTTGTTCACTCAGGAGATTTTCTTTTGTCAAAGCAAGGACACTTTTCTTGATTTCGGAAATCGGCAGAGGGCCCATCGAGCCCCTTGCCGAACCCCGGTTCCGCCGCCATGGTAATGTACATATTATGTTCACTCAATTGATGTTTAAATCATCATCAGCATCGATCCTTCTTCTCCCCTACCCCTTTTTATATAGAAGAGATCGAGCCTCTGTCCCACAAAATCGTGGTCTCGCAAGTAGATTGAGTTTCTATAGTACGCAATGATAAGTACTTCATCTATTGAAAAAAATTAAGTATTTTTTCAATGTTGCCATACTGCAAAATTATGGTTTTGTGTGTGTTTGGGAGGGGGCAAAACTATTTTGTAGCCCACTAACTGATAGAGTTAAACTTCTGCCCCCTCCCTTTTACGCCACCGGGATTCTATCAACATAGGCACTGTTTCCAGTACTGTTTCATCACCAGTATATTATGTAACGGAGCGTGGGGACCATGATTTGTGAGAAAATTTTGGTTTTGGTATGGTGAAATTTTGCCTCTTTATTTTAGAGCACTAAATTTTTTTTATCGCGATACAGCAAAATTTATTGTCATGGAGGGGGGGGGCAATAAAAGAAGAATCTACTTGAAAATGTGGGGGTATTGTGCCCCCAGCCCCCTGGGGAGGGGAGGGGGTGGAGAGGAGGGAGGCTGTCGTTGGGATACCTAGGGCTAAATGCGCTAGGGGGTAACTTTCCGGCGGGGGTAATTGTCCTTGTCTTAGATTCATCTCTCACCTCCCACGAATTTTTTGAGATTAGAAATTATGATGATGATAATAATAATAATAATAATAATAATAATAATAATAATAATAAAAATAATGATAATAATAATAATGAAAATAACAATTATAAGAATAGAATTATGTTTCAGTTATATAGTGTATTCCGTGAATACTTCATTGCACTTTACAATGTAATTTGTTATAACCCAAGAGAGGTAAATAATGCACGAATTTTACTAGTTTGGAAAGAAAACTGACCCGGAGGGGGCCCTTGTGGGCTTCCGTTGCAATGAAGTGGAGCACAGGAGTGGCGAGTTGTGTTGGAGGAGTGTATCCCATAACATGGCCCACGGAACAGGGGGGGGGGGGCTGGGGGTCTGCAGCCCCCACACTTTTTTGAGTAGACTTGTTTCATGAATTCCCCGAAAAAAGGTGCGAGATTGTCATTATTCAAGTGAAATCAAATCAGCCCCCCCCCCCCCCACTTTCAAAAATGCTTCGCGGCCCCTGCATAACTATAGCTTATCCAAACTTTTAAAAGACTAACTGGATGATTATTCACTATAATGACATAATTTCCTCACTTCACTGAAAGTTCCTATAATTTCTAGAATATTCAAGGGGGCAACTTGCCCCTCGCCTTTACCCCTTTAAATAAGATATCGAAGTCCCTTCGCACTGTAGGGAGCTTTTGTATTTTCAATCTTCTAAATTTGCAAAGAGAAATTTAAGGAAAATGAAAAGTCACAACCCGCTCTGGTGACGCTCCTGCGCCCTTCGAAATTTATTTTATATATTTCAAATTAGGCTGGTTGGTGAGGAAAACTTCTTTCGACATCTCATAGAGTGACCCTTTCATCCATGATTTTCTGACAAAGAGTGCGCAGGTTTGGCCAAGAATTAACATTCCGCTGTGCGTGTAGCCCGACCCCTCTATCCAATAACGGCATCAAATTCATTTCCACAAAGTCTTTGAAGTTAATATCAGTTTTGTTTTGTTTTTTAATCAGGGGGGGGGGGGGCGGGGCAGTTTTATAGTTTGTCCCGGGCACCATAATTCCCTAGATAAGCCACTGTTTATGACATTCCTATACCACAAGTCATTTTAAGTGCCTACCAAACGCCATAGAATGGCCACTCCCACCGCCCCCCCCCCAAAAAAAAAAATAGGACGGGGGAATTGACTGGATCAGTAAGAAATGTGCAGTATTAGAGGAAGTCAGGTTGTACATACCGGTAATGTTAGAATCCGTGTATAACGAATGGTCACTGGATGCCTATATAGAGTATGCTGCGCCCGCGGAAGGCCCCTTACCCCCCCCCCCCCCCCCCCCCCCCCATCTTTGGACGCTATTACGATATGCTGCTCCACTATTACGATTCTGGTTAATCTAGCTACTTTTTTTGTGCAATTCATATTCATGGGCGTTGGGCAGACATTTCCCCGTAACTTGGTCTCACTCCGTCATTTTCTTTCCACCCACTACTTGAAATGCCTTGCTGAGTATATGCATCTACCAATTGAATTCACAGGTTCAGCTCACTCGGAGGTGGGCGGGGTAGGTGGAGCACGGGGGCGACTCTTAGGGCACAACCCAAGACTTGATGCCAGCCAGTGGCTCCTTTTGATATATGGGGTCTTAGTATCAAGGCCAGGGGTGGCGGAGCGTCTTTCAAAGTGGAGGTGGGGGCACCAGCAAAAAAGGGCACTTATTTGGGGAAAAGGGGCACCTACAAGGGGTGAACATAAAGCGAAAAAAGGACCATTTTGTGACATTGGTATCACCCTACAGTCTAATTAGTAAAGTTATTATCAAGGATCACCTTCTTCCTTTTTATTGTGGTTCTGGGCATCGTTTCATCAAACCGTCATAAGTGCAAGTTCGCCGACATCCCATTGAAACGCATGTTAATTTTGATACAGGCGTTTCAATGGGATGTCGGCGAACTTGTACTTATGACCGTTTGATGAAACGCTGCTCTGGTCACTACTTCAGCTTCCCTGATACGCAGTTGTGTGTAATGGTCTAACGATTCATGTGCGAGAAAGCGAAGCGAGCGAGCAAAAATTTTCGGACTTTTTTTTCTATTGCTGAAGTCCTTGAGTTATACATTATTTACAGCGATGTACATGCATAATAAAAATGACAACAGCAAATTTAATTGGGGGAATGTCGAATGATCTTTTAATTTGTACATTAACCCTGTCGTTTTCTTTAGGATTACACCGATATACATATTTCATGCAATCTGCTTGATTTCATTATATTTGTCATATTTTTTGTTCAAAATATATGTACATTATTTTGCTCATTTATTAATTTGTATATTGAAAAGTTGGAAATAAATGTCTTTAAATTGAATTGAATTGAATATACTGTAAGAGCTAGCGAGCGTAGCGAGCGAGTTATGGGGACATTTTCAGAAAATACTGCCTTACTTGGTGTAAATTATTGGCACATTCGAGCAAGCGGAATGAGAAGTCATTTGCTGGGGGGGGGGGGGGGATTGCGTCCCTTTTGCCTCCAGCTCCGCTGCCTTATTGTAGTTGTAGTAATATGGGTACCTGTAAAGCCGCATCGATTCTTCGTAGCTAGATATGGTTCTTTTTGTTTAAAAAAAAATAATAGAGAAAAAAGTTGGAAATATAGGTAAAAGGGGGCACTTATAAGAAGAGGAAAGGGCTCTTATCAGAGGCGGAAAGGAGCACTTATAATTTAGGTGAAAAGGGGCGCTTATGAGAAGGGGAAAGGGCACTTATTAGAAAGGAAAAGGGGCACATTTAGTAGTAAAAAATGGCACTTATCGGAGGGAAAGGGGGCATTTTTCAGAAATAAAAAGGGCACTTTTGGGGTACTTGAAAAAGTGTGGGGGGCACTGTGTCCCCTGCCTCCCCCCCGGGGGCGCGTTGCCCCTGCTCAAGGCTTTTCTTAATATCAATTTATTACTTCTCTTGCTAATACAGCTAATACTTTTTTTTCTCTCTCTCTCTCTTCTTTTTTGTGCAGGGGCGGTATAATATAATATGCATAAGCAGCCACTTCATATGACATACACTATACGAACATCATACATTATGTAAATTTCTTTCTACTTTCTACTAGATCCCATCCTGATACCTCTTCAGCTGACATATCTCAATGAATGGGGATTAGGTCATTTATTCGGGGGCGTCTGAAGGACATCCCCCACCATTTCAAATGTCTTACAGTGGGCATTTACGATAGAGGGAGTTCTGCCGCATATTTTCATCCTATTTCATTTCGTTATTTTTCCTACCCCTTTCTATTTATTGTCTTGCAATCATGAAAATTTATGACTGGAATTCACCAGGCAGCCCTTCCCTGCCGATCATTATTATCATTTTTATCGAGAGGGGGGGGGGGGGGCATGGGGTCTTATCACTGTTGTAGCCCAACACTGTCATCCAGATGTCACTTGTAAAGTTGTAATACGTGGAATCATGCTTGATATTTATCCCCTGACTTTTTTTAATATTGAAGTTCTCCTACTGATCCATTCAATTCTGCCCTCCTCCATTCACCCCTATTTTTTATTTTATTTTAGTTATTTATTTATTTATTTTTTTAATTTTTTTTTTTAATTTTTATTTATTTATTTATTTATTTATTTATTTATTTTTTTTTTTTTTTTGGGGGGGGGGGGGGTACTTGTCAGGTACAAGCAACCATTTAAGATAACGTGTTACATTATACTACCGTGACTATATTATTATGCTAGAGTGCATTGGGTTTAATACCTTTCAAACCTAGGCCTACCTTGCTCAATGAGGGAGGGGGTGGGGCGTCTAGCGGGCATCCGGGCATCAGCCGCAATATAAAATGTCTGGCAGTGCATGGCCATTCATGATAGCGGGAGTTTTGCTGAACTTTTTCCACTAGGTTTCATCCAGTTATTCATTCCCCACCCCCCCCCCCCCCCCCCCCCCCGCTAATCCAGCTCAATTTTGATTGTCCATCGAAAGGGTCCTTCTGATTACCCCCACCACACTGTTCGATTCACACGTCCGTTTTTTTTTACATGAACAAAGCAAGAGAAATCAAAAGAAGACGGGAAGGGAATAAATGAACAAGGAAAACAATAGACAAAGAGAAAATTTTAATACGACGATACAAAAAGTGGCAGAGGGAAAAATGCAGGGCTGCACCGACGTACCAATGCACATACAAAATGTGATTACTTTTTCTTGTGATTACTTGTTACTTATTCCCTTAAGGAAACCGAGAAAAACAATGAACATATATAAAACCAGAAACAGGCATTCTTTCAGAAATAATATAGTCCTGCAGTAAACCTTTCTAAGGGCGCACTAATATCAAGTTTGTTAACACCTTAAATGATGTTGTTTCAATAAGTGGAAAATATTGCATGATTTTTTTTTAAATGGAGGGGGGATTCAGAGTTTTATTGGAATTCCACGGTATTGATAAGCATAATGAAACGAATCTCAAGGGTGTAAACATGGAGGGCTTCAGCCCCATAGCCCCCCCCCCCAACTTTCCCGTTCTGCGGCCTCCGAATTTGTTCACTATAAGGCCGGCCCCGCAGGTCCTGACAAAAAAAAATTGCGGTCCGGATCCCCGTCAAAGAGGGGGATACTGTGTACATTCAGTTTTCAGGTTTTAAAATAACCCGAACCTCCGGAAAAAACGAACCTACGGAAAAACGAGTGGCCCCACGGAAAACAATGGATGATAGGCGTGCTTCACGTTTTGCATTTTTGGGGGAATAAAATTTGTAAATCTTCCACTTTCAAAATGACATGAATTATATATGTATGAAAAAATAGGAGAACAGGGGAATGGGCTTCTTCGGGAGGCGGGGGGGGGGGGGGGGGGGGTAGGGGGTAGGGCTGTGAGCAAGTAGTAAGCTTTTGAGGTCGGCCTTCAGATTGTTTTCCCCACCCCCAAAAGAAAAACAAACATAATAAATAAATTAAATAAACTAGAACCCTTCGGGGGCGCCGGAAGTAAAAAAAAAAAAAAAAAGGGGGGGGGGGGGTTTAGAATGATAAAGCCTCACCTTTTAGAGTACTAGAAAGCTGATCGCATAAGCTTGATTGTCGTGGAGTGGGGGCAAAAATCCTTCCCCCGATAAATGGAAGCAAGCATCTGCTACATTGCGTCTATAAATACACGAGGGAGGATGGTGTCCGTGTGAGAAAATTTTGGTTTTAAATGATGAAAATTTGCATTTTAGAGCACTAATAAGCTTATTAAGCCTATACATCGTTGTAATGGAAAATTATTACATGCAATTTTCCTTTTCTGTTTTCTTGCGAGGGGGCCCATCATTGGGGAAGGGAGGGGAAATCGTTTTTGCCCCCAAACTCGAGGGCAAGAGGGCTATCATGCAAGTACAAAATATAATTTTCTTTTCTCATTTTCTTCTTTTTTAGTGATTGCCTGTCCGATCTTCTATTGTGAAAACAAAGGAAACGGTTACCTTTCCCTCATTTTTTTAGTTTATGCAAAAGTGAAGATAACAGACCACAAACCGCAGCATACATGTTTTGAAAAAAGGCTTGAAACGAAATAGGACGCCCTAATATCAAGTTGGTTAGGCCTGTAAACGATGTTGGTATACGTGGAAAGACACGCATAATAATTATTAGTTCACGGGCCACAGAGCGTTCGAAAAGTGGGGGCAGGAGGTTGAGCATGAGTAAGAGCATAATATGCTATTATTAATATAAGCAAAGGGGAGTGTGTGTGCGTGTATGTGTGTGGAGGGGAAGCCTGCAATCCCTAGCTAGATCACCCCCCCCCCCCCGGTTCAGCGACCCCTGAACTTGATCATGATAGAGCCATCCATTTTCATAACAAAGAGGGGAATCCTGATAATCGGGTTCCCAAACTCTCATATCCTACATCCCCTATGTATAAAAAAGAAGCGGTCTCATTTAAAAAAAAAAAAAAAAAAAAAAAAAAAAAAAAAAAAAAAAAAAAAAGCCTGGAATTAGACCATTTCAAAGAAGACGTGACGTATTGAGCAAAGCACACGTAATTGAACAGACGTGACGTGACGTAAGGTCACGACAGAGTACACGAAATTGGGTACACGTCACGTAACGAGTAGACGTGACGTACCGTTTGGTTTTACGTGACGTCTACTGGGTACGCGTACTAGTAGACGTAGGTAGACCCCGATGGCTTGCCATATATGGGCATGATGGGAGGCAATCGCTCACAGTATGAAGGTACAGAGTGTGAGGTTATCTCCAATAACCTCGCCTATGTGTGAGTGGGGCACTATAGAGTGGGGTCGCCGCGCCCAACCTTGTTCACTGATAAGTGGCCGGCCGGCCGCGCCCGTGACGGAGGTAGCTCAATTTCTCCATCTTGCTCATTAAACCCGGCAAGGGCTAGGCCCTTCTATTAATTAATTCTTCTGAATTCGTTTGGCTGATAACTTAATTTAGTCTGATCTTGAACAGTAAAAGTTAGCTAGGCCTATCCGAAGTTGATTGGAAACCAGAATTTATTTTCATTTCTGTTCAGCGTGTTCAAATATACACTATCGTAATATTGTAAATAAATTTTGTTCTGTAACTTCAGTTCAGAACTCATTCAACTGTGTTTCCCACACGTACGATTTGCTGTGGGGAAGAAGATGCCGTAATTATCACTGCCATTTTATGCTTCATTTGTCACATTAGACTATGGATGATGCCGTCCCTGAATCATCGCGAGAGGAATATTCCATGAAGTCTGAGAGAGACTCAGAACTAGATCTAGGTGGACATTCTGTTGGAAAACGTCAAAAACCGAGATTCACTTGCATCGTGGACTCGTCCGAAATTTTGACTGAGGAAGAAATCCGTCGAGAAATCGCTCAGCTTGAGCGGATCACATTGGTGCAAGTGAGACAGAATGATTCGCCTGCTGGATCTGGATGGAAGATTTTGAGAGATGTTTGCAAGGATATGCTAACTTGTGTGCAGTGGATGGCCAGGAGGAGATTGATTTCAAACACTTTCATCTGTCCAAAGTGCAAGCAAAATTGTACATTTCAGCTGCGTCGAGATCGAACAGACAAATACAACTGGACGTGCAACCCTTGCAACTTTAAGAAGAGCCTGAGGGAAGGGTCGTTTTTTGCAGGAAGTCACCTCAGCTTGCCAACGATCCTGCAACTCATTAATCTATGGGCTCTAAAAACGAAGCATGACGACGTCCAAGAAAGGCTTTGCATAAAGCAGCGACACACCATCGTTGATTGGTTTGCATTCATACGTGAAATTTGTGCTCGTAAAGTTCTTGACAGTCCGCAGCACATTGGTGGATTGCATGAGGAATCCCTCGAAGGCATCATTGTTTATTTTGATGTCTTTAACTTCACCCATTTGCGGGATAAAAGAGAAGAAACCTACTGGGTTGTGCTAGGTATCGAGAGCAGCACAGATCGCTGTTTCGTGGTTCCAATCGATACATGCAGTCCTAGGGCTATCGTTGCAGTTTTACGTCAGTATGTTGAACCTGGCTCTATCCTCACCGGTAGACCATTTGAACACGGCATTGCTGCTACTGCAACCAATTACCCAATACCTCATGAGTTTATGCAATTTGCTGATGATTACTCCATTACTTTAGACCTGAATTCCGATTATCCATCCTTGATATCGTCGGTCTATGACGCTAAGGAGACAGAACTTTGGAAATTGATCCAGCGTCGTTATAAGAGCAAGAGCGATCTGTTCCGTGAAGAGCCAACGAGCACTTCTCTCTTTCAGTCTTACATTCAGGAAGCCATCTGGAGGCAGATGCACAACTCAGAAGATCTTTTCTCAGCAGTGATTGCAGATATTGGAAATTATTACCCAGTTTAGAAAGGAACCAGTGATCTTATTAACAACAGAAGGCTACAGTGAAAACATTGAACTACATACTGTTCTTTCACCTCTTCCTCTGGTAGAACTTTGTGAAACATTCAGCTAGAAATTACAGACCTGTAGGCCTAGATCATTAAAAATTTATGTACTTTGTAATTTGAAATAAATAACAAAATACTTGGCAAATTTTAATTGTGAATAAGTGTGATTCAAAGACAAAGAGCTTGCTTGATATCTTGAACTTGAAAGGATTCTGAGATTTTCTTTATTCTTGTGATCAGACCGACATGTACATGATACAGCGCTGAGAAAAACTGATACAATAAAATTATCTCCATCGTCACTTATACATGTAGAAAAGAGTGAGAAGGAAAAAAAAAAGCATTTTCATCATCTGAATTCAGAAGGAAAGATTGAAATCTTCTTTGCCATCATCTGAAAGAAAGATTTAGGAGGTCCTACATTTTCTTGTAGAGGAGTAAGATCCAGGACAGTGTCCAAGATGAGTGACAGAAGGAACTTCCGATCTCATTACTATGAGAAGGTGGGATTCAGAGGAGTGGAGGAGAAGAAGTCCTTGGAAATCCTTCTCAGTGAAGATCCTGTTGGTAAGATATGAATGTGGTAGTCAGGGGACCATTACAATAGACCTGTTTACTAATTTTATGTATACTTCTTGAACAAAAGTTTCTCTTGACGACTGAAAAGCTTGCCAGTGGATTGCCCGACATAGCAACATCTATTGTACATGTATGCAAAATGGATTCCATCCATAGAGATGCCATTATGCATATTCATGTACATGTACATGTAGCAGGTGCACTAAATAGTTGGTTTACTATTAACTACAGATTCTGGAGAGAAACATGCATAAATTGAAATACATTAGTAAACAGGTGTATTAACCATCATGAGTCTAAATTTGTGGACTTCACTTCTTCTACAAATAATAATGTTTTGATTTTTCGAAACTGGTTTCAATGGGATGTCTTTCACACCAGGTAGGGATGTCTTTAGAGTCTGTAGACTCAAACTTCTAAACCTCTTGCAAGAGGTCACAGGCATATATAAGTTCAAACAACTTTCATGAATTTGGGGTCTTGAATCACTCTGAACATGACAGACAAAGAGAGTGGACAAAATAAACAACCCCTCATTCTACCCTTCACAGTTGTTCTAGTAGTAAAAAGAACATCCCTTCAGGCTTCACTGCTATTCTGTAAAAAGATGTAGAACAGGTGACATGCATATTCACCTGTTCTACTTATTTTACATAAAAGCAATGAAGGGATGTTCTTTTGTCCACCAGGGCAATAGACTGCTTCGATAATGTATGCAAATTTTATACACCTTTCAAACAAAGGTTGTTCTTGACAACCTGAAAGCTTGCCAGACATAGCAACAGATAATGTATGCAAACTGGATTCCAAGCATTAAGGCTCATTTATAAAAAGCAGGTTAATGGAATAGCTCGTCACTAGGTGCTCAGAGAATTATGTGCATAAATTTGTATACATTACAGAAGCGGTCTATTGTGGAGGATAGAATGAGGAGTTGTTTATTTTGTCCAGTACTCTCTTTGTCCGTCATGTTCATAGTGGATGTAATTAAATAAAGGAATGAATAGATAAAATAGATATTGTTCTTTTGATCAAAGTTTTAATTTGGATAAGACTAAAGTTATTATTGAATTAAATTACATTGATCTGTTTCATTTTTTTCAACAGACATCGATAAACTAAGTACATTCTGTGCAAGGTTCTCTGTTCCAGCTATGTTCAGGCCACTTGTCTGGAAATTGATATTGGGTAAGGTCAATTATGTTGTTCATTTGTGTATTAAAGGGGTGACGTACACGTTTGTCTGAGGCAACTTAATTTTACATAAATCTAGTTGCTCTCTATGCCATGCACTACCATCTTTCTCTGATGTAAGGTTTCATTTGAGTTATTCATCCACAATAGCTCCATGAATATATGTTGTTTATGTTATAGAGGTGCTTTGTTAGTTTTGTATTTGAGTAGTATAGAGGCATATAACATTATCTCAGCAGCAGCAAACCAGCTTGGTTGGCCTATTCAGAACTCTCCTTCTGGTGACTGCTGGCTTGCCCAGCTGTCAACAATTATCTGTTGATACCTGAAGTGGCTAATTTTTGCAATTGGATACAAAAAAATCACCATAAAACAATTTATTGAATATAATACAACATTTGTTTCATTGTTTTGTTCTTTTCATGTTTTTATTTTCTTATTTTTTAGTGGGGAAGCGAATCCATGTAATAATGGATGAGATCAACTTCAAACCTGAGTTTATTTCATTTGATTTCCACACAAAGCTCTATTCTACCTGTATACTGGATATGGCACTGCTTTGCAAACTAAATATACGTGTATTAGCAAAGAAAGTCCATGCTTCTGATTCTTCATTCTTCTAAGAGTTTGTCTACATTCTTTCTCAACTATCAGAATTGCTTGTCATGCAAATGTTTCTATCGTTGTAATTCTGTCTGCAGGTATTTTACCTCCCCACCCGAGCATCCATGAATTTGTCTGGCAGCAGCGGACGGAACAGTTCAATGACCTTCATCAGGGGTTAAAGGTCATGACGGCCATCAACACCGAGACTCCCATGAGTCTTTGCTTCCTCAAGATGTTTTTGTTGGAGGAAGGGAGGCTGCCTCTTGAAGAAGAGAAACTAGTGAGTTATTGTGTGAATTTCAATTTTTTTTTTTTTTAAGGGGCTCTTGTAGAAAAGAGTTTGATTTCAGAAAATGAGTTTGAGGGCCGTGCATGGTAAAGGCAAAAGTTGAAATCATTACAAACAAACAAAAAGTTTGAAATCCTTTGTGTAAAGATTTAACAGGATCCAACTTCCCCAAAACAGCCAGGATAAGGGTAAAAAGTAAGGCTAAAAATTTGTATGGCACCAGGGAATTTTCACTGCTTATTCCTCTTTATTACTACATGTACATGTAAATAGATGGTAAAACAGTTGCAACTAGTAGAATTGTTGATATTTCACTTTTTCCCAAGTAAATCAGAAAATTAGGCCAATTGAAAGGGGCTGGTTTTTTTTAAAAACTCTGAGTATCTACATGGATGATGTAGATTGTTTTCCTTCCCTGCTCCCTACTCTCTCAATTTTCGACCTTCGTAGAATTTAACACCCTTTTAGATTTCCTGCAAACGATTTATAACCTAATTTATTTAGGACTGACTCTCTCTTGGTTTGTATTCCAGCCCGAAACTGATGAACATGATCTGTTTGTCACCATAGCGACCGCATCCATTGAGATGAATGATGAGGATGACCTAGAATCTTACTGGACAGCTGTCTGTGTCTTCAGGCATGGACGCAAGATGAAAGACCAGATAAGGATCATGGTAAGACGGACAGAATTCTCTTCATGAATTCCTGTGGTCATAATTGAGGTAGCTGGCAAATTGTTGTATCCCTGGGAAAATAGTTTAAAGATACATGTATTTGTTGCCTTCTCGCTTACCTTGTCCGGAAGAAATTCACCCATGATTTAATTTTTCGGAAGTCCTTCACGCTTGGTATTTTCATTATGTGCTATGCTTCAGTGCGGTAGGAGGCAAATCATGCCAAAAGAATATTCATTGGTATACTGAATGCTTGATTTGAGAAAAGGTATTTGTTTTATTACCTGAAAAATAATAATAAAACACTGAACTTTTGACTCTTGAAAGTTTGATTCGATTTGATTTGATTTATTTATTAATCTTTATGATCCTTTTTTTTCTTCAAACATATTTTACAAACTGAATTACAACATAATAAACAAATATTAATACATTATCAAATAGAGTAATTGCATTGTATAATTAACGTAAATGAATCATAAAGAAGGATTGTCACATAAGCAAAGCTTGATGGAGTGACAATCCTATACAAAAAAATTGGAAATACTAAAGAAAGGGGGATATTAAAAAAAAGAAAAGGAACAGATAAAAAAAAGAAAAAAAAAAAGAAAAAAGACTTTTCGTTGTATTCATAGTAATAGAAGTCAATTAAGGATGGGGATGAGATGAGATGTATGGAGGAAGAAAACATAAATAGAAAAGGATGGTAAGTAGAAAAGTGGACTGTGTTGAAGAGATATTAGAGAGAGAGAGAGAGAAAAAAGGAGAAGGGGAGGATGAAGAAAGGAAGAGGGAGAAAGAGGAGAAAAGAAGATGTAATATGTCATTTACGCCCAGAGTCATCATACTGTTTGACGAGGTACTTTTTGGCGGCTGCCTTGAAAGAATAGAGAGTAGTGTGTGACTTGACTGCATCTGGTAGTGAATTCCTTCATGGTATTAAAAATGTTTAGTAAAAATTTAGTATTACACATTAAACTCAAGGTTAATGTTCTTATTACCTTACTCTCATTCTCCTCTACTTTGTTGCATTGGCCGAGTTTTATTGGTTACTTTCCAACAAACTCCGATGTTGAATCCGATGTCGCTGTGTGTCGTCTCTCAGTCGCTGTAGTTTTCTCTCAGGTAGCTGTGTATTGCTTTATGTCTGGTTCTGTTCTTTTTGTGTTAGAACAAAAACATGTTGTATTAAATGGTTTTAATACTCTTGTTACTCTGATTTCCCACTGCTTTCTGTTTGTAGCCCAATACTTTCAAGACCATACTGAAGAAGGAGGATCCAGCGCTATACAACCATCTTCTTCTGATCAACAGCCTGGACAGACTACCCTACACTTCCTGGTTCAGTGCACTCTTTGCAGGGGTGCTTCCCACAGATGCATTAAAGAGGTGTGTATCACCATTTTAAAAAATCAGACAAATTGTCCACTTATATGTGGTTTAGCTAAATAAGTTTTAATTCAGAGCCCTGAAAAATATACCAAATTTATGTGTAGCAACAGAAAACATTTCTGCACACCAAATTTTTTGTAATACACATGTATTATGTGTTTTTGAAATGTACAGTCATATTCCTTCTTCCTTCTGACGAAATTTGGTCTATGGGCTTTGAGGGGAAAAAACCCCTTCCTTGGGGGTCTCCTTCAGGGGCTCTTGAGGCCGAACCTGATGTGTATGGTTAGGCTGATTACCATTTTCGATGGTTTAAATTAGCCACAGAGTTGGCAGTGTTCATGTCCATTGTATCATAATTCGCTAACACCAGATTTTGGTTGAATTGCTAGTACCAATTAATATGTGTGAGGTCTCCCAGGGAGATGGGTCTGTCCCACTATAAAATTACTCGAGCTGGGAAGATTTATGATGATGACATTTCCTTACACTGTAGTAGGAAGAGGGAACAAAGCATTACACAAGAACCGCCTGTCATTAAAAGTGAAGTCCACTGTCGGTGACTGACAATACCTGTTATAAGATAAACACCCATTTGGTGTCAAAATTCCCCTTGTTAACCTGCAACTATGTGACTTGAAGTTAGATTTGAGGGGTGAAATATTATGAGGTAGCTATTTCAAGACATGATCCCAGACTCTTAGTTTTAAACAACGTTACCCTTGTTGCATACATGTAGTTCCAGATTTTGAGGTTAACATGCCATACATTAAAATCTCTCTTATTGTTTGCTGCCCTCAGGGTTTGGGATCGGGTACTAGGAGGAGCCAGTCGAGTCCTGATCTATGTAGCTCTCACTCAGCTGCTCACACACCGCCATACACTCCTGGGTATAAGCACACCAGATCTTGTGGTCCAGTATTTACAGAAGGTGAGATCACGTTCAAACACGGACGCTTTTCTCAAGACCACATTTTGTGGTTTGGCTCATTAACTTTTGATTCAGAGCTCTAAAAAATATACCAGATGCATGAGTAGAAAGAGCAAAAATTTATGACACACTATGTCCATTTTTGTTGTATGACCATATTGCATTTGAAGCAAGGAGTTTTAAAAACGAGAATAAGCTTGAAAGGGAGCCACCGTTCGATATCCATGTACGTTCAGTTTCATTCGCTTGCCCCTATTGCAAGGCCGAGCATAACAACAATCTTGGATCAGCGAACAAAATTGCCATCGAGGGTGGCGTAGTTTGTCAGTTGGGTTGTTCAGTCTGTCTTTCTTCGGTCAAATATTTTTCCCCGAGCAAGGTCGCCCGTATCACTGCAAATGCATGCTCGTTTACCGAAGATGTACGGAGATTCCTGAATATTACCCGACTGATGTGACTCAGAATTATATTTACATTGTCTTGCTATTCATATGTTATATGATGGGGGGCCCCTTGTCTGCGCACCTAACATTTCACTTGAAATTGACAAGCTTTTCCTTTGGTATTCCTCTAAAGACTGACCTAATTTTAATCCTCATATCCTAGAGTGTAACTGTGCCGAAAATCTGATTAAAATTCAAATAAGAACAATTTCATTTTCACAAGAATAGGCGACGCTGTCATTTTGACACTAAAAAAGGGAAGGTTCCCTTGTCTGCGCACTCATTCACTTAACACGCAGTTCGGGATATTTTGCATGAAAGGTGGCATTTTCAAGGCATGTGAGTAAAAATGCATAAAATAGACATTCTTCACCAGTTTTTCCTCATTTTTTTGCTATCACATATCACTAAAATTGATATGAATTATTATTATTATTATTATTATTTATTCGGCACTGAAGAAATCAAGGAAACAGATAATACATGTACAAAACAATAGATTAGATGAGAGTCACATGGATGCCGGGAAAAGAAAAAGATTAACCAAATAACTATAACCCGAAGGTCTTCTTTTCCAATCCATGTGACTTTACATAAATGAAATAGAATAAAAGAGTAAGATACAATTAATGAATTACAGTTACAATTTTCAAAAATAGTAATCGTTAACGTAAAGGGAAAGTCCACACCTGTATCGACTGCAAAAAAAGCAGAGAAAAAAGAAATGATAAAGCTATGAATTTCCGAAACCGCAAAAGCCGACAACTCCGCGACGCATCCCACGAGCCTCCTCCCCCAGTGCTCCGTACATGAAAAATCAAAAACTTCTACTCTCTAAATTCTATCCTCTTAGGATCACTACCCACTCACCATCGATACAACCACTACACACGCACCGTCCATACAACCACTTCACACTCACCATCGATACAACCACTGCACACTCACTATCGATACAACCACTACACACACCCCATCGATACATCCACTACAAACACACCATCGATACAACCACTACACACACACCTCACACAGAACTGCACAAATCAAATTACCCACCCCATCACCAACAACGAAGAATCCATGAGATTTCATGCACCAAGCAAATGGGAGAGGAGCACATAAGACACGTCACGGAGCCGCCAGTCCATGCCCAACCTATCACAGATAACCTATCACAGATCCACCCCCCCCCCCCAAATACAAATACAATAATGTCGCCTTGTGCACATGTATATAGCACCGAGAAAAGGAGAAAAAAAAAGAGTAGGTGAATACAATGTACACAAACCCGACATTATACCCGAAGAGGGCGCTGTGCAGCTGAGTACGTGAACAATCAAAAATACAAAAATAGTCAAATCAGGTATTATGTCATATAATTCAACGAATTTGAGTAAATATAAAATAGTGGACCTAAAACGGAATTTGATATATAAGAAATAAGATTGAAAAAAAAAAAAAAAAAAATGGGAAGAATAACATTAAGGGATATTGTCATGCAGTTTTTCAGGTTCTGTATGAAATAATTAACAGAGCATTACTAGAATGAAATATGGAAACATACATTATGTGTTACTAATTGAAAAGGGGTCTTGCAAAAGTTAACTCACATGTACATTAAGAACTTGTTCTTTCAATTTAGATAGCCAAGAGTGAAATGACAATAAAACAACATCAGTTTTCAAATTAATGGGGAGAGTATCCCAAACACGGGGAAATGTGTGAATGGCAGAGCCATGGAGTCTTTGAGTTCGGGCTTTCAGATGTTTGAATTGAACAGTATGAGAATATCTTTGATTAATATGAATAGCATTTTGAACAGCTTCACATTTTATGAGGCCAAAGAGGACTTTAAGGGCAAAACTAATCAACAGGTAACGTCGTCTAGAAAAAAGGGTAAACCATTTTAAACTTTGAAGGCGTACAGAATAGTCCATTTCCTGTCTTCTCTGTTTGAGAATAATTCGTGCAGCTCGTCTCTGTAACTTTTCAAGTTTTTCAATATGACCTCTACTGTGTACAAACCAGGCCGGTTGACCATATTCAATAATGGGGAGAACAAGGCTTTTGTACAAGCACATCAGAGAGTCACTCGATAGATTTTTTGCTACACTGATGATGAAACCTAACATACGATTAGCCTTTGCTACTACATAATCGACATGATTTGACCAGGTCATTTTATTATTCAAGACGATACCAAGATATTTATATTGTGTAACAACTTCCAAGAAGTTATTATCAATATGGTATTGGGGTTGACCTGGGATTTTTGATTGGGTTATACGCATAACCTTACACTTGGCAGTGTTAAGTTTCATTTTGTTTTCTCTACACCACATACTAATGGCATTCAAATCACCCTGCAAAAAAACTTTATCTTCGGGACCCTGTATAGCACGAAACACCAGAGTGTCATCTGCAAATAGCACCTGGCTAGTACCACACATGATCTTAGCACTAATATCATTAATGAGCAAATCAAACAGGAGGGGGCCGACCACGCTGCCCTGTGGTATTCCTGAAGTTACCGGGTACCATGTTGAATATGAACCTTTATATACAACTCGTTGTTGACGTTTTTGTAAAAAGGATTTTAACCATTTCCAAACTTTGCCACATATATTGTACTGCGTGGATAATTTTCGCAAAAGCACATCATGAGGCATAACGTCAAAAGCCTTGGCGAAATCCAAAAAGATGGCATCAATTTTGGGGGGACAAGGCTTGTCTAGAATATTCAACCATGTATTGGTTACATTCATCAATTGTGTTACACACGAACGACCTTTCATAAACCCATGCTGGTTAGGATTCACCAAACAATAGTCTGATATATGAGATCTGATAGAATCTGCCACCAGAGATTCCATTAATTTACAAACTATGGACGTTAAGGCTATAGGTCTATAGTTCCTCAACTGGGAAATATCACCATTCTTGTGGACTGGTGTGACATTAGCTTGTTTCCAAGCAACCGGAAGTTCTCCATTGTCCATTGTTTGATGAAATACTTTGAGCAGTATGGGTGAGATGACATCACGGCATGATTTTAACCCTTTCAGGACAGGAATTATTCTAGGGCTAAATTTGATCACATTTTGTTCTTCAAATTGGCAACAAAAATATTTTTCTTTTAATGCTACAAGCTTCTAATAAAATGTAATGTCTTTGAAAACAGCATACATTATTAAGAACTTTGTTGAAAAGTTGAAAAAATTGCCAATTTTGTCAAAAAACAATGATTTTGAACCTCTCAATGTGTTGCCAATTTAAGGATTTTAAAGCTTATTCTCCTTTTAAAAATTTCTGGCATCAAACGCAATATGGTCAAGCAACAAAAATGGACACAGTGTGTGCAGAAATTTTTGCTCTTCCTACTCATGCATCTGGTATATTTTTTAGAGCTCTGAATCAAAAGTTATTCAACCAAACCACAAAATGTGGTCAATTGTCTTGAAAGGGTTAAGAGCCATGGTGTTATACAATCTGGCCCAGGAGACTTATTGTTAGGTAATTGTTCAATGAGATCACTGATGGCAGATTCAGTTATAGAGATACATTTGAGAGGGGGAATTACAAATTCACACTCCTGAGGTTCATCAGGGAGCTGACTAGCTTCACCGTGTACAGAGGCAAAATATTGACCAAACAATTCAGATATGTATTCAGATATTACATCAGGTTTGTACTCTACTTTCCCATTGTTATCAATGTTATGAGGGCATGAGCTCTTTCTCTGATCACGTACAAATGCAAAAAATGGCTTGCGGTTGTCCTGGTTGTTGCGAAACAGACTGTCTACATGATTATGATAAGCTATATTAATCTCATTCTTAACCCTATTACGAATCTTTTGGTATTCACGCCAGTCCATGATAGTCCCTGACCTTTTAGCCTTTTTGAAGGCTTTACGCTCCACTCTTGTGAGATTTCTAATTTCTGAAGTAACCCAGGGACTTCTGGATTAGTTTTCCCTTTTTTTCTAGGGATAGCATCCCTTGATGCTGCATCAAACAAATCTAAAAACCCCTCCCAAGATTCATCAACATTTTCATCATCCATGAATACACCCCATGGTGCCAAGGACAGAAGATTGTTGAAGTGTTCAAAGTCTGCATTATTAAAATCTATGAATTGTCTGATAGAATGTTTTGAAGGTTGAAGTTTGCAACACTTGATGGTAAATGAAACGGCATGATGGTCACTGCGAACAGGATTCGGCACTGTTGAAACACCCTGTACAAGATATGGTCGATTGGTGAACAACAAGTCAATCATGGAACCACTACTAGGATCACATGGCGATTGTCGAGTACAAGATTCAACAAGCTGTTCCAGTTCAATTGAAGAAGTGATTTGCGAAAGATACTGCGTTGAAGGTGCTAATGTATCCTCCCAGTTCACATTAAAATCACCTGCGATGATGACACCATGATGACCGTGAGACTGCTGGATATCATCAATAAGTGTCTGAAACAAATCCCAGTAACCAACGGAGACATTGGGTGGTCTATAAACCAAACATAAAAACCATTTACTCTGACGGGTTGTAAGTTTAAGTACGATGGTTTCTAATTCGTCGTTTTCAAAGTTGAAGAGCCTGATGGGACACAGGTTAGACTTTACAGCAGCCAGAACTCCACCACCACGCTACTTAGTGCGATCACGACGGAAAGTGACGTAACCATATTTGTCGAAGTTCTGTTCAATCCTTGTGCCCTGATTATTCAGCCAAGTTTCATTGATAGCAATGATGTCAAGTGATGAAGAACAGTCCAAGAAAGCGCAAAGGTCATTAATCTTGTTCCTGACACTTCTAGCATTAAATAGCAACCCCTGAATTGATGAGGTAGAGCAAGGGTTACGGTTTAATGCCCTTGTGGTTTGATATTCATTCCTGGGTCCGGGATTAGGGTTTACATCACCACATTTTAACAAATTAATCTGAAATGCTGTGATGGAATTGGCATAATAACAAACTCTAAATCCTAAATATTTATTCTTATAAGAAGTATAACGAGATTCAATAGCAATGCCACTACCAGTGTAATGGGCGTGGCTGATGACAGAACTCACAAAATTACATTGTGAATACAAGGCTAGTAGTTCAATAATGCACAAAAAGGTTAGGAATTTTGGACAATTCATCATCAATTTGTAATAATGAAATCAAGATTGAGATTGAGATAGTTCAGTTCAAAATAACCACATTAAAAAGATATCCACATTCGGTAAAGCCTGTGGTTAAATGTACAGAAGCAAAAACGTAACACGGATATGTATATGTGGGAATGTAAAAACAGCTTATCACTAAAATACTGTATAGGTATACATACAATTTGAGTCAGCATCCATCTAAATCACACAAAAATACATACAATCCTGCAATGAAAATCCAATTTCCCGGTACTTTAGATATCCATAAAACATATCCTCCAAGTGTGACTTAAAAACTCCACGAAAAGGAGGAAAAATATTATATTAGAAAAAATTTCAACCAAAGAGCTGTATAAAATAAATGTCTACAGCTGCACAGCGCCCTCAGAATAATGAAGATGATTGTGTTCATTGCGTCTATTGTGAAGTTAGAATCGCGCGGTTACGCGTATGCGCAGACATGGGGCACCAAACCATACTGTCTTGATATGTTGTATGCTGAGAGGTGCAGGGCTGTTTTTACTTATTGTGTTATCGCCCTTTTAGCTCTCAGCACACGATAACAAGTTTTGTCTATGTTTCACATATTGCATGTAACACCAACGGAAAGCAAATTTCTGTATTATATACATGTATGGACAATAAATCTTGAATCTTTCTCCCTGTACAGATGCCATTGGACAATGCTGAAGTCCTTGTCAACGAAGCCATTGAATTCTGGGAAAAGGATGGGAGTCACCTGAGACCAGAGCAGTCGGTCACATGATGGTCACATGGTTATCACATGGTCATCACCTGCTCAGGGAGTGAATGGAGATGAATGCCTATATTAGGATACATCATCGATCTCTACCCCACCTGGATATAGCATCATACGCATGGCTCTATGCGAGCAGTTGATGCGGCCGCACAACCAATATTGGGAGCCCTACACTCAAACACAGTACATGGGACCGCATTGGACATAGCGTGGGACATCGTCTACTGTGTACCATTCCAGTGTACTCCTATTCAAAATATAAGTGATTTGATTTTTTATTAAACAAAGACATTATACTGATTGTCACATTAAATCGAATTTGTAAGGGTACCCTTGTTTTGCCTGATTTTACAGTTAATTCGTGGCAGAAAAGACTTTACAGTGCTGAATTATTTGATTCTAAAAATGCATGAAATTGTATTGAAGCAGTACAGTGGCTGTGTTTTTCTGCAAGCCCAAACATGGCAACCTTAGAGGCCCTAGAGGGAGTTGCTTCATCCACTGGTAGAGATCATTCATTAGCTGTTTCTTCTGTCAGACCATAGTAGGTAGATCTATATGCAAATGAGGGCAAGCATTCAGATTTGATTCAGCATCCTGAATCCATGTGGGTGTGAGATGCATAGATGGGACTTTTTCGCAACACCTGTAATATTTGGAATTTCTATGCATTGTGATCTTTTGGACACCGTTACAAGGAAGAGATTTCTGGCTTATTTCGTTCTTTTGTATATTTCATCAAAATCCTATCTCAGAGGTGATGTGAAAAATGATTGTTAATTGAAACAATACTCCATTCTTTTCCTTCTTTCAAATAAGATTTTTTTTGAAAACCCACTCTCGCAATCTTGTAACGAAGTTACTCTCCTCCAATTGAATACAATGATGATCTGTACTTGGAACAAATGGGAGAGTTGTTTGCTGCTACATCACAGTGACATTACCGCTTTGGCCAATTTGAAAATCCCATATACTGTGTGGAATATGGATAGCAATTACATTACAGTGTTCAAATATTTATAACTCTTTTGTCTGATGTAGATATTATGTTCATGTGCCCGTATTTTGTTAAGGAAATTTTAAATTTTCGATTTGAATTTTAGAGCAAAAAATTAAATCAATTTTCTTGCATGAGGAAAAGCTAGAGCTGACATACAAACCCAATTTTTCAATAATTTGATAATTTCACTGTGTTTGAAAATGTTGATAATTATTAAAAAATAATCATTAGATCAAGTGAACAAATATTATTATACATCTATAAATTTTATATGGCAAACAGTCAGTTTGTAAAACGTATAATCAGATTTTCATTTGCCTCTTTTGAAATTGACAGTTGTCTGAAGTTAAGTGTAGAATCAAATGTTGATGTTACTGCTACAGTATTTGATTTGTTTTTAGTCGTACAGTGGAAACTTGTTATGAAAAGCACCAATTTAACAAGATTCCTGGGCCCTGTTGCATAAAACTTACCATTAACGGTAATTCTGTCATCAATGGTAACTACCATAGTAACATTCCTCAACAGCCAATCAAATTCAAGGTTTAAATGGAAGTTACCATTGATGGCAAAGTTACCATCAATGATAAGTTTTATGCAATGGGCCCTGTTATAAAAAGGTAATTTTGCTGGTCCCAGGTCTTTATGTTCTTTTGTGTTTTTTTTACCATGATAGTAAGGAGATTCCTGATATAACAAGGTAATTTTCATGGTCCCCAGGTCCTTAGATAGTTTCCACCATACTATGTAAAGGCACCCAATGTATGTAAGTGATATTGCATGAAAAGTTGTTCGATTTACTGTTTAAAAATGACCTGTCCGGATTAACAACCTGTCCGGAATTACAACGTCTGGGTATATATTTATTTCACAAATTTTCTATGAATGTTATTGAAGATATTTAAACCAAAAAAAAAATAAATAAACATGAACATTATTGTTGATTCTTGCGTGAAGAAAACTGAGAAAAATGCAAATGATTAAAAGTTTTTCCAACGTTTGGACTTGTGTTATTTGATTTGTTTGAGTTACTAGACTCAGTTAATACTACATTCAAGGACTTAAAATGATTTCAGCTATTACCAAAAATGAATATCTAAAAGCTCATTAATGATATTTCTTAAAGTGATATGTTACTGACTGTATTACTGACCTGTTATTACAAGTAGATGAGTGATTTTTGATAGTTATCTGATTTTTAAATTGAGTTATATATTTCTGCTACATTGACTAGCTGAGTGATTGAATGAATGTCTCAGTGATTAATTGACAGAATTGCTTGATTTCCTGGGTGACTGACTGAGAAAATGATTGATTGATTAGTGGACTGCTATTTGCTAAGGTGATTTGTTGAATTTGTTTTGTAACCAAATTGTTGATCATTTGATTGATTGATTGAATGAATAATTGATTGATTGGTTGGTTTATTGATCGATTGATTAATTGACTGATTTATTGACTGATTTATTGACTGAATGATTTATTAATTGATTAAATGATTGATTGAACGATTGATGGATTTACTGAATGATTTATTAATTGAATTAATCAATGACTGAAGGACTAAGACAACCAAATGTTTAAACCTTTCGGGCCTTTAGTTTAGAGGGCCGGTGGGATTCCTTGGTAAAATATTAAGGGCATTTCCCCCCCCCCCCCCCTCCCCTTTTCTGGCAGGTGTGCCAGGAGTGGAGACCGACAGGATTCCCCAAATCGAAATTCCAGGAAAGTTTGATATCGGGAACCCTACCCCCATCGACAAACCTGGATCCGCCCTCAATCTAGGGTACATCTGATAAGGAGTTGCATTGAGGTCAACCATTTCCAGTTTTTCAGAGGAATCATTTCTGTCCGACTATCTACCTGTCGCGTTCCTTTCCTGCCGTATTTCTTTCTTTCTCTCCCCCCCCCCTTCTTTCTTTCCACCCTTTTTCAGCCGTTCGGGGAGGAAGTGGGGTGCTTATGCCCAGGGGCGGATCCAGGATTTTGTTTTTAAAAAAGGTGATGGGGGGGGGGGGGCACACAAATGTCCGAAAATTTTCTGACCAGCAAAAAATAAAAAATAAAAGGGGGTTATCAGATTTTTAAAAATCCAGTACTCCTGCAGAATTGTCAGACAAGCTTATAAAAAAAAAAGTTATCAGTTCTAAAGGGGGGGGGGGGGGCACTGGCCGGAATTCCCCCCCCCCCCAAATCCACCACTGCTTATGCTATATTTAAAAAAAAACTTCATTTGACTTGAAACCCATTTAAATTTGAATAAAAGGAATGATAAGGAATATTTTTTTAAAATAAAATTGACGGGCCTTTACTCAGGGAATATTATTTTGGGAATCGCAACTGGTCTCCAAAAAATCCTGAAAGGGGGGCGAGGGATTTTCTCCAGAAAATAATATTTTCACCATACCCCCCCCCCCCCCCCCTTTTTTTTTCAAGTCTTTCTTTGTTTTTCTGAATAAATCGGGCTGGGGGTGGATCTGGAAACCATTACGGTCCCCTCTGCGCGCAGACGAAAACCATCAGTCTTTAGAGGAATACCAAAGGAAAAGCTTGTCAATTTCAAGTGAAATGTTAGGTGCGCAGACAAGGGGCCCCCCATCATACAACCAGACAACTACGCGCGTATTAAAGCGTTTCCTAAATTTATTTTTTAGCGCGCCTATATAGACTGAAATCAAAACGCGCATGAAAATAATGCAATGCAGTGAGGAAAAGGAAATAATAGAAATGTCTTCCCGAAAAGTTAAGCTGCTTGTTTCTTTCTTGATATTAATCCGTTTGGTTGATTGCTCTTTTGGAGAGGTGATAAATCGACATGAATTAATCGAAATAACAGCGGGGTTAACTGCCACAGGTAGGCCTAACATGCTGGGGGGAGGGGGGGGGAATAAAATAAAAAGGGTTGTGATAATTTTACTGTTGCTGCTGACAGTGATAACAATTTTGATAAAGGTGATGATAGTGATGATGATGATGATGATGATGATGATGCGATGATGATGATGATGTGATGAGGATAATGAAAGTGGTGGCTGTAAGTCATGCTAAGCTGGTGAATGATGACGTCGATAAAGTTGGTGAGAATGATGATGATGATGATGATGATGATGTTGAATTGATTGTGGTGATGATAATGATGATGAATAAAATTGATGATAATGATGATGATGATGATAATGATGAACGATGCTGCAGACAATTATGTCAATGACAATAATTCTTGATGATGATTCCTAAGATCTTTTTCCCTCTACAGAATGTGACGAGCTTATTGACGCACTCGAGGCCCATTCATTCGACTGGTCTAGGCATCCTATAGAACACACTCAGGACAAAGACCAGTCATCATGCCTTGACAGACTCGAACATTGGACCAAGGGGGACACAGGTTCTTGGTCCTATCTCTTTCTTGGTCTTCAAGAAATAGATCGACCAGAATTAGCCCAGAGTAAGTGTCTTCTAATTCTCTAATTAATCCAATAAAAATCCTCCCCCTCCGAAACAATGACGAATTAGAATTTGAGGATAATTAGATTAATTATATACGTATGAAAAAGCGTACTTTTAGACGCATTGTCTCCCATCTTCTTCTCATTCTAAGTAAACTTTCTCCATTTAATCTGTCTTCCCTTTCTTGTTCAATTTGTATTCCCTTTTCCAATCTATTTTTTTCTGTATTGAGAAATAATAAATGGGATCCCAAGATTTCAAAATCAATAAGCATGCATGTAGAGCAAGTTAGTGAAATAGATAAAACCTGAAACATACTCCACCTGAACTCTTATTAAAAAAAAGTTGTTTACACAGTTATCTAATATCAGCTATATGAATCTCAAGATAGGAAAAACAAAAAACGACAACAAACAAACAAAGAAACAGACACACACACTGACACACACAAAATACGTCCTCGATGTTTTTATGGTTGCGATTGCTTGGAATCGGTAACAACAGTTGATATCAGTGCAAGTTTGCCCCTGATCGGAGGACCTTGCGATCAGTTTGGATACATCGATTGATGGATTGATTGATTGATTGATTGATTTTATTCTTCAAGTATAGTAGAACATAAAACTTAAAAAATGCAAGGAAAATACAGGGCCTATATCTTGAACAGGATGTACAGGATAACCCATGAAAGCTTGCAATAAGCTTATTTCCAATGGGGTCCTGAGAATATTGTTGATAAATTATACATATATACTATAGTCTCCCTTCATCATAATTATTAATTATACAATAATTGTACATCATTTTAAATTTATTTCAGTTTAAACTACTTTTTTACTTTCAGGGTTCGCTCAAGAAGTATCAGCAGACGTCATCTCAAGATTACGCTCCATACCAAAGGTAGTAAAATAGAAGAGAAAAGGAGAAGGAAGAAGGGATTAGTTGGAAGAAAACGAAAAGGTGAAGGTGACAGAAGAAGGATCGAGGAATAGGAAGAGAACGGGGGAGAGGGGAATACAAGGAGGCCGGTGAAGAGGGGAATATCGGAAGAAATCGTAGAAGAGGAATTTTAAGAAGAAGAACAGAAAATTACAGAAGTGAGGGGAAGTGAACATGGAAGAAGAAGGAGGAGAAGAAAAATAAGAAAGAGGAGGAGGAGGAGAAGAAGAAGAAGAAGAAGAAGAAGAAGAAGAAGAAGAAGAAGAAGAAGAAGAAGAAGAAGAAGAAGAAGAAGAAGAAGAAGAAGAAGAAGAAGAAGAAGAAGAAGAAGAAGAAGAGGAAGAAGAAGAAGAGGAAGAAGGGGAGGAGAAGAACTTCGATAAGGCGGAATTGACAGAGGAAGAACGGACGAATGGAGGAGATGGTGCGATATCAATTACTGAGAAGAAAGAGGGGAATAAACGATCGGAAATGGGGGAATTTAACGGAACAGAGAAAAGGAAGAGCACCGTGGCGGAGGAAGAGGAGAATGATCGAAGGATAGGAAGATGAAGGGGCTAAAGCTACGAGAAGAAATTTAAAAAAATGTAAAAGGATAATAAGACGAGATGAAAGAGAAGGCAATATAGAAAAACAAAACAAAGAAGAAAATATGGAATGAATCATTAACCACTTAATCTGATGAATGGCCCTCAAAATTTATGAGCATGAAAAAAGGTCAATTAGGTCCATATGGCCCTGTTTCACAAAACTTGTTATCAAGAACAATTACTGCCCCTTTCTGTGACAAACTTGCTCCCAGCCAATCAGATTCGATGATTTCAGTAGCAATCGTTGTAACTTGTTATTGATAACTAGATTTATGAAACGGGGCCCAGACCTTGGTAAAGTATTTACGACACATTCATTTATGCAGAAGGGAATTAGCAGTGGCTTATCGGGGGGGGGGGGGGGGGGGGGGGTGACTCTGCAAGTCTTATTTCCCACTGGGCCTTCAAAACGTTGGGGAGGGGCAGGGGCCCAGGGGTCAAGAATACACTGAGTGTTTTCTATGCTGGATGAAACGTCGGTGGGCCGGGGGAGTTTTTTCCTCATTTTGTTAGATTTTTTGTAATACATCTGTGATTTTTTTTTCTTAGTACATCTTCTAATTTCGGGACAATCCTAACTTTGATAGACATTCGGCTTTTTCCTATTTTGATATATTTGTTTCTTGCCCAGCAAATTAAGTTGCAATTTGACTTTGTATATAACTGTACATTAATGTTGTATAATTTCTTTACAATGTTCCTTTTATTATTGCTGTGATTTTTTTTCTTCTTCTTCTTCTTATTGGGTGTGAAAATGAATAAACTGAATTGAACTGAACTCATCTATTCTCTCTCGTTCAAATATTTTAATACCGGTTTACATTCATATCGATTTGCTTCAAGTTTCAGAATGGAATGTCCCTCGTTTGGTTTAGTGGAAATTATACCGCCTAGTCAGACGATATCGACACCTGCAGGCAGACAAGAGGCCGAACACAAACTTACATTAACCTCGAATGTCCGAGAATGATTGGAGTCGATCGATCGTGGCGGTGTGACTGAGCCTTGTATTGGCTAAGCCTTAATAAGCCTACATAACTCCCTGGCCAGTTCAAGGACATGTATTTCCAAGAAAGTTGTGGCTGGGGGCCGATGGATTCTCATAAAGTGATATTCTAAATGAATAGGGTAATCGGTTGCGGCTTGGATATGCCTACCCCCCCCCCCCCGGGGGGGGGGGGGGGGGGAGGCCAGGGCCAAAACCCAATATATATATATATATATATATATATATATATAGTGGGATCAGGGAGTGGGATGAATTCAAGCCAAAGATGACGCAGGATACTCAGGAAATTTAAGCTTTCGTCTTTCGACTTCATTTTTAAAAAAAATTCTGAAACAGTTATAAAGAGAAGATACAATCACTCAGAAAGGCATGACAAAAACTAACAAAGCACTAAGTGTGTGAGAATAATTCACAAAATACAAAGAGAAGACACATCCCCCCCCCCCCCCCGCCGGCCCTCTGAAAAGTCGCTCAGTGGGTCAGTAGGGAGGGGGAGGTGGTTATCAGATGTTTTCCTCCATAATTCTCTGACAACCCCCCCCCAAAAAAAAGGTTATCAATCAGCTATTAAACGGAGATCCGTATTTTTTTCCTCCATAATTCTCTGACAAGCCCCCCCCCCCCAAAAAAAAATAAAATAATAAAGGTTATCAATCAGCTCTAAAAGGGAGATCCGTATTTTTTTCTTCTCGCCAGCCCTCCCAAACTCGCTCAGTGGGTCAGGAGGGGTGGGGGGGGGGGGGGGGAACAATTATAAAAAAAAAATTGTACCAGCTATCCAAAACTCACTCGGGGGGGGGGGGGGGTCCTCAGATTTTCAGGGGTTCAGTTTTCCTCCATAATTCTCAAAAAAATAAATAAATAAATAAACATAAAAATTGGGGAAAAAAGTTGTCAGGGAGGCCACCAATCTTGAAATGTGAATGCAGGACGACGATTATCGGGAGATTCGGTATTTTTGTTTTAAACATCGGTTTAAAAATAATAATAATAATAAAATGCTAGTGGTTGAATGCCATCTGTAGTATGCCCATTTGTGCATGCTGAAGTGGGCAGCAACAGGGATTTCCTTACGCCTGTCTGTGTGGTATTTCTTGATGTCTGACCGTGTGTTGCACATTCTCGTATAAAAAATATTGTTGTTTTGACGACAGCGTTTGCATGTAATCAGGTATAATACCCATGAAGATTTACAATGGATATGTTGGGTGATTGGGAACTTCTCTCCGGTTTCGTTGCACCCTGGATTTTGTGACGAGTTTTTACATCAGTTTTTATTTTCCATGTAGCCTAATGACCCTCTCTAGACTCTCAAAAACATTTTTACAGGTCTAGATATATACTATATATAAAAAACAAAATCTACATATAATGTTTTGATACTTACATGTTTATTTTTCTTTTTCTTTTGTTTTTGTGCGTTGGCGTTGGCGTTGTTGGCGTTGGCTACGCGCCTGCCGGAAAAAATATACCATCTCTAAACATTGGCATATATATGATTACATTTATAGGGATTTCAATGTTTCTCTCTTACATGCTCTAATATACTATACACAAGCATCAAAGTTTGCAGTTGGGTTTGATGACCTACATATTTATGTGCTAGCGAGCAATTTTTAAGATCTGTGAGGCTGCATAATGACCAATAACTTCTTATAAAGACATAAAACAGTTCTGAAAAGGTTTTTAAACACAGTCTCGGTATGAGAGACTGAAAAGACCTCTAATAAGTAAAAACTATATAAAATATAACTGTGAGCGAGCGTAGCTAGCTCGCCTTGACGAAATTAAAGTAAAATAGTTCTAAATCGCTATAAATTAGGAGAACAAATTATGGAGGAAGAAAAAGGGGAACTTACCAGGAATTAAAATGGCACTTATCAGAAAAGAAAAGGGGCAGGAATGTGTCATATCAAAAAGATTAATTGTAAAAGGATGAAACATAATGGTATTTGTTGCACACTCAATATTGACACTTTACCAGAGGTGAAAAGGGCCACTTATGAGAATGGAAAGGGGGGCGTTTGTTATAAAGGATGGAAGGGGGGGGGATCTTATCAGAAGGAATAAGGGTACTTCTATATGAAAGGAAAGGAGCCCTTGTCAAAATGAATTAAGGGGCAATTATCAGAAGTGTAAATTCAAATTTGAATAGAGGCCATTGACACAGGTGAAGATGCACTTATCAGAGATAGAAAGGGGGTAGTTCTTGTGTCTGAAAATGGACACTTATGAGAATGGAAAAAAGGGGCACTTATTGCAAGGAATTAATAGGTACATTTAATGCAAATGATTTAAAAGGGGATTGTCAAAGGAAAGACTTTATCATGGGTTTAATGAGAGGTGACAAAGGAAGAGGCTCGTTTTTACAAATAAAATAAAAGTAGCAATTATAAGATTGGAAAAGGAGCACGTGTTATGATATAATGGATACTTATAAAAGGGGAAGGGGCACTTCTTACAAAGGAAAAGGGACATTTGTCAAGGAAGAAGGGGCACCTCTCAGATTTTAGTTGGCCCCTTGCAATTCTCAATGGTAATAAAATCAAATTGTAAGAATGTGGAACGGGCAGGAGTTATAAAGGAAATGGGGTACTTATCTGAAGTAAATGGAACACTTTCCTATGTAAAAGGGGGAACTTCTAGGATACCGAAATTCCTGAAATAATGGGGACACTTTACCCCCCCCCCCAGCGCCTGATTGAATGATCCTAAAATTTCCCTATACAGTTGATGCGTCATTCTGAATCCTGAAAGAAGACTCATGAACTTTTCGAAGATGTATTAGACTGTCATTAATTTGGAGAATGTTGTAGGCCTACTGTCTCGAGAAGTTTCCTTGTGTCCTCGGCATGACGTGAAATTAGCTAAGCTTGTTTTCTACACTTTGTTTATAAGAACATGTTTTTATTAGGCCTACATTTTGTATTAATCGTGCATTAAAGAGGCGAGGATGTAACGCCCATTTGTACCAATGGAAAACACGTTAGAAATGGACATGGATGAGAGAGATTTTGATTGATAAAATCGGAAATATCGTGACATTCAAATCATATCATTCGCATTTCAATTGCATTTTAAGGAGGAATTCTCACTACTATAACAGTCTTTTATATTAATTTTATCAATTTTATCAATAACTGATTGATATAGAAATGATTTCTTCTTTGAAAAGTGGGGGTATATTTGTACAGGCCATCCCCCCTCCCCAAAGGGGGGGGGTATATATATATATATATATATATATATATATATATATATATATATATATATATATATATATATATATACTCCCCATCTCCCCCGGCCGGGATTTACGTCAGTGACAAGGGGAAAAAATTACTAAATATATATATATATATATATATATATATATATATATATATATATATATATATAATATAAAAAAAATTACCCCAGCTCTCCAAAAGTTGCTCAGTGGTGGTGGTGGTGGGGGGGGGGGGGGGGGGGTGGGGGTATCACATTTCATGGGGTCCAGAATTCTCTGACAAGCAAAAAAAAAAAAAAAATGTCTAAAAGGGCTGGAAATTTATTTTTTCTGTCAAAAGTTGTCACTGGGGTGCAGTCTGCCCCCTGCCCCCCCCCCCCTGGGTACGCTAGTGGCAGCCATGCCTTGTGGCGTGCAGTCTGCCCCCTGCCCCCCCTTGGGTACGCTAGTGGCAGCCATGCCTTGTGGCATGCTGTCCATAAGGTAGGTACTGCATTATTTTCACTTAACAGCAGCTCATTCTTGTAGCTAGAATCTTTTCTTTTTTGATAACTAATTCAGTTTTCTTTTTTTGTCTTTAAATTTTTACGTCTCTCCAAATGGTCTCAGTAGAATAATTAGCAGGCCATAGAGCTCAAACAAAGATAAGTAACGCTTGAAATTCATCCTCTCAGATATTTATTGTATATTATGTGGTCAAAACCCCTTTCTCATCGGAAAAATTGGGGGCGTAATTGTCTGGGGAAATTTGTCCAGGGCAGTTAATCCTTGCTGTAGTCATCCTAGTGGTAACTGTCCGGGGGTAATTGTAATGGGGAGTAGTAGTCCATTAATAATGAATAAGCTGCTAATAATCATTTCCTAGTTCCATAGATAATAAGCTTAACACTACCCACATGCATCCAAATGCAGCTGGTATTTTTTTTTTCCAGGGCTGTACATGTAGATCTAGTAAAATTTACTTGAATGTTCGACAAGCGCTGCTTAGACTTCAGACTGTGACTGACGTAGCTGGGGCTATTTGCAAAATGTCTAATTGTAGATATACGACGACGCGACGATACGACAACGATGTAGACATGAGTGAGCTGAGCTGAGCTGAGATCGATGCGATGTGGCAGAGCTCATTTCATGCATGGCTGTATACGAGTTGTTCTTATGCCTTTCTCTCTCATGTTTGAAAGCCTCTGCGAATTTTCTTGTATATACTTAATTTGTTCCGAACATTCTGGATCCACATTTTAATATTAACATTTTACATTCGAGCTTGCACACAGTACACGTCCCTCTAAATCCTGAAATATCAATACCCCCGTATACATTTAATGTTGCCGCCCATCCGATCGCACTATTAGCAGGGGTGTGCAATTATTATTTTTTTTCTCTCGTTCTTCATTATTTCGTTTCTATTAGTTCACCCTTATGTTTATTTCAAAAAGGACTATAAATCAAGAATTTGTTCAAGGTTTGAAATAAGTTCACTTTTGTCCACTCAATAAGTAAAACATATTATGTCAATAGTAGAATTATATTTGAGATTCCCTTTGGTTTTCATAATCGACTCGTCCAACATCGCATCATATGGCTTACACACGTACGTACACACGTTGCGCTAAATTGCTGGATATTCTGTTCGGTCTCCTAAAATATAGCCTGAAAGAGCTGCAGATTCTCGCCGTTTGGAAGGTTAATTTAAACTTTAAATCAAACGGCAATATCTGATTAATTGCGATCGACGGAATTATGGCAGCCTTTACTGTAGAGAGTCCAAACGTTCGCTACACACAAGACCATATCGAGTCGGATTACGTGTATCAGACGACAAAAGTGGAGAAAAATGGGGCAAATATGAAGGTATAAAGAGAAGATTAAAAATCAATTTTTCTCACTAATCAAATTCATATTACTAATTCTGTAACTTGCCTTGGTCTTTTGGCATAACTAAATGCATGTGAAATTGTTTTTTGGATCTCTGTTTTTGTCAGTCATAATAAAAAAAAGAAAAGAATCCTCTGTTGATTTCTGCTGCCGATGATGCAACGGAACTCCGGCATTTTCTCGCCCTCCTCAGCAGGGGTAGCCATGGCCGTGATGTGGTACCGGTAACTCTCCATTCACTACATGTAGTTCATGAATCATGGCCAGTCAGTCAGTGGCAGTGGTCGGTGTACTCTGGCGTGCCGTGGCATGGCGGCCTTGGTGGTGAGGCGCCCCTGGGGTTTTCATAATAGTTTTACATAGTCAGACAAGCTAAACACCCCAGCCCCCCCCCCCCCAAAAAAAAAAAAAAAAAAAAAAAAAAAAAACATGGAGGGGATTGGGTCATCTCCAATATTATAACCTCGCATAGATCTAGACTAGGTGTGCACCCGGGGGGGGGGGGGGGGGGGGGAGCAACTCAAAAATTTTCAGACGGGGGTGTGCCGCAGCCGCCCTCTAAACGGGGGTCTAAGGAACGGACTAGAAGCGAAAAACATAGTCATAGGGTCTTTGGAACGGAGCATTATACCCAGCTGAGCGAAAAAACATGGTCTACGGAACTACGCACTACAGCACTGTGCTTAGTCATGTTAGTGCGGGGATTCTACAGTGCATGCATATGCAATTGTGCATAAATTGCATGTGAATCAATGGACATATGTATGCGAGAGCTAGGGAACGGGGCGCGCCGGGAAACGAGCACTTATTGTTTCGGCCGGGTATCTTGAGAACGCGACTACGCGAGAGAAGGATAAAAACAGCAGTTTATGGAAATTCCAGTATCTTGAGAACGGCGATCGTCCATTGCAAAAGGGGGTCGTCAAAGCGGCACGTTCCCATCTGTCCAATATGTTGAGTGCCCCCAGGGGTGTGCGTGGGCAGTGGGGTCATCCGTTCCATATTTTGTGTGTGTGTTTTTAAGTTTTTCTCCATAAAAATATGTCTTAGTCTGATAAGCAAAATTAAGGAGGAGAAGAAAAAAAAAGGTCATCACAGCTGCCCTGCAGAGGGGGCGGGCACATTTTCTTTATGAGGGCTATCAGCTTGATACAGTAATCAGATATTCTGTTCATCGGGCTGACGTCACTCGGCCCTGAGCGTAATAGTCTCCAACCACACCGACCGGCGAACAAGGGCAATCGCAAAGGGGAAACTTTCTACACACCGTCCATGGGATTTTGTCTTAAAATTTTAATTTCTAAGATACTGTCAACAGTTTCCTTTTTTTCATTAAAGCGAGGGAAGAATAATCAGAATTAGGTGGTAATAACTGGTGAGATAGCTACTGTCAGCCGTGAGATAGCTACTGTCAGCGGTTTTGAAGCGAGAAAAAAGAGAAAAACTGGCTATCTCCGTAGACTTTGTGTATTTGTTTGCCCATTGCGGTGATTGCTGTGCGCCATACATGTATATCCCGGATGTCCGATGAACAGAATGCTAAAATCTTAGATGTGGCCAGTAACATATCCATGGGTCAAAGATAGCTTGGACTTGCCCTTCTGGAATGGAAGAGGCTTTACTTAGGCGCATTTTTTTTCCTGATTCGTGTAACTTAAATGACTTTAAAACAAAAAAGCATAAGTTAATGTACCATGCTGTATTAGATAACCTTGTGCATTACAAGCTGAAAATGAGTATCTTGCAATAAATTCATATTGTTTGAATACATGTACATGTATATTCATCTTGTTTGCCTTTGCAGGTCATTCCTGTAGATGTCCAAATGAACTTCCGAACAGATCGTAGGGTGCCTCGTCTAGGCGTCATGCTGGTTGGGTGGGGCGGGAATAACGGGAGTACGGTGACGGCAGCGGTCATCGCTAACAAGATGAAGATGTCATGGAGAACAAAGGAAGGAGCAAGGGTATGTATTCCATAATCACACTGCCAAACCGACCCCATTTCCAAAGAACTATGATACAGACCCACTCCACGCCAACTCCAAAACAAACTATTCTTGGCCATTTGAAGTAATGTCACTTTTTATTTGGGGATCACTTTAGTGGTTCAGGGTTGAAGTGAAGAATTTGGTAAGATGTTGACTGTGGAGCAATTGTGGCCTGAGCATGTGTTGTTGTATGACCTACTGATCATCTGCAGAGATGATTTGTATCGTTGAGAATCTATAAAATTGAGTGTTGGGTACCACGAGATGGATCTTGATCTCGAGATCGGCATCAGTAACCTCGATCTTGTTCTTGATCTCGAAGGTGTTGGACTTGATCTTCATCTTGATCTTGGAGCTTCTGTTCTCGGAATTTTCGCTCAAGATCGCTCGAGATCAACATTGTAATTACATAAATTATCAAACGAAAAAGCTTTTAAAATTATTCTCCAATCGAGATCGATCTTGATCTCGAGACCAGTCTCGAGATCGGCATCAGTAACCTTGATCTTGATCTTGATCTTGGACATATCTGATCTTGATCTCAGATGTTCTAATCTCGATCTGGATCACGGACTATGTGATCTTGATCTTGATCTTGGACCCAACACTGATAAAATTATCCCCAAAGAACTGTGATACACTTGCCACTCTCTCTGAGGCGTCCGTTCAGTCTAACAGGGTTTTTCACCCCGGACAGTACACTTTCGAAATTAAGTGATTTGATAATGCTGCTTTAAATATGGCAAAATAGTTTATGATTGATTTATTTGATTTCTTTTTTTAATCCTGTAAGTGCAGTAAAGTATGTATCACATAGACTCAAAGAGAAACTTAAACAGTTAAAGATGCAAGAATGATGGCTGATCTTTTCTGATAAATAAAAGTTTAATGTATGTATTAAAAAAGCAAAAGGCCAAGCTACTGTGAGAGGAGCTTGAAAATATGATGAAACCTATATGTACATGTAATTCCCATTAAGTGCTAGTCATAGGGAAGCATTTTCTTGTAGGAAGGACATAATTCCTTTTTGTAACAGGTGGATGTACAGTACATGTAATAAGTACTACGAGTCTGACGAGGTAAGCATTAAATTTGAAAGCAATACGGCATCTGGGGGAGGGGAGGGGAACGGGGCACTGATTCAAGAGGAGGAAAGCAAACTTGAAAATATATCCACGTATGTTTGTGCCGCTCACTTCAAGAGCGGGGCCATTTTGAAAGGATCCAGGGTAACTCGGCACTACGCTAGGGATATTTCGCACTCAGCGTAAAATCGAGTTAGCCAAGAGAGCTGAAATGATCGCAAATAGAATTTTTGCATTGAGTGATCTTTAAAACCAACAATAAGTTGATTAGAATGTGTAAAATACATGTAGTTACTGGGGAGATAATGATAAAATTTTATGAGGTTTAACTCTACAAAACATAAAAAGCAAGACTTTATTGAAGGTCTGTTGTGAAGCTGCGCGATGCCGAGTCTGCACTACGGCCGAGCAACCCCGACCCCCCTATTATGTAAGGGTATTGGCGAGTGAAAAATCAGGGGTGTTGCTTCTAGCGTCGAGATCAGCAAGAAGTGAAAACTGTTCATTGTCTTTTGTAGCCATATAAATCTTGTACCTCTTGCCAAACAAGGTCCATGTGATAGACAATACTTCAGGAAGAAAGTTATAAGAAATGGTTTAAAAGGAAAAAATGACATAATGAAACTTTATGAATAATTTGAATATTTTTCGAGTGGAAACAGGAAAATTAACCTGTAAATGGAGCTTAGACTGTTATTAATGGGATTTTCCTAGAGTTTGAGTGAATGTAGGTATTATAGGCTACATATATATGAATTACTTCTACCTGAAATTAATTCAAATGATTTTATATATCCTCATTCCTCAAACATTTGGTCTAAAATAAAAGTCTGGAAAGCAAATAGGCATGCGTCCCCTGCTTAAAAATGTCGCAGCCCACGAAGCGCCTACTGGTTGTGTAGTTAACGAACATACGTGTATCCTGTTTGCTAGCATTGGCTTTGGCTAGTTTGATAGATACAGCCTCTTGCTTGAGTTTTGAGGAGAAATTTTGATATGCTGACTCTTTAGGATACAATGTATTTGAAATAGAATGAGATTTCAGGCTTGTTCAGATATATATGAAGCAGTAAACCGCCTCAAAAACTACTGCAGGGTTTTAGCGTACTGCATTTCACATTTTTGTATCTTATAACACAGGTGAGTGAGTATGTGTACATGTAGGACCTTTGTTGCGTTCATGCATACATGAACCAACTTGCCATTTAACCCTTTCAAGACAACTGACCACATTTTATGGTTTGGCTCAATAACTTTTGATTCAGAACTCTAAAAAATATACCAGATGAGTAGAAAGAGCAAAAATTTCTGCACATCCTAGGCTATTTTTGTTACTTGACCCTATTGCATTTGATGCCAGGAATTTCAAAAATGAGAATGACCTTTAAAATCCTTAAATTGGCAACACCTTGAGAGATTCAAAATCATTGTTTTTTATCAAATTGGCAATTTTTTCAACTTTTCGACAAATTCGTAACCATGTATATTGTTTTCAGAGACATTACACCTTATTAGAACCATGTAACACTAAGAGAAAAATATCATTGTTGCCAATTTGAAGAACAAAATTTTGATCAAGTTAGCCTGCAAATAATTCCTATCCTGAAAGGGTTAATGAATACACAAATAACTGTGTTTTTTTTTATTTTTTAGGTGGTTTACTGCGGGTTGTGAACGAGACTTTTTAACAGCAATACAAAGTGAGGCCTGAATAGTCTCAGACATGGGGCTCCTTATCATCCCAAATTGAATTTCCATCAATCTTTCTTTTTCAGCATGCAGATTACTATGGCTCCCTGACGCAAGCCTCCACTCTGAACCTCGGCTCCGGCCCTGGCGGTGATTTCAACATTCCATTTAAAGACATCTTGCCCATGGTTGATCCCAATGATATTGTCTTTGATGGTAAGTACATTATGGGAAGGTTATTTAAGGTGGAATCTCTTATAACAAACTCCTTGGGACCAAGGAAATTTCCTTGTTACATTGGACTCTTGTGTTAATAGAACTTCAAACCAATAGAAGACAAAGGAGTATTTTTTCACTCATCAATTGATATAAAACAATGCATAAAAGTGCATAATTTCACATGGTAATGAGGAAAAGTACATCAAGAATAAATGATTCTTGATGTACTTGAAACGAGTTAGTGGGCATGGAGATTAAAGATCTTGGCTATTCAACCCGTTAGTATGGAATTGTACCGGTATTTCTTGCATTTACAACACAAAAGAACGAAAGAGGGCGTGGGTGTATCGCGGAGAAAGTAGATACAAAACAGAGAGAGAAGAAAGAAAGGATAAGTCAGGATGAAAGGAATTTAAAGATAAAGTTGAATTGTGGTCATGTGATTACATTCTGAAGGAAACTGTCTGGAACTGATTGGGAAAGTTGGATCATGCCTACTTTAGAATTGGTGTAAACTGTGAGGTTTTGGAATCACCTTATTGATAAGAAATTGACCCAGTCTTGCTGAAAAGCATATATGTACCGCACACAGATATGGGTACATGTATATTGGACTGCACACACATGTGGCATGAATGTTCGGCCCAAACACTTCAGCTATTTCTGGTCATATTTTGAATATGAGGGCATTTGAGGAGCAATCTTTTTCAGGGGACATTTCTACTATGTAGTTCTTCCCAACTGACAAGAAAGGAATGAGAAGGCTCAGAAATTATTTTTCACCTTTCCCAGAACTCAACCTTCCCTTTAAGAAAATCAAAAAGGGAATGACTATTACCGTGTTCCTAAAAGTAATTGATTTTTAATAGTTGAAATCACTTATGATATTGGGGAATCTTAAATATTTTTCTTCATTTCTCACTTTCATATTTCTCTGGATTTTCTGCTTATATTCTGTGTCATTGGATATGACCTTGAAAAAATGAAAAACTGAAGAAAGAACCCCAAAATTATAGATCATATCAGAAAAATAAAAGCAAGCAGTAATAAAAAGAATTTGAAGGTCATTAAAAAAACTATATATTAAAAAAAGGAACAGGATCTGGAAGTATACAGTATGTACATTGTATAGACCTGCTATCAAAAACATATTTACACTCTTTAAGATTTTTATGAACTACTGTACACATTATAAGGAGTGTTGGTAAACATACTGAGGGCAAACTGATAATTTGTGTCTCGAGGTGTGAAGGTGACTTTCTGTGCATTAGATCTCTCATTCATTGTATGATAAGGTGGGATATCTTCTGTAGCATGTTTATCGGCCTTTTTTACAAGGGTGTTCCACAGAGATTCCCCCAACTACCCCCCCCCCCAGAAAAAAAAAATGAAAAAAATGAAAAAAATGAAAAATGAAAAAAAACAAAAACAAAACAAAAAAAAAAACAAAAACAAAACAAAACAAAACAAAAACCAACCAAAAACCCCAAAAAACAGCAACAACCAAAAAAAAATCTTTCACAAGATTACATGTAGATTATTTAGAGCCTTGAGCGCAAATCACCAAAGCTGATGTTTACATGTATGTTTGTTTTGCTCTCTAATAGTTTTGGAAATGTTAAACTACCATCAGCAATTTTGAGAATACAGTATGCTGGCCGTTTTTTAAATTTTTAAAATATTTTTCCTGGAAAGCGTGCGTTTGTTTGTCTTGGCACATTTGATCATACAGTACATCAGCTTTCCCATTCTTTCAGTATACTGTATACGCCATATATTTTGCGGGAGTTTCATTTTTCGCGAATTTCGCGAATCGTGAGTGGGTCGCAAATTTAACAACACGCCAAAATATTGCCAACTTAAGAAGTCGGTTGAATTTGTTGTCTCCTGGTCAGAAATTCACCACTTCGCTTTGCAAAAGTACATGTACATCATCACCGCTGTTTGTAGATTTGAGAATTTTCCGACCGCAAATTCAACCACTCGCGAAATAGTCTGGTTAGTCCTATTTGCGAAAATTTATGGCCGCAAAATTTATGGCTTACATGTATATACATGTACAGTAGTCTAGTGAAGCTCCTACATGTATCACAGGTCAATAACTTGTTTGTCCAAATATTGAGGTAGTAGAAAGATGTACATGTACATGTATGCCCATTATCTTCTCGCATGAAGGTGACTTTCAGTGTCTTGGATTTTGTTTTTCTCCAAATAATGATTACTTTACTGTACATGTACAATGTAGGGTTGTTGCCAGGCGGGGGTGGGGCTTCAGGAAAAAAAAAAAAATCTTCCCCTCTCTGCACAAGAATTATGCAAGGGTATGTAGATAAATGTCACTATTTTAAACCTTCAAAAATTGCTTTTGTTCTCCCAAACTATCCCCGGATGACATATTTTCAAGTTTACTTTCCTTCTCTTGAATCAGTGCCCCCCCCCCCGCTCCGGATGCCGTATTGCTTTCTAATTTAATGCTTACCTCGTCAGTACTTATTACATGTACATCCACCTGTTACAAGTCATTGTATTTCAACAGTCAGAATGCAGATTGCATGTACATCAAGATTTGCTAGGTTGGGCAAGCCAGAACGTTTGTCCAACCTAACAACCCCTAATACATGCGATTCGCATTCTGACTATTGAAAAATAATAGCTTTTTACAGTTGAATGTAATGATTTGTGACTTGGCAAACCTGTATAAATTTGAATACATTATGAAAATGGCCTACATGTACATGTATTTGGACAAAGGTGCTATGAGGTTTTGATTACTGATCATGAATTGGTCTCCCTCACTCTCTCTCTCTCTCTCTTACGCCAGTCTCATTTCTCTGTTCCTGTGTTTTTCTCCTCTCCCTTTCTCTCATTTCTGTCACTGTCTATCTGGACAAGTAAGTCTTTTGCTATCACTGTTGCTCTCCGTCCCCCTCTCTCTCTCTCTCTCTCTCTCTCCCACTGTCTTTGTCTAGAGCTACCATTTGCTGCCAGCGGCTCAAAAAAGAAATTTAAACAGAGAAAGAAATATTCAGTTTATGGTTTATTTGTGTTTCTCTCTCTATCTCTGTGTCTAGGTTGGGACATTTCTTCGCTAAATCTTGCCGAAGCCATGGAGCGGGCCCAAGTCCTGGACTGGAGCCTCCAGGAGCAGCTCCGCCCCCACATGGCAACCCTCAAGCCCCGTCCCTCCGTCTACATCCCCGACTTCATCGCAGCCAATCAGGAGGACCGAGCCGACAACGTCCTCTCCGGAACCAAATCGGAACTTGTTGAGAAGATCAGGGCGGATATTCGTGAATTCCAGGAGAAGGTGGATAAGGTGATTGTTCTGTGGACGGCCAATACAGAAAGGTTCTGTGATGTTGCTGAAGGACTTAATAATTCGGAGCACTCCCTCATGAGGTCGATAGAGGCCAATGCTGCTGAAGTGTCACCATCCACACTCTTTGCTGTTGCTTCCATCTTAGAAGGGGTAAGATATTACTTTAAAAAAAAAAAAGTTTTCAGGTTGTGTGTCCATCTGTCTGTCCGTCCCGCTTTCTCGTTAACGAGATACCTCAAGAACTATATGAGGTATGAACTTTAAACTTGCAACACCATATGTAGGAAGAAGAACTGCTTGGATTTTGGGTTTAGTAGGTCAAAGGTCATGGAGGTCAGTATGCATGAAATTAAGGTGTTTTTTTTTTTTTGTTTTGTTATCGGCATATCTCAACTATTTTCTATGCATGACTATTTGGGTTGTTAGGTCAAAGATCAGAGGTTAAAGAGGGCAATTAACATGTAATTATAGGTTTTTTTCTGGTTATCACAATATTTCAAGAACAGTTGGTGCCATGAACTTAACTGAGTATAGGCAGAGGTGTACATGTATACATGTACATGTAGTCTCATTGCCTAAGGTATATACATGTAGCTTAGAACTTCAAAAGTAAGATATTCAACATTATTAGAACAGTTAATTAGCCTTAACAATGATTACATTTTAAAAATATGGCTAGAATTTCACTTTTTCCACTGTAAGGTGAAATATGCTACAATTCATTCACCGACAAAAGATATTCTTTCATACATTACAGTACATGTAATACTATCAATGGATGGATTTCTGTTTCTAAAAGCCCATCTTGCTTTTAAAATAGTGAGAGGGGGAAAAGAAAAATCTTGGACAATTGGAGTGCTACAGATGGTTGCTTACATGTAGCTAAAATCATTTTGGGTGAAAGCTGGAAGTATTTGCTTTTCAGATTTCTAGATCTGTATACTATATTTAATGAAACTTTTTGTGCCATATGGTATTTTTATATAGTGAAAGACAAGTGATATTTGTCAGGATGGTGCAGTTCACCCTTGTAAATTGCATTAGGAAGCCATGCTACACATACACTGTACACCATTGTCAACTCAATACCCTCTATCCATTGTAGACAAAACCGAAAGGGGGGGGGGGGGGGGCTTGTAAATATGAGAATTGTTACACAAATATTTTGCAGAAATCAATGCACTTTGAATTGTGGGTGAATGCCAAGCCTGGTCACGTGCTGTTCTTTTGTTTAGGGCTTAGCCAGGGATCTCTCTTAACCCTTTCAAGACAACTGACCACATTTTGTGGTTTAGCTCAATAACTTTTGATTCAGAGCTCTAAAAAATATACCAGATGCATGACTAGAAAGAGCAAACATTTCTGCACACATTATGTCCATTTTTCTTGCATGACCATATTGCGTTTGATGCCAGGAATTTAAAAAAAAACGAGAATAAGCTTTGAAATTCTTAAATAGGCAACACATTGAAAGGTTCAAAATCATTGTTTTTCATCAAAATTGGCAATTTTTTCAACTTTTTGACTAATTTCTAACCATGTTGTTTTCAAAGACATTACAACTTATTAGGACCATGTAGCACTAAAAGAAAAATATTACTGTTGCCAATTCCTGTCCTGAAAGGGTTAACCCACTGACTGCTGAATCCGTCATTCCTATAGACTTACATGCAGTACACTAGCACCCGTCTTTTTGGAGGGTCAACTTTTTAGCTGGGTGGTCAGCTGGAAACTTCTAAAGATGACTGTTTTATCGGGGTAATCTTGCTAGTAATAAGGACCCCTATTCATACATGTAAGGACCACTTTTTCATAAGGACCACTATCCATAACTCGTGACTAAATGAATAGCAGTTTTGTATGAATAGCGGTCCTTCTAAATAGCGAGCAAACCGTAGACAAATTACCTCGCTATTCACAAGGACCTCCATTCATAATGACCACTTTTCATAACTACTCATAAGGACCGCTAGTCATAACGCGTGTTAAATGAATAGCGGTTTTCTATAAATAACGGTCCTTATGAATAGCGAGCGGACCCAGTTTTGGTTGCCCAATGTAAGTTTCATGTATTGGTCGTACATGGATAACACCTAAAAATAACAATTCATGGAATGCGGCTTGGCTCTAATCTATGTATGCCGGGGTGATTTTCCACATTTCGTGACCTGTGCAACGCACCCGTATGCGCTCGCCAAGATAAGGGCTCGCATGGAACCCAACTCGGAGGTTCGGTTCCGCGTGAGCACCTTCATGTTATCCTTTATTTCCTTCAAACTCCTAAACTGTTGACCTATAAAATTTCAGATTTCCTTCAAACTCCTAAACTGTTGACCTATAGAATTTCAGATAAAGTTCTTTGAGGTTAATTTTATACTTCCTAGCGGTATACAAATTCTTTTTTTCCGGTGGTTGGTAACTTTAAGATTCATGGGAAGATGAAAACTTAAGGGCTGGTCAGACCTCTCTGATAGCAATGACAGATTATCCATTAAATTTTCATCAATAAAGGGCTGCTTAGACCTCACCAATTAACAATATTGAGATTTTCAATGAAAGGAACAACCTACTGAATGTTACATGTACAGTATGTGTACATGTACATGTATGAGTATGCTTGTGTACATGTAAGTGGGCACTATGAACATGGTGAACAAAGAAGTGAACAAAATATACAGCTCCTCATTGTGACTTCACAATTGCTCTGGTAGACAAAAGAACATCCCTTCATTGCTGTTATGTAAAAATATGTAGAACAGGTGTCACATGCATATTCACCTGTTCTACTTATTTTACATAGTAGCAACAAAGCCTGAAGGGATTTTCTTTTGTCTACCAGAGCAATTGTGGAGGGTACAATGAGGAGCTGAATATTTTGTCTGCTCTCTTTGTCATCGTGTACATAATGAGGGTGTAATGAAAAATCTCGTTATCAATACCGATGAGGTCTGACCAGCATTTTTCTCACTAGTATTGAGTAGCTTCATTATTGTTACAATGCTGTACATATATAGACATGTACATATGTAGGAGTTTCAAGATTTGATTAGTGTATTACAAGTATTAGTTTTTATACAAAGAAAAGCTTAAAGTGATTTGGTAACTTTGTAGAGGCTTGAGCTGCCTGGCCTTACATGCTATCAGTGTATGTAATATGGTGTAAAAATGAAGCCCAGGGAAAAAAGCACTTCAAAATCATCATGTGCTTCACAAAAGTAAACATGCAAGTGACCGGAAATGCCAGACTCATTTTCCCCAATAGACTCAGTGTTAGCCTAAAGCATATGGCCATACGCTTCGTAAATGGGAGTATTCAGTCTTAGTAGCATTAAATTTGAAAACCTTTCTATGCCTGACTATTTATTATCATTATACAAGACAGATATCAAAATTCAACAATTTATTAAATCAAGCCTCCACAAAGTTTCCAAATCCCTTTAACTCTTCCTTCTTACAATAAGAGCTCATACTGTACATGTAGGAACAGTGTTATCATGGTGAACATTGGAAAAAACCAAACCACATGTGATTAAACATAATTTGTAAATTGTGAAATTCTTGAACTTGATGGTACCACAATGGTTATTTGCATGAAGTTAACTCCAGGGCTCCAGGCTTTTCGGCAGAAAAGAGTTTACGCATGGTTCAAATTGACAGAAATATGGCTTTAACGAATCCCATGTGGGTGATCTGAGAGGACCCTAGCAATTTTGCAGGTTGAAAGCACCTTGACACATCTATTGGTCCATATTGAGTGAAATATGGCCTTTTGAGACATCCCAGGGGGAGGATGAAAACATGTTTGGAGATTGAAAATAGGCATTGACTGATTTATAATATTATCATTGTTGGTACCCTTGTTGGGAGAATCTACATACGTACATGTACACATGGTTTTTATGCCTCCGCCCACCGAGGGTGATGCCGGAGGCATGTTTTCGGGTTGTCCGTCTGTCCGTCCGTCCCGCTTTCTCGTTCTAGCGATAACTCAAGAACTACATGAGGTGTGAACTTCAAACTTGGTGCTAGTATGTATCACCATAGGAAGACGATCTGATTAGAATTTGGGGTACGTAGTTGAAAGGTCAAGGTCACAGAAGCCAATTTCTGAAATTTCAGGTGTTAGCCTCGTTCTAGCGATAACTCAAGAACCATTTGAGGTATGAACTTCAAACTTGGTACTAGTATGTATCACCATAGAAAGATGATCTGATTAGATTTTGGGGTACGTACATGTAGGTCTTAGGTCACATGTCATTTTCTGAAATTGCAGGCCCATGTTTACATTTTTGTTTTTGTTTATTTATTTATAAATTTAATTATTTTTATTATTCTTATTTCTTTTTTTTTTATTTATTTTTTATCTATTTATTTATTTATATATTTATTTATTTCATTTTTATTCATATATTTATTTTTTTTGTATTTTATTAAACTCAATCAATCAATTTATTTATTTATTTATTTATTTATTTATTTTTTTTTTTTGGGGGGGGGGGGGGGTCCAGAATGACATTTTTAGGCCATCCATATACCACTGAGACCTAAGAATCAGTCACCTACAGGTATTAAGTTTGTAGTTGTACTTACATGTGTACATGTACACGTAGTATCGCATTTTTTTTTTTTCTCGGTGTTCAGCACATTTGTGTACCAGGAATTCTGCAGTATTTTCCCTACCATAAGGCACCTATTTCAGGCACCACAGGTCATCCGTTATCCTTTCACAGGTGGGCGATTTTAGTGTTGGGGCAAAAGGGACATTTCGTTAACAATTTCTCGCCTATTGACTTCACAAATGATTTGAGGAAAAGTGCTGAGTGGTCATATATCAGGAAGAACAGTATAATTTTTCATTTTGAGTGATTTATTATTTTGAAGTGAAATGAATGGAAAATAGTTGATCAGCTGAGTTCAATCAGCTCTCATAGCACACCTTTGTGTGTGCTACTCTGCATTCGTTGCAAATAGAAAGTTAAGTATTTTTTTCTGATTTTGACTTATTCCATTGCTCAGGTTGCATACATCAACGGCTCACCACAGAACACCTTCGTACCCGGCGTCATCGAGATGGCGGAGAGGAGAGGAGTTATGATCGGCGGAGACGACTTCAAATCAGGCCAGACCAAGATAAAATCCGTCCTGGTCGACTTCCTGGTCGGTGCCGGTATCAAGCCTGTCTCCATCGTCAGTTACAATCACCTTGGAAACAATGATGGAAAGAACTTGTCTGCTCCCAAACAGTTCAGATCAAAAGAGGTATTGAACCTTGCAGCGTATTTTGAGATGAGCCACTCAAAACTTAAAGAACCTGTCTGCTCCCAAACAGTTCAGATCAAAAGAGGTGTTGAACCTTGCAGCGTATTTTGAGATGAGCCACTCAAAACTTAAAGAACCTGTCTGCTCCCAAACAGTTCAGATCAAAAGAGGTATTGAACCTTGCAACGTATTTTGAGATGAGCCACTCAAAACTTAAAGAACCTGTCTGCTCCCAAACAGTTCAGATCAAAAGAGGTATTGAACTTTTCAATGCATTTTGAGATGAGCCACTCAAAATTTGATAGTGTATCCAATGGAGTCATAGAAAATGAAGAAATGACAATTCTCCCAGTGTCATGGAAATACATGTAGATCATGTGCGTGGGTTGTGTCTGGTTATGGCAGCCTTCCAGTACAAAGATGAAATAATATTTGTATGCCGCTTGGATGCTGCAACCTATTCCAAATGGTATTTATCTGGTCATGGAAAAAGGGCCAAAAATGGGTCATGGAAAGTCATGGATTTGGGTCCTCAAATTTCTGTTGAAACCCTGCTAATATTCTTGAATGAACAAGTTTCAAGGATTTCTATGAAATTATCAAAATTATAAAAAAATGTGATGTTGTGCTGAAAAACACACAATGAAAAGCAGTTGACACATACGTGTAAGTGGGTATGTGGGACTACATGAACAAATTCAAGTTATTTCTACTAATATTCACAATATGAGAGCATTTCAAGAGCTATCCTTTTGAGCGATATTCTTCCAAATCAGATTCAAAATATTGAGAAAAATATTGAGAAATTTGTAGTGGTGTTGTGGTCTAGTGGACAAGTCCCCGACAAGGTATGGGGTTTGAATCCCTGGCACAGCACTAGGGTCATTCAGCAAGATATTTATCTTCACTTGCAACATGAGAGTGATGAGACCCAGGTGAGGTAAATGGGTAACTGGCAGGAATTAATTCCTTGAAATGCTAGAGTGCCGTAAGAGCAGCCATGCTACATGTAAATAATAATACATGTAACTGTGGAGCGCCAGGATTGTCATGTCTGACAGACATGTTAGCTTTACAAGAACCCACTGTAATTATTTTTAACCCTTTCAGGACAGGAATTATTTAAGGGCTAAATTGATCACGTTTTGTTCTTCAAATTGGCAACAATAATATTTTTCTTTTAGTGCTACATGCTTCTAATTAGGTGTAATAACTGAAAAAAAATATACATGGTTAGGAATTTTGTCAAAAAGTGTTAAAAATTGCCAATTTTGAGAAAAAACAATGATTTTGAATCTGTTAATGTGTTGCCAATTTAAGGATTTTAAAGCTTATTCTTGTTTTTAAAATTCCTGGCATCAAACGCAATATGGTCATGTAAAAGAAATGGACATAGCGTGTGCAGAAATTTTTGCTCTTTCTACTCATGCATCTGGTATATTTTTTAGAGTTCTGAAGCACAAGTTATTGAGCCGAACCACAAAATGTGGTCAATTGTCTCGAAGGGGTTAAAGGGGAAGTTCACCCTGAAGATTACTTGAGTTTAAAAAATGCAGAAAAAATAAAGAAAAATATTGGCGAAGGTTTGATGAAAATCGGTCAAATAATAAAAGAGTTATGAGTATTTAAAGTTTTGGATTCGTGACGTCACATGCGAGCAGCTGCCCATTGGTCATGTAATAAATATTCCATATATTCGCATTTTTTTTAATGTTCCACGATAAATTAATATTGTTTCTTTTCAGAATCTAGTATTGAATAACATTTCTGACAATATATCAAATGCACAGACGAAAATATTCTAAATTTTTTGAGAAAACTGTATTTTATGGAATATTTATCACATTACATAATGGAGGAGCTGCTCGCATGTGACGTCACAAAATCAAAACTTCAAAAGTCCATAACTCCGTTATTCTTTAACGGATTTTGTCCAAACTTTCGCCAATATTTTTCTTTATTTTTTCTGCATTTTTTAAACTCAAGTAATCTTCAGGGTGAACTTTCCCTTTAAAAGGATTTTTTTTTTTTTTTTTTCACTTGAACTCAACCCTCTCTTTAATGCCATTTTTTGACAGGAATTATTTCAGGGCTAATTTGATCACATTTTGATCTTCAAATTGGCAACAATAATATTTTTCTTTTAGTGCTACATGGTTCTAGTAAGATGTAATGTCTTTGAAAACAATATACATGGTTAGAAATTTGTTGAATAGTTGAAAGAAATTGCCAATTTTGATGAAAAAACAATGATTTTAAACCTCTCAATGTGTTGCCAATTTAAGGATCTCAAAGCTTATTCTTGTTTTTAAAATTCCTGGCATCAAACGCAATATGGTCATGCAATAAAAATGGACATAACATGTGCAGAAATTTTTGCTCTTTCTACTCATACATCTGGTATATTTTTTAGAGCTCTGAATCAAAACTTATTAAGCCAAACCACAAAATGTGGTCACTTGTCTTGAAAGGGTTAATACCATTTTTGAATTGTTTTCTGACAGATTTCCAAATCCAATGTAGTCGACGACATGGTCGAATCCAACCCCATTCTGTACCCAGATGGCAAAAAACCCGACCACTGCGTCGTCATCAAGTACGTACCGTATGTGGCAGACAGCAAGAGGGCACTAGACGAGTACACTTCGGAGATCATGATGGGCGGGAGGAACACTATATCTCTGCATAACACCTGTGAGGATTCGCTGCTTGCTAGTCCAATCATATTGGATCTAGTCATTCTCACAGAGCTGTGCCAGAGAATAGAGTTCAAAGCTGGTAAGGCACTCTGACCGTACTGTTTGAGTTAACCCATAGCAGTTCTGAGTTTTCTAATGATTTTACTTCATCATTTTCCCTGCTCAGATTGACAAGAATTACAGTGGAATCTTGTTATAAAGAACACTGTTATAACAAGGTAATTTTCCTGGTCACACTCCTTTGTATTTATTGTTTTTTAGTCGTGATACAATGAGGTTTAAATATAACAAGGGGTGGTATTCTGAGATTTATTTTGTCTTGATTTTAGTGAAATAATTTGAACTGTCATAACAAATGCACGCTTATGGCGCATCATTGGTTAATGCCTGCGCAAAAGTGGCTGCGTACGCAGAATTCATCTGAGCAAACACCAATGAAACGTTGCAATTTGAAATTTCTTATGACAATTAAAATCTTTTCACTAAAAACAAGATGAAATAAATCTCAGAATACAACCCAAGGACATTTTCTTGGTCCCAAGGAGTTCATTATAACGAGGTTCCACTGTGTTCTTATTTTCCACTTCTACATAATTTGAAAAAAAATGATGTTTATTAAATGAAACAATGCGAATGAAAATCGTTAAATTTAACAGAAGGAGTGCGAATTCGTACACAAAAATAGTAATTATATCTTTCACACTACATTGCCAATTTAGATTAAACATTAGTTATTTGATATTTCATCCATGATTTCCGTTGAACTTTAGTGTAAATATTTGAAAGGAACTTGTAATAATATCAGACTACATTGCCAATTTAGATTAAAGGAAACCAAAACCCAAGGAGAGAATCAATGTTATTGGAAAGTGAAAATTCAGAGAAGCACTTTACAAAAAGTTTCATTAAAATTGGTTAAAAAATGAGAAAAAAAATGGAAGTTTGAAAAGTCTCGTTTTACTTTCTATGGGGATCCTCAAATTGGCAAAATTGCTTCAAAATGGCTGATTTTGTGAACAACTCTCCATTTGTTTTGTACAAAGATTTTCAGATTTTCCCCATTATCTTTCAAGGTGCAGTTGATCTCCTTCTGAGCTCAACATATATAATGGGAAAATGTATTTTACACCACATATGTCGAGTTCAGGAGGAGACAAGGAGCACCCTGAGAGATAATGGGGAAAATCTGAAAATCTGTGTACAAAACAAATGGAGAGTTGTTCACAAAATCAGCCATTTTGAAGCAATTTTGCCAATTTGAGGATCCCCATAGAAAGTAAAACGAGACTTTTCAAACTTCCATAACTCTCTCATTTTTTAACCAATTTTAATGAAACTTTTTGTAAAGTGCTTCTCTGAATTTTCACTTTCCAATAACATTGATTCTCTCCTTGGGTTTTGGTTTCCTTTAAACATTAGTTATTTGTGAGTGGCACAGTGCTGTGCATTAGAAATAGACTCACAATTTTCTGTGATTTGTGCTCTCCCTGCTCATATGTAATGGGTAATTCCTAGCATTCTGGATCAAAAGATAATGCAAACACGTCACTAAAGGAGACGCTGTACTGCTATGGGTTAATTTGGAGGGGATGGAAATAAGGATTAGAGATATGATATGAATTTTATTTTAATGAGATATACTTTTTTGGTGGTCCTATATGATGATATTGATGGGGGTATGAATAATTGTAGGATTTTTTCCCCTTCATTTAACTGTACTATACTCAAACAAAAACAAGAAAGTTCCCCCTGACACTTTTTAATATAACTCAAAAAATATTTGATGAAGGCAAAAGGCAACATACATAGAATTTTCTTATCTACATTTCCACTGATTATTTGTCAACGGTTGATTATGTTTTCATAATAAAATTATGTTTTTTATTGCAGTCGGTACAAACTGACTGCGATGAAAACCATAATTTTATTATGAAAACACAATCAGTAGTTCACAAATAAGCAATGACATTGTGAGTAAGGAAATTCTGCATACTTTGCTTTTTGAATTGATACTGACAAGATTTATTAAAATGTAGAATATGTCTGGGAAAGTACATGCACAGTCTGGAATGGAAAGTCATGGAAAAATACATTCTTCTTGACAGTCATGGAACGTCATGGAAAATGAACACAAATATCTCCCAAAGTCATGGAAAGACATATAAATTGATCGTGGGTGTGGGCCGTGTGTGGCTATATGGCAGCCTGCCTTCACTAATATGAAATTCATGTATATAAGAGGAACAAGAGAGTCAGAGAGTGTGTGTGTGTGAGAGAGAGAAAGAGAGAGAAAGAGAGAGGGAGATGGCAAGATGGGGTATGGAGGCAGAAGACATTGAAAGAGAGGCCATGATCATCTGACATAGTAACCCCCCCCCCCAAAAAAAAAAAAAAAAAAAAAAAAATGTTTATAATTTACTGAGTGGGAAGTGGGGATAAAAAAGAAAGAAAGAAAAAAACATCACAACATGTACCTGTAGTTTCTGAATTGTAAAAAAAATATATGCAGATAATGTGATGCGCATAATTTTTTATGTCTGTTTAGCACGTCATCCGTGAATGAGATTTTAGCGAGTATAGAAAGGAAGCTGGAGGAAGAGATAGAAAGAATAGAGAGAGAGAGCAGGAGTAAGATGATTAAATCATTCAGTTTTTTAAAATTCCTTTGCTTACTTGTACAGCTTGCCAACATGAATACCAACAGTTCCACAGTGTTCTCTCTATTCTGAGCTATCTATGTAAAGCACCCCTTGTTCCACATGGTACACCACTGGTCAACGCACTCTTCAAACAGAGAACTTGTATAGAAAACGTCTTCAGGTAAGCATTTCCATGCAGTATCTCTCTCGATTTCTATCTTTTTTCTCTCTCTCTTTATTGTCTCTGTCTCTGTCTCTGTCTTTATCTCTCTATCTTTATATATTTATATATATATATATATATATATATATATATATATATATTTCTATATATATACCACTAATTCGCCCTAAACGGGGAAATGATAAAAAAAGCTTAGCAAAGGAGAAAATTTATTTAAACCTGTTTATACATAATAAAGGATATGATAAGGACATTTCCCCAAACAGCACATATTTTACCCATGGCACAGTATGAACCCTGAAATTTGAGATGCATGCATAAGGCTACCCTACATTAAAAAAAAAATGGAAGGGTCCTCATATAGGTGGACGCTCATTATAGCATTGTGACAGCGAAGTTACAGGTTGTGATATGGCAGGCAAAGGACAGAAAGTCTAGTTCAAAACGTAAAGGAGAAATGCATATTTCTCCTTATAGTCGATTTCCCCCTTTCGCTGTATTTTTTACCACGTATTTTCGCCCTAAGTACATGTGGGTATCTAATGTAATATCTATATATATTTATATATATATATATATATTTATATATATATATATATATATATATATATATATATATATACTAGATACACTGTAAGGGCGAATTCGCTTTGTCGCTACCTATTCAAATTTCCCTTAACGTCATTTTTTTTATTGTGACGGAATAAACCGCTTTGTTAAATTTGCCCTTTCTGTAGGATTTAGAAAGATATACATATATATATATATATATATATATATATATATATATATATATATACATGTATATACACTGATTATTTCCTACGTTAGGGGGAATCCTATATCCTATCAATGCGGTTTATTCCGTCACAATAGAAATTCGATGTTACGGCGAAAGCAACCGTGCGTTAAGGCGAATGATAACAATAGGCTGAGATAAAAGGATTCCCCTAAACGCCGGAATAAGAGTTATATATATATATATATATATATATATATATATATATATATATATATATATATATATAAACATATTTCCCTCTTTTTTATCTCTTTTTCTCTCTGGCTCTCTCTGTCTCTCTATCTATGTCTCTCTGTCTCCCTATCTCTCTCTCTCTCTCTTTTTTACTACCAATTGATCTGCATTGTTTTGTCTATTCTGAGCTATCTACAGTGCACCATTAGTTTAGAAAATATCTTCAGGTAACCATATCCCTACATTATGAAACCTTGATTCCTAACCCCATCTGTCCCACCAAGTATTTCAAGGTCATGTTTAGTGTTTGTAAGCCCTCAAAAACTTTTTCATCAGATTTATTGGATTTTTGTTGATAAATAGCAAGATACTAAGCAATTTAAAGATAGTGTGAAGATTTCACGTCAATAAATGAGAAGCAAACAATAATTTAGGTGCCGGGTCAGGGATATAAACTCCCTACAACTTCAGCGTGCACTATACATCATACACGCATTACAAACCTACACTAGGTGACACACATGCTGTCTTCGTGCGAAGCCTCAAGATTGTTTTGCGGGGAGCTATCGGGATGGAAAGGTCCTGGCGTAGGGCAGTACATTGCCGTGATCTAGCATTCTTTCATAAGTTTCATATATTTACTGTAAAATTCACCGGAAATTATTGATGGAATACCAAAGGATGTCATACAAACATCTTTTTGATACATGGAAAACAACATGAGACTATATTTAACATGTTTCTTTCCAGTTTCCTTTTTGCTACCAAAACTGTACATGAGCTTTAAAAAAATGTCATAATATATGTGCACATTTAAACCTTGATGGCGTAGATCCATTGCTTAATGAGGAAAAAATGCTTTATAATGAAATGCTTATCTAAAAAAAAAAACTTGGGACTTTGGCTGACAAGCACCCTTCCAATTTCTCTCTCTTTCTCCTTCCAGAGCTTGCGTTGGACTTCCCCCACAGAACAACATGCTCCTGGAGCACAAGCTGAGCTGCCCCTTGGCCATGCCGGAGCTTGGGAGGAACGGCCACTCCGTCCCCACCACCAACGGCAGTGTCCTCCAGAACGGAAACCACGTCTTAGAGCGGGAACCCCTCTCCAAGAAAGCTAAGATCTCTGGGTACGTCAACGGTAACAGCGAGATCAATAACGGATCAGAAGTAGCAGCCATCCATTAGGGAAGTCGGTAATTTCAGTTTAGACACAATCGCAAGGACTTTGCAAGAAATCAATCCAGGGCAATTCCAAAAGCTTCGTGCATCACCGATTGAAATGTGCCAGCATTATAATGACATGTTGCATATTCTGAACATGATTTCTGTGGGCATTACAATAGAGTTAGATTTCTGGAAAGTCTCTGCGATCGTTTTCTGCCTGAAATTGTACCAATTGTTGTATATATACCAGGGCATAATGATGTATGCTTGAGATCATGCAAAATGATTATGACAGTGTGCTTGTAAATTCTTCATTTGTGTCAGCACGATGGTAGAATGTTCCATGTCTGTTTATTTGACATTGCTACCTTTTGGCAGTTGAGTTCTGTCTTGCAAGTAACATTATCACAGGATGGCAGCTGAGAGCGAGAAGGTGCCAAGTCCATGGAAAGCTATTTGAGAACCCTCTGGCCAATGAGTTCTTTCTGAACCAACATCATGACAAGATTGCAGAGCTGAAAGCTGTTAAGTCCATATAAAGCCCACTGACATAATGACCTAATACATCCAGGATTGGATATTGTAACCATATGAGGCATAAGGGAGCCTAGCGAAACGTAGTGGCACTGAAAGACTCGTCAGGAACGCAAAAGCTGTGAAAGTAATGTCGGTGAATTAAAAGTTCTAATTTGACATTTCTGAATGAAAGTTTAGGTAAAGTTAACCTATTGCCTTCTGGAAGCGGGTATAGTCCCTGTATTAAGCTTATGAGAATAAGAGAATTCAGTAGTCAGTGGGTTGATTAAGTATAATCAATGTACTGTAGTACATGTACGATATTGGTCTACCTCTGTGTGATGAAATCATCATTTTCAAAGATAACGCATTTCGTGTTGCTTTTTTCATTGCTTGTTTTGCGCTGCTTTTTTTGCGTTCCGGAAGTGTCTTTTTGTGCCACTGCACTTCGCTAAGCTCCCCAAGCTCTCATTTGCAAAAACAGTACATTTGTGATTAAACATTGCTTATGAACGAAGAGGTGCATCTCGATTGCCTTTTTTAAAATGGTAGTTTAGAAATGTTATTAATGCTGTGATGAATTGTCTTATGCCTTTCTGGAGGGCATCCGAATTGTTAAAGGGTACCAATCACCAAAAAATATTTTACTCTGTATGTTACAGGTTCCATGTCATTCTACTATATTCCAAATATGGGCTTCGAATATCACTTCTATGAAGAGATATTACAAATTTAATTATACTCTTTAAAAGCATAAAGGCGACTTGTGAGAAGACTACTCAACGCACCCGTACGCATTTGCCAAGATAAGGGCTCGCGTGGAACCGAACCTCCAAGATGGGTTCCGCGCGAGCACCTTCATTTTATCCTTTATTTCCTTCATACTCCTGAACTGGTGACCTATAGAATTTCAGATAAAGTTCTCTGAGGTTAAATTTTTACTTCCTAGCAGTATTACAATTTTTTTCAGGTGGTTGGTACACTTTAATGTTTAAGGAATACCCTCACCTATGTCCTTCTGTTGGGCACTTAAGGAGATATTGTACATCATGCTGATGTAGAAAAATTATATAAATGCAAGACTATGATGCAAGTATTAAGTCTGCTAATGAAAAAATTGTAATACCCTGGTAATTTGTATATATTTATAACCATTTGAAAGGAAAATTGTTTTGAAGTTCATGAAAACACCCAAAGGGGGTGGGGGGGGGGGAATTAGTAGTTATATCTTTTTTCCTTTCTTTGCTTTACTGTTTGATGTTTGTTATGGTAAATCAAATGTATTCTCTTGTGCCAAGATCCCAAGTTTCACCTTAAATTGAAAAAAACTTCAGGTTTAGCTGGAAAATAAAGTTAAGTGAATATTTATTCCGCCGTTCTTAGGGTTTTACATTGTTTATGTATTCATACTACATGTATTATTTAGAGAGATTCATTTGGGAAAGGAACAAATTCATTGTTTATTTCATTTGCACGTACTAATATGTTTTTACCTTTGATAATGACATATGAGGAGATATTGATGTGAGAAATATATCAAAGTCAAGCAACATCTACAAGTATTATTCAAATATTATATTACAGATTTGTTTGAGGTGTAATTTTTATCCTGACATAATTAAGAGAGCTTGGGAAACAAGATTGAGCATAAGTTTGTATTATTGATATGTTGTATAACGAAGAATATGTTTATACCTTGCCGTGATAGCTTATTGTGATATAAATGGTGAAGTATACATGTGCATGTATAAGCACAATGTGATGGAAAAACTAAATAGGGTTTATTTAGCTACTGGTATTTGAATGAACTTTGTGTAAGGCGGTTCAGCGAAAGGGAGTGGCAGGAAAAGACATGTCTGTAATGAAAACGGCGAAATTGTTGGTGCATTAGAAGTTATAGTTTGACATTTGTAATGACAATTTTTGTAATATTCAGCCTACTCAAGTTAGTAGAGGTATTTTTACACACCACATGTATGTGGCTTAATTACACGTTTCTACCTTCATGAAACAAAATTATGATTTCCAGCGATATGCATTTTTGGTTCCGGACGTGCCTTTTTCGCGCCACTACGTTTCACTAAGCTACCTTAGAATCGTAATTCGATTTGTCGGGAGAATGACTACCCTCTGTTTTTATGATAAGGACCACCGAGTATTTAAAATATTGCAGACGTAATGGTTATTCCTTAAAGTATAAATCCCGGCGAACAGGAGGCGTCATTTGCTGACGTTAGAACCGCGTCAGTGACTTGCTCTTTTGCGTGTAATGAAAAATTATAGCGTTCAAAAAGTTATTCCAAAATGAACTGTGCAAAGATACTTTAATAAACTGTGGTATGAGTTGATTTCCTTCACAGGCTCAATCAGCGCAGGTATGGATGGAATTGAAATGATGCCCTGTGTGAGCTGGACTACAGAGGACCCTGAATGTGGGCAAGATATTAGATATTAATACAATGTGTGCAATTCTTTTGTAAATATTATATGGATTATTGGATTATTTCCATGGAGCCACGGTAATTCAAGCTCCCAGAAGGCATCCTTAATTAGCAGTCCCCAGTTTTACCTGGGGGGGGGGGGGGGTCTATAACTTGCTTAGGTTTGAATAGTAATTGCTGTAGAAAGTAGAATATATTCTTTAATATTATGACATGTTCTTCCCTTTCATTATAAGATCAACTTGCATGCACTATTACATGTACTTTAGACATATATAGCCACCGTGCGTTGTATTAGTGTAGTTTCAAGCATACATTACAGGAAAAAACTCTTTGCGGAAATTTTTTGCATTTGCTGCTTTAACCTCATGATTGGATTATTGCCTCCAACCCATTCAGTAGACAATTAAAAGAAGGAAGAAAAAAACAAAGCAATGTTGAGGAGTCTGCCACCCTTACAAATTATTTCTACTCGTCATACTTGTGAGATACTTCAGTGTAAGAAAAGATGTTGATACTTTTAGTGTTATTTGTTCCAATACTTTACAAAATTGCTTTTACCGTAGTCAGATATTGCACAAATATTTTCATTCAGGTGTATTTATAAAGCAATATTTATATCTTGCATATATTAAGCGACTATCGAGTAGTATAATGCAAATGTCTAATTCACCAAATGCTGCACTTAAAAAAAAAGTAAAAAGAAGTATATAGGGGTTGTGGTATAGAACTTTATTACTCTCAGAAATTAAAAACTGCAATTATTAGGTGGTCTGTTGTAGACAGATCACTTCTTAATTTCGTCAGAATTTTCTCTCTTTATTATTTTTTATTTTTCTCCCACTTTCTTGTGAACGAAATTCCTCAAAATCAGCTCACTCAATTTTCATCAAATTTCAGTCAGTCATCAGGCTTATCATGGTCAAGTGCCAGAAATTTTTTCAAGGTCATCAGGTCATCGTGACGTCATCCAGGCGCCATTTTGTGAAATTACATTATCGATCCTATCTTCATAAGGAGTCATAAAAAATGAACTATATTTGACACGCGTAAACTTAAGGTCAAGGGTCAATATAACGTCAAAATCCACGCACGCATCATGACGCGCACGTACGCGCGCGTCAAAATTTAAAATTGCTCAAAATCACTTTTTAATCAAATCACAGTACGTTTCAGGACATTTTAAGCATTTCAAAATTTTCCGTGCGTGCGCGTCCGCGCGCGCGTTATGCACGCGCGCAGCACGTACAGAACGTTAAAACGCCGTTTTCGCGTGGTTTGTCTTCCTGACACTATTCTTGACAATTTCCAACTATTTTTAGTCATTCTCGACCTTCTATAATGCCACACGCGCGCGTCAGACTTTCAAATTCGTGCGCGCGTCACTGGGCAATTAATATAATGTAAAAAGTGGTAAAAACATGCCTATATGGAATCCGCCATAGCTCGTCAGAATGCAGGAACCCCCCCCCCCCCCCCCCCCATATTCTGAAAGCCTAAAAGTTGTACATTTGAATTCATTAATAAAATTGAGTGGTCAATCGATCGGAACTTCGTCATATTTGCATATGAACTCAAAAAAAAAAAAAAAAAAAAAAAATCGGTTTTGAAAAATTTGCGTCATAATTTTTGTATTCATTTGAAAATATTTCAGTAATAAATTGTCGATTTTCTTCCAAATTTTGATATGTTGTAGCTTAGACAATTCTCGACAAGATCAGTTACCACCATTTTTCATTTTTACAAAGGCATCATGGCGTATTTTTGCGATTAAAGGAGGCGGCATGTCAATTTTTCACATTTTGCGTGTATTCTCTATGGGACATGACTTTTTCTCAAATCTTGATTCTACATTCCAGACTTCTCTGAGCAGTACCTCTGCTATTTCTGCTTGATTTTCTTCCAAATTTTAGTATGTTATAGCTGAGACTATAAGCTTTCCCAAATGTGCCCTCCAATTTTTGATCAGATGTAGGGATCATGCCCATTTTTAAACTACAAAATATCATTTGAGAATCCCGTTCTTCGTTTACGTGTTATCTCTATTGGAAATATTTTGGTCTATTGGTAAAGCACTTGCCTCCCATTCCGGTGACTCAGGTTCGATCCCCGGTGGGTTCATTTTTTGTTTTCCACTTTTTTTTTTCTTTTTGCCTTTCTTTTTTGCCATCCTCTTCGACTATTATAATATATACAATCCTAAACAATGTATTAAACTGCCTTATTTTGCGTGTTATGTCTATGGGAAAGTAGTGTGCAGCAGTTTGTGTACAATCTGATTCACTGTCGTGTATTAAAGCTATTGGGTTGATCTCCCACGTGTCCTGCAATATCAAATCGTCCAGTTTGTTATCACGATTTCTCAAGATCGGCTCAGTCAATTTTCTTCATATTTTCGTCAGTCATCGGTCCTAATAAGGTCAAGTTGCAGCATGTTTTTCAAGGTCATCAGATTATCTTGACGTCATCCAGGCGCCATTTTGTGAAAATCAACTTATGGTTATATGTTCATAACGAAATGTCATTTCTCTTTCATATTTGGCATGGTTGAGGCCAATGTCATTCCAGTCAAGGTCATTTCGTTAAACGCGCGCGTACGCGTACGTGCGCGCGTCCGTGCGCGCGCAAATTTAGAAATGCTCCAAATCGTCCCAAATTCATTTTGCACACGTTTTATGCCATTTCAAGCACTTTTCTAAAAAAAAAAAAAAAAAAAAAAAAATCGCCCATAAAATTGAACCTGAAAGGGCGCTATGCCACTTAGGTTATCGTGGTTACTGTCATCATCATTGTCATTATGATCATCATTATCAATATATCATTATCATCATTGTCATCACTTATATGACCATGTTATCATCATTGTCAAGATTATCATGATTATTATCTTGCAGAAATATTATCACATCTGACAAAGCAATTTGCCACAGGGACAGACCACCTAATTTGTCTTCAGTGACGAATTAAATTTCTAGTTATTATTTATTGTTATAATTTATTTGGCAAATCAACTTGCAAACATGATTGACAATGGCAACAAAATTGTGTAAAAATAAAAATATAAGAGTTTAAACAAGAATACAAGTGCAGATGTGTTCCCGAGCATGATCCCCAAGCTGCCTGAAAGGAAAAAAAGTAATTCCAATCACTATGACCATCAGGCCTTTCCTCCTATTTTTTTTAAAGATAAGAACCCCCCCCCCCCCAACCTGCATTACTAAAGACACAGGTGATATTTGATACTCTAAAATATTTTAGGCATTGTTTGATGTAAGAACGATTAATTTACACAAAATTAACTCTGAAAAGTATACACCGTATTCACAATGTATGTAGTAAAACACAGAAGGGAGAGTTGAGGTTTAAATGATGTATGTGAATCTACTAATACAAGGCTTTTGAGATATTTTTTAGTCAACTTTCATTCATCAGTTTTTTAAACTTGTTTTTGACTTGGGGCTATATCCTCAGAAAAAAAATTGTTTTTATTTAATGCAATTTGCCATCTTTACTTTTGCAATGAAAGCATTTTTTTAATTTCTTGTTCTATCATCTTTTTTTTTTGTCGGGCTGAATAACTAATTGCTTAAGCAAGAGCTTGCGATTCTGAAATAGAAGTAGGCATCGAATAGCTGAAGTGTTAAAGAATTGAAATATTTGCTGTTTCCAAAACCGGCATTGTTTTCTTTTAGAATAGAATAACTAATTATGTATTTATTTTGTTTCCCAAGACTGGAAGTTTGGTTTTTGACATTGTTATTTATGTCGTAGACTATTTTTTTTCCTTCTATAAGATTTTGAGGTCAATGTTTTGGATTAGAATGCCAAATACATAGAAATGTTATTGATGATAATATAAGGGCTGTATTTTTTTTTCTTTCTTTGCCTCTTCCAAGAGGATTTATTATTCTATTTCGTTTACATGTATGATACATATTTACAAAGATATGAAGACTACAGGCAATGCTTTCAAAACTATAGTAATCATAAGTTGTGAGAAAACTACAACATATCAATTATTTTCTTGACTTCTTTGATATTGAATTTTTAAATTCCTTTGTACTTTAAATAAAACTTGAATGAGATAAAATCACCGATCAACCTCTTTTGATTATGCTGTGAATTCCTTAAGCTGTATTTTACATGATGATGGTAAAACTGAGCAAAATTTGTCATGAAATTGGAGTCTATCATTTTAAACCCAACTAATAACATCTTCATGTTTATTTCAATTTCTTCTTTGAACATGTAAGGGGTGTATTGAAAATGTTTGCTACTATTTAGCATATGAATGTGTTTACCTATAATTGCCTTTATGAAAGAAATCAGGAATACTTTTATTTGTTTGCACTTCATTTTCAAACAGACGCACTAGGATTGTCTGTTTCAGAATTAGTTTGCTATGTCAAAAAAAAGTTCCTCAGAAAATTGGCTGTATATGTACAGCCAAATATAGTTTTTCATCCATGCTTATATACATTTATCCCCATAGACACTTCTATTTAAGTGTATGCTGTCAAATAGCCTCTAAGAGAAAATGACACAGAAGGAAGAATAATACTAGTAGCTGAATTTCTATGTTGAATAAAATTTTGTCAAGTAAAAGCCAAGCTACCATGAGAGGATGTCAAAAAAATTTGAGCACATGTTTGACGATGAAATCTGTTTATTCATGCAAATAATTGCTAGTCCTGGGAAAGTGAGCAGAATGTTCAAAGTTTCAACTTCAATGCATTACTGTCCTTTTAATATGTGCCTCCATTATAGTATCATGTCGGATGTTCATTTGTTTTAAAAACTTGGGTATTCTGTTGTGTAGATGAGATTCAAGACAAACAGACCAAAAATACCATTGTATCATTTCTTTGAACCCATATATACCTCACTGGTGTTTGTTGCATTGTATTAATAAAACAGTTCTCTCTATAGAGTACCGAAGTGCTGACGTCATATTCGCTCGTCGTCCAGGATACTGGTTCCAAACAACAGAGCCCGCGCATGAGGTTCACCGCGAAGTCATTCAAGCAACAGGCTGGAGCAAGGCAATTTCAGCGTTTGGCGCTGGTGTGATCACCACGTCATTGTTTAACACAAATTTGTTTGGAACCAGCAACCTTGACAGCTTGGCCGGTATGACGTCACACTTTGGTACTCTATTGCTACGTTAGGTAGCTTAGCGAAATGTAATGGCGCGAAAAGGCGTGTCCGGAACGCAAACGGCGAAATTGTTGATGAAAGAGATGAATTAAGAATTGTAATTCTACATAATTATGTAAGGACAGTTTTTGATGATAATCAGCCAAATCAATATATTGGAGGTACATGTATTTCTACTTCTCTGGGGCTTAATGCACTCGCTCTTTTAAAATGGCATCCGCTGAGTTATGGAATAGCCTACCCGATATTTGAAAACAGGCAAATTCAACAGAGTCATTCAAGACTCTGTTGAAAACATACCTCTTTGTCAACTGATATTTGATCATTTCCTTAGGCTGTCTGGTAGTTTCAGTGACACACAAAATCTTCTCATGGTCTACTTTACTAAATTATTTTTTGTAATTATTTGATTTACTGTAAGTAATCAATTGATTCTTTGTAATTAATTATTTGATTCTTTGTAAGTAATTATTTGGTTTTTATTGTTATAACTCCATCTACCAGGCATATTTGTTTTCTATTCTGACCTATCTCTTTATATATTTTCTTTAAGCGCATAGGGACTTTCTTATGTAAGTGATATGCGCTATATAAGCAACGTTCATTATTATTATTATTATTATTATGTTTCGACCTTAATGGAATGAAATTTTGATTTTCAACAATATGCATTTTGCATTCCTTACACGTCTTTTCGTGCAGTTACATTTCGCTAAGCCACTTAAGTGCATGTATACTAAGTAACATATGCTGTATATGTGCCATTCAAACAAAGTACATTTAGTAATGATACATACAGATAAAGAAATGCACAGGTTATAAGTGAAATATAGGACTGACTTAACATTGTGACCAAAATGTTACTTTGAACAGGGATTTTAGGATTGAATGAAGCTTGAATTTTAAGTATTCTAAGTGATATGGAAATGTTTATAATATTTATATGTTTGCCATGCATTGTGTGCTGTGCTATGCATCAGTAATTTGCAAGTTTCAATATGCTCATTGAAAAATACACTTATGTAATGATAGAAGTTTTTAAGCTGCCTTTTGTTTCTCCCCCTCTCTCTCTGTATACACTACATTGTAATCATTCTTCAAATTTTGTACATGGCCTTAGATCATACATGTAGTGAACTTCAATCTGAACTTATATACATTTTTTTTTATTCAGAAGTAATATATCAAGACTTCTGACATTTTTTGGATTTTTTTTTTAAGTTAGAAATTTGATAACATATTTACCAATTACTCCAATCTTTTTTTTCTCTCTCTCTAATGGATCATATAATTATGGAATTATTATATTTATATGAGTGCCTATTATTATATAATAAAGAATGATTCATGGGAAAACTAAAAAATATATAGGGTTTTCAGTTTACCAAAACTTTATTTAAAATGAACAAGGGCGTTTAAAGTCTGGTGAATATTATTTTTTCCTACTCCCAAATTACTTAGAATGATATACATTACGAAATATTCTAGATGTTTTAGTGTTGTTCAGTAATCTACACACAATTTTAGACTTGCAAGCAGGAAATTGATTTTGTGGTTAATTCTCAGGTATATTGCCCCCTTAACGGCAGCCTATAGAGCATGCTCGTGGCGTTCAAATTACCATGGATATATACTCACCGAACTCTGCAGTGCGATATACTCCGGTAGTACATGTATATCCATGAAATTACCAAGTTATACCAAGATTGGCTCTAAGATTACCCGAAATGAGCTGTATGCAGTTGCGTTGTGCGCAGTCATAACCAACATCATAATGCTATTACCATATGTCAGTGGCGGATTGGGGGGGGGGGGGCAATTCCGGCTCGTGCCCAACCCCACCCCCCCCCCTTTTTTTAGAACTGATAACCTTTTTTTTTTTTTTTTCTTAGAAAATTTTCGGACATTTGTGTGCCCCCCCCCTTTTCACAAAATCCTGGATCCGCCCCCGCAATATGTTAATTGCCATTGTGTATCTAATAACAAGCAAAACTATTGCTTGGTTGGTGTGCTTATGTATATTGTGAATGAAAATATGATTAAGGGGGTAATATTAAACAGATTATATAAACGCATATATTGTTGACAGTCTTTCAAGTCGTTTGTGAACTTTGAGAGTGTAGAGTAAATGCATTGGTGTAGTAGTCGAATGGAGAGAGAGAGAGAGGAGAGAGAGTGGAGGGGGGGGGGGGGTAAGAGGGAGAGAGAGAGAGGAGAGGGGGTAAGAGGGAGAGGGGAGAGAGAGAGAGAGAGAGGAGATGGGGTAAGAGGGAGAGGGGAGAGAGAGAGAGAGTGGAGGGGGTAAGAGGGAGAGGGGGGGGAGAGAGAGAGAGGAGATGGGGTAAGAGGGAAAGGGGGGAGAGAGAGAGAGGAGAGGGGGAGAGTCGAGGAGAAGAGATAGAGGGAAAACAAGAGAGAGGGGGAGTGGAGGGGGTAAGAGGGAGAGGGGAGAGAGAGAGAGAGAGTGGAGGGGGTAAGAGGGAGAGGAGAGAGAGAGAGAGAGTGGAGGGGGGGGGTAAGAGGGAGAAGGGGAGAGAGAGAGAGAGAGAGAGTGGAGGGGGGTAAGAGGGAGAGGGGAGAGAGAGAGAGAGAGTGGAGGGGGGTAAGAGGGAGTGGGGGAGAGAGAGAGAGAGGAGATGGGGTAAGAGGGAAAGGGGGGAGAGAGAGAGAGGAGAGGGGGAGAGTCGAGGAGAAGAGATAGAGGGAAAACAAGAGAGAGAGAGGGGGAGTGGAGGGGGTAAGAGGGAGAGGGGAGAGAGAGAGTGGAGGGGGTAAGAGGGAGAGGGGAGAGAGAGAGAGAGAGAGTGGAGGGGGTAAGAGGAGAGAGGAGAGAGAGAGAGAGAGAGAGTGGAGGGGGGTAAGAGGGAGAGGGGGGAGAGAGAGAGAGAGTGGAGGGGGTAAGAGGAGAGAGGAGAGAGAGAGAGAGAGAGTGGAGGGGGGTAAGAGGGAGAGGGAGAGAGAGAGAGAGAGTGGAGGGGGGTAAGAGGGAGGGGGGGAGAGAGAGAGAGAGGAGATGGGGTAAGAGGGAAAGGGGGAGAGAGAGAGAGGAGAGGGGGAGAGTCGAGGAGAAGAGATAGAGGGAAAACAAGAGAGAGGGGGAGTGGAGGGGGTAAGAGGGAGAGGGGAGAGAGAGAGAGAGAGTGGAGGGGGTAAGAGGGAGAGGAGAGAGAAAGAGAGAGTGGAGAGGGGGGGGGTAAGAGGGAGAAGGGGAGAGAGAGAGAGAGAGAGAGTGGAGGGGGGTAAGAGGGAGAGGGGAGAGAGAGAGAGAGAGTGGAGGGGGGGTAAGAGGGAGAGGGGGAGAGAGAGAGAGAGGAGATGGGGTAAGAGGGAAAGGGGGGAGAGAGAGAGAGGAGAGGGGAGAGTCGAGGAGAAGAGATAGAGGGAAAACAAGAGAGAGAGAGGGGGAGTGGAGGGGGTAAGAGGGAGAGGGAGAGAGAGAGAGAGTGGAGGGGGTAAGAGGGAGAGAGAGGAGAGAGAGAGAGAGAGAGAGTGGAGGGGGGTAAGAGGGAGAGGAGAGAGAGAGAGAGAGAGAGTGGAGGGGGGTAAGAGGGAGAGGGGAGAGAGAGAGAGAGAGTGGAGGGGGTAAGAGGGAGAGGAGAGAGAGAGAGAGAGTGGAGGGGGGTAAGAGGAGAGGGGAGGGGAGAGAGAGAGAGAGAGTGGAGGGGGGTAAGAGGGAGAGGGGGAGAGAGAGAGAGAGGAGATGGGGTAAGAGGGAAAGGGGGGAGAGAGAGAGAGGGAGAGGGGAGAGTCGAGGAGAAGAGATAGAGGGAAAACAAGAGAGAGGGGGAGTGGAGGGGGTAAGAGGGAGAGGGGAGAGAGAGAGAGAGAGTGGAGGGGGTAAGAGGGAGAGGAGAGAGAGAGAGAGAGAGAGTGGAGGGGGGGGGTAAGAGGGAGAGGGGGGGAGAGAGAGAGAGAGAGTGGAGGGGGTAAGAGGGAGAGGGGGAGAGAGAGAGAGAGAGAGTGGAGGGGGGTAAGAGGGAGAGAGAGAGAGAGAGAGAGAGAGTGGAGGGGGGTAAGAGGGAGAGAGGGGAGAGAGAGAGAGAGAGTGGAGGGGGTAAGAGGGAGAGGGGGGAGAGAGAGAGAGAGTGGAGGGGGTAAGAGGGAGAGGGGAGAGAGAGAGAGAGGAGAGGGGGTAAGAGGGAGAGGGGAGAGAGAGAGAGAGAGTGGAGGGGGGTAAGAGGGAGAGGGGAGAGAGAGAGAGAGAGTGGAGGGGGGTAAGAGGGAGAGGGAGAGAGAGAGAGAGAGGAGAGGGGGTAAGAGGGAGAGGGGAGGAGAGAGAGAGAGTGGGGGGGTAAGAGGGAGAGGGGGAGAGAGAGAGAGAGAGGAGAGGGGGTAAGAGGGAGAGGGGGGAGAGAGAGAGGAGAGGGGAGAGTCGAGGAGAAGAGTTAGAGGGAAAACAAGAGAGAGAGGGGGAGTGGATGGGGTAAGAGCGAGAGGGGAGAGAGAGAGTGGAGGGGATAAGAGGGAGAGGGGGGGAGAGAGAGAGAGGAGAGGGGTAAGGGGGAGGGGGAGAGAGAGAGAGAGAGTGGAGGGGGGTAAGAGGGAGAGGGGAGAGAGAGAGAGAGAGGAGAGGGGGAGAGGAGATGGAGAGAGAGTGGAGAAGAGATAGAGAGAAAACAAGAGAGAGAGGGGGAGTGGATGGGGTAAGAGGGAGAGGGGAGAGAGAGAGGAGAGGGGTAAGAGGGAGAGGGGAGAGAGAGAGAGGAGAGGGGGTAAGAGGGAGAGGGGAGAGAGAGAGAGAGTGGAGGGGGTAAGAGGGAGAGGGGAGGAGTGGGGGGGTAAGAGGGAGAGGGGGAGAGAGAGAGAGAGAGAGGGGGGTAAGAGGGAGAGGGGGGAGAGAGAGGAGGGTGGAGGGGGAGAGGAGATGGAGAGAGAGTGGAGAAGAGATAGAGAAAAAACGAGAGAGAGAGAGGAGAGAGAGTGTGAGGGGGGTAAGAGGGAGAGAGGAGAGGGGGTAAGAGGGAGGGGGGGGGGAGAGAGAGAGGAGGAGAAGAGATAGAGAGAAAACGTGAGAGAAAGAGAGAAAGAGACAGACGTTGAGGTAATGAAATAGAGACAGAGGGAGAGAGAGAGAAAAAAAAAAGATAGAGAGAGAGAGAGAGAGGGGGGGGGGGGGGGAATAAAGAGATGATGTAATGAGAAAGAGAGGGGTTGGGTAATTAGAGAGTGGGGAGGGATAGACCATACCACAAAAGGCCAACCCATCGAAATTACAGAGACACGAGAGATTACAGGGAGTAAACATGCGAGGAAGAGAGAGAGAAAGAGAGAGGGAGAGACATAGGCGTTGAGGTAATAAGAGAGAGAGAGGGAGAGAGAGAGAGGGAGAGACATAGGCGTTGAGGTAATAAGAGAGAGAGAGGGAGAGAGAGAGAGAGGGAGAGAGGAATAGAGTGGAGTATATGTTCATGTAATATAATATGTATCAATCAGTATGATATTTTCCCCATAGAGCGCTTGTATAAAACTCACTCTAAAATGTTACCCCGAAACTCCAATTTTTGACAGATTTTCCTAAAACCCGTGGTACTTAAGAGCTACTGTTTGAGAGAATCAGGCAGGGGTCGGAAGATGGGGGTCGGCAAATTGGACTCATATTTCAAAGTTTGATCAAGTCCTTCGGAGCATTTTCAAAAATAGCTATTAAACCCCTCCACCATTCCTATCTGTGATTTTACTACCCCACCCCAAAATGCGCCCTCTGTAGGCTATTTTTACACCTTTAATTACAAAAAACGCCCAACTTTACGTAAATGTTTCACCTAGGTAAAATGACCCGATCTCTTTGAAATTTTAGCCACAAACCATTTTGAGGGAATTTGGGGCTAAATTGCAATAGAATTCCTGTACAGTTCAACAAACAATAAATAGCCTGTAAAAAAATCGGACCCTACCAGATGGGAGTCTGTACCACGGCCCCGATCAATTCAATGAAAAATTCGGTACTTCCAGTTACGGCCGTGCGCATAGGCGCCGGAAATAGGGGGGGGGGGGGGCAGGGGGCGGTCGTCCCCCCAAACGAAAAATGGGGGGGGGGGGAGGGTCAAAATGCATTTTCGCCCCCCCCCCTAAAAAAAGCCCCCTCCCCCATAAAAAAAAAATCAGTAGTAAAGGAGTAAAATTGGAGGGGGAACCAAAAAGAAAATAAACAAAAATAAAACCTGAATTGAATCACATCGCAAATGTTATTCCATTCAAATAAAAGAAGAGTATGAGCCCTTGAAAGGTGAGCCCCCTTGAATGTTTGCCCCCCCCCCCCCCCCATGCCAAACTGCTTCCGGCGCGCCTGGCCGTGCGGTTCTAGTATTTTTCCTGGGTATTTTTAGGACGAATCCTTAATGGACGAGAAGTTTAAAGAGATATAGACGAAATGCGCTTATTGGCTTGCTGCTAGGCCTACGTTATTTAGAGTTGACAATCATTTCTAAAAATGTGATCCTGACGTTTGATTCGTCTAAAAAAGTCTGGAATTTGGGTTGGAAATGTTGTAAAACTAATAAGAACAAAATTAGGATATGGTGCTTGAAACAGTTTTATGCAAATTTTAGTCCGATGTTTCTATACAGCAAGTACGATTATTTAACGGACTGCAGAATTGTCTTATTATCGGAGGGAAAGTTTCCACTTTAAGGCCTACCTAAACCAGAGCCCTTCACAATAGTCAATAGGTTCAAACATTATCATGACATTTCTTTTCAGCCGGAATGAAGGCCTGTGAAATAATTCTGTGAAATTATTCTGTGAAATATTACTACTGACAGGAGCTTAATTCGGGGATGCACTTGATGACAAGTCCTCCGGAAATTTGGGAAAAAATGGGGGGGGGGATGTTGAAATAACTTAAGGCTTCATCATACTATTGAGGACCTGAAGTGCTCTAGAATGAAAAGTTTTACAATTCTAAATGGTAAATCAACTCGCTTGATCGCCCCCCCCCCTGAAACGGAAAGTCACAATATTCAGAATTGATGACGATGTCAGCTGCCTGTTCTAATTGAAGAGAGAAATGGATAGTAATTACTCTTAGGCTTATAGACTTTGAATTAACCCTTTCGAGACAATTGACCACATTTTGTGGTTTGGCTCAATAACTTTTGATTCAGAGCTCTAAAAAATATACCAGATGCATGAGTAGAAAGAGCAAAAATTTCTACACACATTGTTTCCATTTTTGTTGCATGACCATATTGCGTTTGATACAAGGAATTTTAAAAAGGAGAATAAGCTTGAAAATCCTTAAATTGGCAACACACTGAGAGGTTCAAAATCACTGTTTTTTCAAAATTGGCAATTTTTTTCAACTTTCGACTAAGCTTCTAATGATGCATATTGTTTTCAAAGACATTACATTTTGTTAGAACCGTGTAGCACTGAAAGAAAAATATTATTGTTGCAAATTTGAAGAACAAAATGTGATCAATTTACCCCTTAAATAATTCCTGTCATGAAAGGGTTAACCATGTAAATAAATTGGAAAACGTCAAACTAGAAACGCAAAGATTCTCTATAAAGAGGTGTCAAGAAGGGCGATGGTTTTATTTTGCAGAGTTGTCTTATTTATGGAAGGGGCGGGGATACCCCCATCCATTTTGAATTATTTATGTGCGAATATAATTGTTGCGTTCTGGCGCTCTTGATAGAAAAATCTTATATTCTTCTTGGCTCAGCCACCATGGCCACGTCACCTCAAAATTTTCGGCTCATTACGCCATTAGGCAGTACACCTATATATGGAATTAGCGATGCATATTTATGCCCCCTTGTGACTCCCCTCCCCCAGTTTGCCCCTATCAGTGGCGTATCTAGACCTTCGCGAGGGGCAAAATATCTGAGCCTATGGTGATCCAGAAAAAAAAGAAGGTTTTTCCAGCCCTAATTAGGGTAAACGTCAGCTGTTCCTTCCATTCATATTTCCACAATTTACATTGCAATTATGATTTTCATTTAATAACCTCCTTCCATTTTTTTAACTATTGTAGTTTTAATAGTATTGACACAATATTCATACTAGCTAATGGCAAACGAGCGAAGCGAGCGAGAAAAAATTGCCCTCATTCCATCTTGATTGAAAGTGTTTTGATTCTTTCTCATTCGTGCAAAAACCATACTTACTTGTATATTTCAAGATATTGCAGAATATATTTAAATTAGTTACAGAGGAGTTCAAATTCCCCATTGTCATGTTGTTTGGCTTCATAATTGTGGGTCACAATATTAGCAATGCTTATCTTTTTGATGGTTGGCTGAGCATCTACTCCAATTCCATATTGTTAACGAATTGTTCCTTTATTTAAAAGCAGTTTGGATACAATTTACATAGAAATAATTGATTCACATGCAGTGACTGAAAAATGAGTGAACCTTTTGTTGTGGCTGAGAATCTGTCAAGGGGGGGGGGGGGGGGGGGAGGGGACAAGTTCCCCTACTTGCCACCTATCAAAAACGCTATAGTGGCACAGAACTCCTAAAGACGTAGAAGGCTCGTGCGGGTGCGAAATTGTAGCCATCGCTCGTACATGATCACGTGATATCCGCCATCTTGGTTAGTCCTTCGCTCTCCAGATTCATGCAGTTCGTCGCGTCAACGTCATTCAGTATAAAATGCTTGATCGTTGGAATATAACACTAGGGTGATACAAAATCTTACTGAAATTGCTCGATTTTGTTAATGCTAGTATTGAAATGAACCAAGAAAAACAAAGACAGGGAAATTTCTCTTGTAATACTTGAAATAAATTGCCAGGAGTGTTATCAAATGTTGCTTCTGACATTTTCATGCTTATTACAGAAGTGCAGTCATCATCCACTCTTGTTGCTCATTTTGATAACATTTTCTTTACTACATTTATTTACTATTTCAAACAATTTTGGTGACTGAAATGACAAGAAAATCAAATTTTGTGGCCATTTGCTTAACTTGCCCTCGCCGTTCTCATGGCTTTGGAAAATAACTTTATTGAAAGCGGAAATTTATATTATTGTATTCATCTCCTGACTATGCAAGTCCTTTACTTGCAAGAGTTTGATACGAGGTGTGCTCACATCAGTACGTTGCAATATACATGTATAGCCCTCAAGAAAATTCTTGTTTATACAGATCATTGTTATGATCCAGACATCTGTGTTTTGTTGAAGGTTGGTAGGATATAGATTCCCACTCTAAATAAGAACACTAAAAATACATCAAGCCCAACGAAGCGCTTGTCACAACTGCCAAATTGAAAGCAAGATTTAATCATTTATCTTTGCCCAGCCGATCAAATTCGAGCGGCCATGAATTAACTGCAAACAAGTCAGTACAATTCTAATTTGATGTAAAGAACTCGAAAGCACTAGGGTTTCGAAAAATTCAACTTTAGGGCAATTTCAATACCCTAGGGCAATTTCGGATTACGTAATACGTCATTGTAATGTTCGCTCATTTCAATAGGCAATGGACATGGTTACTGAAATTGTCTTAAGTTTATTTTTAGACTAATTCTTTGCCAAAATGGTATTTAACATGTGAACTTTGCAGCAGTATGTCTTATTGTACATATAAAACACTCAAAATCACAATTTATTGCACAAGTGCTGTACTTGTATTCAAAATCACCGGCAGTCCCCAAAATAGTGGTAGAAGCTGACGGTTCTATGATGATTATGCTTTATTCGATAAAGTCCTGACTTTATTATCATCAAAGATAAAAAGAAACATGGTAGAAGCATGTTGAACAAACCCTTAAATCAAAACAAATTTGTAGGCCTTTTTATACCAGATAACACTGTACAAAAAGTATAACGTTATGCAAGTCATCTACATGATACAAAAGAGAAGTATATATGTATTTTTAACGTGTAGGCCTACATGAAATTGTATTTTGCTGTTGTTTTGTTTTGTTTTGTTTTGTTTTGTTTTTTCCGAGGGGGTGTCAAGGATGACGGTGAACAAATGAACTCAGGCTGCCTTCTTGAAAGAGAACTAAAAATGATATTGATTAAAAAAAAAAACTGTTCAATATTATCTTGAACTTGAGAGAATAAAAATTTAACCTTTGTGTCTTAATTGAAAGAGAACCAAACTCTTCCCCCTCCAAAAAAAAATGTACATGATATTAGTTGACGTTACTTATGTATGAAAAGCAAGTGAACTGCATGCAGTGGAAAAGCCAACTTCAAAATTTCAAGTGAAGAAGGCACAAGACCATTTATTTTGATAGAGAAGATCCGATATAATATTAATAGGCACTGATGAGAAGCACACGGTCTGGTGGGCTAGTTGAAAAGATCGAGGACTAAGCAATATGGCGGCGTGTGCACTCGAGCGAATCCTCCAGCGGGTTTGACGGCTATACCGCGATCTGTGCATTGGGAATGGGTATGAGCCTTCTACGTCAATTAGGAGTTCTGTGTATAGTGGTCCCGATTATTATGGAGGTGTGCTAATACACATTGTGATTTATTACCATCGTTTGTATAATGATGATTTTTACGTAATTTATATTTATTTATTTATTTTGTCTTCTTTATTTTATACTACATGGTTGGCCGGGTTCAGTTATTCAAAACTTTCCAAAGGCGCCCTGCAGTTCAACAAATCATTTTACATGAAAATACAAAATATATAACGATTAGGTAACATGGTAAATTACAAAAACTGGTGAGTGAATTAATGGTATTATATTTGAATAGTAATGATATCATTCCACTGAGTGAAGATTTAAAGCTTTGTATAGTTTTTTAAAACTTATAAAGGGGTATATATCGAGTGAACTTTACCAGGGAATGCATTAAACAAACTGGCTCCTATGCAAAATAATTTCTTTTATATTCTGTCTTTGGGCCGTGTTGTTGGAGGGGCATCTTAAAGAATAACTTCTTGAAAGGAGCTTTTGTCATTCATCAGTTTATTCAGCTTCGTACTCTTCTTGAGAGGCCCCTAGTTTTTCTCATTCATTTCATAATGATATCATTCCCCTGAGTGAAGATTTAAAGCTTTGTATAGTTTTTTAAAACTTATAAAGAGATATACACGAGTGAGTTTTACCAGGGAGTGAATTAAACAAACTGGTTCCTTATGCAAAAGAATTTCTTTTATATTCTGTCCTTGTGCCGTGTAGTTGGAGGGGCATCTTAAAGAATAACTTCTTGAAAGGAGCTTTTGTCATTCATCAGTTTATTCAGATTCCTACTCTTCTTAAGAGGTCCCTTTCTCATTCTCGTACTCGTTTTTCCAATACTATCATTTATGAAGTCATGATGGTTCTTCTTTTCCCTGTCTGTTAAAATAATCCATTTTTTGTTTAATAATTCATCTTCTTCATGTTCCCCTCTTTCTGGACCCAGACCTAGTACACATACCCTATGTACAATTCGACCAAAATAGACACGTCTAGTAACTCTTATTGTGTAATGTTACCACCTTTGCGCTAACACAGTGATATTCGGAGCTCTAGGGTAGTGTCCGAATATAGGTGATCGAGTTATCTACTTGAGTAGGTTTTTCAATTACAAATTCCTTCAGAATTACCCCATAAATTAATTTTTGGAAGTGCTTCCAATATGTATCATTCAACAACTGTACCAGTTTTAATGCTTTTAGACAAAAGTGCACAATTCAACCAAATTTGGGAGCTATGCCGCCGTACTAGTGGAGTAATTTGTACCTTGTAAAAAAATTTCTATGTAAAATGTGCTTAAAATATGCTAATTATAACATTTTTGGATTAAATAAGAGAAAATCAAGTTTTAAGCTCTGATAATTCAGTAAATCCCAATATCAATGACCCAACGCCTGTTAATTAATCTAGGAATGTCCTGGTCACAGGATGCCTTAATGATTACTAATTTTGATATTTTATTCTTTTTAAGAAGTGAGTAATCATCTCTACTTATGTGAAGATGCGCTTTAAAACATGCCAGTGTTCACATTTTGAACAAAGAAAGTTTAACCTATTAATCATATCAATCTAAAGTTAATACATAACTCCACATTGATTTACCCAATACTTGGTCATAGAGTGCCTTCGTAATTTCACTTTTGATAACTTGATACGAAATTATGCTGCGCATCTTACAATAAACAAGAGTTTCACGTTGTCATATTTACCAATATGAAAAATGGAAAAAAGTAGTTTTAACCCTATTCCACAAAACCTGTGCAAAATTGGACAGAAAGCATAATTCATGCAATGGTGAAATATTAATGCAATTCAAGTGGACGACGATAATATTTAAATGGTTACATGTCGTTTATCCAGTTTTTATAATTCCAAAGGTTCGTTGATCCAAAAGTTAATTAAATCAAACTTCGATAATTCCGAAGGTTCGTTGATCCGAAGTTTTGTAATTACGGAAATGGAATGGGGCTCCCAATTCCGAAACAAAACCCTAATATCATTTTCCACAAGTACGAGTACAAATTTTCAGTAGAATATTCATACATTTACAAGAAATGTATCACTCATTCAAAAACGAAATTTTTTCAGCTTTTCGCGTAAATTATCTATTTAAACGGGTGGTGACCAAAAAAATTAAAGCCACTCCACGGACTTGAAACCTAGAATGGATTAACCTAGCTTTGGCCCACATTTAATGGCAAAAACCAACTTTAAACTGGTTAGGCCATTTGAGATATACTACTTCAAAAAATGACCTAAACCTGGTATTTTTTCCAATTTTCTTGAAAATGGGAAAATTGGCATTACCCCTATAGTAATAATGGAATGGTCCAACAACCTATTTTTAATATTGTCTATACAGATCTTAAGAAGAAGGATGGAAGGAAAAATCCTACTAGTTTCGTTTGAATGGCATAATCATAAATACATTTTTACTATCAATGAAAATTCATACATATAACTATAGGGTCTACATGGGACCATTTTTACCTTGGCATGCTTGGGGTCGTCCATTGAGTACTCTAGGTATGTTTACATGTACAATTTTTTTTTTTTTACCGTAGTTCCGTTGCTTTTCAGTAGAATGTTCATAAATTTACAAAAAATGAACCACTCATTCAAAACGACTTTTTTCAGCTTCTCGCTGGAATGACCTATTTCAAGCGGCTTGGGACAAAAAAGTAAAAGATACTCCACGAATTTGAAACCTGGAATGGATTGACCTTGGTTTGGCCCACATTCAATGGCAAAACCAACTTTTAAAAAGTTGGGCCATTTGAGATACACCACTTCAAAATGACCCAAAATAGGCATTTTTCAATTTTCGTAAAAATGGGAAAATTGGCATCAACCCTATAGTAATAATGGAATGATCCAACACCTTATTTTAAATATTGGCTATAGAGATTGTAAGAAGAATGATAGAAGGAGAAATCCTGTAAGTTTCGTTTGAATGGTATAATCCTAATTGGATTTTTACTCTGAATGAAAATTGCACTAAATTTCAAAATTCATGTCCTTGATAGGTACCAAAAAGGGCAATTTTTAGGGGGTATGGTTAACTATGAATGGAATTATGAACAGAAAATTTTAACATTATTTTCGTAGGATATACCCTGTATATACCATATCGTCAAAATGTAAAAGAAATCCGCCGACCCCTATCTTCCGACTTTTTTCAAATCTGCCTGATTCTCTCAGAAAGTAGCTCTTAAATGGTCAGAATATAACCCAAACCTATAAATATGTTTAACATTCGTAGGCCAGGGGGGCATTTCATCAACATTTGTCCGCCGACAACTGTCAGCGCTGACTAAATTTAGTCAGCGCTGACAGTTGTCGGCGCTGACTAAATTTCTGTTTCACGAAGCTCTCTGACAATTGTCAGAGAGCTTTTACTTTTCAATCGAGTTGAACGAGCCCACTGACTAATTAGGCCACGCCCACTCCCCAAGGCGCGCTCCGATCCCCAAATCAACAAAAATGAAAATATTGAGCGTATGAAAATGAGTGAGATTGAGAATACAGCGATGGAGGACATGGAGCAGGAAGTGTCTGTAAGTAAAACCCTTCAAAGTATGTTGAATACTGTAGATAAAATGTTGGAAATGATAAGTAGTGCCGTTGATCTTCAACTTCTTACAGAAGAAGAAGATCAACAGGCAGCTGTAGAGATTTGGCTAAATTGGCAACGTCCATCGGCGTTTTGGCTTTGCCGATGGACCAATTTCACATACAAGTCTATAAGAGATGTAAATATGTGCGTGTGCACGGCTTGACCAGTCGCCTGCTCCGCACTGCCACGTGCACGGTGACCGGTTAGTCTGCAAGCACAGACCCTAATTTGACACTTTATCAGAAAATCATTGTGTCTTGAGAGGAGCCTAATCCAGCTACCTACTGGTTTGACACTTTATCAGAAAATCATTGTGTCTTGAGAGGAGCCTAATCCAGCTACCTACTGGTCGTGTCAATATAGTCTGCAAGCACAGACCCTAATTTGTCACTTTATCAGAAAATCATTGTGTCTTGAGAGGAGCCTAATCCAGCTACCTACTGGTTTGACACTTTATCAGAAAATCATTGTGTCTTGAGAGGAGCCTAATCCAGCTACCTACTGGTCGTGTCACAAACCCTGGTCAGTCGTACAAGAGAGTCTGCGCTGTAAGACTACCATAGGCCATGTACTGTAGCTGCTCCTAAAAAGGCGTTTGACCTTGTCGATAGATCCAGCTTATGGTCAAAGTTGATTTCTTCTGGTATTAATGGTAAAATTATTAATGTTGTTTACAATATTTATGAAAATGCAAAGTCGTGCATAAAGCTTGGGCATAACATATCTGATTTCTTTGTCTGTAACATTGGGGTGCGTCAAGGTGATAGCTTATCTCCTTTGCTTTTCGCAGTATTTTTAAATGATTTTGAATATTTTGTTAGTAGACATTATAAAGGGTTAGATATGTGCTCTGCTGAGATAAGGAAACATATAAGTGATGATGATGTGGAGGTCTTTTTGCGGCTGTATGTTCTATTATATGCTGACGACACTATAATTTTAGCAGAATCAGCCGAAGAGCTTCAAGATGCCTTATCAGCTGTACATCAATATTGTGGTCTGTGGAAACTATATGTAAATACAAGTAAAACAAAAGTTGTTATCTTTTCAAGAGGACGTGTTCGTAAATATCCATTATTTATGTTCGGTGATAATCCACTCGAAGTTGTTGATGATTATATTTACCTTGGTACTACATTTAACTATAATGGGTCTTTCAATAAGGCTATTAAGAAGCAAGTAAATCAAGCCAGAAGGGCAATGTACAATCTTATTTGTAGAGCCAAAGAGTTAAACCTGCCTTTGGATATTCAATGTGAATTATTTGATCAACTCGTTGTGCCAATTTTATTATATGGTAGTGAGATATGGGGTTTTCATGACTTGCAAAGTGTTGAAATGTTTCACAAAAAGTTTCTTAAACGCTTACTTAATTTGAACCGTGGAACAGCGAATTGCATGGTGTATGGAGAACTTGGTAGATTCAGTTTGTCTTCTGCTGTGGAGAAACGTATGGTTAATTTTTGGGCAAGAATAAGTCAAGGTACATGTAGCAAGTCAAAACTGTCCTGTGTTGTTTATAAGCTTCTACGACAATTGCATGATAAAGATGATTTCAAATCAGTATGGATTGTAAAAGTGAAAGGTATTTTAGACAAATGTGGGATGTCTAACATATGGTCTGATCAAAATATTATTGTAGATGTCAGTTGGGTCAAATCATCAATTGGTCTTAGATTGGATGATATAGCAAAGCAGAATTGGCGTGAGGAAGTGAATAGAAATCGTTTATGTACCAATTATAGAATATTTAAGCAAGAATGTGTTTTTGAAAGTTATATGTTAAAATTAGATTTTGTAGATAGGACTTCTCTTTGTAAGCTTCGGTGTGGAAATCATAAGTTGCCTATATCTAATGGTCGCTATTTACCTGACCAGGCCCTGCAATGTTGTACTTTGTGTGACACGCAGGAACAGGGAGATGAATTTCATTATTTGTTCAAATGTCCTGCTTTTGATATGACTCGGAAAGTTTTTATCAAGTCATATTTTAGTAAACGACCTAATGTTCAAAAAATGTTTAAGTTGTTTAACACAAAGAATACCAAAGAACTGAAGAATCTTTCGCGGTTTTGTAAAATCATTATGTCTAGGTTTTAATATTTCTGTAGTAAAAGAAAATTAGTAGATATGTTTCATTTTTTGTCTATATTTATCAAGCTGCCATTAAGTATTGCATTTGAATCTGTCTTTAATATTATGTAGTTGATAATTAATGGTACTGTATATACACTTATATAGCCTGAATATGTTTATATATATTATATATATATAAACACATGTATATATATCCCTCTCTCTTCTCTTCTTCTTTTATATATTCTTTTTTTTCTCCCCCCCCCCTTTTTTCTTTTTTTTTTTTCTTCACACATGTTTATGCCAATTATTGCCTTATACACCTTGTTTGAATATGATTGTATTTCTTCCATGCCCCCATGAGGGGCCGTTCAAGAAATAAAATATCATTGTCATTGTCATCATTGTCATTGTCATTGTCATTGTCACCAGGGTTTGTACAACAAGTGGGGTCATAAGCATTTATTGCGCTTATAGGAGGAGCTTAGCGCTCAGAGGGATCGTCATGGTAACAATGATTGACATTCACTATCAGAGCTGGCTGAGTGTCTCCCACTGAGTCTGAGGTCAACTTGCTGGAGATTGCACCATTACATAACACATTGGAATGCATCTTCAATTCACATGCTCCATTCCCTGTTATGCTACTTGCATGCATGGTATGAAGAATTACATGTAGGCCTACATATAAACTCCTTGGTCTGTTCAGGCATGGACCTGCTACGAAGTAGGTCCATGGTTCAGGTCTGTTAGGGATTGTTTTTACCATCATGAATTTGTGTTACTTTCCTATCAGTTTGAAGAAGGAGGTGACTGCTATTATGCATCAAAAGAGTAGTATGGCCTGCATATGGTATGTCATACTAAGTATTCAAACTTAGTATCAAATAAAAAATATTTTGATTTTCAATGATTTAAGGATGTCACATACTCTTTGTGATGAAAAGATTTGTTGCACAACTAATCAAAATTTAAAGCAACTTTTACAAAATGTTTTGGGCAGATTTCAAAAAGTTTTAGTGCTATTATACATTTTACTGTAACAGCAATTGTTCGAGCTATGAAATACAAAGGTTGAAACTTCAAAACCAATAGTTTTTCTTCAGATTGGCACTGAAAACGAATGAGAGAGAGAGAGAGAGAGAGAGAGTTTATCAAGTATTGTATTGTCTCTCACACAAATCTCATCTCATTTTCAGTATATCACGCTACAAATTGCACAACTTTTTTTTTTTTTTTTTTTTTTTTTTTTTACTTTCTTCACCTGTTCTAAATGTAACGGGCTGATACAATATGCAGCTATATGTGGAAATATGCCCATGGAAAACTATGACTTTCTATTATTCTCAAGATCGAATGAAAGCATTTATCACAATACAAGTATTACTTTACTTTTCTATATCAGGCCTCAAAACTCCTCTATTTCAGCAGAGATGTAAATACTCTCTTAACTGGAGGACCCTGCACCTTTGCATTTTTTAACAACAACTTTGTGCTACATAGATGCTGTGAATAATCATTATCACCATCTTTCAAAAATATTATTTTTTACACAAAGGACCTTCAGAGGGATTTCCAATATCATTATTGTAGCTACCGCACATCAGAGTAGAAAGCCTTTTTCTAAATAGGCTTAATATACCAAAAAAATTGTCTTACACTCTAAAAAAATGATTTGAAGAAAATATATGGTAGAATTTATGCAGCCATCAAATTCTTTTAATTCAAATTATTTGAATGGGAAAGCAAAAAATGGAGAATCACGAACAGTGCATAAGTTTTCCTAATTTTTGCTGTAGTTTTTAGAAAAAAGGAATTTGATCATGTCTCCTTCTTATTTTGCCCTTTTCCCATCAAAGTTTCCTGTAACTCTAACAACAGTCTATTTGCATTTTACTTGACTCAAGGGTTTAACAAATTTGTTGTCAAGATTAGCTTTCTTTTATAGATGAACTAGCAAGATGTGATTCTAATCAGTTTAAAGTGATGGTTGACAAACTGAATAGGAAAACAAAACTAGGCTGACACTTTTTTTCAATTAACTATGTAAAAATCTTCAGGCAAGTTCATGGTATATTTGTGCATAATTATTCCATTCCACTATTAATTAATGACAAACTAATAAAAAGGGATGGTTCAATTTACTAATAATCACACCTCTATTTTAATTTTCCTAAATGTTTCCCCTAAATTTTGCATTGGATGGAATAATTAGCTTTAAAAGAAGACTTTTAAAGAAAATTTCTGTTTAATTATAAAAGTGCACCAATCCCCAACAAAAGTAATTTGTGTATGGCATAGAGCATGTAGAGAGTATAAAGTCAACCTCATAGAATTTCACTTGGCATTCTATAGGTCATTAGTTAAAGGGAAAGTCCACCCGGACATTAACTTGATTTCAAAAGAAGCAGAAAAATTAAGGAAACAGATCAATGAAAGTTTGAGCAAAATCCAATAAGAAATAAGCAAGTTTTTTTTAATTTAAGCTGTAATCAATCAAACACAAGTTGGCAACGTATCTTGCGAGCTCCTCTCCCATTTGCCCTGTACTGAAAAAAAACATACATTTTTCTACTTTCTATAAAGAAAATATTTAATCATATATGCACCCTAGATATAATCATCTCACTTATGCTTTTACCCCCCAAAAAATGTATGATACAAATTTATTCCCTCATCAAAAACAAAAACAAAAACAAAATGAAAATAGATGACTTTTTGTTACGTTTTGTATACAGAGCAAATGGAAAAGGAGCTCTCAAGATACGTCACAGAGTTAACAATTTGTTTGTGTTTGATTGATTATCGGATTTTGATCAGACTTTCATTGATCTGTCTGTCTCTTTACTTTTTTCGGCTTCTTTTAAAATCAACTTAATATCAGGGTGGAATTTCACTTTGATGCCCAACTGAAAAGTAGGAATGGTTTAATACTCCAACAATTATATTTCATTCTAATTTCCCAAAATGGTTCCCCAAAATTTTGCATGAGATTTATGGAATATTCAACTTTAAAAGGATGACTTTGAAAGAAATTTCGGGTTTATTTAATATCAAAAACATTCTGTCAATAGCAGTGTTTAAAAAAAAGAACCTAAACACCAAAGAGCTTTTCAGTTCTGCTTGTTTTATCAATGAGGGATGGTGAACAAAACCTGTTAGAAAAATAAACTGAACATCATCAATAGACATGATAAAAGGTTGCCTATAGTGGAGAAATGTACATTGAATACTGAAATTTGTATTTCAGGTTTTCTTTTAAAGAGTTAATGTCGTGTACTGGGGAACTTTATCATTTTTTCACTGATAGTTCGGTCTATATTACAATTTTGATGAGAAAAATAATCCAGCTTTGAATTGTAACGATTGTGTTATTCATCAGCTAAAGTCAAACGACTCTGATGTTCATCTTTCCTGCTTATGAAAACGTCTTTTTGCTCTCGAATATTTGTTTCTTAAAAGGCAGCAAATTCTTATTCTCACCTATGCAAAATAAAGAAAGGAAGACAGTAAGTGAGAAAGACAGAACATCTTTGAAGAAAAGGAAATCATTAGACCATTTTTTTCCTTCATTTTGGCGGGGTGGGGGGAGGGGTCAGAGTGAATTTGTTGTCAAGTAAATGTAACCTGGAAATTTTCTAACAAGCTTTTAAAAAAAATTGGCTACATGCCGACAAGCTATACAAATTAAAATTTGCAAATAAAAAATGCCACACCCTTATTTAGACCACTGGGAGTCTTGTCAAATAAAATAGTTATATTTTTAGAAACAGAGGGAGAGAGAGAGAGAGAGAGAGAGAGAGAGAGAGAGAGAGAGAAAGGGGAGGGTAAAGAAACAATTTTTTTTGTCTGGAGAAGGAGATGAAAAGAAAGAGAGTCTGAGAAGAAAGTAAAATGTAAGAAAGAAGTCCGAGTGAGGAGAGAGAGCGGTAGATGAGATAATTTAGTTAGAGAGGGGATAAAGGGAGAAGAATATTCTCAGTATAAACTTATGAATAAAAGGGAAAAGATGATAATTTCATTAGGGCCTAAAAGGGAGGGATAGAGAGATATAGATGGCAAGAAAAAAGTGGTATGACTATTTTTTTAAAATTGATTTGATTCGATTTGAACTGGTTTATGTATCTTCATTTTACATTCAATTATGAGGGAGGGGAAGTGCAGAGAAAACAACAGAGGAGAAATACTGAGAGAGAAAGAGCGAGAGAGAGAGAGAGAGAGAGAGAGAGAAACGACAAGAATGTCTAAAGGAAGAACGTTTATTAAAAAAAAAAAAAAAAAAAAAAAAAAAAGAATATATTGGGAATTACGAAAGCAATCGTTTTGAACTATGAAACTAAAACTTTCTCTACAAGTCAGTGACGACCCAGTCCGATTTGTTAGAGAAGTCACATAGAAAAGGAGTTTTGTAAAGCATGGGTCCCTTTCCTCCATCTTTTGTCACTTGGATGTTCTTGCCATCCCTATCTACATGAATGAACAAATGGACAGGTTTATTAACATATTTCATTTGGAAAAAGAATATTCACATGCTCTTCATTAGCAACAGGGAAGAATTTCAATTTTGTGGACCCTGACCCACATCCCATTCATGTTTTATCACATTCTGTCTCTTTTATCTATTACTCTGTATGTATATTTCGTTTTATGGTAAAATAAATGATAATGATTCGTAACAACAATTACAACAAACAAGAAAGATAATTATGATGATTAATGACGTATTACCAAATCAATTATGATAAAAATAAAACAGTAAGATTACTTCCTTTTGAAACCATTTAAAATCGGACAACTAATGTAAGAGATATTTTTAATGACGTGAAAAACTAGGGGAAACTATGAAATTCACTTCATTCCCTCAAACTTCACCTATCAATTTCTTTACATGTACATCAATAACATTTTCCCCCCCCCCCCCCATTTTTGTCAAGGAATGTGATTTTCTCATAACTTGAAGCAGGTAATATTTTTGCATGTACATGTATAGTATGAATTTATCTATACAATATACATAAAAAATGAGTGATTAGGAAAATGTATATTATGAAAACAAACTCAATATTTTCGAGTTTACGGGAAAACGTGTTACTATAATGAACTTGATTCAGGTTATGTGGAAATCCTATTCTTGCAAAAAAATGAGAATTTGTGTTATCAATATAAACAAAATAATTAGTGAGTTGTGAGGGAATGATTTCACAAGCTCATGGCAGGTTTGCCAATTTGTCAAGTGATTTTCATTCTTTTCCCTAGTTTTTCATATAAGTAACTTCCTCATGAGTTGTCCGATTTTCCACAAACTTTGTATGTTGTTGATCTGTTTGTCTTAGTTTTCTGCTTCTATATAAAACTCAAAAGGATCGGACTTCCCCTTTAGGACATACCTTATAAATAAATCATTGACAACTCGAACAAATCGGACAGGGTCTTCACTGACTGGTAGAGAAATAGTTATAGTTTCAATTATAATTCAGTATGACTTTTCATCTTGCAAATTCGGATGGGGTCTTCGCCGAGATGCAGATAATTAGTTAGGGGCATATATAGTTTCATCATAGGGTCCATGGTTTCATAACTTTAAACAAGGGAAATTTCCCTGCTTAAAACATTCGGATTAATTTACCATTTTTAAAGCTACATAGTTATTGGTAGGCCTACTGTACGTCTTATTGTAATATTTTCAGGGGACAAACAGTAATTGACCAATTGAGGGAAAGACAGTGAAGTGAGGGAAGGGGGAAACAGTAAAAAGAAAATCTAAGAGAACGTTAGGTCTATGCAAAAAAAAAAAAAAAAAAAAAAAAAAAATGATCAGCACTACAGGATGAAGTGAGCAGTTTAAAAAAAAAAAAATATCTACTTACAGAGAAGGATCGATCAATAGGCACAAATGAGGAAGAGAACCAAGAAGAGGAGAAAGAGGTGGGGAGAGGGAGAAGGAAAATGAAAAATATGATTAGAGAAAAAGAAAACAATCATAGAAGAGAGCATTAGGGTATGCCTACTTGTAAACAAGAAGAGTGCACAGAGAGAGAGAGAGAAAGCATGAGAGAGGGGGAAGATGGAGAGGGAATGAGAGCATGGTGAATCTAATTGAGATTCTAAAAAAAGAAACTTTGGTAAAACGAGTTGCAGAATAAAGAAAAGGTGGAGACCTACAGGGTGAGAAAAGACCATAGACCCAGGAAATAGCAGACCTCTGCATTGTATGTGTAGCTCCATTCAATTTTGTGGGTAAAAATAGTCACTGGCAGAGTGTTGTTTTAATTTAACCACAGACTGGACCTTATCAGTAATCTCATTATCTTGTAACTGGAAGCCTGATAGCCAGTCTCTGGGGATGCTGATGGACATTGTTTAGGAACCAATCACAGGTGACCCTGATGAAGTGGGTGGAACCCGATTTTGGCCGTGGGAAACAGTTTTGGCAAACCTGTACAGACCCTATATTGACACGACCAGTAGGTAGCTGGATTAGGCTCCTCTCAAGACACAATGATTTTCTGATAAAGTGTCAAACCAGTAGGTAGCTGGATTAGGCTCCTCTCAAGACACAATGATTTTCTGATAAAGTGTCAAATTAGGGTCTGTGCTGGTCAGGAGCAGCTACAGTACATGGCCTATGGTAGTCTTACAGCGCAGACTCTCTTGTACGACTGACCAGGGTTTGTGCCTGCAAACTAGTGACCGGTGGTCAGAGCGATATCTGATTCTTGAACGAGTTGAACGTCTAGTTACAAAACTGTCTCGGATATCCCGTCGCCTGTCGTCGATCGCCTTGGGAGCGCTCCCGTCAACGGAATTCGAGAACTTCGAAGCCTGGTAAAGTCAAGTCTAAAGTAAGATCTAATATATAATAACCTTTTAGTGTAATTGATAGTAGTTAAAATATATGCTCGCCCACACTATAATGACATAGACTCTAGTCGGCAATTGTAATTTGCGTAGGGAATCTGGGTGCCGTTGCATAAAACTTGCTATTATCTAGTAACTTTGCTATTATAGTAACTTTTCAGGGAATACTGGATTTTGATTGGCTCTTGAGCAACGTTACCATGGTAGTTACCATTGATGGCAAAGTTACTATAATAGTAAGTCTTTATGCAATGGCACCCTGAGTATTGTACGTAGAACACACGTGTATTGCATAGGCGAAATAGACGCCATTTTGAATACATAGACTTACGTGTTATAAACAAAATCAAATTTTTTCAACTTTCTTTTTTCTGATTAATATTGGAATATTTCTTACACCAATACCCCTTATTCTTTGTAGAACGGATTTTTAAAGACTCGTTGCTACTTTTTGCTTCAGTATTTGAAATTTTATAGGTATTTTGAGATCATTTTCTATCGGAAAATTTCCACCTGTTGATACAGTGGAGTAGAGGCTAGCCATATTTGTACGATATAGACGGCGGCATTTTTGAATTTCTGTTCCTACACACATATTTTGTCGTCTTCTTTAACGTAATTCTCTGCCATTTTGGCATAAGTTTAGATAAAAATAAAATTAGAGTAGTGAATAAGTATCAGCATAGTATCTTGTATATTGAACTCCCACTTTACCACTTCAAAATTCATTTGGAGGGGGTGTGGGTGATTCCTTTGTACTGAATTTTATAACTCTGATATTTATAAGCTTCATGCAATATTTTCTCATTTTTTGATATAATCTTACGAGGTATAGTGCAGCCTGTAGGCTCTATTAAGTGGATTATATTATAAATTCAAGGAATGTACATGTACGTTAAATAAGGTAGAAATAGTTAATTATTGTATTTTTAATATAAGAATTTTCTTAAGCTTAAGTGAGTGTAAACTGTAGTGAATGTAAGTATAGAATTTTTTGATTGACTTTTTAAATTCTATACTTGTCAGTCAAATAAAATATAGAATTTTTGACTGATTTCTCAATATTTGTCAATCAAATTAGTATAGAAATATGTTGATTGACTTCCCTTTCTATACTTGTCAATCAAATTTAGTATAGAAATTTTTCGATTGACTTCTATACTTGTCAGTCAAATCAAATGTAGAAATGATTTTTGATTGACTTTATAGATCTACTTGTCAATCAAATTGAGTAGATTATAACTAGTAAATTTTTAGTAGGAAACTAAGTGTAGGAAACTAAGAAAGAAGCAAGCAAGTATAACAAATTGTTCTTATTCATTGCTTGTTCATAGTTTGATATTTATAGGAAAGTTTTTCCTCTTATTTTTCATGTATTAATTAGACCTTTTCTCTTTTTGATACAGTTCAGTTAGAGATTTTTTAGGAAAAAAAAAACCTCAAGTAGAACAAGGTTAGCATTCGATTATTTTATATAGTTATTGCATGCTGTTATCAAGTGTTCAAGTAACAGTCAATTTGTTCATTACTGTGTTAACCCTTTTGAGACAATTGACCACATTTTGTGGTTTGGCTCAATAACTTTTGATTCAGAGCCCTGAAAAATATACCAGATACATGAGTAAAAAGAGCAAAAATTTTTGCACACACTATGTCCATTTTCGTTAAATGACCATACTGCAATTGATCCCAGGAATTTTAAAAAGGAGAATAAGCTTTAAAATCCTTAAATTGGTAACACATTGAGAGGTTCAAAATCATGGTTTTTTATCGAAATTGGCAACTTTTCCAACTTTTCGACAATTCTTTTAACCATTTATATTGTTTTCAAAGACATTACCACTTATTACAATCTTGTAGCACTTAAAGAAAAATATTATTGTTGCCAATTTGAAGAGCAAAATGTGATCAATTTAGCCCTTAAATAATTCTTGTCCTGAAAGGGTTAACTTGAATTCTATATTTCGTAGTGGTACTTGTAGTTTCTATTATTCAACATTGACTACTGGTGCAATCTATAGAATTTTTACAATTCACTATTTGAGCCATCTTATTTTGTCTAATCTCATATTTTTCATTTGTGATTAACAAGTTCTTTTTGTATATGCCAAAGATATGGCATCTAACCAGATTAGACTTAATTTTTGTGAACCAACAGAGGTATATGAAGTTTGCGATAGGGTAAATGCAAACAAAATTTTGATTTGGAGGGAGGAATGTGGAAATTTGGATAGGGAATTATTCCTTAAATGTCCTCGTCTTCACGGAGCCGCGGCGCTCATTGATTTGTTTGATTTCACACCCAATCCGAAATGGATTCCCCCTCCCTCCTCTTCCCAAGGTCACCCTACCCCATATGGATTTTCTGTTTACCCCCCTCCGGAATCTCCAAAGGGAAAACTATCACCGCCCCCTGAGGGTAATGACGACACATTAAGCCCTAAGACAAATCAGCCAACCCTACAACAGCCGAGTGGCTCAGAGTTGGAATGGCAGCAACAGAGCAATTCCTTTCAGCCAATGGTACAGCAGCCGAATGGCATGAGGCTAGATAAACAACAACCAACTAACCTTATATTGCCTACGGATCCTAAAATTTCTTCCCGTTCGACACGACCAGTAGAACAATTTGTAAATAATGAAGATTGTAGACCATACTACCCCCCTCGTGAATACGGAAACCCTAGAGATTCCCAGCCATACTACCCCCCTCGTGAATACGGAAACCCTAGAGATTCCCAGCCATACTACCCCCCTCGTTCCCAACAGTCTTTCCCCTACAATAGATACTCTCCTCAGCAGAACAGGTGGCATTTGCCACCTACGCTTCCTCAGGGGGTCTGCTATGATGGGAAATCTAACTGGAGAGCTTTCAAAAATAAATTTACATCTTATGCCACTTCCTGTGGTTGGTCCGCTCTCGATTGTCGGGATGCTCTTTGTTGGTCCTTGAAGGGGGTAGCCTCCGAATACTTTTCTAACCTTCTGGGTCAAGGTATATCGGATTATACTGTTCTTTTGTCGGCTCTAGAGCGTCGTTTTGATCGTACTCGGCTACCAGAGGAAGCGTTAGCCGAATTTCATACGGCTCGTCAAAAGCCTGACGAATCCCTTGTGGAGTGGGCCGATAGGCTACAGAGTTTGGCCGTGCAAGCTTTCGGTACTAGTTATGGGCACGGTAACACCCAACTCGTCCTACAACTTTGCCAAGGTTGTATTGATAAAGCAGCCGGGTTAACGGCTCTAAACTCTCGGCCAAAATCTGTAGAAGAGACTCTTGAAGCCATTAGGTGGGCCCAGCATAGCCAGCGTCTAGTATACGGAAGTCAGCCTAGACGCCCAGTAAATCAAGGCCCGAAACCACGTGTACAACAAGCATACACATATTGTGAGGAGAGTTGTGAAGAGGAAACAGACCCCGAGATCTGTCAAGTAAAAACCACATCTTCCGCCAGGCAGCGTGATACCCGCTCCATTTCCTTTGAGGAAAGAAAAAAGTCTCCTCCTCAGTTGAGAACGGACAATGAAATTAGTTCTTTTAAAAAGGATACGAACAACTTAAAAAGTGATGTATCTACTTTGAAGAATGAAATGAGCGACATTAAGAAGCAAATGGACACTATGAATACAACTATGGCGGAGATGCTAAAAGCTTTACAGGCTCTCAAGTCCCCGAAAGAGTCTCGGGCACGCTCTCCATCTTCTTCAAAACTTTGCTTTAAATGTGGAGGGAAGGGCCACTTCCAAAAAGAATGTCCATCCAAAGGCCCATCTGTCTTTATGGTAACACGGAGTGATCAGAAAATCTCCGAAGGATCGGGGAGCGAGGCCGATCCTCGATCCGAGGGAGAGGAGGCCTCCGATGCTTAAAGCACTCAGATGTAAATAACCAGCCTGATGCTTCGGTCGGTCCCCAGTACACCAACACTGGTAAGTCTGATACAAGTGACCCGCCAGATGCTTCGGTCGGTCAACCGATAGATAACTCTTCTGATATATTGGAAGGTGAGTGTCTATTTATCGCTGATCTTTTTAAAAAGTATGCCGATGAATTGGACCCTGTGGAGGAAGTAATTGTCAGTAAGGTAAGTAGTAATTCTATGTTTTATGTACCTCTCGTAGTTAATAAACTTAAACTTAGGGCAGTTGTAGATACAGCTGCTGAAGTAACTATAATTTCGGACAGATTTCTTCCTCTTCTAGATCCAGCACCACCTATCCTGAAGAAAGTTATTCTACGGACAGCGGGCCGTGGTCAGAGTATGGCCGCAGTGAAGATCGGCCCTATTCCTATTAAATTGGGTCACACCCGATTTAATGAAATTGTGTATTGTGCTCCTTTAAGTGACGATATGTTGCTTGGACTGGATTTCTTGCAGAAATATGGTATTGACATCTCCATTACTCAATCCAAGCTCATCGTTGGGGGAGAAGAAATACACATGTACTATGGAGCCAGTTCTCAATCCGCCTGTATCCAAAGAGTTTGGGTAGCTAGGACGGCGGTGGTACCTCCTTCCAGTGTGAAACGAATGCAGTGTAAACTTGAAGGAGATTGTCGGCTCTCTGAGATGGGAAGGAAAGGTCCTCTCCTTTTCCAACCCACTCAATCTCTTCCTATTTGGACTCCTCGGATCGTTTTTGATCGCGGGAAGTATCTTGATATTTATGTTCTTAATGTAACAGATTCCTATCATCGGCTTCCTGAGGGGGCAGTGCTTGGCTTTGCTGAGAAAGTCGAGGAAATACAGCCGATGGAGTCTGATGGGCCAGCTATAAGGCAAGTCACGGCTTCAGCAGATGTCTGCCCAGCTCATCTCCAAGATCTACGGGATAGGTCGGCAACTCTGCTTACGCTGGAAGAGAAAGCTGAATTAGAGGCCCTTTTACATCAATACCACGATGCCTTTGCAAAAGATGAATTTGATCTTGGCAATTTTGTAACAGTTACGCATAAAATAGACACCGGAGATGCTCATCCCATCAAGCAAAAAATGCGAAGAACTCCCATCAATTTCGCAGAAGAAGAGGAGGCACATCTACAAAAGATGTTGAAAGCTGGAGTAATACGACCTTCTGCTTCAGAATGGGCTTCCCCTCCTGTTTTAATTCGAAAAAGGGATGGTTCTGTTCGATGGTGTCTAGATTATCGTAAACTAAACAATGTAACTAAAAAAGATGTCTTTCCGTTACCCAACATTGAAGAGTGCATGGACACTCTAGCCGGAAATGTTTGGTTTTCTAAACTAGATGCAAACTCTGCCTATTGGCAAGTTCGAGTGGAGGATTCAGACATTGATAAAACGGCTTTTATTACTAAACATGGTTTATTTGAGTTTGTCAGAATGCCGTTTGGTTTGTGCAATGCTCCTGCAACATTTGCAAGAGCTATGAATTTAATTTTACATGGCCTAAATTGGGACACAGCCCTAGCGTTCCTTGATGTTGTTTTAGTTTTAGGCAAATCTTTTTCTGACCATCTTCATAACCTTCAGCAGGTTCTTGAGCGTTTTCAGTCTTACCAACTTAAATTGAAACCCAAGAAATGTGCCTTGTTCCAGAAACGGGTTGAATTCTTGGGTCGAGAGGTCGATGACTCGGGTGTTCATCTGAAAACCGATCATATCGAGGCTGTGGAAACTTGGCCCGTTCCTCAGAATACCAAAGAGGTTGAACGATTCTTGGGATTAGTTAACTATCATCGCCTTTTCCTCAAGAATTATGCTGAGATAGCAGCCCCACTGTATGGTCTAACTGGTAAGAACCCTTTCCATTGGGATACTGAGCACCAACTGGCATTTGAAGCTATCAAGCAGCTTCTTACTTCGGCACCTGTTCTTATTTTACCTAATTCTAAGGACTCTTTTGTCTTAGATACAGATGCCTCGGATTTGGCTGTTGGTGCCGAGCTGATACAAATTCAGGATGGCGAGGAAAGAGTTATCGCTTATGGAAGTGTGGGCCTGACTAAAGGACAGCGTCGATATTGTGTAACAAGAAAAGAACTGCTTGCAGTTGTCTTGTTCACTAGGCAGTACCGTCACTATCTCTTGGGCCGGCCTTTCCTCGTCCGGACTGATCACAGCAGCCTGCGTTGGCTTCTTCACTTCAAAAGACCCCAGGGCCAGTTGGCTCGTTGGCTTGAAGAGCTCAGCCAATATGACATGAAAATTATCTATCGTAAAGGTAATAAACATAGTAATGCTGATGCTCTTTCTAGAATCCCTAGACGCGGCTCAACTTGTGACATGTACCAGCTTGGGTTTGACTTACAAGATCTTCCTTGTGGGGGTTGCCGTTACTGTACTCGGGCACATAAGAATTGGTCAGAATTCTGTGACGAAGTGGATGACGCTGTGCCGTTGGCTCAGAGACCATCCACACAGTCACTATCTGCTGCGCCTGAAGGAAAGGCTCAGACTCCGGATACCATATCTTCGTCCAAGCAGCCTGATGCAAAGGCTCAATATTCAGATTTCTGTTTGCAGGTATCACCAGTAGCCCAGTGTAATTCTGCTTCGGGTGAGGGAACTAGTGATTTGGTCATTACTTCGGGTATACATTAGTTTTGTGAAGAAAAATGAAGCAGACCTAAAAGAAAATCATAGTTCATGTGTCAAGACAAGTAGTCCTGATAGTACAAATAATTCTTTTGTTAATAAAGGTGAACCAGACTTAAAGGAAAGTCATAGTTTATTTGCGAAAGCAATTGGTCTTGATAGTACAGATGATGATTCTTTTGATTTTTCTAAGTCCCAAAAGGAGGATGATTATTTGAAGTCTGTTTATTTATGGTTGACTACTAAGGAGGAACCCAGTGAGGATACCATTATGTTATGGGGTCCCGAGGAGAAATACCTTTGGAATAATCGGAGCCTTTTGACTCTGCGGAATGAGATTATATACTGGAATCAAGATGATCAGTGGTTAATTTGGGTACCCCGAGGGTTAAGAAATTCTATTCTTAAATACTATCACGACCTTCCCTCATCTGGCCATCAGGGGATTCGAAGAACCATAGGGAAACTCCAGTTGAAGTATATTTGGTATCACATGAGCACGGATGTACAGTTTTATGTACAATCCTGTGTAGTGTGTAACAAAAACAAGAAACCAAATCGTCATGCCCGCTATCCCATGGTCCCATTCCATGCTGGTATCCCTTTAGAACGGGTTCATTTAGATTTCATTGGACCGTTACCTAAAACAACTAAAGGTAATGAACACATTCTAATGATAGTTGACCAGTTCACTAAGTGGGTAGAATGTATACCCCTTCCTTCACAAACTGCAGAAGAAACTGCAAGAGCTGCTGTGAATGAATTCTTTTGTAGATTCGGCTTTCCTTTGCAGGTACACACAGATCAAGGTAAGAACTTTGAGAGTAGTTTATTTCAACATCTGTGTCATATGACCTCTATACACAAAACTCGCACCACGGCCTATAGGCCTTCTGCTAATGGGCAGGTGGAGCGTTTTAATAGAACTCTCCTTGATGCAGTGAGGTGTTTCATAGGTAAGTCTCAAGACCAGTGGGATAAGTTTCTTCCGCAGATAGCCAGTGCCATTCGAGCTACGGTGAACCGCAGTACTGGTTTCACTCCGAATCGGTTGATGCTAGGTAGGGAAATTAATCAACCTGCAGATCTAATGTTCCCCCTTCCAGCTTCACAACAAAGGTATTACCCTGAGGAGTATTGCCTCAAGCTATCAGAGGCTATGTTTAAGGCCCATGAAGTTGCCCGAGCCAAGCTTAAATCTACTCAGGCTCGAATGAAGCGTGACCATGATATCAAGGTAAATCTAAATCGCTTCCAGGAAGATGATTGGGTCTACTTCCTAGATTTGGCCCCGACTAAGGGGAAAAGCAAGAAGCTTTGCCCCCCTTGGAAAGGACCAGCTCAAATAGTGAAGTGTTTATCTCCTTATCTGTTTAGAGTGAGGTATAGGAAGGCTCTGGTCGTACTGAATCACGACAGACTCAAAATATGTCGTGATCGAGACTTACCTACTGTTACTGGTTCACGGCTCGACAAAGACACTTTATATTGTTTTTGTAGGAAGCCGGATGATGGCCGCCTCATGATCGAATGTGATCGGTGCCTAGAATGGTATCATGGGGCTTGTGTGAACATTTTGCCGGCAGAAGCTCTGGCTATGGTAATGTACACCTGCCCCGTTTGTAAGGCAGCCAGGAAGAAGTAGATTATAATTTACGGGCATTTTATTTGATATTATGTTTATTTCGTTTTTCCATTCCATTTGAATTAACAATGTGTTTTCACACTAATCCATAGTTACTATTTTCTGGTTAATACTAATTTAGTGTTTTAGGAGTAATATATTTTGGAATGCATAATAATGGAATATCCCTGTTTATGAAAAGATAATTTGGAGATAGCACCCAAAGGCTAAAACATTGGGCATCTGTCTTTTTCAGCCAGAATAGATCGGGGGGCGTAGGTCTTTTTGACTGAGAAGCCCCTACATTTATTTGTGGACGGGTTCGCCCGATGATTGAAAACTGGTATGGAAGGATTAGACAGCCCTTTGTATGTCTGGTCAATGTTGGATATTTATGTTTATGCTGTAGTATGACATGTATCTATAAGTGCAACATATAAAGTTATTTCTTTATTCTGTGTGTGTACTACAGTAACCTAGAGAATTACATGTATATGCTATTTCTCCAAATGGAAAGTTTAGTTTAATAGTCAGGAATTAAGTTTAAGTCGAGAGTTGGCTCTTGCCTCATTAAGATGGGGAATAGTGTAGAGATTTGGCTAAATTGGCAACGTCCATCGGCGTTTTGGCTTTGCCGATGGACCAATTTCACATACAAGTCTATAAGAGATGTAAATATGTAAATTACGTGCCGTGTGCACGGCTTGACCAGTCGCCTGCTCCGTGTGCACTGCCACGGTGGTCAGAGCGCGCGATATCTGATTCTTGAACGAGTTGAACGTCTAGTTACAAAACTGTCTCGGATATCCCGTCGCCTGTCGTCGATCGCCTTGGGAGCGCTCCCGTCAACGGAATTCGAGAACTTCGAAGCCTGGTAAAGTCAAGTCTAAAGTAAGATCTAATATATAATAACCTTTTAGTGTAATTGATAGTAGTTAAAATATATGCTCGCCCACACTATACAGCTAACCGGCAGCCAGCCCAATCTACAAATAATACAGATTCTAGTACGGTCCCACATATTCGTTTCTGTGTCTGTACTACAACGCACGTACTCTTTCTTCTCCTGTTTTCACTGCCGTTGTTAAAAGGTGTCAATAATTATTCATTTCGCCTGCCGTTATTATTATTGTTATTTTTTGTTTATACTAGACATATTTTCGCCCATTCATAAAATTGCACAAGAAAGTTATTTCTTTACCTGTTCGCGACGGCACTCTCATGTTTTGAAATTTGACTGAGTCAGAATTAATTGTTGACGTTTTTCTTGTAATTGTGGTTGTAAGTTAGTTAGGTCTATTGCACACCAAGTAATAGTGGTCGTATTGACCACTAAGCTGATTGAATGAAAAAATACTAGACTCTATGTATATTCTATCGCATTTTATGGGGAGAAAATTAAGATAAATATTTTAAATACTTCCTTTCAAATTCAGCTCTTAGAAATCTCACTCTTACCTTAAATGGCCGTTAGGAAGAACTTCTGATAAATTCCAGCAAAATCCAAAGTCAAAATCATGTCGAAAATCGAAGAAATCCCCGCCGATTTTTTCCACGATCGAAAGTTGTTTACATTTCGCCGATACAGGGGGAGGGTATTTTCAAATTGATATAGCAACATGATCTCATATTAGTTTCTCTAAAATTCCTGCAGAATCAAATTTGGAACATTCCAAATTACTTAAGTTCTGATGGACAAGTTTATAGCTCATTAACTTGCCGAGATGTCACTTTAAAATGTATTCCTTTTCAGTTTTTCTTAATGAAGGGATTAAGCATACAACTTGTCCTTAACACCAAAAGATAGGAAATATAATTTCCTATCATATGATACCAAATTTATTTCAAACTGCCAATGGGATCACATTTTTTTTTTAGTTTGAAAACACCCTTATGCTGAAAAACTGCGCGCCATTTTTTGTGCTGATTCAGCATAAAAACAGCTGACAGTATGTGGCCAACCTTCAGACACCCTATTATCAGCAACAGGCGGGGAAAATTGGGATCCAGTTAAGGATATCAAAAAGAGGTAAAATCTGGAGAAAAAAAATTACTGAAATAAATGATTATGTAATCCTTAGATCTAATTGAGAAAAATCTCCATTTTGTGTTTAAAAATCGGAGATGCTAGAAATTTCTCACAATTTAGGGTATCAAACAACTCCTTTCATCCCCACTTGGGATACTTTCCAAAAAGTGATTACTTTTTTTTTGTTTTTTTTTGTATCAATAATGCCTAAAGCATTTTCATTTATTCGAAGTACGATAAAAGAGCAATGTGGATAAAATGCCTTGCTCAAGGGCATAAGTGCCGTGCCGGGAATCAAACCCTGATCCTCGGATCTCCAGGATCTCCAGTCAAGCGCCTTAGACCACTCGGCCACGGCATTACGCAGATGATGTACAGGCCTCAATGGGACATACCCCCCCCCCCCCCCCCCCCCCCCCCCCCCCCCCGGTAGGCCAGGGCCAGGCCATTTCTGTGTGTGTGTGTGTGTGTGTGGATCATAATGATGTTAAGAGAATGCAAAACAAAAGTAAACTGGATTTTTGAAGTAGGGTGTAGGGTCCACTGGTAGGCCAAGACTATGTATTTATGTAATATTGACTGATCTTGAGGGCAATATGGGATATATTGCCTCAAAAGGTATCATATTGCCTGAATCGAAGATTAGGGCAATATTCTGAGGCAAGTTATGTCGCATCGCCCTCAAGACCAGTCTATATTTCTATTATTATCCAAATCGAACATCTAGAGCGAAATCGTGACATCACAAAAGAAACAAAACAATTTGAGGGACTCCTATGGTGATGTCACTACAATGCTTGCTGCCCGAAACCATCTTGTTTCTAATTTTTAATTGCAAGCGTATGGAGCAACCAATAAAAAAATATGGAATGTGTATACGGACATCAAGTTATATATTTCTTTCTTTTTCCTTTTTTTTTTTGGATTCATGCTTAGGTTTTCATTAGTTCATCTGCATTTTCCTTTCTCAGCTAATGTTTGATAGGCATGCAGGCATCGGTCACACAGGACGTTAATCCCCCCAAAGTTATTTTATTCTTCGCTAAGCCTGTCGTCCGATTCCTTGCAGTTACGAGTAGAAGAATGGTATAAGATGAGATAGAGATGCAAGATGCAGAATAATTTAGTTTTATGACTAAATTATTTACACCTGTATTATACTGATGTATACAGCATGGTAAAAAATACACGAGACGACGGGTGATTTAGCCCTCTTTGAAGCTCAAATAGCCCTCTAAAATCCTTAAAATGCATTTTTGGGGGGTCAATCAATTTCTTCAGAGTCGTCCTCGCCTCAGTTTTGAAATTTAGCAATGAATGTGTGAATCGTGATCTTGGAGCTCAGGAGCAGCCAAAATATCATTTCTTAAAACAACACACTTAAACACATCATTTGGATACTCAATAATGCATAATCTCATGGACAAAAGTCTGAAATCAGCTCTTCAAATTCAGCAAACCCTCCTTGGTGCTAGAAATAGTTGTAAAGTTGTTCTCTGGGGCGATTTTCAGTGGAGAATAGACCATGCTGGAAAATAAGCTCATGTATTTCTATACCTTGGAATACAGGTATGCCTAAAGTTTGAGCGAGTGTTTCCATTTTGTTGATGTCTCTTTTAGTTTTTCAGAATCCTTTTAAAGTCTTCCTCATAAATTATTTCATTTCATTTCCCCTTTATCTGCCTTTGTAGACGAAGTCTGGAGCGGGCATTAAGCGTTTCACCTGTCCGTACGTCCGTCCATCCCCAAATTGATTTCCATGTGATAACTTGAAAAATATTGGACAGATTTCAATAATTTCTGGTTTGTAGGTACATCACAATGAAATGCAGGTAAAGTTCAAAATGAAAGTCTGCAGGTCAAAGGTGACAGCTCACTAGATATATGCATATTATTTTACACGCAATAACATGAAAAATATTGGACGGATAAGAAATATTCACTTCAGGTGGGATCATCGTGGTCATACCTGACATGTCTAGTTTCTTTTTTTTTCCAGCCCCGGCTTCTGATGGCCATTCATGAAACATTGTTCAAAAGAATTTGTTGACATTGACATTTCAGTTTATTTATTTATTTTTTTTTCAATTTTGTTTCGGCACAGGAAATAGGAAGAACAACATACAAGTTCGCGACAGTCCAATTAATATCAAGTTACATCAAGGAGCACTATGGGGATCTCTATCCCACTGCTGATAAACCTAATGTGAGTATTTATTCAATTCAGTTCAAAGCTATACCTTTGCATGTGATGTACATTTGCAACATTATATTATTGCTATGATAATAAATGCGAATGCACCTAAAGTTAGCAAGCAGTTCACAAAAATCGGGAGTAAACTTTTCAATCACTATGAAATAAGTTATTAATGAAATATTTATGAAGTATGTTCTGGTAGAGTAAGTGAGTCTTTGTTGTTTATATAATGAAGTGCAGGTGTTATATCATGATAGGAATTATAAGGAACACTTCATCATCACAGAAAGAAAGGAAAATGATTCCTCTTTTATTTCATACCATATTCGAATCCATTTGGAATCACCTCAACATTCCAAATGACTTAATTGATCATTATGCAATGGATTCAAATCCAGCAAGGCATTGTTGATATTGGTACAGAAGAATTTCAGCAAGGGAAATCAGTGGACTAATTGAATTCATAATTAATTCTATACAAATGAGGTATCACATGAATGGGGAATCAATAGTCTATTTAACAGCAATAAAATTTCATGTTGTATTCCATCACATACATGTATATTAGGATTCCAGAAGGCAAAAGTGTAGTGGCTTTACCAAGTAACCATATGACTTTGGTTAAATGGGTTTGGATTCTCTTTCTTGCACTCGATTGTAACAGCAGAATGAAAGAAAAAAAAAATTACCAAACAGGCGGCAAACAGCAGTAGAATAATTAGTTCATCTTTTTTTAAAAATTGGCAGTTTATCATTTCTAAAGTAATACTCAAACATGAAATTAGGACATTTTTCCTTACTCACTGTGTAAAGCTTTATAAGTCTTACATAGACGTGATTTGTTTCAATCTCCAATTTCAGACTAAAGGAAGATTTCTGAATGCCTGGGAGAAGGCGGCCCTGGACCTTCAAAGCCAGGGTCTGCCCATCTCCCATGGCAAGAAGAGTGCCGGGGCCCACCTGCGTGACCTTTGGCAGAAGATGGTGTCGCGGGCCAAAAAATATCGCGACCAAAGAGTAGCGACAGGTAAAAATTAATGTCATCATATTACTCACAAAATAATGTTTGATTGTCTTGGAAATGTGTGTTGCACAGAGGATATCAGGATCAGTAAGGACAATCTGGTATATGGCATTGCATGAACCATCAAAGTAATCCACTATTATAACTTGTAGTTATTTATTATATAAATACATGTATACAAAATCATAATTAGCATGAGAATGCTTTCCCTTGAAAAAACAAACTTTACAGTGTTATTGTAAATTGTTTAAGAATGCATCCATCTTTTTTTTTTACATTGGACAGCCAAAAAAAAACAACCTTGCATTATGTTGAAGTAAATAAGTCTGATTGTGTTCATGTATCGGTGTGCACACATTTTTTTTTTCTATTCAGCAGCATTTCCTTTACTTAGTTTGACTTCAATCATTTAATGCATACACACACTTAAATCTCTCCCTCTCTCTCTGCATGTATATATATATAGTTATGTGTGATTTTGTTTTTATACATGTATCATATATTATATATCTTTATCACAATATTATAAACTTAAAACCTTCATACCCCCCCTTTCCCATTCCCCCCCCCCCCAAAAAAAGAAAAGTATTGATGTTAAAATACAATGTTTGTGAAATTATGCATTTTATTTTGTATGAATATACCTATTTCAGAAATAATAACTTTGTGAAATATTGAAGAAAGCAATTTCAATATTATTTATTTCATGAGGTGGTGGGCCCCGGCCAAAATTCAGCGAGAGGCATGAGCTGGTGCTGGAGGCGCTTCCTACACCAGGCATTGAGGGATTTGGCAGGCCGGAAAAGGAGGCGGGGAATGTAATATCTTTGGTGAGTGACACATTCTTAATTCTAAATTTGCACTACCTTGGCAAAAGGAAGTAAGTGACATTCCAACCCTTGTTGAGTTATTGCTTTCATATTTGCCATAATTTACTCTTCTTCCAGTCTAAATTTTATGCATAAACACTCATGTTAGATAAGACATGACGATATTCCATTGACAGCTGTACAAATGACTGACCCATTTTACTCTTTTCCAGAAAGTTTCACTTTTGTCACTTGCTTCCTTTTGCCAGAGTAGGGCAGAAATATCCAGACTTCCCATCTTTACTGTACTGTCACCCCCCCCCCAAAAAAAAAAAAACCATCATGGGTGTGACATGACCAATTACCACACAGTCATTGGAAATTATGTAAAGATCTGAAACCATGATTAATTTTATTTTTAATCATGAAATATAATTTAATCATTACAATTTTGTGAATAAATGTATAAATCAGTTCATGGTAAATTAAGTTAAATCAGTAAGGTTAAATGTCATAGCCTTTAAAAATTAAAACATTATTAAAAATTTAAAGAAAATACATGTATGGAGAATTCCCAAATACTTAGTAATATTTCCAACATCTCCGAAGTGTATCAAAGAAAATTTTCATTTTAAAGAGGATGATTTTTCATAAGTATTCTTGAAAATTTAACAAGCATGCTAAATTTGAAACACATCTATATAGAACTTCATTACCAGAAAAATTTAATGTTTTTTGGGAAAATGGGATTCTTTGACTTTAATTCATTTTACTATGCTCAAGTCAAGATGCATTTTGTGAAATTAGATGATGGCATATGCCAAAGTATCATTCCAGCATGCAAGAACAGATGGGCCCATACGATATTGTATATACTTTATGCATTTACTCTACTTTTTTCATTTCATTTCATTTTTAAGTAAGTAACTCTAGAAAACTTTCAAAAGACACATTCACAGTTTCTTGATTGATTGGTATATATTCTTTTAATGAATATACTGAAGAATAAGACAATGAGTACAAAATCAATGATCATCAATGATAATGAAAGTACATTTAGAAATGATAATAACAGTAATTATACCAATAACATTTGAAACTGATATGTTAAAAAAATTTTTCAATGACATGACATTAGCAATATAAATATGTATTGCATTTGCAGTTACTTCAATCACAACAACATGAAGAACAACAGCAGCAGCATCAGGAGCAACAACAACAGCAACAACAACAGCAACAGCAGTAGCAGCAACAACAGCAGCAGCAGCAACCACATCAGCATCAGGAGCAGCAACAACCAGGGATGTAAGACTTCCGGATTTTTCCGGAATTCCGGATTTTTTAAAATCAAAGAAATATTTCCGGGTTTTTTTCTGTGACATGTTAGGTGTTGAAGGCATTATCATACTTTCGTGTGCATTAACCTAGTGGCGGAAAAAAAACCCCTCCCAAATGAAATATAGTCTTTTACTGGCCGTTTCATACGAAGTATGTTAATATAGTGTGAAGTTGTTCTCGTACGCACAGCACGAATTTTGTATAAAAATCCTGGTAACGAGTATGTGTGGACAAGTGCTATGGACTGTAAAACCATGCGCTTTACTAAAATTCGCGTAACAGCCACGTAATTTTGAACGTGCGGCGACAGGAAAAGTGGCTGATGTATGAGACTAAGCGTTCTGGAATGTGCATTGTCAGGACGACCGCATGGCGAAGCTAGCGCTAGCACACTAATATACACACATACACGTGCACAGCGCGATACGCTGTGTATTGTGTACTGTCGATGTCGCATCGCATACTGCACAGATACTTGGAAGTTTACGACTTTGTGATAGCGTTTCGACTTCGTTTCCTGATTTTCTTGTGCCTCTTATTGGAATTAAAAAATAAAAATGGAAGTGGACAGGACTGCAAATATAGCGAAAATCGACATAGGAATCAAGAATAAGTGGACTTGGAAATGGACAGAGGAGAAGGATGCGAACGGAGTATTCTTGAGCGATTACGTTCGGAAGATCGACAAGCCAGGATATGTGCATGTATGTGTTAGCTTTAAAATTTCGGGGGGGGGGGGGGGGGGGTCTCCTCACACCAACACCTACACTTGACTGAATCACTGTGCTCGTCAAATATTTTCCTGATTTTTTTTTGCTACCCACTTACATCCCTGAACAACAGCAACAGCAGCAACAAAAGCAACAACAGCACCAGCTTCAACAACAGCAACAACAGCACCGGCCTCAACAGCAGCAGCAGCAGCACCATCAACCTCAACAGCAACCTGGACAACATCAGAAACAGCAGAGGTGGCAGCACCAACAGCAACCACAAGGACAAAAAAGAAACCGCACAGTTGATGGACAGCTGGAGCTGTTGGAGATTGAGAGGGAGAAACTTGAAATTAAAAAACAAAGACTTGAGGTTGAAAAAGAGAAGGTAAAAGTGATGAAGGAGATTCTTGATACACTGAAACAGAGGTCTGCACTTAGAAATGAACTGTAAATTCCTTCATTATTTCTAACTGCACTTTTTCAACCTTCAATTTTCTTTTTTACTCAGTTTTCTTCGTTTACTCACACCTGTAATCAGAAGTAGCAGTAGTAATATTTCTATGCAAAATATTTTCTTGTGTTGATATACCTTTAGTATGAAAACTCCACCTTCAAACAGTTGATGATGTAATGCCATGCACGTCTTTATCCAAAGACAAAATTGTGTGCTAAATATCATGAGTACTGCTCAGAAATGAAAAAGTACTTCAATCCAAAATGTTTTTATCTCATATCTTTCAATAACATGCCATTACCATGGGTGCAATGATTGAGGGAGGAAAAGTCTTCATTCAGAAACAAAGAATTGATGTGGAAGGAGAGAAGTTGTAGTTAATGAAGGTAATACTTGTAACAATCAAGGAAACATCCACATTTCAAATTGATTTGTGGATTTCCTTCAACACTTTTTTACAAGTGCATGTTCTTGACTGTGTACTACAAAGGACATTTGTCATCTACAAATATACATGAATGTGGTGAATGAAACAATCTCAATACATGTATGTGACAAATTTCAAGGTACATGTAGTTGAATAATGACGTCAAAAAAATTATGCTAATATGACAACTCAATGCCTGAAAATTCAAAGAAATCTCTTGCACAGCTTCGTCCATTCATAGGTTTGCTAAATTTAAAAGAAAATATGAAAAAAGGATTTTCCATAAGTTTCAAAATGGATTATGCGCAGAATCAAATACTGTATGAGCTGTGTTTTTCGCGTACAGATATTTTCGCGATTTTGGACTAGGTAGGGAAATTCGCGAGGGTTTAATTTCGCGATTTTTGTGATGCTTTTGTTACTATAAATAGCCATATACTGAAGTGGAAATTTTCGCGAGGACCGACTCGCGAAAATCGCGAAAATAAAACCACCGCGAAAATAACCACTTATACAGTATGCTTGGAAATGATAGAAACCATTGACGTATTTCATACTCCCAAATAATGGAAATTAACAGGGCTATACTGTAATCAGCGTTCTGTATGACATATTTCTGCTCCAAAAACACTTGGAGAAATAAATGCAATCTTACATAGAAATCAAGTAATCAGTAAAACCCTCTCAGTGCAACATCTTGCCAAAAAATAGCAGAATCTATTTATATTTGGTAGTTCTCTTACAATCTACATGTTAGCAAAGAAATTATTAATGATGTCCCTGTGGACTTGTTTTCCACTTGAAGCATCGCCGCCTTCTTCTCTCTCCTCCATGTCATCAACGTCAGCTCTGTCATCCTCTTGCACCTCTGGCTGCTTTAACTGCTTGCTAACGTTGTGCAAACAAGCGCATGCAGTGATGACATCTCCAGCCCTATCTGGGAACATGTGTAGTCCAGAGCCCGTGAGACAGCGAAACTTGCTCTTCAATTGGCCATTGACCTGTTCTATGACCACACGAGTGCAGCTATGAGCTCTGAAAGAAATTATTAGTAGAAATAATTAGAATGTTTGAAAATTATATAGCAAGATATCTACCAAACAAGGTGCTCAATTAATCCATAGTGTATTAAATCCTTTTGTTTATTTGATTTTCAAACATTTAACAAAATAATGTCCTCATTTGTAAGTGAACATCTAGAATACTTGGTAAATAGTATTCATATTCATTATATGAATCAATGCATTGAACTTGTCTAAACAATAAGGGAACTAGTCAAACTAAATCAATGCTGTGAATAATAATATATATAAGAAACCTGAATGTCATTAGATTTTAAGATCTCAGGGAATTAAAAAAAGTTCATTGTCATGCAGTAAGTAATGGATTGACGATAATGGTTTTGAAAGACACTTTTTCAGTGAAATACTTACTGCGAAAATCCGGCTGTCATGCGTGCTTCCGGGCCATCGAGCAGAAACGCTGGTTATTACATAGTTTGCATTGCATGTCAGCTGCACATTGATGCTGTTAAAGCCCTTTCGGTTCATGAATGCCCGGTGTGCTTCACCTAGAGACACTCCGTTGATTCGTACGTGGGTGCCGTCTACCGCTGCCACAACTTTGGGGAAACCAGCTAAGCGGTAGAAAGCTAACTGGGTCTCTCGCACATCTTCTTCTAAACAGGGGAATTTGATGAACTATATGGGGGAAAAAACAGAAATCTGTTAATTATGTATAATTGGGATATTCATGACTCTCCTTTTTTCAGATACATGTATATAGAAAAAGACATTTTTCAATTTCACTTGCTCTTTCTTGTTTTAAAGTAACACACACACATAATTATGCCCTACTAGTGCTTGAAGAAACAAGTGACAATAATGACATATCCTGTAAAATAGCAAAATGTATGTCAAAATCTTCATGTATCAAACTTTTGTGCAATATCTTGATGTCTTGCCTTAAAAATCTCTTAACACAATGAGTGTTCATACATGTAATTCAGCCCCCCCAAAAGAAAACACTAATTGTCTTATGGAAATATCAGGAGCTCATATTTCATTCATATGTAACTTTATTTTCTTTGCCATTATACAGCAGAATTGTCTATTGAACATTCAATAAATTTGAATATGTAAATTTGAGTATGTAAATAATAATTATTGTTATATATTAGTGTACATAAATAAATCTACAAAATAAGCGATCACTTATGCTTTGAAAGGCTAAGAGTTCTGAGATGAATCTGTAAATTTGCTGAAATGTATTTATAAATATTTATTGTGTATTTATTCATATTCATGAAAATTAATAAATCTCTTTAAAATCTAAATGAAAATATGACACTTCATGAAAATATTAATGTTTAATTTGGTCAACAAATGAATTTATTTCTTCATTTCTTCAATTTGACACTTTTATTTCCAAAGCAAACTAGTTAATATTTATGATAAATAATTTGGGGGGTAAAATCAAAATGGAAATGGAAAAATGACTTCATGTTTGAAGATTGTAAATAATATGTGCATTTCTAAGAATATATTGATTGATTATTTCATATTATCTATTTGATGTTATCAGCAATGAATTAAAATGTTAACAATCATTAAACCATTTTATTGCTTGATTTTATTTCATTTAGTTTTCACTAGCATTGATCATGGGCCTAGATTCGTGAAAGGCATGCCCCCAATTTTCTAAATTTTGCTTAGATCAACTTAAAAACAAAATGCAATTACATTTTGAGAGAACAAGTTTAAACAGTAATACTATATTGTCATTTCTTGTCATAATTCAAGTTAAACCTTAATCTATTCTACAATTTTACTTCTTATAGACAGCATGTCATGTATTATACAAGTGTGTTTGTGTGATCAGTGGATTAGGGGAGGTATCATCTCCGGCCCATGATACCCCCTTTCTTTGGGTGCAAGTGTACATGAATATTTGTGTGTGTGTGTGGGGGGGGGGGGGGGGGGGCTGAGTGTGTGCTTGTCAAGGACTTGGAGTGGAAAAATAGAACCCCAGAATGTGCTTTTTTTTTTTAATTAAAAATTTCGTGAGATTTATGTCTGTCCCCTCTACCCCGTTTTACAATATCCATGATTTGTGATTGCCTATGAGAACTCTTTTGCATAATATTATTGTATCCAATCTATCATGTGAAAATAAATGCAATGAGAAAGAAGGGTATAACAATTTATATAAAAATAGTTACATTTTCAATTAAAGTATTAGAAAAATCGACGAAATGAAAAATGATTTTGATCATATCTCCATAAATGTATTTGTATACCTCAGTGCAATTAGTGAAATTGCAAATTTAATCCATTAATTGGCGGTCCGAGATTTTGTGAAAAAGAGCACATAAAAACTATATAGAAATAAGATTAACGGGCAGAAATAAATGGATAAATATATAAACTTATATAATAACCTATTTCAATAATCAATGGAAATATACGTGACGGGGAAGGGGGAGGGCTCTGGAAGTGATCCAGTCTTCTTTCTTCATTTACCCATTGCTACCCCTTTTTTTCCCCCTGTCTTTTCAGTCATCATTTGATTTCGGCAGGGGTCACTACCCATTCCCCCTTTTTCCTATTCCACTTCCTACAGTGATCAAGATTTCATTTATCCGATTAGACATAAGTTATATCTATTTTCGTTTTTTTCAAACGAGCATATAGTTGTTTTGTTTTTTTAATGAAAAGACAGAGGGAGCGAGATGGAAAAAGGGGGCACACAAATTTTAAGCAATTAGTTAACTGATTACTTCGATAGAGCAGAACTTGGAAAAAAGGGGCACACAAATTTTAAGCAATTAGTTAACTGATTGCTTCGATAGAGCAGAACTTGTCCTTGACTACCCAGTCAAAATGATGCTTTATTTTGAGTTGGGTACCGTAGATATTTCTTTTTTTTTTTCCTACAAAAGGTATGTGCTACGTCAGTCCAACTCAAAGTAACAAAACCATCAATCTATTTTGATACATAGGATATACATTGATGACCAAAACACAGCTGATTTCTGCTAACCTGGCATATCTCATGATTAGACTCTGGGATTAAAGATGCTTTGCAATACATGTACTACTACAATTTTTACTATGTTGAATTCTCATTTTGATAAGAGTTGAAACAGATAAAAAGGAGAGTGTCTTTTCTCTCTCTCTCTCTCTCTCTCTCAAATGGATATCGCTGGTTCCGTTATTATGTGCGGGTGCGAAATTGTAGCCATCGCTCGTACGTGATCACGTGATATCCGCCATCTTGGTTAGTCCTTCGCTCTCGAGCTCCAGACTCATGCAGTTCGTCGAGTCAACGACATTCAGTATAAAATGTTTGATCGTTGGAATATAACACTAGGGTGATATGAAATCTTACTGAAATTGCTCGATTTTGTTAATGCTAGTAGTGAAATGAACCAAGAAAAAAAAGAGAGGGAAATTTCTCTTGTAATACATGAAATAAATTGCCAGTGTTATCAAATGTTGCTTCTGGCATTTCCACGCTTAGTTACAGAAGTGCAGTCATCATCCACTCTTGTTGCTCATTTTGATAATTTTTCTGTACTATATTTATTTACTATTTCAAACAATTTTGGTGACTGAAATGACAAGAAAATCAAATTATGTGGCCATTTGCTTAACTTGCCCTCGCCGTTCTCATGGCTTTGGCAACTTGAAAGCAGAAATTTATATTATTGTATTCATCTCCTGACTATGCAAGTCTTTTACATGTAAGAGTTTGATACAAAGTGTGCTCGTTTCAGTACGTTGCAATATACATGTATAGCCCTCAAGAAAATTCTTGTTTTTACAGATCATTGTTATGATCCAGACATATGTGTTTTGTTGAAAGTCGCTATAGGATATAGATTTCCACTCTAAATAAGAACACTAAAAATACATCAAGTCCAACGAAGCGCTTGTCACAACTGCCGAATCGGAAGCAAGATTTAATCATTTATCTTTGCCCATCCGATCAAATTCGAGTGCGATGAATTAACTACAAACAAGTCAGTACAATTCTAATTTGATGCAAAGAACTCGACTGCAAAATCAACTTTAGGGCAATTTCAATACCCTGTTCGAATTCCGTAATACGTCATTGTAATGTTCGCTCATTTCAATAGGCAATGGACATGGTTATTGAAATTGCCTTAAGTTGCTTTTTCGACTTTGCCAAAATGGTATTTAACACGTGAAATTTGCAGCAATATTTCTTATTGTACATATAAAACACTCAAAATCACAATTTATTGCACAAGTGTTGTGTGGCCATTTGCTTAACTTGCCCTCGCCGTTCTCATGGCTTTGGCAACTTGAAAGCAGAAATTTATATTATTGTATTCATCTCCTGACTATGCAAGTCTTTTACATGTAAGAGTTTGATACAAAGTGTGCTCGTTTCAGTACGTTGCAATATACATGTATAGCCCTCAAGAAAATTCTTGTTTTTACAGATCATTGTTATGATCCAGACATATGTGTTTTGTTGAAAGCATTCTAGGCCCCCTTTTGTTTTTGATATATATAAATGATATTTGTAATGCTTCCTCTGTGCTAAAGTTTGTTCTGTTTGCAGATGATACAAATGTATTTCTTTCTCATCCAAATCCTGATATCCTCAATGAAACCATGAATACCGAATTGCCAAAAATATCCACTTGGTTTAGATGTAACAAACTATCATTAAATCTGAGTAAAACCAATTTCATTCATTTTAGAAGCTGCAGTACAACGATGAATAATTTACATTTTCACATAGTCATTGATGGAATAACAATAGAAAAGAAGGAAAGTACAAAGTTTCTGGGTATTACGATCGATCAGTATTTGAATTTTAACGCGCATATTGATAATGTAGTTACTTCTGCATCACGTGGAATTGGAATTTTGTATAGATTAAAACCATATGTTTCCCTAAAAACATTGTTTACTGTGTATAACGCTATAATCTTGCCATATATTTCTTATTGTAATCTTATCTGGGCCACCCAGAAATCTAAAATTAATCATATTTTACTACTTCAAAAGAAAGCAGTTCGTCTATGTACAAATGCAGCATACTTGGCAAATACAGAACCTCTTTTCCATAGATTGCATACGCTTCCGATTTTTGAATTGCACTCGTACCAAATTGCCATATTCATGCATAGATTCCACTCTTCAGAACTTCCAGTGACCTTTAATAACATGTTTCAATTAAACTCATCTTTACATAAATACCCTACTCGAACTTCCACTAATGTTCATTTGAATAATCCTAAAACAGCCCTTGCTCATAGATCTATAAGGCACACTGGACCCGATATTTGGAATTCATTACCCATTGATATACGTTCAAGTCCAACGAAGTTTATTTTAAAGAAACGCTTGAAAAATTATCTTCTCTCACATATTGCTAGTGGGGGTGGTTAACACCCTTTCTAGCAGTATAAAATATTATTCGTTTCATCTGATACTATCTGAATGCAACTCTCTCTTCCACCCCTACCTCTCTCTCTCTCTCTCTCTCTCTCTCTCTCTTTCCTTTGTATTTTTTTTTCCTTTGGCCATCTGCTTTCCACTATGCATTGTTTGCATATGTATGTTCATTGTATGATTATGTTTATTTATGATTAGGACGTCAACTCAAGCTTTGCTTACGACGACCCCTTTTTCTATGTATGATTTTATGTGACCATACTGTGAAAGATTGTAAATTTATGATGATGTATATGGAAATAAATGAACTTCAAAATCAAAATCAAAAATTATTGACCAAAATAACCATTTTGGTTACACATTGTTTTATTGAATCAGAGCAAAGAAGGATTTGGTAGGCCCCAAAAATAACAATTTGTGTCCCTTTCCCCCCGAAATGTGATTTAATTTTTTAAATCAGCATCATTAAAGGGGTGGGTCTCGATATCCAAAATTGATGTGAAAATGTGTGTAGGTTCCAAAACAATAAAATTATTCATTGTACTTCAATCGTTTTGACCATTTCGATTATTATGCCCACTTTGATCCACTATGACTACATGATTGTATTTGCAAATTTTTATGAGAAACTAAAAATTAGTGAGCAGCAACGGACTTCCTCTCGAAAAGAACAATTTTGGTGGGGAAGATTATTTTGACAAACTTAATTACCCAGAAGTATCTAAGTATACTTTTGCTCTGATTCCAAGAATGTCAGTCGAATAGGCCTTACTCAGGACATTCTGGTCGTTATGGTCACTTTTTGACTCGGAATAACCATTACACCACTCCTTCTATGTCCGAAATCAATTATTGGATGTATCTATTCCGTTCTGAAAATGTCGGTAATATGACTATTTTGCTTATTTTCTGTTAGAAGCTTGAAACTTATGAAATCTAAAGCTTGTTTTGAAATTCAAAATGTCTGATAGGGAAGCCAATTTATCTGACTAACATTTGCAAGTAAAAGTATAAGACAAGATCATGTTGTTCTGATATTGATAGAAAAAGAATAATGAGAAGTCAACACAAATATCTATCTCCCACTCTAATAAATGGAGCATTTCATTCATTCTCATTTAAATAAGTAACCATGACAACCATGTTTTATCATTTTTCAGTACACCCAGTTATACCCTCCAAAATAAATCATAAAGCAATCCATCACAGCTAATCACTTATTTTTACAAGCCTCCCAAATTGGAAAATTTTGAAATGTCCGTCCGTGACGCGAACTGATCACACTCTTATGTCGTTTTCCCCAAGTTTCATAATTCCGAAGTGTCGTTACTTCGAAGGTTCGTAATTCCATATATAATCTAAAAACTGAAGTGTTGAATCACCATTTAAAAGTGCCGAGGAGTGACCACTTTTTTCAAAATTTGTGTTTTGAAGTGACTTCGGAACCTCAGGAATTATGAACCTTCTGAAAATACATGCACGAGTGCGTCCCTTTAGATAAGCTCAAACGTACAACACTGTGAATTTTCATGTTATTGCGATTCAAGAATAGTTTTATTTTGACATTCATATATGTTGTCAAATGTATACATTGGTGCACTCAGTGCCGTGAAATTAAGAGGCAAGGGATTTCTGTCCGTTCCCTTAGTTTGAGATTCATGCCTTCCGTGCCCTTGCCTTCATGGGAAGGGAAAAATATTAATCCTTTTTCAGGTACACGAGCCTCCTCCTCCCCCCCCCCCCCCCCCCCCCCATCCACTTGTTACCTCCCTCTTTGTCCCGACTGGGTATGCATGACCCTGTAATAATTATATGCGCCACTTTGCATAATATAGAAACATTGCCAATGAGGATTGGCGGATGGAATCGGGTCATGGCGGAGATTACAAGTCCAAGTTGATTTTTGCGTTTATCTGCCTGATTATTAAAAATTTTAATCTTCTTTTTTTTAGTGGAGGAGGGAATCTCATAAAAAAATCCAAACATTAAAAACTATGTTGGTTTATTCAACGGTCAAAATACTACCAAACCGAGTCTAGCAGGATCAAAAAGGTGTGATCCGAACATACAGCTCTGTTTATTATTCCACATATTGAATGAAATAAGAACAAAAGGGACAAGCATAGCAATACAAATTATAAAACAGAACGAAGAAATATAAATTGATATGTGGTATGGGGGTGGTAACAGAGGCTAATTTACCTATCAAAGGTCAATCCCCAACTTGAACATTGAAATATAGGCAAGTTAATTATTGTTATAAACAGTTCAATACAAGATCTAATACTACTATAGCAGTATTAAATCTTGTATTATTGAACTGTCTATAACAAATATTGCTTCTGATATATGTTTACAATGATGAAAAGCTCCAACAGAACACTGTTTTAAACATTAGAAACCTTTTTTAAAATATTGCAACATAATTATCTGTCTATAATGTCAAGTACATGTAGTCATTTTCTACCATAAGACAATGACCAAAATAATTATATACTATAGGGACAAGGCCACATTTTCTTGCCTTTTCAAAAAATGATGGTCATATGGTCAAAATACCCTTGATGGTCGAAATGGTCAACAATGCTGAAATAATATCCAGTAAACGTTATTATGTCTTAATTAACATGACATCTCCATAAAGAACTGGAATAACGTGAAATGGCCAATCGTCACTAAAATGTCGTTTGTTGGTTCAATGAATCAGCACAGCAAAAGCCGCCTTGTCTGCGTGCGAAGCCCTGCCTGCCTTTGTTGAGCTCTGCATGGCCTGCCCGGCCCGCACCGTGCCCGCATTTTATATTTCTCCTTTTTTTTCCCTTTGGTTTTTTTTTTTTTTTTTCTTGTTCTTTCTTTTTATTTTCTTTATTTGTTTAACTTTTGCCTACATTTTTGTTAGTCTATTCACGGAATCCCCAAATATCCTGGAAAAATCCTGGAATTTTTTCAATTCCTGAAATTATCCTTGAAAACCTCAAAAACTCCTGGAAACTCCTGAATTCCAGGAGAAGTGGAAACGCTGGTCACAGGAGTCGGGATTTTAAAATTCATTTCAGAAAAAAAAAAAAAAAAATCGGTGTGCATAGTTCAAGATATAGCAATACTTACTTCATTCATCTTTGCACGAATAACTTGTGTTACTCTTCTAACAACCCTGGATACAGTGGAAATGCTGCAACCATGGATTGTTGCGGCGCTGTCGAGAACGCTCCCCGTGGCGTAGAACCTCAACGCCACAAACAGTTGGAGATGGGCAGGTAGTGCCTGGCTACGCTTTGTTGGGTGTTCCAACTCCTGATTGAGCTCATTTATTTGTAATACTCCTGTCCGGTTGAATCGGTATTTCTTGAACATTTCTTGGTCATTATAAAGATCAAGGGGATTCGATCTATCGCGAAAAACGCGTTCCCTGCGCAGGGCAGCACCCCCTAAGATTTGCATAAGTGCTGCCATTGTTCCACTTTTGGTTGCCAAGGCCCTCAAGAGCCTGATTTGTCGGTGAAAAATGAATCTGTCGGGACCTAAAAGGGCACCGACAGATTTCTTGACATTAGTCGGTGAAATTCATGAAATCTGTCGGTGTTTTCCACGACAGATTTTCATGAAATGAAATTAGTCGGTGTCCGACTAATTGCTCCAAAAACCAAGATTAGTCGGTGAAAAGCACCGACTAATTGTTTCATGAAACGCCCCCCTGTAATTATGTTCGGGAAAGCGGTGGACCTGCTGCATACTTATTTAGGCCAAGTTTCAATTAAGCTTTGTAACCGAAATTGAGACAAAAAAGTGGACAAATTCGCCGCATGTCGACGACGTGGCTCCTTAATTTTATCGTCGTAATCGTCGACCTCGGCGACGCAAACGCCGGGAAAACTCGCTGCGTTGTCTCGTATACTCAAGCTAGTCAAGTTATCAACAATAAATAAATAAATTTAAAAATGAAGCACTCAAAATAGGGAGGGGACATGTTTTGTGTGATGGTGTCATGTGCACCTCTCTGTACATTGTAAAAAATGGGACTTCCGGTAGTGGCGTCACAAATTGTGTGATTTCGGCGGGAAGACCACAGCTCAGACTCGAATATCAGCAATGATCAGTGTTAACGCAAAGGTGGTAACCTTACAGAATAATACTTACGAGGGTGTGTCTATTTTGGTCGAATTGTACATAGGGTATTTGCAGTAGTAGGTCAGGGGGGTGTTTCATAAAGCTGTTGGTAAAGTTACGCATGACTTTACGAACGACTTGAATATGAAGTGCCAGATAGGATGCCCAAAGTTTTTTCCTGATGTTGTAACAAAGTGTGCCTGTATTTCCAATAACCTCAATTAAATTATGGCAAAAGTTATACTTTGCATTAAAAATGTTTGTTATAATAAGAATGTTAATCTACATTTGCACAGTTCAACTTTAGTTGATGCAGTTAAAAATGATAGAGCATCCCATTTGGCTTGTCACATTAAGTCGTTCGTAAAGCTTTATGAAACATCCCCCCCCCCCCCCCCCCTTGGTATAGAAAGACAGAAAGGCTATTAGTTAGGTACACAGGCTCCTCATGGGAAATAGTGTTCACTTTTTTTTTCAGCATGTATTCCAATATAAAATTTAATGCTGAAAACGATGGCATCGACTGATTTTTGATAAAAAGTGCCAAAAGTGCTCAAATTCATGTTTCAGTGGCCCACCATTGTTTTTTATGCATTTCAGAGCCAATCTTGGGGCTAGAAACGAAAACCCACTATAAACAGTAAAATGAAATATGGCCAATAGTCAAGAGCCACCAAAGACCGGGGGAGCGTTTCATCAAGTGTTTTGTCAGTGAATTTTACCGACACATTTGCTCTCAGCCAATCAGATGCAAGGATTTCAGTAGCTTATAACAAAAGGGCCCAACTATATAAGGACTAGTTACTCACTAGAGTCGAAAAGAATGTTTTGGATGCCTTTCTCGTGGTAATAGAAGCTCAGTAAGTGGCTATTTTGACATCAAAATACAATGATACATTGTGGGTATGATAATATAGGTTGGCCAAATATGTGTCAGCTGCCCAACTTCTGATTTTAGAGGGCCAAGTGTAACGTAAGTGATTATAGAGCAGTGGCATGACATATTTTCTTTCTAAAGATATTTGAAAATGTGTTCTACAAATAGTATTTATCAAAATAATCAAGATTACATCATTTGGGGGGCACCTGAAAGGGCATGGGATCCCTGAATCTATTAATTATGGCCCAATTAAAAATGCATTAAAAATCATAAATTATATATCACTGACTTAGTACATATCGAAACATATGCCACGCGATATACACGGCAGGCACCTACAGCTTCCATTAAAAAGTTTCAGGCCCATTTGCGTAAATAAGGGTCCATCGATCAAGGCCCATAGTGATCTTTAAAAATATATTTCTTTAAACTGGCCTCAGTACAAAGTAGTATGTATAAACAACCAAAGTTTGAAATTTCAGCATTCCAGGACAAATTTTGAGTGCTAAAATTAAAGTTTGAAAACACCTTTCTGGCGAATATGACAGGATTTGTAAAACAGTCCCATACGTACTCCAACTCCCATAAAGATTTTTTAAAAGGCAGTGAATTATGTTCAGTGGAAGTTGTTTATAGCTTTCTGTTACACTCTCGTAGTCAGGATTTTATTTAGGGAGTGGTGGTCGGATCGCACACACAGAGCGTGCGCCCTTGGGGGGGGGGGGGAGGGGTGCGGGAAGGGGCTTTGGCATCTGTTCAAATCGAGACATTTAGGCAGTTGATCTATTCCATTCAGTAAAATACAGAAAATGAAAAAAGCTGAGGACTATGTTCTTGATTAATCATCTGATGTTTTTGTTTTTAGATTTACGCTCTTCTTTTTCATTATAACTACCTTGACTCATTTTTTGATTAAGGAAAAAGTTGAACGCTAAAATAAAAGTCTTTAAAACATATTTCTGGAGAGTGAGAAAGGTCTATACTGAGTGTTAGCTGTTTTTGATATCCTACTGTACAGCATACATAGAATATGAGTCTATGTTAAATACCGTTTTATCTATTTTCTGTCAATATCATTAGCAATTGTTTTAGGGAAATATAAGGGTTTTATACAGATCTGTGTATCAGAGCAGTGGCGGATCCGGGGGGGGGGGGCAATCCCGGCCCGTGCCCCCCCTTTTGAGGGAAAACAATGCAATGTGCCCCCCCCCTATTTGCGATTGTGCCCCCCCCCCCTTTTCGACGAGAAAACCTTTTTTTTTTTTTTTGCTTGTCAGAGAATTATTGAGGGGAACTGGACCCCATAACCCCCCCCCCCCCCCCCCCCACTGAGCGACTTTTGGAGGGCTGGCGAAATTTTTTTTTTTGCTCGCCACCCCCCCCCCCCCCCCCCCCCCCCCCCACCCCCCCCCCCCCCCCCCCCCCCCCCCCCCCACTGAGCGACTTTTGGAGGGCTGGCGAGAGACCAAAAAAATATGGGTCTCCCTCCAAGCAGTTTCCCAAAGTTGACAATCCTGCATTTGTGTGCCCCCCCCCCCCCTTATACGAAATCCTGGATCCGCCCCTGTATCAGAGTACTATGAGGAGACAATAATGATAACCACAAACATATCGCCCGGTATAGACATACGGTCTGACTGCTGCAAAATATTTCGGATAGGAGTTTACACATACGCCAGGTATAATGAGACCAAGTTTGTAAATATTATTCCACACGTCATAATATTGCAATAGATTTTCTGCTAGAATTTTCTTAGACAATATAATAGAAGTTGTAATTATCTAAAATAATATTTCTAAGAACAGGCCTTCAAGGTTTATGACCTATATGTTATATAATAATCTGTTCGATGAAAAGAATTGCAGAATTAATATATTGCTCTGTATTCGTATTTTATGGCAGTTGGGTGAAGGGGGGGGGGGGGGTTGGAGTTGTTGATTTCAGATCCCCCTCATAAACAAAGGCCTAGATAAAACACGCTGATGAAAATGCTAAGATCAAATATAAAACGCAACAAAAAAAAAAAAAGATCGAAAAAGATAAAAAGTAAATCAAGAAGAAGGGAGAAAAGGAAAAGAACAAAGAAATACTAAAATCAATTCCCTAACGCTGGTGAAAAGTCGCTCTTTGACTGCGGGCAAGAATCAACAATGTGATCTTGTAGATGCAGATGATGTAGATGTAGGCCTACCCTTTTATGAGATTATGGGTGACCTGTATAAAAACCGCCGCCCCCTCGGATTACCATTAGAACCGAGAATTTGTTTATGTTGAATGAAAATATGTTTTGTGAAATGAATTGTCTTCATATGAACTTACCTAAAAAAAGATATTTTTAAAGTGAGAGTAATATTTGTTTTCAATGAAAAGAATGTAATAAGATTGAAGAAAACTAGCATTCTACCATATCAATTTTTAAAAACTTTTGAAATTGCTTACTTGCACTATAATTCTGATATATACTAATAGCTTGTATACATTTTACTGGATGAAAGTTCTGTTATTTATCCACTCTTATTTGTATGAGTGTGAAAACGTTTCTTATGACTGAGTTCCAGCAGTACTTATTGAACTAATGTCAAAGCTAAATCAAACGGGGTATCAAAACAGCAATAATATTTATCGACAAGTGGAAATTTTCACTCTCGATTTGAAGAGATGCCAAAGCTTCCGCGCTTTGCTCGGGAGATCGAACCACCCCGGTCCACCCCCCCCCCAAAGGCCGCACGGACTGCATGCGCAATCCGACCACCCCCCCCCCCCCCCCCAAAAAAAAAAAAAAAAAAAAAAAAAATCCTGGCTACGAGGGTGTAAATAGAAGGCTAACAACTTTGAATTAACATAAGTTCTGTGCCCTTTTTCTTTAATTATGGGAGCACACAAGAAGCTACGTATTGGACTGTTTAACAAATCTTGTCATATTCGCTGGAAACGTGTTTTCAAACTTTGATTTTATCACTCATACATTCTCCAGGGGAGCGTTTCATCAAGCGTTTTGTCAGTGATTTTTACTGACAAATTTGCTCTCAGCCAATCAGATGCAAGGATTTCAGTAGCTTGTAACAGTTGTCGGATAAAAATCACTGACAAAACGCTTGATGAAACGCTCCCCTGGAATGCTGGAATTCGGAACAATGATGCTTTGTACATACTTCTTTGTACTGAGATCACTTTAGAGAACGCTATTGTTAAAGCTCACTGCAAAATACCGGCCCCTTAGGTCTTTGGTGGGTCTTAACCACTACCATATTTCATTTTACTGTTTATAGTTTGTTTTCAACAACGTTTCTAGCCCCAAGGTTGGCTCTGAAATACATAAAAACAATGGGGGGGGGAGGGGGGGCACTGCAACATAAAATTTGGGCTCTTTTTATCCAAAATCAGTCGATGCCATCGTTTCAGCATTACATTTTACATAGGAATCCATGTTGGGGGGGGGGGGGGAAGAGGTGAACACTATTTCCCTTGAGGAGCCATCTGTGTACCTAACTATATAATAGGTGTTCAGAATGATTCGCGTAAATCGTTGATGTTTATAGAGAAAGTCATTTTAAGATGTGAAGAGGTTGTATAAGGACTATGATATTCTATTCCAAACGTTCCACATAAACAAGCAATTGCTTGTGATTCCTGTGATAAAATAGGGGCATAAAGATACTAGTAGTATTATGAGGCAAGAGAAGAAAGGGAATAAGAGGGGAACATGAAGAAGATGAATTATGAAACAAAAAAAAAACAAAAAAAAAAACCGGATTATTTTAACAGACAGGGGAAAGAAGAACCATGACTTCATAAATGATAATTTTGGAGAAACGAGTACGAGAATGATAAAAGGGCCTCTTAAGAAGAATATGAAGCTGAATAAACTGATAAAATAATGACAAACGCTCCTTTCAAGAAGTTATTCTCTAAACTGCCCCTCTAACTACACGGCCCAAGGACAGAATATAAAATGTAATTATTTTGCATATAAAGAGCCAGTATATTTAACCCTATTTTAACTGGGCTATTTCAGACCAGGTTTTCACTGGGGGGGGGGGGGGGAGGGGTAAATTTACCCCCCCCCCCAAGATCTCAGAGACCGAATGTCCGATTTGCATATATTGCTTTGTTTTTCATTTCTTTTGTATTCTGTTGTTTATATTTTTTATGTTTTGTACTATTTTGACAATGATATTAGATATGACAACCAGTGGCGGATTTAGGGGGGGGGGGATCCCGGCCCGTGCCCCCCCCCCACTTTTGAGGTAAAACAATGCATTGTGCCCCCCTATTTGCGATTGTGCCCCCCCCCCAAAGTTGACAATCCTGCATTTGTGTGCCCCCCTTATACGAAATCCTGGATCCGCCCCTGATGACAACCATAAAGGCAAGGAAAAAACAATTATATGGGAAAAATGGATTGTATTTCACAAGTTTCAGAACATGTCTATTCTATTATACACACATGTATGGAAAAGTCACTTTTTGGGATGACCTTTGACCCTTAATTGTCATGTGACCTTGTAATGCTTTGTCCGATTTTCGCAAATTTAGTACCAAAAGTTGTGCAAGACTTCAAAGAAAAAAGTCATGAAAGGATAACTTGATATCTGCCGCGGTTCCGGAGTAGTCGCTAAATTACTACAGGAGGGGGGGAGGGGGGGGGGGTCAAATTGACCCCCCCCCCAGTTAGTACAGGGTTAAAGGACTCCCTGGTAATGTTCACTCGTGTATATACCTTTATAAGTTAAAAACAAAACAAAACGAACAAACAAACAAAAAACTATGCAAAGCTTTAAATCTCCACTCAGTGGAATTATATTCATATTCAAATATAATATCATTAATCCACTCTCCATTTTTGTAATTTACCATGTTACCTATTTGTTATATATTTTGCATTTTCATATAGAATGATTTGTCAAAGTGCAGGGCGCCTTTGGAAAGCAGTTTTGCATAACTGAACAGGCCAACCCTGCATTATAAAAAAAAAAGAAAAAATAAATAAATCATTATAAATTACGTTTAAAAAAAATCATCATTATACAAACGATGGTAATTAATCATAATGTGTATTAACACACCTCTATAATAATCGGGGCCACTATAGCGTTTTTTTTATAGGGGCAAGTAGGGCAACCTTTCTCTTCCCCCCCCCCACCCCCTGCAGACAGCTTCTCAACTATTAAGAAAAACGGTTTACTGACATTTCACTGTGAATCAATCATTTCTATGTAAACTGTATCCGAATTGCTTTTAAATGAAGGAATAATTTGTTATGAATATTGAGTAGATGCTGCATGTTGAGCCAACCATCAAACATGTTTGATGGTTGGCTCAAACATTGCTAACATTGTGGCACACAGGAAGCCAAACTACGGGGGATTTGAACGGCTCTGTAAATAATTCAGATATACTCTGCAATATCTTAAAATGATACAAATTAGTATGGTTATGGGGGTAACCTCGCTAGTTATAAGGACCGCTATTCATAAGGACCACTTATTCATAAGGACCGCTGTCCATAACGCGTGCCTAAAGAATAGCGGTTTTGTACGAATAGCGGTCCATCTGAATAGCGAGCAAACCATAGGCAAATTTCCTCGCTATTCATAAGGACATCCATTCATAAGGACCACTATTCATAACTACTCATAAGGACCGCTATTCATAGCGCGTGTTAAATGAATAGCGGTTTTCTATGGATAGCGGTTCCTATGAATAGCAAGCGGACCCGGGTTTTTGAATGAATGAGAAAGAATCAAAACACTTTCAATCAAGATGGAATGAGACCATTTTTTTTCTCGCTCGCTTCGCTCGTTTGCATTTAGCTAATATGAATTTATTGTGCCAATACTCATAAAACTACAATGGATCAAAAACATAGAAGGAGGTTATTAAATGAAAAATCATGATCGTAATGTTAACTGTGGAAATGTGAATTGAAGGAACAGCTGACGTTCTACCTTCCCAATACCCACGGAAATTAGGGCCTGGAGAAGCAATTTTTTCTGGATCACCATCGGCTCAGATATTTTGCCCTTCGTGAAGGTCTAGATACACCACTGTTAGGGGCAAACTAAACGGGAGAGGAAGGGGAGTCACAAGGGGGGGGGGGGGCATAATATTATGCATCGCTATTTCCATATTCATGTATAATGTGTACTGCCTTATGCCTTATGAATCGACAATTTCGAGGTGCCGTGGCTGAGCCAAGAAGAATATTAAAAAATTATATCAAGAGCGCCAGAACACAATAATTATACTTGCATATAAATAATTTAAAATGGATGGGGGTATCCCCGCCCCTTCCATAAACTGTAAGACGATTCTGCACCATGAAACCGTTGCCCTTCTTGAAACCTCTTTATAAATTTATAAAAGGGGAAATCTTTGTGTTTCTAGTTTTACCGTTTTCCAATTTATTTTCATGGGTAATTCAAAGTCCAAGCCTAAGAGTAATTGCTACCCTTTTCTCTCTTATATTAGAACAGGCAGCTGAAATCGTCACCAATTCTGTCTATTGTGATTTTCAATTTCGAGGGGACGCTCAAGCGAGTTGATTTACCATTTTGATTTGTAAAACTTTTCATTCTAGAGCACTTCAGATCCTCAATAGTGCATGTGATGAAGCTTAAGTTATTGAAACATTTCCCCCATTTTTTCCACACTTCCGGAGGACTAGTCATCAAGTCCATCCCCGAATTCAGCTCCCGTCAGTAGTAATATTTCACAGAATTATTGCATAGGCCTTCAATCAGGTTGAAAAGAAATTTCATCATAATGTTTGAACCTATTGACTATTGTGAAGGGCTCTGGTTTAGGTAGGCCTAAAAGTGGAAAATTTCCCTCCGATAATAAGACAATTCTGCAGTCCCGTTAAATGATCGTATTTTTATGATTTTTACTCGCTGTTTTAACTAGAAACATTGCACTAAAATTTGCCCAAAACTATTTCAAGCACCATATCCTAATTTTGTTCATATTAGTTTTACGAAATTTCCAACCCAATTCCAGGCTTTTTTAAACGAATCAAACGTCAGGATCACAATTTTTAGAAATGATTGTCACCTGTAAATAACGTAGGTGTAGTGTGGATCAGTGGATAAGTCCCCGGACTTTGAACCACGAGGTCCGGGGTTCGAATCCCACCGCAGCACTAGCGTCCTTTGGCAAGACGTTAATCTACATTTGCCTCTCTCCACCCAGGTGTTAAATGGGTACCCGGTAGGATGCGAAAGTTAATGTCGTTTGCTTAGCAATGTGAGCGCCATGGCCCCCATTGCTGGAATACTCCCCAGGGAGTGGAGAATGTGCATACATTGTGTGCGGGCAAGCCAGAATCCGATGACCGGGGTAATAATATATCTGTAAAGCGCTTAGAGACATCTCCGATGTATTAGGCGCTATATAAAAGCGGAATATTATTATTAGGCCTAGCAGCAAGTCAATCAGCGTATTTCGTCTATATCTCTGTAAAATTTCTCGTCTATTAACGATTCGTCCTAGAAATGATAGAAACCTCTGGGCCGTAACTGGAAGTACCGAATTTCTCATTGAATTATCTGGGTCGTGGTACAGACTCCCTTCTGGTAGGGTCACATTCTTTTTTTTTTTTTTTTTTTAATTTTTTTTAAGGCGATTTATTGTTTGTTGAACTGTACCAGAATTCCAGTACAACTTAGCACGAAATTCCCTCAAAATTTTGTTTATGAAAGTGCTTCCATATCAAATATTGTTCAGAATGGAATTCTTAACACATGTGCCAAATGTGGTGTTTTTAGACAAAAGTGCACAATTTTCAAGCTGTGCCGCCCCACCAGAGGCGGCGCTCCCGGGGGGGGGGGGGGGGCAGTACCCCAAAAGTACCCCTTTTCATAGCTGAAAAGTGCCTCCTTTTTTTCGTACAGTGCCCCCTTTTCTTTCAAATAAGTACTCTTTTTGCCTTCTGATAAGTGCCCCTTTAACCTCAGACATTACTGCCCCTTTTGAAATCTAGTAAGTACCCCATTTTCGTCTGCTTGGTGCCATTTCCCGTTCTAATAGTGCAATTTCCCCTTCTCATACGTGCCCTTTTTCACCTCTGATAAGTGACCCTTTTTCTTCGTATGACTGTCCCTTCTTCTTTCTAATAAGTGCCCTTTTCACTTTCTGATAAGTGCCCCTTTTAAGCTCAGATAAGTGCCCCTTTGAAATCCGACAAGTGTCCCTGTTTTTGTCTGATTAGTGCCCATTTTCTGTTCTAATAGTGCAATATTTCCTTATGATAAATGTCCTTTTCAGCTCTGATAAATACCTCTTTTTAAGTTCCCCTTTTGTCTTCTGATAAGTGCCCAGCTATATACCTATAATATATATATTTATATAATTTATATATTTCATATATTTTACCTATTTACCCGATGATGCTTACAAACTGTGCCCCAAAGTCCACAAAAGAGCCATATAGCTCCAAATAATCAGAGAGGCTTCATAATAATAGATTCCCCTACTGATTTCAGCACAATGTGAGACAGTGGAGCAGGGGGCAGGAGGGGCACAATTCCCTAAATTATACAAGAATGAGCAGTGCCCATAAATCATAATGGGAATGAGGACAATTTTTTTTCTAAAATTTTTCCAAATCTCGCTCGCTACGCTCGCTCGCATCTATCATTGTCTTCTTATCATATTAGGGAAATCGCTGCTATTCAAAATATCTTAAATATTTTGCTCGCTCGCTTCGCTCCCTCGCAAGTGAATAATCAGACCATCACCCTCAACTGTAAAGTAGTTTTTATCTAGAACCATGTTAAGTCATAAAACAATAATGTGTCGAAAATGATCCTCGATAGTGTATTAATCAGAATGTGGCGGTATACTAATGTCTCAAAGTGGCATTTCCTCCTTGTTTTCACCCTTTGTAGGTGCCCCCTTTTTCCCCCAAAGTGCCTCTTTTTGTTGGTGCCCCCCCCCCCTTTGAAAGACGCTCCGCCGCCCCTGCGCCCTACTATTATGAGGTCAGTTGTTCCGGCGCTTTTCACTTGAATAAATCTTCTGGGCTGTCGGTCTAAAAGGATTTCATTCAAGATGCGAGAGTATTCGAAAGTCCGTGCTGCAAGTGATAAGACGCTTCTACTGTACTGTTCGATGGTCAGATACGGGCACTGGACCATATCAACCCATGCCAAACGATCGTCCAAAATAGCGTTCATGAGTCTGCTTCATCATAATTACCATGTAGGTCCATCATACATCAGCATCAATAATAATTAGAGCTATTTGGGTTTTGTTCTCGTAATAATAATCTATCAGGGCTGACAGACGACAGATACATCAAGGCGGGAAAGTAAGTTTTTGATTAACGCTATTTTTCGTTCTTTGGCTAGGTCTTCCAAACATGACGCCCTGACTTACGTAAGGCAGAGTTACAGTGCGATACACTCCGCAGACAATCCTCAGCATGTGCAAGTGAAAGGTGAGTTTTGTACGTAGTCATAGAGCTCAGTCACACCACAAAAACGATTCCAATCAGACCGATTAATTTCAATTCGGGGTAATGTTATTATAACGAGACGAGGAAGAAGGACGAAGGACTAGTTCAATTTGTCTTAACTGACTTATATGTTCATAGATATTATCAGGAACATAATCGTTTTCCAGAAGAATGATGCAAATAAACCAATCGAAATATTTTTCAAATCAGTTTGTTGCCAAACCATGCACATATGGAGAACTTGCGTGCATTTGCTCAGCGCACTTCGCACCGGGTCCTATAACCCGGGAAAACAGGTTTCAGTTTGAGAGACTATATCCATAAAACTACACGAAGGCCTTAAAACTAATTGACATTTGTACCCAGATCGGCCGGATAAATGACCTACACAATATTACCTATCATGTAGCATTAAGAACTTGCAGGTAACTTGTGAGGATATTACTGCCTTTTTGCGTTTTAAAACTTTTAAAAGAGTGTTCAACACTCAACTCAGCCCTTTCCCTATGGCAGTGAGAGCAATATCCCCTATTTTTCCCCAATATCGCCTCATTCAATCAAGTGGGAATTCTGAACAAGGTGATATATGTATTGTACCAGATCGCATACCAAACTCTTGCTAATGACATTTTCTATCAGTGGAGAAAAATTCGTTCCGATTGGTCAATGGGAAATTAGTGCTTTTTTGCTATTCACTCACAAGTTGGCTGTTATTTTTATTTTTATTTTTATTTTTTAGTCACATCCAATGTAATTTATTCGCATCTATAGTGCATGCAAGGCCATTGGTGTACGGACGAGAACGGATTTGCACGCCTGTGAAGCGGTCTGCTCGTCCACGGTTTGTTGTCATTCTATCTATGATATCAGGGGCGGCGCTACAGGGGGGGGGGGGGGGCAGAGGGGGCGACTGCCCCCTCTATGATTTTTCAAGTAGTGAAAAAAGAAAAAAAAGAAGAAAAAAGAAGAAAAGGAGGAAGAAAAGGGAAGAAAAGGGAAGAAAGAAGAAAGAGGAGTATTAAAAAGAGAGGTCTTAAACATATAACTCTATATTACCCCTGTTATTCAATGGATAAAAAAATATGACGTCATCTTTAGGTCGTCTTGCCCCTCCTATCAAAATACCCTGGCGCCGCCCCTGTATGATATTACCGTGTTTTTCTTGATTTGTGGATATATGTGTGAGTTACGAGGTGATGCATAGACAGGTTGTAGACAAGACTAAATTATGCGAATTTATATTTCTACTTTGGTTACATTTGGATCAAAATATATCGTTGGATATTACGGTTTTAGTGGGAAAAAGAACTTTCACTGGATCGTGCCATTGTACCATGGGGTAATATGATTTATTCGTGCTTCGTACAGCTATAGACAAGACAAGGTATTAGACAAAACTCATATAAGTATTGATTATATAGGCTTATCGGAATAGAGGAAATGCCAAGAGCAGTGGTGGAATATATTGTGAAAATGTTCATATTGAGGTAATAACTACTATCCTGCTCAAAAGTGCAACGATTCCCCCTTTTTATAGAATCATACGCGCCCGATGATGACCTAGATCGCTGGGGGTGAAGTGAGGTCAGCGATTCCCAACCCCAACCACTCCAGTAGTATATGCAATGAATCTCCGTCAAGTAGTTCATATGCAGAACATCCATGTCAAATTCAGCTTTTTTTCAATCTTATTTTGTGTCAATAGCATCTCAACCAGAGTACTTTTCTGTCCTCAGTAACAGTCCAGCAACCCTCACAAATTATCCCCCCCCCCCCAGGGACGGATCTAGCGTTTTTCCAAGGGGGGGGGGGGGTTGAGGGGCTGAGTATTATGATGGCGTTTTCCTATGCACATTAAATGTTAACTTGGCAGCCCAAGGGGGGGGGGGGTTAAACCCCCTAACCCCCCCCCCCGTAGATCCGCCACTGCCCCCCCCCCAGTAGGACACACACATGTCTCTACCACTACCCCTATATGCTAAGACACATTTTAGAATGCCACATTTTAGAATTCAACATTACATAGGCATGCACCTGAAAGAAGAAGGCATGCAAAAAGTGACCTAAATTGTCTGTAACTTAGAATGCAAAAGCCAGAACAACTGAGAACAACAAAGTACAATTGGTATGACATACATGTACAACACCTGTAGTGCCCACCAAAGTCATATCACTACATTATTGTTTTTGTCGGTCCGTTGTCGGTCTGTTGTCGGTGTATATAATGGATAGCATATTGTTACATTTCAATGTGCTTCGGAAATGTACAATATCATACCGAATATACATTTGGGGAAAAGAGCTAAAATTTCATTGGGTGTGTTTCCCAAGCTTATCTGAATTAAGCTTATCTGAAGATAAGTTTTCACGTAAAAGCTATTATCTGAAGATAATAAGATAATAGCTTTTACGGGTGGATTATGCTTCAGTAGCTTTTCTGTGTATCAGCGGGCCCTTTTCCAGTCTAGATCATTCATACATGAGAGGAAAATAATTATTTAAAATTTCACTTTCAACTCTGAATCCCCAAATTTGTGGCACAGTAAGAGTTGAAGAGTCCCTGAATCAGGTTATCTAGCAAATTTAAGAAAATTAAATTTTGCTTAGAGCAATTTTGTTGTCTGTTATTGACTGCTGCAACAGTGAATGTTGGACACAGTCCCACGTAGGTAAGGGCCTATGAGTGGGTGTGTTTGTGTGTGTTGGAACATCCCAGTGACATTATTGAGTGGGCCAATCTGAACTAACAATATGCGTTGGGATCACAACTTTCAAAAATTCAACTTTATTATATTTTATCGGAATTTTCTCAAAGTTTCACTGATATGCTTCTCTAGATTTTCTGCTTTTGTAGAAATACAACTTGACATAAGGGCGGAGTCCCCTGTAAGAATTAGAGTCAAGTATATGTTGGGATTTTGCTGCATGATCATAAATCAGTCACACCGCCAGACCGATTCCAAACCCTTTCCAAACCAACCGATACTAGGCCATTTGGTGTAATGTAAATTTCCATTCGGTCTATTGCCGGTCCGTGTCGTTCTCGTTGGTGTAAACCGTGGTATCACCCCGGGGTATCACTCTCGACGACTCAAAGGCTTTCAAAACCTCAACCCCACAATGATTCCAGTACCATTTGTATTGCTTGCTATAGAAATCATGTTTGGATTACGTAATGTATCATAGCGATGTTCGAATAAAGAGTGACGCACATGCAAGGCACATGCAAGGCTACTGAAATTGCGGTATGACGATTTTTAGAAAGTTTTCGGATCGTGTCTCACACAAGTCCCTATGATTTTATGATTGTATCAAGCTAAGAGCCCTTCTACAGCTTGGATCAGGCATATTGCTGAGTCATATACATACGGTCACGTAGACCTGTCCTGGATCCTGTTTCACTGCATGGAAACAAGCTAATTGACCTGTTAACCACTCGTAGGCCCTTGCCTATGTGGGACTGTGTCAATCATTCACTGTTGCAGTAGTCAAAAACAGACAACAAAATTGCTCTAAGCAAGATTTAATTTTCTTAAATTTGCTACATTACCTGATTCAGGGACTCTTCAACTCGATCTGCCACAAATTTGAAATTCAGAGTTGAAAGTGAAATTTTAAATAATTATTTTCCTCCCATGTTTCTGTTTAATTCTTAATTAATTTCTACATGCGCCTTGAGCACTCCACAGAGTGGATTTGACGCTATATAAGTTACATGTATTATTATTATTATTATTATTATTATGTCACGACTCTGTTATCCTGCTTGGAACCATTTTGAATGTTGTTTAATATCATCTGCGTTCAATAATTGATGTTATGATTATTTTTTTTATTTTTTTAATTATTATTTCAATGGACCTGTTGTTTATGCTCCTAATAAATTCTGGATATAAGTATTTCCCCCTCTCTTGATTGCTTGTACATAATAATAATAATAATAATAATAATAATACTACATCTATAACTTATTAAAGTATAATCTTAGTATGATAGTTTGAAAGTTTATTGAAAACTCGAGACCCTTATAGGGTATCAGAGTACAATGATATAGAATACATAACATATATACATAGATTAATTTCTTGTTCAATGAGTACCAAAATAATTCAAAGGAAAATAAGAATAAAACAAGTAAATAAATAAATAAGAAAAAATATATATATAGTTTTGACTTGACATCGGAAGAGGAGGTAAAGAGGATGATAGCTGGTAACTGGTTCTCCATCCACTTCTAACTCACAAGATCCAGTTCCTACCTGGGTAATGAAAAGACACATCTTCTTCTGCCAAGTATAACACTCATAGTGAATACGTCACTTGGAACAGGTGTTTTTCCTAGCTCATTCAAGGATGCTGTTTTCCGACCTCTGCTAAAAAATCCAAGACTAGACCCTGATACCTTGAAAAACTATCGACCAGTGTCTAACCTAAAGTTCATCTCGAACGTCTTGGAAAGAGTTGTGGCCCAGCGTCTTCAAGAATATCTAGAGCTGAACGATCTTGGTGAACCACTTCAATCAGCTTACAAGAAGCATCATAGTACTGAGTCCGCCCTTATCAAAGTTCATAACGATATTCATCAAGCACTCGACCAAAAACAGGCAGTGTTCCTGGTGCTACTTGATTTGTCAGCAGCTTTCGACACTATCGACCAGGATATACTCATCAAGCGGTTTAGTTCGATTGGTGTGAAAGGATCTGCTCTTGCATGGATATCTTCTTATCTAGGTAATCGTTCACAGGCAGTCAAGATCAGAGAGTGTATGTCCTCTGCAGCTGAGCTTCCTTATGGTGTCCCCCAGGGTTCTGTGTTAGGCCCGTCATTCTTCAGCATTTATGCCAGCCCTCTTGCCGAGATTGCACGGTCCCATAGCATCAATATACATCTTTATGCAGATGACACCCAGCTATATACATATCGTTTAATCCATTAGATCCTTTAAGTGAAGCCTCTACCAGATATCAACTTGAAGCCGGCATCGATGATATGAGAGTATGAATGATACAGAACAAACTGAAAATGAATGATGACAAGAGTGAATTTATGATAGTTGCATCGAAACACTCGGCATCTAAGGTCCAAAGTCAATCAATACGCATAGGATGTGCTGATGTAAAATCTGTGTCAAGTTGTAGGAATCTTGGAGTTCAGTTTGACTCTGAAATGTCAATGGCAGCTCACATTTCAGCAACATGTCGATCTGTTTATATGCAAATACGCAACATTCACAGTATCAGAAAATCTTTATCAGATAAGGTTGCAGCCTCTGTTATTCACTCGCATGTTATGTCTCGTATTGATTATGGAAATGCTTTATTGTTCAAGGCATCTTCTTACCAACTTGCCAAACTGCAACGGGCGCAAAATTCTGCTGCTCGGGTCCTCAGTAGAACATCTAAGTTTTCCCACATTACCCCAGTTCTCAAAAGTCTTCATTGGCTACCAGTATGCAAAAGAGTAGAATTCAAAATCTTACTCCACACATGGAAGGCAATTAATGGTCTTGCTCCACAATATTTGCAAGAACTTGTCTTAGAATATGTCCCAGGTAGAAATTTGCGCTCTTCTGGTAGCAAACAATTAATAGTGCAAAGGACTAAGTCTTGTCTAGGAGAAAAGGCTTTTACAGCAGCAGCTGCATCTCTGTGGAATGCTCTTCCTCTGAAAATCCGATCAGCAGAATCCCTAGAAATATTTAAGTCAAGTCTAAAGTCATACATGTTCTCATCATATTTTGATTAAGTATTTGTTAACTATATGTATGCATTTTTCCCCTTCTCTCGTTCACTTATATAATATATGTAAATTATTCCTATTGATATCCCTCTGCGCCTCAGAATAGTGTACTAGATCGATGGCGCATTACAAATGCTGTATTTATTATTATTAAATAAATAGAAATATGGCACAGCCTGAAAGCAAGGAAGGCCAATGTTTTCAGCGAAAAAAAACAACAACAAACACAATATTACGAAAATAACATATTCAGTGCTTTAAATAAGTTATAATATAAGCATAAAATTTTGCCAAATTTGAAAGGACAGTCTTCCTTTCACTTTAAAAAAGCTGATTCATTTTATACATATTTGGATTATTCCAGTAAAAACGTTTCACACATTTTTTCCTTTGCTCTTCAAAAATATTACATTGAAAAAGATAATGAAATTCATCACTAATTTCATTTTTATCACAAAAATGGCACATTCTGTCCTTTCTCGGAATGTTATTATGTCTGCCCGTAACTATGGGCATTTTGTGATTCACACAACATAATTTGCACAGTGATTTTATTTCTGAATCATTATTCTTATTATTGATGATTATTCCAGATATCACTTAAACCCAGTTTATCTAGCAGTTCCTTAATTTTGGCTAGCCATACAAAGGAGTTTTCTTGTCTCAAAAATAAAGAACATTGATAACGATACAAGATACTAGATATTTTTGAAGTCTTACAGCTGGCAAGCTGGTACCAAAATATCAGCATGCGTTGAGAAACAAATTTTTTCAAACTTATGTCTTCCTATTTCGCCATAAATCATACAATTTGGGGGCCCTTCTATGCACACTAAGTAATTCCTTATAATATCTTAAAAAGAATGTTTCAATCACAGATATATTCTCAAAACCCCAAATTTCACTTCCATGCAATAATATTGGTAAAATCAAATGGTCAAACAATTCAAGTTCTATAGCAATTAGCAAGCGCAATGAAAAGATTTTACTATTAACTGAAAATAATGTCCTTCTTGCTTGTAAAGGTAAGCCTTTGCATTGCGGGTAGTAACTCAGTGTGGGTGCTTCATCTTCATTTCCATATCAATGAGTAAATTATTCAAAATGTTCGGGCAAACGATTCAAAATGTCCGCGCGCAGGAAATGTCCATTCATTGTGTAGTGAGCGAATGTACGTAATGTATGAATGATCTACAATGGACCATAGCCTGGCAATACACACAAAAGCTATTGAAGCCTATTCACCCGTAAAAGCTATTGTGGAGCACAAGGTTATCTTCAGATAAGCTTGTACATGTACAGTGCGTCCCAGAAAAAACGAAACCCTAAAACAAAGGGTTATTGTGACCAAACTATGTGCTCTATGACAATAATTATCTATTTTCCATAAACTAGAAGTATTATGCTTTTAAATGATACCTTGATGGCATCCATCGGTACATGCTTTACCGAGCAGCAGCATTTTGAAAATGAAATGTAAAAACTCAGTTGTGCCGGATTTGGGTAAAACCATGAAAACGTTAGGATCACATGCAAAATGACTGAGTTGAAATACCAGCTGTAAGAGATATGATACGTGAAATTCCATTTTGTGGTGGCATACATTCAATCAGAAATTTATAAAACAAGGGTCAATAACCAATTTCCAGTGGCAGCAGGGGCATACGCCCCCAAAATTTCCAATATCAATAAATATCCCTTAAAAGATGAAAAAGTGCCCTTCCTGTGATGGAAAAGGTGCCCCTCCTGAGGTGGGAATTGCCATAATCTTGATATTTTTTCTGCCTTATGTGACCTTTCTATCTTGTATTTTCATTAGATGACAATGGAAAGTGTCACTTACTTTACTTTTAGGAAAAATATCACCTTTCTGTCCGCTTTGTTCTTAAAATAAATTTCAGTTCAGCAAAATGCTAACAATTGCTTTTCATTTCGATTGCAGGTACCATTTCAATACAAAACATGCCCTTTCTTTACCCCCAACATTGACTTTCCTTTATGTTATGATAAGGGCATTATCCTTGTCCTGATTTTTTCGAGAAACAGATGAAAACAGTCTTCTCATAGGGTTTTAAAAGTCATGTTGCATTTGGGTCATGATCGCATGTGATCCTAACGTTTTCATGGTTTTACCCAAAACCGGCACAACTGAGTTTTTACATGTCATTTTTAAAATGCTGCTGCTCGGTAAAGCATGTACGGAAGGATGCCATCAAGGTATCATTTAAAAGCATAATACTCATAGTTTATGGAAATTAGATAGTTATTGTCATAGAGCACATAGTGTGGTCACAATAACCCTTTGTTTTAGGGTTTCGTTTTTTCTGGGACGCACTGTATAAGTGCCTGTTTACTAATGTTATGCATACTGATCTTGAATAAAAGTTTCTCTTGACGACTGTAATGCTTGACAGAGGCTTGCCCGATATAGCAACAGCTAATGTATGCAAAATGGATTCCATCCATGGAGATGCCATTATGTATAGTATGTACACTAGTTGGTAACTGTGGATTCTGGAGAGAAACATGCATAAACTGAAATACATTAGTAAACATAATGATCTATTGATACAAGTTACTGGAACCGTCTTTTAAAGTACACATTCAAAGAAAATCACAAATATGATAAATAATGTATCACTAGAAACTGGCAAGTTAACAGATAGCAATCGTATCAGTTTAAAGTCAACTACATATCAGGTAATTAAACAATAATACAAATAAAACTACCTCCCAGCATCTGCGATATACAAGCGCTTCGCCAAAAAAATAACAATGTTTCAATGACGTCAATAAAGGGAACAATCCTGTCCAAGCAGACGACGTCCCATAAAGAATGAACATAAGTGCAGTGCAGTTATTTCTCAAATTATAAAGAATTTAGTGTATTCAAACGTGCCCATATTTCACACCATTCTAAAATGGGAATGAAACAGATTCTGATTACTGAAATCTTTTGTTTGTAAATATATAGGATGAGGGTTAATGAACAATCAAAGAAACCACACTTTCAAATTGAAAAGCCCGCTGAATGATTGCAAGGACGGTATTTATCCCTCATTCAACGCCGAACGTCCAGCGGTGTATGCAGCTGTAAATGAAATGGCGTCTATTTTGTTTACAAGCAACTGATTCCTTTATTCTTGTAACGCTTCATTTTCCATCCAAATAAACCCATGCACGGGGTTTAGAGTGAGGCAATATATGGATTAAACATAATAGACTAATGCTAGTGAAGTGAAATAACTGAAGAGAAGATGACAAAACAGGCACTGAAAATATGTGAGATGTTATGGGACATCGTCTGCTTGTGCAATTAACGTCCTCCCTTTGACGTCACACATTTCAGCGGCTTTCGGAGAGCTGTTCAGGTGCTATGTCGGGGCTGTATTTTAGCAATTTGTAATTGATAATAATCATTACTTCGAATGTTTGCAAGCGTCGAATTTTGACAAACTTGTCCGGTCTAAGCTTCACCTACGCAATAATGAAAATTAAGTCAGTTTTAAAAATCAATGAACGTAAAACCCTGAGTATAACGAAAAAGGGACATAGAATGCATTACTAACATTATAAAAATACTAAATTGTTACAGGGAAATGATTGACTTAATAGTTTGGATTTTGGACCCTCTCTTGAATTGTACTGTTATGTTATGCCGAGGACAAATATACATTTGTAACAAAAAATCTGCCCCCAAAATGGCATTTGAGTGGTACGATAAAATGTAATTATATACTCCTGTTTTCTATCTATAAACATACCATAATTAAAAAGTACTCAAATATTGAGTGTATGGTCTCTCGTCTAGTGCTACAACTAGGATGGTGACGCTGCTCGAGCTTATAGTTATATATGCACCTCAGTTACACCAACGAGATTACCTTGATTAGACCGACAACAAACTGAACAAAAAAAAATTACATGTACTCCGAATAGCAAAGAAGCTATCGGTGTGGAGTCGGTTTCTCAGCGTGACTGAGGTACTATGATGCGGGTAGTAAGAAACCAGTGTATTGTACACACACAATACTGTAGTGAGCTGAGTGTATTTATTACTAAGAACTGTTACGTAACCTGGTCTGTGTATGCTCGTCATGGTCCGTTGTATATGCATAGTGCTTAGGAACGGAGTTATGTCCAGTTGTATAGGAGTTAACTCCTTGGTTAGTGCACAGCACTGTAGCCATGCTATTATAGACGGAATCGGTTTCCATGGTTTTGAGGAGCACTATAGCTAGGGCCATCCAAGAGCATAACAAGAGATGGTTCGATGGCTTACGTAATCTGACGGGTGCATGACAGTCGCTGTACCAAAACGGAAATATTTTAACTATTATTTGGCATACTTCTGACGGGGTCGGGCTAACTCGGCACTGCGCGGTGACTATGTGTCAAGAGTTGAAGTCCTCGTTACGCACCATACCGATTTTAAGCCTTAAATTTCATGTTTTGTATAATTTTACTTCTTGAAATTTTCAACATAACTTCTTTGCTAATCATTTTACACATTGATATAAAATAATTTTGAATTTAAGTGTTTTGAAATGTGTAATTAACAGGGGCGTATATAGCGCGGGGGGGGGGGATGGGAGTATGCATCCCTCAACTTTTTAGGTGGGGGGGGGGGGGTAGTGTGTACAAACATCCCCCCAGGTTTCACCCCACAAAAAAAAAAAAGTGGAAAACATACATTTCTATTATAATTATGCTGTAGATAAATATAATTTGATATATTATATCTATTAATATTATTCAAATTTCTATATTCTTTATTTCAATATCAATATTATTTATTTATGTATTATATTGTAGATTTATATGAATTTATCAATATTTATCTACAATTCTGTCGTTGCTTTTGATTTTTCCCGATATATTTTTACACTACTAGAAAGTGAAAACCGTCTACATCAAATTATATAACATGGGTGTTGATCTGGGAGGGATATGGAGGTATAATATTTTTTAAAAATTGAAGTGGGGGGGGGGGGCCTGTGTTACTATCGCCAAATATATTTGAGGTGATTTTTTTTTCAGAGCCATAATGCAGAAAAATTATCTAAATTAAAAGTACATGTAATTATTCTGGATTTTGAGGGTTCAGTCAGTAACTTTCCTTTATAATGCAATTTTTCCACACTCAGGTTATTATTAAAACTAACAATTTTCAAAACTGAAATGAAAATATAGTCACAGGAATCGAATGTGGTGGGGAAAGAGGTAATACATCACCCCAATATTTATCAAGGATGATGACCTGTGTCATCATCACCCGACAATACATAGAAGAATGATGAAATGGCAATCATAACATGTAGACCCGGTCAGAAGCACCGCTCCGGGGGGTTGCATTTGGGCACAGTGCCCCTACTTTTCCCTTTAATTTCTGATAAGTACAGTGCTTCCATTTTTCTTTCGAATAAGTTCCCGTTCCATATTCTGACAAGTGCCCATTTTGATAATTACACTTCATCCCTCACCTTACCTTTGATAAATCCTCCTATTTCAACAAGAGCATTTATCCCTTTTAATCCCTTTTATCCCTTTTAATGTAAAAAGTCACTTTTTTTCTTTGTAATGTACAGACACTGATTTAATTTTTCTACTTTGTAAGAACTTTTTTCCGTTCCTATAGATGCCCCTTTTCAGGTGTGATTAGTGCCCATTTTCACCTCTGATAACTGCCTTTTCTACCTTTTCTACACATTCATATATTTTTCTGAGTGTCCTTTTCCCCATGATAAGTACCACGTTTCCCTTTTCCATAACATGTGCCCCTAATCCTAAGTGACTTAGAGCCAATATTCCCAAATGCTCGCTCGCTACGCTCGCTCGTATTAAATGTATAGCTTATTAAATAAATTTTCATTGTAAAGTTTTGCAATAACAACCCCATCAGAATTGTGTTTCCCCGTTTTTATATTACAATGTAATTGCGACCTCACAAATTTTGAATATTGTTTGCTCTCTCGCTTCGCTCGCTCACTCAATATTCAAGTCATACTACAAAACTGTAAAGCATGATGCTAAAGTTGTATCTTGGACATGTAAAGAGAAAAACAAACATGTTTACACACCCTCACCCTACACACTATATAGATACATGTGTGCGTGTGTGTGTGTGTGTGCGCGGGTGTGTGTGTATGTATATATATATATATATATATATATATATATTATATATATATATATATATATATATATGGCCCTTGAGGGAAATCATACCCCCCACCTTTGAGGACCTGTCTACGCCAATGGTAATTAATATGAAATTCAACACAAGTATTTGCGATCAGTTCAACTCTCTGTGCTCACTTGGCCGCAATTTTCCGCTAAGGCCGAGTTCGCCCTAGTGCCGAGTTAGCCCGGATCCCTTCTGACCCCCAGTAATGGAGGCTTTATACTTTCATGTACAACTCTCCGAATAGATTACAAATGAATGTATTGAGATGAAACGGCCAACTCCATCAAGACAATAATTTTTAATAAGTTAAAGAAAGAAACTTGAAAGTAAGTTGAATGTTTTCATCTTCATGTATTTAGAGCTTTTGTTCTGCTCGTGCAATTGAATTGTGAAAGTAACTGTGAGGAAGCAACTGTGAAAGGCTGAGTATGTTGTACATTATCAAATTTGCTCACAGCTTATCAATTAAACGCAAAGTGGTCAAAAACTGGCTTCTTTGAAAATTTGGTAAGGATCTTTGGACACACTTATAGAAAGATGAATTAATGGCTAAAATTGTACACGTTGCTTCCAAATTTTAAAATGGGTCTGAATTTACTTTTCAGGCGTGTTTAGAATCCTGATTTTGGTCAATATTAGGAATTTTTTAAATGATTAAAACTGCAATAAGGATATAATCTTATAGTTTTCTACATTATTTCTTCATGAAAGTCATCACTAATATTTGTAAAAAAAGACTAGGAATTCATATCCCTATCAAACTTAAAAGTATTAAATAAAATCAATAATCTTGAAATGTGTGTATAATCAAAGTGTTAAATGGGGGAATAGAAATGGTTGATATTGATTCAAAATTTACTTCTTTACTATTATCTTGGATTGTAAAAATTTCTCAGTGATAGTAAAGGAGCTTGGAAAGCTCTTTTTTCTTACAGGACAACTAAGATAGGTGGATTCCCTTATTTCTGAGATTTAACTGCCAAGGCAAAGATTTTGATTGTTCCCACAGTTTTATTTCGATCTATAAAGTGTTTGGGCAAACAGATTCATTGATTTATTAAAGGTAACGGACATTGGAAACCAAATTATTTGGAATAATAGTAATACATGTATAAAATATGATAACAAAATGTTTTTCTAAAGATGGAGCGATATGGGGATCGTGAGTGTAAAAAATAGACGGACGTTGGAAGGAAGTAAATCATCTTTAAAATGATTTTAAATCAACAAAATTGTTGTGTCATTTTGAGCTATAGAAATTAAAAAAAAAAGTATTCCCGATAATTTGGTTATTATGAATAAAACAAAAGATAGACAGTATACCGAGTACAACCAAGAGGATTTGTTCGAAATTTCTACTTATGATTTAGTTAAAATAAGAACTATGAAAACCAAAGAATGTAATAATTTATTCGTTGAGTTGAAACAGACAGAACCATATTATATTAAATTTTGGATAGATTACAAGTTGACCTTAAAGGGAAAGTTCGCCCTGAAGATTACTTGAGTTTAAAAAATGCAGAAAAAATAAAGAAAAATATTGGCGAAGGTTTGATGAAAATCGGTCAAATAATAAAAGAGTTATGAGTATTTAAAGTTTTGGATTCGTGACGTCACATGCGAGCAGCTGCCCATTGGTCATGTTATAAATATTGCATATATTCGCATTTTTTTAACGTTCCACGATAAATTAATATTGTTTCTTTTCAGAATCTAGTATTGAATAACATTTCTGACAATATATCAAATGCACAGACGAAAATATTCTAAATTTTCTGAGAAAACTGTATTTTATGGAATATTTATCACATTACATAATGGAGGAGCTGCTCGCATGTGACGTCACAAAATCAAAAATTCAAAAGTCCATAACTCCGTTATTCTTTAACGGATTTTGTCCAAACTTTCGCAATATTTTTCTTTATTTTTTCTGCATTTTTTAAACTCAAGTAATCTTCGGGGTGAACTTCTCCTTTAAGTGGGTTAAAGTTTTGTTCTTCAAATTTAATTATATAGAGCATAAACAAAATGAAGCAATCTAATTTCAAGCTTCTTCACAGGATATTACCGTCAAAAGACAATTTATTAAAATGGAATATTTTTAATGATAAAATATGTTATATGTAAATGTCAGGAGACAACAATGCACATGTTATTTGAATGCAAGGGAGTAAAGAGCTTGTGGAAAATTACTGAACGAATGATTTTTTTATGTATATCAGACACAAGTTATAATAATTGGATTCGGTATCGCATACGAAAAGAATTTCATGATTAATCTCATAAATTTGGCAGAATATCTGTGAAAAATACGTTAGGAATTCATGATAAAAGGAGCTAATACTACGGTTAAAGCCTTGTGGATAAATTTTAAATTGGAATTATGTAAATATTTGAGCTAAAACGGTCCGAATCCTACGAGAAATGGCTTTCCGGTCGACTACAGTCTCACCAGCCAATCAAATGCAACGATTTCTGTAGCTTATATTAATATCTTGTATGTATCAATTATATTAACTTGATATTGCGTACATGTTTCATAAAAAGGGATCTGATTTTCTTCTGGTTCTCCTTGCAGACATTCCCAACTCTTGTGATGATGATGATGTCATTCGAAGATTTGGAGTGTTGTCGAAGCGGTCCGAATCCTACCTGAAATGGCTTTCAGGTCAACTACAGTCTCAACAGTGCCACCGTGTACTTGACGCTGCATGTGGAACAGGGTTTGTTAAGACCAACTTATTTTACCCCACTGGATGATGGTATCACTTCATTCAAAGGCATATAGGCGTAGCCTGGAGGGAAGGGGGGGGGGGGGTAATGGTCCCTTTCAATAATGTCAACCATGAAACTTAGGAGTCAAGTATGTGACTGTGATTTTGTTCAAAGGTTTGACCCATTTCTATTTCGCGGAGTCGAAAAGGACCCCAAATTTTCCATACTTTCAAGAACATTTTCCAAATGGGCCGAAAATATAACCCCTTTTTTCGGAGGGGGGGGGGGGGTTAACAAGTAGTCATTCACAAAAAGCACTCTATTTTGTCCCCCTCAACCCCCCCCCCCAAAAAAAAAAAAAAAAAAAAAAAAACAATAATATGACCCTTTTTCGTGAAATTTCTTGCTCTTCCGAAAAACATACCACTCTTTTTTGAGAATGTGACAATTTGAAATATTCCCGACCATTCCCGAAAATTACCCCTTTTACTCTTCACGTTTCTTTTCCTTTTCTCTGTCTTTCCTCTCTTTTGCTTTTAACCTGCTTTTTTCGTGCCCCAGTTTCTGCGCCATTAACCTGTCTTTTTATTTTGACCTATAATTAATTGTTTGTTTTTTGTTTGCTTTTTAATCTTTAATTCTACTAATGTTGTACTTTTGTGTAAGTGCTTATACGTGATTTGATCTTTTCCACTAGTACGCCTTAACCCTAAATATCGTTGCGATCAGTAAATATACATTTAATCCGAGATACTCACATTGTAGTCTATAATGTTTTCTTCAATTTGACATCTTGATCAATAAAATCCGACAATGGACAGCTGAACAGTAACAGTTTTCCCGATTCATGTCAAATTTGACTCTGCCTAAGTTTTGTATGAAATTGATGGTCAACCCACATGACCCAAGGCCTTCTCAGTTTTCCTGATTCATGTCAAATTTGACTCTGCCTAAGTTTTGTATGAAATTGATGGTCAACCCACATGACCAAAGGCCTTCTCAGTTTTCCTGATTCATGTCAAATTTGACTCTGCCTAAGTTTTGTATGAAATTGATGGTCAACCCACATGACCAAAGGCCTTCTCAGTTTTCCTGATTCATGTCAAATTTGACTCTGCCTAAGTTTTGAATGAAATTGATGGTCAACCCACATGACCCAAGGTGAAGGTTGGTCGAATGGTTTCCATCCCCCCCCCCCCGGTAAGCAGCCTATCAAATAGACCTGTTTACTAATTTTATGCATACACAGTCTTCTTTTGACGTTCTTTTCCTTTTTCATTCCCTGTCTTGTATTCTCTTTTGATTCTTTCCCAATTTTTGTGCCTCTAGTAACCGCACCACCAATGTTTAATTATTTTTTTTTCCATTTATTGCTCAGCATTCAGAGAATGGTCCAGCCTATAGTATTCTTTTCACGTTCTTTTCCCCTCTCCTTTTTTTCTTTTATTTACTCTTTTTCTTCCTTTTTTTGTTTTTGTTTTTGTTTTGGTGCCCCCAGTAGCTCTGTCTCATATTATATATATATATATATATATATATTTTTTTTTTTTTAATTCATTAGGGTTTTTGTTTATATTTTTCTCCCTTCCATCTTTAATATATACAGAGGGGATTGTATCTTTCTTCTGAAGAATGGATTCAACGTAGTAGGTGCTGACGGTGCAGACGCCATGTTGAATCAAGCCAGAAAGGCCAGAGACTTGTATCAAGGACAGGATGAGAACCAGCGTGTTGCAAACTGGGGTCAGTATAACCTATGTCTCAGGCTTCGTCCAGGATTCTCTCGCGGGCGAGGGGGAGGGGGGGGGGGGGGAGGGGGGCGCTAATGAGGGGCAAACGTCCGAGAAAAAGTCCGCTAAGCAACAAACAAATCCAACAAACAAAACAAAATATAAAGAATACGAAAAAAAAAAACGTTTCATGTTTTTAGGCTTTTTTTTGTCTCTGACAAGGGGAAAAATAAAATATTACACTCTTTGTGCCTTGTGGTATGAAATTATTGCTGGGGAGGGCATATCATTACAGTTATTATGTACTTCAGGTATGCCGGATTTTGAGATTGTGGGGCGGGGTTCCCCTCTTGTTGCTGTATATCGGTTTAATTATATTGGGTGTCATTTCTTTATATTATACTCTTTCTTTGGCCCTGATATAATGAGGTTCCAGTATTATAGTACAAAGTCTTTGGCCCAAAGAAGTTTGCCAACCACTGTATTCTACCCATAATGTGTGAAATGCTCTTTCGAGCGAAAGTAAAAAGAAGAAGAAGAAAAATGACCCTTCTTTACAAAGCCGTCTTTATAAGTATCCCACGCTCCATTCATGGTAGATGTAGAAAAATAGAGAACAAAAAGTCGAGCTCCTGCGACATTGCAACCACTGCACAGTGGGCCAGAATGGCTCCAAAGTGCGCCAAAATTCATATTCACCGAGTTTTACTTGAAATTCAAACTTAGGTGATGGGTCTATGGGTATTTAGAACCGTAGAATCCAATGAAAAATATTTTCAAATACCTATGACGTCATTAAAATACCGATTTCTGATTGGCTGCCAAAATCCAATGGAAAATAACATATTTCACGTATTACAATGGTTTTCCTACTTCAGAAAATTGATAATGCGATCTCTACGCTTGTATATCAAAAAGTGAAAACGGTGTTAACTTAAGGCTCAGGCAATATGGTACTAAGAGTGACTTAACGGGGCCAGGGGCGCCGTACTGGAAAATATTTATAATAATGAGAAATTTGCAATGTATTATTTGTCATTACTTGAAAGTAAACTTTGATAATGCATATACTAAAAAATAATAATATTCAGCTAACTGAAAAATGAGTTATTAAATGAAGTTTAAAAAAAATAAAAGAGCGCCCTCTGTAGCCTTGATAACTTTGCGAAAGAGAAACGAACCTGTATCACTAAAAAGTAATTCTGTAGGTACTATCTTGTTATCAAAATTATAATACTGACTGATAAAGTCCATGCATATTTTTAGTCATTTTGCCCTATTGTTTGTACTGTCAGAAGAGTGAATTATTTCGAAAAGCTTCGCCTTGAAATATTCACTGAAGCCACTGTGAATTATTCAGAATGTTGGGTCTGTAAAAAAAAAGAAAGAACATTTTGAGAGCTTGGTTTTGGTGTTGGACAAATTATGATGCCAATCATACTTTCTCCAAAGGTTTCAAAATTTTATAAATGATAAACAACCGGTATGAATTTTAAACTACATGACAGTCATTAATCGCGCCCTCTCAACAATGCGTCTATATGTCCTAACTAAACAGTTCCAAAGCCTTTAAAAAAAAAATCGAGTAGTAGAGGGAAAATGTACACGTAGATCTATACACTAATTAAAAAGAAATTAAAAACTAATTACAAATAAGAAATATGCTTATATAAAAATATTTTTTTTTATAAAGATATACAGGTAGAGGAATACAGGTAGATAGATAAATAGACAAATAAATAGAAAGGTAAATATTTCAGCAACTAAGAAAGAATTTCAATTGTATGTAAGTTTGAATGAAATAAATATACTTTAAAAATTAATGAAAACTATTTTGGAATCCATACCATGTGAATCGTCACTTACCTTTTAGCTGTGAAGAGTAGGATCGAAATCCTTATGTATCCATACGTGTATCGCAGAGGAAAGTTTTAGCTTGTAGTTATATACAATACACCTTCATCTTTGGAAGAGGGGTTTTTCAGCAACTGAAACTAACCCTGTAATCTACTATCTTGTTAACTTCTTATCAGTGTTAATCAGGTTTATGGGACCTTTTTTTTTTAATGTGCCGTGTAAAAAAAGGTCATGCGCGCCCCCATGCGGCGCCGTATGATGACAGAGAATCCTTCAGCGGCTGCGCAGTCCAAAATAAACATATTTTCCGGGTAATGTGTCAAGGAAAATCGGCTCTAACATAAAAAGTGGTAGAAGGTGGCAGCCAAATCTTGTATCAACTTAAAGCTGAGACATCAGGAAAAATGGTGGTAATAAAATTAAATTGGAAATCCGTGGAAATCTAAACGTTTCATATGGATTTATAAAAAACACGAATAATCAGCCTATTTTCTAGGATAATTACCCTATTAAACTCACGAAGATTGCGTTTCTTTCCATTTTGACCCCATTCATACAGTGAAATGAACTCTCAGGAATATATGGGAGCAATTATAGATCGATAACTCAAAAGGTACATGTTGAAATTGGTCACAATTTGTACTGAAACTCGCAATATGTTGAATTTTGCGGCATGAAGTAGGAAATATACACCCTTAATGTACATACCGGAGTTAAACATTTTACTGAAATATTCTTCAAAGTATTGTCTTTCATCAGGGCATGACAAAAAAAAAAAAGGCCCAAAATGACGTTCTTGCTTGGTATCTGTGCAATTAACACATGAATAGTACATTTCAGCCTGGCAGTCACATACCACAGATACCTGAAAAGCTCTTCTATTATGCCTTGTCGAACAGGTGAAGGTGGACAGTGGGTGTGTTTACATAATCCTGACAATATTTTTGAGCTACTTTTGAGAAAGCAATACATTTTTCACAATTTAATAACTTAATAACCAGAAGGCCAATTAACACCAAATTGCACCTGAAAAAGATTATTATACTCAACATTATGTTAATGAAAATTTAAAGTGAATTGAATGAAACGTTTTTGAATGATCATAGTCAGAAAGTAAGAAAATGGTTTTTCTTTCCATACAGAGCATTTTGGGGGCAAAGCGTTGTCAAAGGGCACTTTGGGGTTTTCATTTCAGGGGATCTGACACCCCCTTCCCGATGGACAATTTTGTCAGTTTTTATATTTTTAGAATGTACATCCATAGCTCTTCCTTCTGACAAAATTTGGTCTCTGGGCTTTAAGGGGAAAAATTTACCCCAATTTATAGGGGCTGTCTGACACCCCATCCCGACGGAAATTTTTGTCAGTTTTTTGTGTTTTGTAATGTCCAGTTATACTACTTCCTACTGACAAAGTTTGGTGCATGGGTGAGATGGGGTAAAATCGACCCGACTTTGGGGTCCATTTTGGGGGCTCTTGGGGCTTAACCCGGCGGCTACGGTCAGGCTGACAACCTTTTTGTCACTGACTTAGATGGTCTAAGTAACTTTACGGGGTCAAATCTTATGGGTAAAAAAGGGTGACTATTTCGGGACAGGCTCCTGGCCTATACGCGATTATACGTCAAGTAAATGACGCCTTGGGGGGGGGGGGGGGGGGGGGGTAACGTGCATTGTGGTAATTCGAGCAATATTCTTTGTTCATCGTTTCCTAGAAATCGAGAAAGCCAACTGGTTATCTCTCAGAGAGGACCTCTCTGGATACGGAGAATTCGATGCAGTGCTGTGCCTGGGAAATTCAATGATCAACCTCATTGATCCGACGCCAAATCTGGATCTTTACCGACGTAGTTTCGAGAATTTTAAATCCATGCTCAAACCTGGTGGAGTTTTGTTGATTGATCACAGGAATATGGACTCAGTCATAGACCACGGAGTAGCAGTCAACAAACATGTATACTTTGAGGTAAATCGTCTTACCCTTTGAAGATAAAGTCCTCCCTGATATAAAGTTGGTTTTGATAAAAGCAGATAAGTGAAAGTTCGAGGAAAATTCAATAAAAATAATTGACTTTTTAAATTTGTAATCTATCAAACTCAAATCGACAAATTTGTGACGTAACTTTCGAGCACCTTTTTCATTTGCTTTGAACAAAACAAAACAAGACAAAACAAAACAAAATCATACATTTCCATTTTCTTGGTTTTTGATGAAGTATATGTATAAATATAGTTATGCATTTATTGTCCAATACTGGATATTCTTCTACTGGTGATACAAACATTTGCAATAAAGATATGATACAATATAAACAATGATTAAAAGGTACTTTATAAACAGACATGATATAGGTAGAAATAAATGTACGTAAACAAAGGGAAAAGAAAAAGGAAGTCAATGGAGTTACTGCAATAAACAGAAAAATTCAAGAGATTAATTTACATGATACAATGTAACTGGGTCATAATCATCAGTTATACAGTCTATTTCGTCCAAAATCGGTTAACAACACAAACAGATTCATACCATTTTTCTCATACCAAAATATGACATGAAATGTCAGTAATGTAGTATAGAAGCAATGAATGAATTTATGTATTTCATTCAGGGGTTGTGTGAAAACATTTGTTAAATGATTACATCTCGGGTGCATATTCTTTTTTAAAAAATCATTTTTTTCTCGAAATTTCGTAATTTTTTTCTGAGAGAAAAGATTCGTCTTACAGTTGCCCATTTGTGTTCGATCGATTACAAATTTAAACATGAATAATTTTCCTATTTAAAAAATTTTGCTCAAACTTTTCCTTGTGCGTTTTTCTCACTTTTTACATATTATTATTACATCCAACTTAATATCAGGGTGGACTTCCCCTTTAACGGCTTTAGTCAAACTCTTTTGGAGTGATCTCTCTGCCGCGTGATTCATCCGCTTACATACCACCCAGTTATGTAACATTCACTCGTGGTATTGAATGCAGGGGGATGAGTCTAAAGGGGAGTTAGCCTAACTAACGTGGGCTCACTCAGTTAGTCTCAGTGACCGTCGACGGTGCGAAGGTGACCGTAGAATCACGCGGCAGAGAGATCACTCTGAGCAAAGATTAGGTCACCTTTGACCCTTATTCCTGCATACTGGAGAAATAATCAACGAAGCAACAACCAAAAACAAAACAAAACAACAACAACAAAAAATCCTTTTCGGTGATTACCTGAGATCCATTTTGTGCTTATCTAAGCAATCTTGGTCAATGAGTTTGACCTTCACGGCAGATCCTTAAATCTCAGGATCAGTTTAAAATCAGTTTAACATTGCGGCTAAATTCTGTCAGCCACACCAAAATCACAGCCCATTTTATGTGCTAATGATATCATTCTAAACCCCCTCCAGCAAGTACTACTTTGGAGTTACCGTTGACGGCACTCTACACATTAGGACACCCTAATCTCTGGTTTGCTTGTTGAATGTCGTGCCCCATTAGAGAATGGTGGGTTGGTAAACTTTCTTTCACTTAGAAAACCCAAATTCTTAAACGAAAATGGTAATTTGGCATATTGTGTTGTGCATCTGAGAAAACCCCGTTCTTCTGAATGCCCAGACAATAAAGATTTTGAAAGATTTTCTTTGGTCCTTAGGAGGAAGAACATATTCGTGAAACTTATCGATAAAAAATCACATAGGATCTTTACACAGAAAAAAAAAATAAGCGCGGATTTCCTCATAAGTCTGCCCATAATTATTTTGTTTTTCCTCATGCCACCTAGTGCAAAATCAGGTTGGATACATGAAAATTTCCCTCTTTGTTTGCTCTTAGGAGGATACCATCCACAAGATGGAAGCTGAGATTGTGCCATCTCCGGAAGGGTGTGACGTAGTGAGTATGACGTATGACATGATAGTAGCTGACCAGACGACACAGAGTCCACAGAGTGATGACACCGATTCACGGATAAACATTGAAAAGTGAGAAAACGAAATTCTGATTTGATTTATTCACAATTCACAATATTTAATCAGCAAACCCAATCAAGAAATGCTGCTCTCCCTTGGGGTCCTGTACAAAATAAAAATAAAATGCGAGCATCATACATGAGTAGTTAATACATATCAATGATCATTATGTGTAATAAACAAATTAAAAACATCAGCAATGAAATAACACATGTTCGCTAAAATTACAAACGCAATTGATAGACAAATTGAATTATGAGGAAGGCATTTGGCATTTGGATCACTTCACGAATAAAACTTGAAAAGTGAGTAGAACACACAAAGACATTCCAGAAATTAACATAAGGGCTATTTCATTACCCTATCTCACATCCATAGAAATCACGATCAGATTACAAGGGTTTTGGGAATGGTCTTAAACAAAACTAATTTTTTTTTTAAATTTGAAAATAATATTGATGGTGATGGTGATGATAATAATGATAATAGTATTAATAGTAATGATCATAATAATGATGATAATACATGTAATAATAATAATAATAACAGTAATAACGATAATAATGATAACGATAATGATGAAGATATTATTTATGATGATAAAATTTATGATGATAATACTTATAATAGTAATAATAACATTATTTCCTTCGTTAGGGGGAATCCTATCAATGCGGTTTAATTCCGTCGCAATAGAAATTCGACGTCACGGCGAAAGCGACCGTGCGTTAAGACGAATGATAACAATGGGCTGAGATATAAGGTTCCCCCTAACGCTGGAATAAGAGTTATTATTATAATAATAATAGTGATTATATTAATTATATCATTAATAATTAATCACTTAACGTGTGATTGAATGGCACTTGGCAAGCGGGATCAACGAAATAAAAAGTGTAAGATCTGCGTTGGGGTAATTTTTAATGCAGTAATCTCTGTGTTTTAATGAACAGATCAGTGAAATTATTCTTTGATGTTCAACAACGTTTTACGTTTAGTTGTATATTAAACATTATTGTTTTTGAATTTTTAAACAGAGTCACCGTTCCTCTGCAGCCAATACGAGTACAGAAGTTCGCTAGCATACTTCAGGAGGTGTTCGGAAAAAAAAGCGAGCACACCCTCTACGGTGATCTAATCCCGGCCCAAACCACCTCCGAACCAGCATATTACCAGCATGTGATGATAAAAAGAGAGGACAAATAAATGCACTTCTTAAGCTTGCTTCACACGAGGTGTCATGTGCTGATGTTATAAGAACGCGTCAGTGACTTTTTGCGCGTCATGAAAGAGCGATATCGTTTGAGAGGTGATCGCAAAATAAGCAGTGCAAACAAAGCTTTGAATGACTGGCGTGTGAGTTCATTGCCTTTGCGGGCTTGATTAGCAGTAGAAATGGCGCCTCTTGTGAGCTGGGCTTTATGCTAGAGTTATATGAGACCCCCCCCCCCCCCCCCCCCCCCGAACATCCATCATTCCGAAATTTCGTTCCTCCGCATTTTTGTTTTAAATCCGAATAAAGGGCTTGGGAGTGTTTCATACAGCTGTTCGTAAAGTTACGCATGACTTTACGAACGACTTGAATATGAAGTGCCAGATAGGATGCCCAAAGTTTTTTTCCTGATGATTTAACAAAGTCTGACTGTATTTCCAATAACCTCAATTAAATTATGGCAAAGAATTTACTTTGCATTAGAAATGTTTATTATATAATAAATATCTTAATCTACATCTGCACAGTTCAACTTTAGTTGATACAGTTAAAAATGATTGAGCATCCCATTTAGCTTTAGTCATGCGTAACTTTACGAACAGCTTTATGAAACACCCCCTGGTCACATTTGTAACGATATCGATAAGGAGATATTCAATTCAAGGTATACTTGTGAGTATGATCGTGTACGTTAATGGTAGGACAGGTGTATGGTGGACCTAAGCTGTGTTTATCGAAATGTTCGTCACGCTGAAAGGTGACAAATCCGAAAATGAAATAAAGTTCGTGAATCCCAATTTTTGGAATAGGATTCAAAATTCCTGGAATGGAATAGCCTTCATTATTTTGAATGAAGCTGGGATTGTGATTGCAAAAGTGTAATACTGTTTGTTCGTAATTCGTAAATTATAATCGGAATTGTGAAAACTATTTAATTTTTGGCAAGTATGAACGTTAAAAATATTGCACCTCATTGTCACTTTTTGTAGTCATGGAGCTCCTGGGATACTGAAAATCTTTTGATTTTCGCACCATGCGTTCGGAAAAATGAAAGTATTTCATGTTTTTAGTTAATGTAAGCTAATGTGAAATGAGAGCCCACAAAGCTTTTCATGAGAAGATATAGATAATAAAAAAGGATTTTTTCATCATTATAATCATATTGTAATAATAATAATGATAATGATAATAATAATAATAATAATAATAATAATAATAATAATAATAATTATCATAATATTATTATAATGATAAGTATTTAACAATTGCAAGAAATCGAAATGTATACTGCGATGTAAATGTCAGCCATCATTTTGTGTTTTTATGCAGTCCTGATGAAGATCACTTATCGAAAGCTTGACAAATAAAGGAGGAATAATAAAAACCACGAACGTCTCATAGTGATCGTTTCTTTCACTTTACTTTCCACTAAAACAACTATGAGTGACCACCAGCGTTGTGTTCGAGGAACATTTCTCACATTATATATATATATATATATATATATATATATATATATATATATATATACATATATATACATATATATGTGTGTGTAGTTTATCGTTATCGTTCATCCGACCAGCCCTTTATCGATCTACATGTCTTTCTATGCCTTAACTGATCTGATCTTGTTTACATGAGCAATAAAATATGCATTGTACTTTTATTTTCTCTCTACAGATATTTTGAAAGAAATTCCTTGAATGCTTGAACCCTCTCCTTTATATCTAGTCATCTCATTTCTGTCACTACGGATTGATTTTTATTTCATGGGAGTTTGCTGTCGGAGTTTATGATATCTGGGGCCTGTAACATAAAGAAATAAATCAATCTTTCGATTGATATCAATCGTAGGTCTATGGCAAAACCATGTACTGAAGAGTTACAATTGATCGTAAGGCCTTTCTTCTCTCACTTCCCCCCGCTTTTTCGCTCTCGCTTTTTTTTGGTTTTTTTTTTGGCGTTTTTTTTTTTTTTTTTTTTTTGGGGGGGGGGGGGGTGACACCGCCCCATCGCCCCCCCCCCCCCACTGGCTGTGCGCCTGCTTCATCCTCTTTGGATTTATATCTAAATTGCTGCATGATAATGTTAACAAATTTCACAAACTTTTTAAGCTGGCAAGCACTTTTGGTAAGAAGAATTTCAGCCTTAACTGTACATTGTATTTGGTCATATATGTATATTAAAATCAGACAAGTACAATTTTCTCTCCTTAACCCTTTCGAGACAATTGACCACATTTTGTGGTTTGGCCCAATAACTTTTGATTTAGGGCCTAAAAAATATACCAGATGCATGAGTGGAAAGAGCAAAAATTTCTGCACATACTGTGTCCATTTTTGTTGCATGATCATATTGCGTTCGATGCCAGGAATTTTAAAAGGGAGAATAAGCTTGAACAACCATTGGCAACACATTGAGAGGTTCAAAATCATTGTTTTTTTTTTGGTCCAAATTGGCAACTTTTTCAACTTTTTGACAAAGTTCCTAATCATGCATATCATTTTCATTACATCTTACTAGAACCACGTAGCACTAAAAGAAAAACATTATTGTTGCCAATTTGCAGAACAAAATGTAATCAACTGAGCTCTTAAATAATTCCTGTCCTGAAAGGGTTAATAAAAAATGGGCAAACAAGCAACTATTCATCACCAATATCTAATGCTGTACAGAGTGTGCATAAACTTTCATTTAACAAATTAGAGTTGAAACGACTGTTATTAACTGGTAGAGGTGTTGTGGTCTAGTGGATAAGTCCCCGGACTGTGAACCACAAAGTACGGGGTTCGAATCCCTGGCCCAGCACTAGTGTCTTTTGGCAAGACATTAATCTACATTTGCCACATTCGACCCAGTGGAGCGCCAGTAGTGTCAAGTCTGACATACATGTGCGCTATACAAGAACCCACTATTATTATCATTATTATTATCTATGTGTTCGACATCTAAACTTACATAATAGTGTTTCATCTGCAAAACTGAAAACCTTCTATTTGATTTATATTCTCAAAGCCCCAAACTTCACTAACATATAACAATATAGGTAGCACCGTACGATCAAACAATTCACTATGAATATCAAGAGATAACTGCAATCGTTTAGCTTTTATCAACATATAAAGCTTTCCTAGCTTGGCCATTGCCTTCTTAAAACTGCCATTGTAATTAATTTAACTCCTAAATAATGAAAGTCATCTACCACTTCAAGTTTATCACAATTTTCGTCTTACTCGTATTTACTTGAAGATACCATTTCTCGCAGTACTCATCCATAACATTAAATGCTTTCTGCAGCTCATTGGGAATTTCAGCAAAAATAAGTTTATCATGAGCATATAACAAACAATAAAGCCTTGAAAAAATTTGAATATCTTCATCTGACAAGCCATCACTATGAACATCATCCGTCATAGAAAGGCCCCCATAAAATTTACTAATGTGACTTTCGAAATTGTTCAGAAACATAGCAAACAACAACGGTTACAGGTTTTCACCTTGTCTTACACCTACATTACACGTAAAATATTCTGATAACTGACCATTTAAGTTAACACATGATTTGGCATGTTTAAAGATATTATTTATAACTACAAAAACTTTGCCCTTCACTCCGGAAGCTAAAATTTTCAACCATAAAGATGATCTATCAATCAAATCAAGGGCCTTTTTATAATCAATAAATGCACAGTACAGCCTTTTTTTCCGTTGCAAAAAGATATCAATAATACATTTCAGTACAAAACTATGATCAGTTGTTGAATAGCCTGACCTGAATCCAGTCTGTTTTTCGCCTAAAATCTTATAACAATCCAAAAAAAATTGACATTCTATAATTTAAAATTGAAGTAATCCGCTTCCCTAAACAGCTAAGAAGTGTAATATCCCTATAATTATCTGGGTTTATGTCCTCGCCTTTATTTTTTTTTAAATTGGGACAATGATCCCTACAAACCAGTCAGTTGGTATAATACCACTATATCTAGCAAAACATTAATAAAATGTAACTATTAAATGTAAAATACTCATCGGGCAATTTTTCAAAAATTCATTTCTCATCAAGTCTATACCAGAATCCTTGTACCTAGGGGGCAAAATCCCATTTTGGGCAGTTTTGAGACACGGGCTGTTGTAAAAGCTTGTTGGGTATCAATTTGTTCCGGGGACTACCCTGCACAACTTCCAGGTGGACTACCTTGGAAATATGCTGAAAAAAAATGGCGCCCATATTTTCAAAATGGCCGCCATGTATTACTAGCATTGACAATTTTGAATATAACTTTTTAATAGAACCTTTAAATACCATGTATGACACATCAAATTGAAGTAAATTAAATTCCCTACAATATGCTACCGCATTCGATTGTCTTGATGACAACAATTTTAGGCCAAATATGTGAATTTTTATCATTTTTCCCAAAAATATGAAGTGCACTAAATTACATTTTTTTCCTCCATATTTCAAAAGTCCTTATGATTAATGAATCGAAACTTGTTTTAAAAAACTGCCCAAACATATGGTCAATAAGGGTGGCAGTGATTGATGTTGGGGTTTGTATAATCAGAAATATACCAAGTACAGAATGGGACTTTATTAGTAAAAGAAGTCATTTTCTCACCCCTTTTCAGAAGAGTCCAATATTCAGAGGGGTCATTTTTCCTTAAAAACCTCAAAGAATCATTTAACTGTTTAACGTACCGTCTCTTCTCAAATCTCAACAATCTTTTATAACTTTTAAAAGCTTATTTAACTCACTTTCAACATTGGTGGACACATTTACATGATCAGTAGACCTATTCTTTAATCTATTTTTAATACTAAAATACTCTCTTCGAGCTTTTCGGCAATCACAATCAAACCATGGTTTAACCATTTCCTATTCAGTTTTATTATTATTCAAGATAGTACGAATATCATTGATATCATCAGAAGAAAGAAGACCATGGATACCCGTCAAAAAATTATCGTCATCCAAAAAATCATCCAACAATTCTGTTCTGGCATTAAAATGACCAACAATACAAAATGGAAATTCAAATCTACTACGAATATCAATAATATCCTGAATAAGATTATCAAAAATTTGACTAGAGTGATGAACCGAATCTTCACATTGAATATAAACAGAAGATAAAATGAAATTAAAACCAAGTTTTTTACATGTAACCCTAACCCAAATAATGGAGTTACTACCAATAATTCCCTGTGAAGAATCAAATATTTCATTTTTCATTATACACATTATACACATACCGTGAAAACCACCATATGACCCAGAACACTGCGTAGAAGATTTAAGCTTAGTATAGCATTTATAATTATTAAGGTTTGTCTGTAACAAATCAACACAATGTGTCTTAGTTTCAGTCAAACAAATTATATCCTAACTGCTAAGGAATAAATCCAAAATGCCATCATTTAATTTACTACAAAGACAATTAACATTGAGACTTATAACAGAAATTTCAGAGAGTTCTGAAGCAGGTAGCTGGTACTGAATTGAGGGAAGGTCGGAGATAAATATCCAATAAATTTTTTCCATTTTGTAAGACTTACATTTTTGTACTTTGTATAGAAAAACTTTGATAAATAGGTGAACATAAATAGGTGAACATATATCTATATATATATATGTTCTTATTTATTTTTTGTGAGTTTATTTTCATGAGTTTGTTGGCTATTATTGTTACTTATTATTGCTATCAGGCCTCATGGAAGACCACAAATATTGGTGATAATGAGTCACCCTGTATAGATATCAGAAATAAATAAATAAATAGATAAAAAGCTCATGAACAGAGATAAAGTTAACTTTGATACAGTGAAAAAGACTCAATACACATAAATTATGATATACGAAAAGTGAACTCTACTATCACAGACAGAGAGGTCTTTAAGAGATGCTATTAAAACTCTAAAATGAAGGAAATCAAGTGGTATTGATAACTTACTAAATGAAATGATAATATTCTCGGGGAACGTTCATGTTAGAACTTATGTAGACATATTTCATGCTATTTTAAAAACGGGGAATTTACCCAGATATTTTTTGGGGGAAAAAACCTCATAAAAACCAATATTCAAAGGAGGATGCAGTAACGACCCATCTAATTATAGAGGAATATCCCTCACAATCTCCCTTGCAAAACTATTCTCAAGAATACTTAACAATGTAGGCTTCAAATATATCTCGAAGAACACGATATAATATCCTCTAGGCAGATAGGTTTTAGAAAAGGTTGCAGAACTAGTGACCACACATTTACCTTAAAGACACTAGTAGATAAAATGTATAAAATAAGAAATATTCATACGTATGCTTTGTGGATTTCCGCAAAACGTTCGATCTTGTGAACAGAAAAGCTTTACTCTTCAAATAAAAAGCAACCATATAACCGGTCCATTCTACGACGTAATTGAAAATATGTATAAAAATGTCCAATTTTCTATCAAACCCCAAAACAAAATTGCCCCTTCGTCCGTAGGAGTAAAACAAGAGTGTGTACAAAGAAAACCGTTACATTTTCAGGTCCAAAGTATTGGAATGAACTCCCAACTAAAATTACTGAAGCCACCTTATTGTTTATATTTAAACGGAAATTAAACTTCTTCTTCTAAATGGTTATGCCATACAGGCAGAAGCCGACATGTGCTGTCAAAAGAATCTTTGCAATAGGCCATTTTCCATTTTCGTACCACACCTATGCAGTTTATTATGATTGTATGTCTTTTCCCCGAGTGGCAGGGGACGGGCCAATTCACTCGCCTGCGTGTTGTTGCGCCTCAGTAGCCATTGTTCTGACTTCTGGGGTGCAGTATAGCTCGTTGCGGGCTGGTGTGGTGGCCTGTCGCTGGGTGCTGGGAGATGGCTTTTTTTCTGTATATTGATAAAATGTTCTATTTATTTATGCCAAAATGCTGACATCATAATCCCGTTACATTGGTGCATACGTGGTTACTATTTTATATGTCTTTTCTTACGTAGTGCGTTGCGTTAAGCCATCGGTAAAAATTGAGAATAATGCTATAAATCATGTCAGCACTTTGATAGATATGCTTCAGAAATTGCCACTTCGTACAGGAAATGTTTATTTAGCATAAAAATGTGAATTGTTATATTATTGCTGTAATGGAAGTGACAAAGCCATCCAGTACTATTTCTTTGAATGCGATTTTGATTACTGTAACACAATAATTTCATTTATATTTATTTAGATACTCATATTGGTGTATCATGCATTGCTCGTTCCTACGATTTTCAAAGACTACTACAAATCTTATTACTATTTGGAGCCTATAACTCACAAGCGTAGCTTCTCTCCTTAGGCTCCTCAATATTTCACTTTTATTCTAGCCCAGTCTGTTCAATTAATATTGCATGCAAACGCATAGATATGAGGTACTCACTTTCTTCTATTTCTTCTATTTTCTTCTATTTTCTATGACAATATATTTGTTATATACATGACCCATCCTCTTCGGCCAACCCAAGATACACAAGCCTCTCACCCCACTCCGACCCATCATCTCCACCCGAGGTTCTCCGTGATACAACACAGCAAGAATTCTCGCTACCATACTACAACCCCTCGTAGGCCTCTCCGAGCATTACGTCACCAACTCACAGCACTTCGTAGATGTCATCTCCAAGATCAAGATTCAGCCCTCCGACATCTTAGTCATCTTCGATGTAGTCTCTCTTTTCACCAGCGTTCCCGTCGACGAAGCCTGCGACATCATCAAACAACGACTCATCTCCGACCCAGACCTTGAAGCTAGAACCAGACTCACTCCAGACCAAATCCAAGACTTACTCCTCACCTGCCTCAACTCAAATTCCTTCAAATGGCGTACCAACCACTACAAACAACTTAAAGGAGCAGCCATGGGTTCCCCCTTGTCACCCATCATCGCCAACATCTTCATGGAAAACTTCGAAAACCAAGCCCTCAAGACTTCTGACAAACGCCCATCTCTCTGGCTTCGGTACGTTGACGACACCTTCGTCATCTGGCCTCACAGCAGATCCAATCTCCATCTATTCCTCGACCACATCAACGACCCACACTACAGCATCAAGTTCACTATGGAAACCCAACAAGACGACTCAATCCCCTTCCTAGAGGTCCTCATCAAGAAGACACCCACTGGATTCCCTGCCCAGCAAGTCTACCGAAAACCAACCCATACCGACCGATACCTCAACTACCGATCTCACCACCACCCGTCCATCCGCCAGTCTGTCCCGAACACTCTCATCAGACGAGCCCACCAACTCAGTGACGCTGACCACCTACAACAGGAACTCCGACATGTGACCAACGCTCTCACCACCATCAACCAATACCCCAGACGCAAGATCAACACCCAACCACACCCACCAGCAAGACCTCCACCAGCGCCACCAACGACCAATCTCCCGCCACCAACCCCACCGTGACTACCACTAGTGCCACCAACGACCAATCTCCCACCACCAAACCCACCACGACTGTTGTTCTCCCTTACATCGGCAAGACGTCACACCGACTTCAGCGCATCCTTAGATCAGCCAACATCCAGGTCAGACACCGTTCCTCCAACAAGCTCCACTCAATCCTACACTCTCACAAGGACAAGCACCCACCCAACCGACAACCAGGCGTCTACAAGATACCATGTGACTGCGGCAAAGTCTACATTGGAGAAACAGGCCGGGACTTCGACACCAGACTCAAGAAACACAAGACCTACCTAAGACTCAATGACTGGGACAAGTCAGCTATCGTCAAACACGCCCAACAACAGGACCACCGCATCAACTGGAACCATAGACACCTCATCACTTCTATTCGACACTGGAACACAAGAAGGATTAGAAAACCATCGAGATTCACCGACACGACACTGTACCTCAAGACACCGGACTTCACATCAACAACATCTGTTACCCAATCCTCACTCATGAGACCACTCCAGGCAACTCAGCTCTCCCTTGCTACCAACGCAACCACCACACACACCACCCCGCCAGCCGCTACGGCCGCCGCCCGCACACCAGTGAACCAGCCCGCCACTACCGCCGCCCGCACACCAGTGAACCAGCCCGCCACGGCCCCGACACACACCAAGACGCCCTGCTACAACCTCCGCCCACGCAGAAACATCGCCACGTCCGCATACCTTTCCCGCCATTTACCGCCGCCACGCCACTAAAGTGCGCCATACCCGACAGCTGCCTACAAGTCGCCCAGCCCGCCGGCAGTCTACTACACCCAAGTCCGCATTACCTCTACTTATACCCCGCCCGCACCAACTTGGAGCATTCTTTCAATCAGTCAGTTCAAAAATACAAAATGCAGTTGTTCGTTTCGTTCAAAGAACGAAACGTTTTGACCAAAACTGAGCATCCTTAACGAGATGCAGAATACACATCCGAGTGTTGTTGTTGTTGTTGTTGTTTTTTTTTAGCAGTTGAAAATAACTGAATAACCACAAAGGTTAAACAAATATGT
>CM046842.1:7029143-7061643 GCA_025618425.1 Heliocidaris tuberculata
TTAATACTCAGAGAAATTAAGGCCATAAAAACATAACATGCATAATTAGCGGTACGTCCCTTGTAAAGGATGCAAAAATTAGAAAAAAATGAATTTATTGTCATTTTCTTTTCAGGGGGATTATGGCCCCTTATAAGTCTTGGGAGGACTGACGAATTGACCTTTCCCTACCGTACCCCTCCCCCACCCTATTGGCCTCCCGTCACCCCAGCGCGAGGGTTAGTATCCTATACGTATTCATATCATAGTGGAAATATTTTCGAAGGAAATTTTATTGGGGGGGGGGGGGGCTCTTTCTTTACACCTTGTCAACCGATATTCCTAAGTGAAATAAAGAGTCCTAAAATATGAAGTGGCCGAAATCCCCCCCCCTTTTTTTTTTTTTATTCTAACAGTTACATGTTCTTCCCTGCTTCACCCTGTCTCATCGAACATCAACCCAGACAAAAAACAAAACAAAAACAAAACAAAACAAAAAAAACCCATTATATCACAGAAAGAATTAAGTTCAACTAAGAAACAGCCCCCCCCCCCTCCCCCAAAAAAACCCAACAAACCAACAAAAAAAAAAACCTGTTCAAAGTTCAATTTATAAAGTAATGGAATGCTTACATAAATCAAACTTCCAAAGGAGCCGAATTTTCACAAATAAAAGGCAGACACGTTTACGGGCACCAGAATCGATCCGAATCGATCGCGGCGACTCCCCCCCCCCCCCCCCCCGGATGTCTCATTGAGACCTGTACATCATCCGCGTAAATCACTTGCTGAATTAAAAAGCAGATTGCAGTAGGAGCAGATTTTGATAGTCTAAACAGGGAAACCCTGTACTGGTGTACTACATGAACGAAACAATAGAGACTGTCTTTGCTGAATTATACATGCCTAATCACAAAAATATTATAGTTGGAGCAATTTACAAACCTCCGCAATGCAATCAAAAGAAACAGAATTTATAGCTGCTATAAATGAACTACTAGCAAATCCCGCTTTATCAAATAAGGACTGTTTCTTGATGGGGGATTATAATACAAATTTACTAACCAGAATACAAGTCCTTACTGCCAAAACTTTCTACAAACTTTTATGACCAACTCCTTTCTACCGCTCATCACTAAACCCACTAGAATCACCGACCACTCATCCACACTCATCGACAATATTTTTACAAATGTAACCCCCCTTCCCGAGACTGGCATAATTTTATCTGATATATCCGACCACTACCCTATATTTACTTGTTATCCACAAACACACGTTAACCCGACATATACTAACACGTACACTCGTAAAATAACCGAACATAACCTCGTAAACTTAAAGAAAACTTAGGTTCACAAATAACATTTTACGATCAATAAATAGGAAAAATAACCTTTACCTAAAATATATATCCAAACCAACAGAAAAAAATAAATGTAAATACATCACTTATAAAAATAGACTTACCAATATTCTGCGGTTTGAAAAGAAAGCTTATTACAGCAAACAACTCAATAACTTTAAAAATGACACCAAAAATACTTGGAAAATTATAAATGGCGTCCTCAACCGAAAGAAAAAAGCTTCTGCCATATCTCGCATAAAAATTAATGACCAAATTGTAGATAAACCAGATGATATGGCAAATGGTTTTAACGAGTATTTTTCTAATATAGGGCTAAACCTAGCCAAGAAAATCCACGACTGCATTGATCGTCATGACGTCAACTCCTCTTTGTGATTTTGAAACAACCCTTGGAACGACCAGTTGATGAAGCAGGAGTAGCCAGTCAACTTTGCCAATAAACCCTAATCTCAAGTCAACAATGCGGTTTGCCAGCGATCGTTGCTGGAGGGGAGGAAGAGAGATTGACAGATTCACTGTCTGACCGGCGGTTGTCTGCAACAGCTGGAAATTGCATTATTACATAATATATTGGAATGCACCGTCAGGATGGCATATCATGGTTTCATTATTTTTTTTGTTCATGCCCTGGCTATTCATTTGCTTGTCTGTTATACAATGCTTCGTCTGTTTGGGCAAGGAGTTCTGTGATAACTCCTTGGTTTGGGCATGGACTTACCATGGTTACCACAAAGGAAGAGGGGGGGGGGGGGGGTCAGTAAGAAATTTAAAATCAGAATGCTCAAGAATAACGTCACTGGAGTCTTTTTAAAATTGTCGAAGAATGTGAGCCTTGATAATATAGGGGGGAAATTGGGAGGATAAGAAGGCTGAAAGTAAGAGAGGTGGTTATAAGTATACAAGGCAAAGACTGAGTATTAAAGAAAAAATGAATTTCAAAAGAAAAAATAATAGAGAGTGATATGAGAAAGAAAGATAGTAAAGTAGGCCTAATGATTTCAAATATATATTAAAACCTACTGAAACCCCCTACTGAATTATTTCTATGAATGTGATATAGTAATATTACCTTAAATGCCAATTTTAATGCATAAGATAAATCATAATTTGATTCTAAATGGTAAATATTAACAAGATTACATATAACTCATATTAAGCAAAAACAAGCCTATAGTAAATGTCGATGCCAGTGATGTTATGTTTATACTTATCTTTATGAATATTTGGCCTATATTGTATGTACTCATGGGTGACACGACATTTGCTCCTGCGACATTTGCTCCTCCGTCCATATCTCGAAAGGTCAAAGGTTAAGGTCAGGGTCATGATTTGTTTTTTTGTTAAGGACAATGTGAAGATTAGGATTAGGATTAGGGTTAGGGTTAGGGTTAGGTTTAGGTTTAGGATTAACATGGCAAAGTTAGACCGGAGCAATTGTCGCAGGAGCAAATGTCATGGAACCGTACTCATGATTGTAAATTTGACTGTAAAAGTGAGCAGTGCTAATTTCCACGTGTTTAAACATTGGGCCAATAAATAAATACTATATTTTAAAATCCTGCCTGTGCTCGACCAGCACATTTAGTACATTAAGCTTTTTAAAAATCTTTCTCTTCTTTTTCTTCTTCTTCTAGCTTCTTCTAGCTTCTTCTTCTTCTTCTTCTTCTTTGGCCACATTAAAAATAGAAAAGGGGGAAAACTAGTACATCAAGAACAAACGATGTGTTAATACGACCCTAATTAGGCTTCTCGCGCTTCACTAAATAAATATGAATAGTCTTCATACTAAAAATATGTTTGATGTATCGAAGCATTTTTTCATTTCTAATCCGAAGGGGAGAGTTTTGGAATTGTAAAAAAACCAAACTTAAATCTATCATTTTAATCATTATTCACACACTGCTTATGCGGCCGACTCAAGTACGATATCCCAGTCGGACCTTCACTCACGGCGTATATTATGGCCGACTTCCAACACGATATGCTGGTGCCTCACCTTCACACACTGAGTATGTGGCCGACTTCCAGCAGGGTATGCTGGTGTCTCACCTTCATACGCTGTGTATGTGGCCGGCTTCCAGCACTGTGTGCTGGTGTCAAAACAATTACACGCTGTAATGTGAATGTGACCGGCTTCAAGCACGCCGAGTCTGACCATCCGTAGACAATGCGTACCTTTTGTTTTATATGCATTGTACAGAGAGAAACTTTTTCAATTTCAGTATTAAAAGTTTATAGTGACAGAGCTCTTGAGGTTCTGAATAGAATTAGGGTGCCTGGAAAAAAAGAATTTCGTTTAGAGGTAGGCCTATAAATTTCACAATAATTTCTGAATTTGAAAAATAGGAACCTTCAAACCAACTGAAATGCAATATTCTGTTTAAAAATCCAGTCACGTCTTTCGGATGGTGACGTAAAACAAAGGTCGGTCCAACAGAGTAAAATATCAAATCTGATTGATACACGTCTGTAAAAACCAAGCCCCTGAAGCCGCCGCCATTACACGGTAACATTTGGCCACGATTTGAACGCGCCCGACTCGGAGCAGCAGCGGGCCAAGTGACCAGCAGCATCCGCTGGGCTCCATTCCTGTGTGGCATGGTCGGAGTGAGACTGAGAGTAATCAGAAACAGACTGCAAATTCGAAAGCTCAGCCTCAGATTGCTCGTCCTCAAAATAAATTTCAGATGAATAGCAACTTCCAGTGCCCGACTTTGACTCTGTTTTCTTCTTTTTTCTTCTGCATGCCAGAATGAATAAGAAGATACGAAACGGAGGATAAACTATGCAAAATACCAAGGAGTTATCACTACGCTCCTTGAAAATACAGACTGCGACCAGCCAAGGTTGGGAAAAAGGCGCGCTTTCATGAGGAACAGCTCTCGTCTAAAAGGAAAACCCCCACTTGACTTTTATCACTTCCAGACGCTAGAGATTGCAGGAAGCTTAAAAGTAAACATAAATCATGACAAATGCCTGCAATTTAATCCCCTGCCCACTCCCCGCCGAGAAGTGACCTTGACAAGGTGGTAGAGAGAGAGAGAGAGAGATGGAACAGGGAGAGGAAGAGAGAAAAAGAAACATGCAGGGGTTTTCTGAGTTTAAAAATTGTTACTATAATACGGATCAATTGCATAGGTGTAGAAATAATACCCTAATATCCCCCAAATTTATTACCAGAATGGTATATTTTTTGTGAAAAATCAGTGTATTGTATTTTTAAACATGATACTTTTCATAAAATTGCCTTGAATACTATCTGGCCCATTTCATTTTTTTTTTCAATAACAAAGTCTATGACAGAATCTAAAAATGGCATTTTTGTCTCGCTCGCTTCGCGCCTCGCTCCCTCGCAAATTTTAGTGCATTGTATGCAAAACTCAGCCCACTAAATGTTTGCCTCATTACACCACTGCCCAATGTGGTGATTTGAAAAGGAGGTAGCTACTATTTTGTTTGTGTCTATTAAAATGGATTCCTGAAATGAATTCGAATGAACTAGCATACACCATTAATGACTTTCATTCTTAATTCAATGAACCGCGATTTGCAAAGTTGTGCTAGTCTCAGGCACGGATTTCAATTCAGGGGCGGGGGCTGAGCGGGTCTTGGCCTACCCTCCCCCCCCCCCTGCCCCCACCCCCCCCCCCAAAAAAAAACAGAAAAGAAAAGGGAGAGACAGAGAGAGAAAGAGAAGGGAAAAGTACAGTACATCTTGGAATAAGTTAGGGTAATATCTCCATTAACAAAGTATTCTTTTCAGATTTGTTTTTGCCTGCCTACTCTTTAATCTAAAAAGGACTACAAAGTAGTGGTACATGTATTTTAAGTTTGTGAGTTCGGTATTAATAAGCCAACAACTGACGTGTAACATGACCCAAAATAGTCAACGACACATATTCGTTAATACTTTAAAAATCATTTTGGAAAAAACACAAGAAAGATTTTGAGTGGTTGAAGTTTTTAAACTGGTGGCTATTTTGCAGTTAATGATTAAAATAATGGTGCTTATTAATATTATCGTTGTCTTATAATTGTGATATGAAACACATTATAAAACCACTGGGGCATGTTGTAACACCTTGTTACAACGTGCCCCAATGTGTCAGTGTGTACAATTATCTTCTCTTTTTCAAAAACAAAGCCACGGGCCATCACACTTTAACATGCCAAAATTTGTTTGAAACAACGTTTCGCACAATACCTGCAATTTGTTAATATTTCAAAACCCTAACCATCCACTCTATATGAAAAAAATATTGCAAAATTCAAATTTTACTTTCTAAGCTCAAAAACATAATTTTGAGAGAAACTATTCTGCATCTCTTAATATCCTCTTTCATATAAAATCGATGAGCTAATATTTGAATGCTGGCGAGTTTTTGATGGTTTCTGTCTGATATATAATTCATTTCTTGTTATTACATGTCATCAATAAAATCTGTATATTGTCCACCCCTCAATCTGTCTCTTCCCATCTCCCTTCTCTCTTCTTTACATGGTAATTTAAAATGTAATATTGTTATTCATCACTTTCAAATCTATCATGACACAATAAAAGTTGAATAACAATTGTTCTCATTCAGCAATGCATGGCTACCTAGCTAATTCATTGTTGATACTACTCCCGGGTAGGCGGATTAATCCATTCATTGTTAGCTTCGCTGCTCTCCACATAAAGATTTTTTTTAAAGGGATCCCTAGCAGTTTGACACCAAAGAAAAGGGGTTATTAAGGGGCTTACAATAGCCAGTTGACCCAGACCTTGAAAATTAACTACAAAGGTCCAATCCACCCATGTATACGTCCGAGGTCCGCGTTTATACACAGTGACTTGGCTATCAGAAGAAATTCATGTTGTAAGACTACTGGATGCATAGTCATTGTCAAAACCTAAAAACAAAAACAAAAAAAGTGAAATGCAAAGAGACGCCCGAAACGGATTGGCAACTGAAATCAGTATAGAAATCACTTGAACTTGCAACTGAAAGAAAGTACATAACTCAAAGGTGAATACAGGGGTGAGAGTATGCAATTAAGAGGGACATTTTAAGAAGAGGAAGTATGATTAGAATTTAAAAAAACAAAAAAAGAGAAAAGAGAGAATGGGTATATATATTTGGAGGTGTGTCTAGCCCTTGACGACTTTTTTTTCCAAATGGGAATGGGTAAATGTAATCTTGAGGCAAGCTAGCGAGGGTCGGTGGTGGTCACGGTGCCCACCACTGGCCCTTGAGGGGGAAAACCGCGCTGCTAGGAGGTGAAGAAAATGGGGATAAGAAGAACTTGATAATGATTATGATAATGATCATTATGACAACAACAATAATAGTAATGATAACAACTAGACATTTAATTCGTCACTGAAGACGAATTAGGTGGTCTGTCCATTCGTCAAATTGCTTAGTAAGATGTGATAATATTTGTGCAAGATAGTAATTCTGATAATGTTGATAATGGACTGAGAGTTGCATCACACAAAATCGGACAATTTGATATTGATATTGCATGTAGAATCAAGATTTGAGAGAAAAAGTCATGTCCCGTAGAGAATACACGCAAAATGTGAAAAATTGACATGCCTTCTTTAATCGCAAAAATACGGTGTGATTCCTTTGTCAAAATGAAAATGGTGTAACTGATTTTGTAGAGAAGTGTCTCAGCTACAACATATCAAAGTTTGGAAAAAAATCGACAACCTATTACTGAAATATTGTCAAATGAATACAAAAATTATTTCGTCATTTCTTCGAAAGCATTTTTTTGTGAGTTCATATGAAAATATGATGACGTTACGACCGCTTGACCCACCATTTTTTTCATGAATTCCAATTTACAACTTATAGACTTTCAGAATATGTATAAAAATTGGGGGGTCCCCAGTCTTTCTGACGAGCTATGGCGGATTCAAGAGAGGCATGTTTTGACAACTTTTTACGTTATATTGCCCATTGACGCGCGCACGAATTTGAAAGTTTGACGCGCGCGTGTGGCATTATGGAATGTCGAGAATGACTGTAAATAAACCCCTCAAAAAAAGTTCTGCAATTCAACTTTGAGCCTTGATATCTTTTTGGCGGCTTTTTAATCATTCTTGATTTTTAGATCATTGGAAAGTTCATTTATCCCCCTTCACATCCATGCCCCATTTGTAATGGTTATGTCATCCTTGAATGCACAGCACCCCTGAATAGAGGGCAAAGTCAAAAGTGAAAAGTTGCAAATTGAATGGCTATCTTGGCTATTGTCTATTGCTTTTGTTGCAATGTCGGGTGTGTGTGAATGATGTTGAATGGGTCATGAATGATTCAAGAAGTTTATTTCCTGTTTGGTAGATGAAATGTGCCTTGCACAAGCTTTATGCTTGGCAGTGCTTACTTTTAAAGAGTAGCTGTTCGCGTATGTTAACATGCCACGTCTATCAAATGTTGAGAAGGCTCGAGCAATCGGCCAAATCGAAGCCGGTATTCCCCAAAGAGAAGTTGCTGCTCAATTTGGAGTGAGTCCCAGTACCATCTCCAGATTATTGGCAAAGTTCCGGGAAACTGGGGATGTCAAGGACAGACCAAGGAGTGGTCGTCCAAAGAAGACAACCCAACAAGAAGACCGCTTCCTGACCCTTTCTGCCCTGCGGAATCGAAGGTTATCTTCCAGGAACCTGCAAGGACGATTTGCTCGAAGATTTGCCAAGCGACTCTCCGACCAGACCATCAGGAACAGACTTCACGCAGCCAATTTAAGAGCTCACAAGGTAGCAAGAAGACCTGCACTTTCGGCCTTGCATCGTCATTCCCGTCAACGCTGGTGTTTGCAACATCTTCGATGGAACCGGGAAATGTGGCAGAATGTCCTTTTTACAGATGAATCCAGATTCTGCTTGAGGAAACTGGACGGAAGGGTGAAAGTGTGGCGTCGCCGTGGGGAACGCTTCGCTGACTGCTGCATCGACGGGTAACAGCGTTTGGAGGAGGCAGTGTTATGGTGTGGGGTGGCATATCTGCTGAGGGAAAGACACAGCTTATCATCGCTGATGGAAACCTGACAGCAGAGAGATACCGAGACAACATTCTTCGGCCAGAGGTCATCCCATACATGCGCAATCTTGGACCAAACGCCATCTTCCAAGATGACAACGCCCGCCCACACAGAGCAAGGATCATCACCGAATACCTGCAGGAGGAGGCAGTGACGAGGATGGATTGGCCTGCGAACAGCCCTGACTTGAACCCAATCGAGCACCTGTGGGACCAGCTTGGCCGTGCTGTACGCGCCAGAGTGACAGATCACACCACACTGGCTGAGTTGCGACAGATCCTTATCGAAGAGTGGAATCATAAATGTAGGGTATTAAAATCCGAATCTTTGAAGCAAATGTGATTATTTCAGAAGACCCGTTTTTCGAAAACTCTTTTTTTTTTCAATATTAGTTAATATTTCATCATCATTCGATCCTTCCACTCTATTTGAACTTTACAGGAATAATGAATAAAGTGTTGGACACACTATAACGAGATTAAAAAAAAAGAACACGTCTATGCCCAAGTCCCACCTAACGAAATTTCTAAATGATAGGTAATATTATATATATATATATATATATATATATATATATATATATATATTAGCAGCAGGGGATACAGAATTTGTGCAATGGGGTCCGTATACTTTCATGACCCAATAGTGCAGAATGGGCCCCATGATCTCTGACCTTTACAAACGTCCGATATTCGTCTTGCCATATAGCGTGTTTTTATACATATAGGCCTGCATATATATATATATATATATATATATATATATATATGTGTGTGTGTGTGTGTGTGTGTGTGTGTGTGTGTGTGTGTGAGTGCGTGTGTGTGTGTGTGTTTATACTTCATGTATGGGCATCATAAGACCTAGAATTGCAACAATTTTACCATAAGTTAGAGAATTTCAGTATAAATTACTTCATGGAGCAATATATACAAAAGAACATCTCTTTAAATTTGGTTTTGTTGAAAATAATCACTGTTCCTTCTGTAAGAAAAATTTAGAATCCTATGAACACATGTTTTGGGATTGCGATGATGTGAAAGCCTTATGGCAGAGGGTGATTGAAAAATTTAGTTTAGTTAAGCTTCAAAATGCAGAGTGGAAAGATATATATGTGGGGATTACTGGAAAAGACTTTGAAATCAAAATTTGTAATACAGTAATCTTTTTAATGAAATACATTATTTTCAGGTCAAGGTCAAAGGGTGTAGTTCCTACTCAGGAGGAAATTAGTCAGAGAATAGTAGAACATCGAGAGGAAGAAAAGGCGATAGCTAAGAAAAGGAACAAATTAGACAAGTATTTGTTAAAGTGGGAGAAGTTGTATGAAAACAGCAGGACTGAGGGCGGTATCCACGAGTGAGAGAGTGAGAGAGAGAGAGAGAGAAAGTTTGTGTGTGTGTGTGTGTGGGGTGTGTGTGAGTGAAGGGGGGGGGTAGGGGTTTGGGTGTAGGGAGGCTAGTACATTGTATATGCAGCCATATGATATAAATATTGTTTCCATGTTCATAGGGGGGGGCTATTTTTTTTTTTTTTTTTAATGAAAAGATTTCATTCAATGCTTTCTTAATAGTTTTGACTTTCAGTTATCTATTTAAAGAAGATGTTACATGATAATGTGCTTTATTTGTTATATACTTTCATTGAAATGTTGATTTATGATTTATGTATAATTGAGTGGAATCAAAATAAAGATCATTGAAAAAAAAAAATTATGGTTACATAGTAAAGGACGAAGAAGGTGTGTACACTATACACACCTTCTTCTCACACATGCACGAGAAATATGCCTTGACAGATCGAGAGCTTAAAGATAAAGTTGAGTATTATTCAAGCGATTACATTGTGAAAGAAACCGTCTGGAAGCAATTGGGAAGGAGTGAGTGTGTAGTAAAAAAGTATTGATGTATACTCTTAGGATTTTGGACCTATCAAAATGATTAGGAATTGCTGATAGTCACATGCACTATACACAAAATGTGTATATGGGACTACACACAGGTGCCAAGGAAGTTTGGTCGAAACTTTTCAGCTATTTCTCGTCATATTTCGAATATGGAGACATTTAAAGAACAATCCTTTTCAAGCGGAATTTTCTTCTATGATATTATTTCAAACTAAGAAGAACGAAGAAGAAGAAGAAAAAAAATCACAGATTATTGTATGCTTTTACCAGAACAAAGCCTTCTCTTTAAGATACGGAGGGGGTCAGATTACTGAGAGGCCATAACTTAAAGCTCGTAACATAATAGTAGAAACCAGATAGCTTAGGGCCTCTTTCTTTCAGAGAGCATTCACGGTAAGGTAAATACACCGTGGCATTCATAGATTTCGCCAGATTGCTGGCTTTTTCCTCTGCTGCACCCCCCCCCCCCCTCTAATCACCTTGGCACCAATACGACCCATGCAAGGGGATCGAGAGAAAAAAAAAATAACATCGAACAAACGAAAGCACATAATAAATAAGAGAGAGCATATATACACGTATTAAATAATGGAAATAACAATGACCCATTTTGAAAGCCGTCCACGGAGTTATCGACGTCACGGGTCAACGGCTCACCAAGTCATGTTATTTAATTTTTATTTTTTTTTAAATGAAGGACTCTATGGGCTCAGCGTTCGCACTGTGTGCACGCATAAACGGGCTATGCAAACGGCTATTATACACCTTTGATAAATAAACAGAAAACCACGTTTGAATGCGTTCTAGAACAGTTTCATCGGCGGCGAGCCCGTGGGGGGGGGGTACAGTACCCCCACTTTTTCAAGTACCCCAAAAGTGTCCTTTTCATTTCTGAAAAATGCCCCCATTCTCTCTGATAAGTGCCCTTTTCATTTCTGATAAATGCCCCCATTCTCTCTGATAAGTGCCCTTTCCCCTTCTGATAAGTGTCTTTTTTTTCTCCTTCTGAAAAATGCCCCTTTCCAAATCAAATAATTGCCACCTTATCTTTCTAATAAGTGCCCTTTTCGCCTTCTGAAAAGTGCCCCTTTTCAAATCTGATAATTGCTCCCTTATCTCTCTAATAAGTATCCTTTTCTCCTTCTGATAAATGCCCCTTTTTGAATCTAGATATCGCCCCGTTTTCGCTCTAATATATGCCCTTTTCTCCTTTGATAAGTGCATTTTTACTTCTGATAGGTGCCTCTTTTCCCTTCTAATATGAGCCCTTTTCTCCTTTTAATAATTACATTTTTACTTTTGATAGGTGCCCCTTTTCCCTTCTAATAAGTGCCCATTTTCCCCTTCTGATAAGTACCCCCTCTTTACTTCTGATAAATGCTCCTTTTCAAATCTGATAACCGCCACCTTGTCTCTCTAATAAGTATCCTTTTCTCCTTCTGATAAGTGCCGCTTTTCGAATCTAAATATTGCCCCCCTTTCTCTCTAATATATGCCCTTTTCTCCGTTGATTTTTTTTTTTTTTTTTTTACTTCTGATAGAAGCCCTTTTCCTCTTCTCATGAGTGCCCCTTTTTACCTCTTATAAGTTCCCCTTTCCACCTTAACTAGAAGATAAGAAGTAATGTCTTTTACGCTCGAAAGTGTACTATACAAATTATCGTTTACAAGAGAGCTCCTGAAAACCAAGAATTGCGAGGAAAACCAGAATCAGAACTTCAGTGCGTTCCACAAAAAAGTTAATAGTCGGAAAAAGTCTCCTCATATAATTTTTTCAAAATATTTGTAGTAAAATTTCATTCCAACGAGTATCTTTAATAGGGTCTCTTCTATTAAATGACAACTAAAGATCTGGCGATATCTTCAGCTCGAGTGAACAAAGGCCACTTTTAATAATGAAAAGTGCAAAGTCCAGACTTGACAAAAATTGGTATTTGTTCTGCCTGGTATCAGCAAAGTTGAGAGTCGTCAAGAAGCTTAGAAATTGTCATATTTTGATCAATAATGAACAACTAATGAAATAATGGGGTTTTGTTCTCTGTGTGTATTTATGTATCTCATCAATATTTTTATGCTTCAGTGAGCAATTAACTACTTTATTGAGTGTTTTGAAATATTCCTTTTGGCGAGTTTTAATTCAAACTGGATTTTTCACATAACTATAAAGTTTTGCAGGGATACGATCAGTCAAACAGCCTATTATTTCATAAACTGCCTTTTCATGATCAGAATATGAAAGTTTCTAAGCATTTTCATATATATAAAAGAAATAAAAATGGAACTTTATAAACTTGGTATCTTCAGTGCTAAAGAGCAAGTCAAGATTGAGATTAAATGGAGAGGATCTCTATTGGTTACCGAAATAACTGCGGGAGATAATTATATGCAACGGGTTACATACATATACATGTACATAGAGAGAGAAAGAAAGAAAGAGAGAGAGAGAGAGAGAGCGAGTGGATAAAGAGAGAGAGGGAAAAGCAATTAAGACGCACTATGTGATTTTTCTCCCATTCAGTTACGATATTGCACTAGAATTGTTTAAATTAAGCTAGCGAGTATCCGTTTTTACCGACCTATTACTAAGTTGGTCTTTGAAAATGAAATATATTGAACATTACATACATATATATTTTCTTCTTTGTTGGCATTTTATATAATTGATTCGATATTGGTAACGACGTTAACATAGTTGAAAACGTGTCATTTAATAGTAAAATAAAACACAAATGAAACCAAGTAAGTTTTAGTTTCTTTGGTTTTGTTACGGCCATTTCAAACTTAATTCATGAAATAAAAGAATTGTATTTCCTGTGGAACGCTAAGAATATGAATGTAAACAAATATACCTATACATCGAAACAACGGAAGATATTATTTTCCATTCCTGCTTCTGTTTCTTATATTTTTTAATTCTTCTTCTTTTTTTCTTCAGAGTAACTGTCCCTCTTCAGTTTATCCGCGCCAAGCAGTTCACAACCATTCTTCGAGAAATTTTCAAGATTTCAAGTCAGCTGTAACCATTTACGACCCAGCTTATTACCAGCACGTGATAAAAAAGAAAATGAACAACAGAAAGGCGGATAGTTTCAAAAAAGAGTTTTAAAACGTTCAAAATTATAAAGTCCCCCCCCCCCCCGTACTTCCTATTATACCTCAGTGAACGAAAGAAAACGAAACAAAAGAAATTTACGCGCCCCTCCATGCTCTGTATGTAAATTTTAGATATCTGTTGCCTTTATTACTTTACTGACTTCAAAGCACGTAAGTTCAAAATGTAAATTTTGTAATCTTAAATAATGCCGGGCAGTATATTTTCGGGGAGCATGCATGCGTCATTAAAACTTGAGTAATACAAATCAGCAAGGAAGTCCCACAGCACAGATCCCTTACAAACTATTCCCTTATCTCTCTTCAAACAGATGAAAATGGCAAATATATGTTGTACACTGTTAAAACATGTATTAACAAAATACGGATTAAAAAAATTGTATATTAAAAATCGCTCAACATTGGTAATAAAATGAGTGTTGGTTAAAAATGACTTTTAATCTTGCGTGGGTTAAAAATATTGTTGATTAAAATTATTGTTTTTAATCTTGTTGGTAACTTTGTAACCAACATTGATTAAAAACAGTGTTCTCGGCTTTCCCGCCAAAATGATAGTGCTAACTGTCGAGACACTTTATCTTTTTGTTGGTTAAAGTTTGATCAAAGTTGATTAAAATACCGATCGCGTGACCGAACAGCGAACAGATTTGGAACAAATTTGCTGCTCACGTACAAATCACAGAAATTGTTTGCGGTAAAAATGGAAAGCGTTGTCATTCAAGTCGCTGAATGATTGGGGACTTTTAAAGAGCTTGTCAGCATGTTTGAAGGTGAGAAACTCTTTTCATATCTGTGATTGTTGTCTAGCTTAATCTTGGGAAGAAATAGATCTACAGTGTGATCTTTCTTTCTAATTAAAACGGTTTGGGAGCTAGTTCGACCTGCTCAATCTGGACAAGACCTGGCTAAGCCAGGCCCACTGGTAGATCTACTGACTACGCCTACGGTAGCGCGGAGGCCACGCCGGCGGTGTGGCGGTGTGTTCAACTTCGCGGGTGTCCAAATTTCGCGGACAGGGCAATATGACAAAAACTGAAACTAGAACAGTTTTTGAAAAAAAAAAGATATAGCATCAATGTAGGCGTAGGCGTAGTCTACCGGTGGGCCTGGCTTAGTCAGGTCTAGCCCAGGTCTGAGCAGGTCGAACTTCCCAAACCGCTTAACTAGGAAGATCACACAGTAGATCTATTTCTTTATAAGATCAAGCTAGACAACAATCACAGACATGAAAAGAGTTTCTCACCGAATAAAACTAACCAACAAATGGTTAAACATTTAACCAACACCAATTTAACCAATGTTGAGCAAAATACGATTAACCAACAAATGGTTAAACATTTAACCAACAAAATAAAACTAACCAACAAATGGTTAAAAATTTAACCAACAATATGTTTAACTTTAATCAACATCGATTTAACCAACGTTGAGCAAAATACGATTAACCAACAAATGATTAAAACTTTTAATAAACCACAGGTTAAACTTTAATCAACAGGCCGTTGATTAAAGTTTTAACCTACAAAATGTGTGGTTCACCTGGTAATCCTCGGTTGATTAAAATTTTAACCAACAAGATTAAAAATTTTAATCAACGTTCTAACAGTGTACATAATCCTAAAATATTCATCGGGCTGCTTTTCAGGAAAACAAACAAACAATGAAAAAAAAAAAAGATATTTGAATTCAAATTTCACTTCATGGAAATTATCAGTGAATGTCCCCATAGTCTTTAAATAAAGTAATAATCCAAGAAAAACAGAATTACAAAATTCGCCGGATATCCAGATCAATGCACTTTTTGTTATGGTAACTAGAAGTGCATGTAAAATGTCGTATTGCTTTATTTATTTATTTTTTTTATTCAGACTCGAGCAATTATTTGAATTTGTACTGTGCGGAAGAGATTTCATCTTGAATTTCACTGTTTGAATCGTTCTTCATTCGTTTAAAGACATTCGTTTAAGGACAAAGTGAACCACCACAATGTGTACCACCACTTTCTGCACCAACCAGTGACATCTTGATAATAGCAACCATGAAAATTTGAGTTTTAATGACTATTTATTTGGTCGCCGGTATTTCAATCATATCACGTAGAGTAGAACTGATAGTCCCATGCAGTCAATTTTGTGAAAGTCTGTCCATGGTCAGTGTCATTTGGTTTTAACTCGCCTATTGATGCCTGCTGAGGCGTGAATGGTGCTACTCTATTGTTAATTGGTTTGAAAATTATTTTTAAAAATCGAACTCAAATAACTTTTTATAATATCTTATCAGATCCAATGAGAGTCAAGTGTGGCGTGCCTCAGGGTTCAATCTTTGGGCCGTTGTTGTTTTTATTCTACATAAATGATTTGATTAATTGCTGTGATAAACTGAAATTCATTCTGTTTGCTGATGACACCAATATCCTTTACAGTCATCACAATTTTAATGATTTGTGTCAAATTATGAATGAGGGATTGCGCTATGTTTCACAGTGGTTTAATTGTAATAAGTTGTCCCTTAACACTTCAAAGTCTAGTTTTATATACTTTCATTATAAGCAAAGTTCACTTACAGATAACTTATTAAGCAATCTAAGTAAAATAATGAATAATGTAATCATAAAACGTGTGCAATCCACAATTTTTTTAGGAGTTATTGTAGATCAACATTTATCATAGAATGAACATATACTAGCCATAGCAAACAAAATATCAAGGAATATTGGTGTCATCAGCAAACTGCCCCATTTCTTGCCAGAACATATTTTGATTTTACTGTACAACTCAATGATTTTACCTTATTTAATGTATTGCAATGTCGTACGGGCCAACACATATCCTTCGAGGCTCCTTCGATTGTTGAAATTGCCCCCCCCCCCCCCAAAAAAAAAAAAAAAAAAAAAAAAAAAAAAGATTGTAAGAATATATTCAATGTCTGGCTATACTGCACCTTCACAACCACTTTTTAAAAACCTTAAATTCCTTTCTATCTATTAATTGAATCAATACTGTATTGCATTAATGGTTTTTAAACATAAACACAACAAATTGCCATATAATCTTGCCTCGATGATTAAATGTTAAACACTAATGTATGATTATAACATTAGAAATCCTGAAAATTATTATATTGAAGAATGTAAAAACACAGCATCTTCTTTTTCTTTTAAATACAAAGGACCTTTTATTTGGAATTCTCTTTCTCATTATGTCAAATATGTTTGATTTTTAAATTCTTTCAAATCAAAGCTTAAAGGTCATATAAGCATACTACCCAACTGGATTTACAAGTTATATGTGAGGTGCTTGAGAATTCTTGGTTGGTCGCTGTGCTCCTGAATTTGAAGTGTTTGTGAGGTGTTTATGAATGACGCATTTTTAAAACTTGCATTGAACAAATCTATTGGGGGGGGGGGGGGGTTCTGGATCGTTTTCGGGCGTGGTGTGGGAGGGAAAAGGGTGTCCCGATTTAACGAGTAGATCTCTGAGGGTGTGACCTCGGCGGAATGAGGTTACTGCAGGGTGTTGGGAAAGCAGTTTTTGTTTTTTCTGACTGTTGTAGCAGAGGATAGTGTTTTGTTTTTTGTTTGTTTTTTGTTGTTGTTGTTGTTGTTCTTTTTTATTATTTGTGGGATTTTGGCGGTGGTGGGGTGAAGGGTACGGGAAAGAAGATGTTCTTCTTTTTTTTTCAGTGCGTGTTTGGTATTTCAACAGTTCTTCTCTCGGCTTTCTTTCGCTCTTTCTATTTGTTGCTTGATCATTTCTGTGCTGTAGTTTCGTTCTCAAAATAGTGTTGCAGTTGTTTAAGGTGGTGTTCTTCTTTGTCAGGACGTGAGCAGATTCTTCTGATTCTCAACACCTGACTGTATGGTATACTTTTTAGGGTCGAGCTGGATGGCATGAAGTTGGAAGGAGGTATGTGTGCGAGTCTGTAAGTTTGGTGTGTAGTTCTGTCTCTGTTTGGTTATTGCAATTTTGGAGTGAAATATCTAGGAAATGTATTTTGTCGCTGGACGATTCGAATGTGAACATTATGGTCTGGTGTAGGTTGTTCGTTTCTCTTGGAATTTGAGGAGTGTTCTAGGTGAGCCGTTCAATATGAAAAAAATATATCATCTATATAGCGTTTCCATGATTTAGTGACGGTGGTTGGATTGATTATGTTGATTTTTTTTTTCTCTCCCTCTATCTCTCTCTCTCTCTAGACGGCCCATAAATATGTTTGCATAGGTTGGGGCAACAGGAGTGCCCATCGCGGTCCCTTCTATCTGGAGGTAATGTTTTCCATTAAAGTGGAAAGTGTTAAGTTTCGGGATTAATTCTGACAATCTTATTAGCTGGTCTGTTGGTGGATTTTTTTTTTCTTCTTTATTTTCTTTTCTTTTCTGGAGTTCAGAGCCTCTTGACAGGCTTCAATGCCTGCTCTGTGGGATATGTTAGTGTACAGCGATGTTACATCTGCTTTTACCAGGATGGTTCTGGGGGAGAGTGGGTGGAGGTCTGTGTTTATTCTTTGGATATGGTTTAAGCAGTGTGTGGTGTCTTTGACATGAGAGGGCAATTCTTCAGAAAGGGGGCGTATGTAGAAGTCCAGATATTCTGAGATCTGTAACGTGGGGCATGACCATCCCGAGACAATCGGCCGACCTGGATTGTTGAGTTTGTGGATTTTGGGAAGAAAGTAGAGATTGGGACAAGCTGCTTTCTTTGTATTATCATCTTCAGAACCCGAAGAAAGACGGGAAGGCCGAAAGCTTGATCTAATAAACGAAGTTGAAGTTCAGCTACGTCTTTGTCTCCTCTATCATCAATCCTCACACACTATACAATTTACCGAGACGCCGTCCAAATGTATATACATGTATATATATATATATATATATATATATATATATATATATATATATATATATATATTATAGCCGAACCGCCCTTTACCTCCCTAAGCCTGTAGTCCGTTTGACTGCAATGTACAGTCGGTTGGTGTAGATCATTTTTGTAGAATTATGTTAGGTTTACATCATCCATTATTCAACTCCAAGTGTTTCTCTGACTTTAATAAAAGTACGCGATGTCAATTCAAGACCATGTCAATTCCCCCTCTCTCAGGAAAACCGTAAGACCAAAGAATTTTGATAGTATGAAGACAGATTACTCTCGCCTACTTCCGTAGTACATTCGGCAGGTGTAAATTGCTGTATTTAAAAGACTCGGGGGAAAATACGTTCGCCATAGGTATATCACGTGAAAAGATGTCTCATTTTTTCTTGATATTTCATATCTTACTCTATCTTTTTTAAGTCTGATTTTTGCACGAGAGAAAGTATGGATAGTTCAAAAAAAAACATTTCTTGAACCTTTATTGTCTGTAAATGCCACTATGAATCCCTGGGATCATGCCTGCTTGTTGACAGAGTCATCTGCTATAGGGTTAACACGTGAAAACAGGGACTTTAAGAATGATTATAGTTCCCCTAGTATTCCCTTGAATCTATTGTAAATGTGGCTTACATGTAATTTGAGACTCTAAAAAAGCTTAATTGAGGCTCAAAAAGTGGAAGAGACCCCGCATAAATAAACGGGAATATGCATGCTCTTGGCCTTCCAGCTGCCATAGGTTAACACATGAAAAGAGTGATTTTGAAATGATTTTAATTCCCCTAGTATTTATTTGAAATTATGAAAAATGTGGTTTACATGAAATTTCAAGCTCTGAAAAGGAATTATTAAGGCTCGATGAGTCCAATGAACCCCGCATAAATAAACGGGAATATGCATGCTTTTGACCACCCACCCCCCCCCCCAAAAAAAAGTCTCGCCTGGCATAGGTGTACACATGAAAATAGAGATTTTTAAATGATTTTAATTCCCCTAGTATTTTTTTAATTCCCCTAGTTTTTATTTGAAATTATGAAGAATGTGATTTACATGAAATTTAAAGCTCTGAAAAGGTATAATTAAGGCTCGATAAGTCCAATAGACCTCGCATAAATAAACGGGGATATGCATGCTTTTGACCCCCCCCCCCCCCCCCACACAAAAAAAAAGTTGTCATATAACACGTGAAACCGTTTGTTGTTATTGGTGGCGTAATGCGTGTAGATCCACATCCAATGAGATCGTGCGCTAGCAGACTACGTACGTCCGCCCGAAGGCAAGCGAGCCTGTAAGAAGAAACTCTAACTAGATTCCAGTTCACTATTATATTTCTAATGGACCAGAGGCAAAATTCACTGTGTACAATTTATAAATTCGTATAATCAATGTTCTGTCACCGAATTACGCCTAGCCAAATGAATGACGTTAGATCATGCAAGCAGAATAGTTTAGCTGAATGACCGACAAGGTGTCTAGCCCTAGCTAAGCCAGGGTCTACCCCTCTGCGATCCCGATCGAGGTGGTGGCGTTGTCGATGGAACTCTGTCTGTTTGTCAAAGGTGTTTTCCTCAAACTTGGCTCATCAAAGTTTTTTGGTTGCTGATCAGTTTAGTTTGGCTTCAGCCAACAAGACCGACAGCCCCGAGAGACTGACAATTTAGTGGGAGGGGGCTTCTGAACCCTATTATGGATATGAGTCAGACACTGACAGTCCATGACAGGGGCGGATGCAGAATGTAGTAAAAGGGGGCAGGTGGAAACACAAATGCAGGGCTGTCAACTTTGGGGAACTGCTTGGAGGGAGATTCATTTTTTTTCTTCATCTCGCCAGCCCTCCAAAAGTCGCGCGGGGGGGGGGGGGGGGGGGGAATCAGATTTTATGGGGTCCAGTTTCCTCCATAATTCTCTGACAAGCAACAACAACAAACGTTATCAGTTCTAAAAGGGGCACAATAAAAAAGGGGGCACAAAGACGTATAATTTTTTCAACGGTGGGGGGGGGGGGGGCACGGGAAGGGATCCCCCCCCCCTAGATCCGCCACTGGTCCATGAGACTGTCACGTCAGTCTTGCGGGGTGGGCCTTTTTAAAAGTTTTCTCGGAGGGTTAACAGACCGACATTGTTAGCCTCGTGGGCTCCCAAAATAATGGTGCTCTATCCGGTTTTACTTACATTTTAGGCAAGAGCCCGCGTATGCCTGTAGTTTGTAGTTCACGAGAATGAAATTCCTAATCCAGGGGCGGATCCAGGATTTTGTAAAAAAAAGGGGGCACAGCCAGTACACAATTAAGGAGGCAGTCGTTTGTATTGTGTACTTAAAGTATGCCAGTTGGGTTTTAAAAGATTCACCCCCCCCCCCTGGATCCGCCCCTGCTATTCTGTCATGAATGTGAAGAATGGGATTGCATAGTGTTGGTGGTCGGTCTCATTAAATGTAGATATTGAAAAAAACAAAAACAATAAGAGATCATTATTTTGTTCTTATTTCTGTTGGAGTCATTTTGACAGATTGGTTGTGAGAGAGAATAAGAGAGTATGAGAAAATGAAAGCCTGTGAGAGGGTGAGGGAAGGGAGAGAGAGAGAGAGAGAGAGAGACAAAAAAAGCTGGGGGGGGGGGCAAAGGAATGGGATGTTCTTACAAAGACAGAATACGACTGGTAATACATAAATTATATCATCAGCTGCTATTGTTGGTTACTAATTAATTCAATTCAAAATGCGGAGGCCTTTCCCCCCCCCCCCCCTTTCATAAATTGGTGGCCAATAGGCCCTATTGCGCTGGTGAGGGCTTCGGAGCAAGCCCCTATACTGTTTTCTTCGTCTGTCGTCTCAAACTGCTGAGCAGAATATTACAAATAACTCACCGTCAGATATTCATATAGGTGGCGTATCCAGAAATGCAGGGGGAGGGGAGGGGGATCACACCTGCATGACGAACAAAAAAAATTATCAGATGCCTTCTATTCCGAATTTTCTGACAAGCAAGGGGAAAAAAGGTTATCACATTATTCAAGTTCCTTCTAGTAGGGGGGGGGGGGGGACAAACATTTCCTTTCACTCGATGTGTAACTAAGATATGTCAGATTGTTTTGGCTGGCACGTAGGGGCACGTGCATTCCCGGATACGCCAACAATAAAAATAAGAGAATCTTGGATACGCCACTCTTAATTAATCTATATATATCTATATAAGGAATTGCTTGCACGCAATCTGTTTGCCCATATAAAGCTTAATATCAGGGAACATAATTATTTGGACCACGCCTCCCTCCATCACATAAATATGCCTATTAATAGAAATTTCACAGAGAATAATTTTAACAAAAATACAGTCATCTCTCCTAGCTCCCCCACCAACTCTCTCCCTCTCCTCCCTGCGCAGTTAGAGTTGATTCCTATCTGTTTTGGGACATAAGTTTGTATTTAAAGGGACAATAACAATATTATGATCTTTACTTACGGCTTTACCAAAAGCGATATACAGAAAAAGAAGAAAAAATAAAGAAAATACAAACATCTTGATAAAGACTATAACCTTTCCCTCTCGGCCGATCGACATGTACCACGATACATACGCGTGCTTTATTTCGGGACTGAGCACTCTTCGTATTTAAACTCTTTTCATGTTGGTACGACCATGTCAATTTCTTTCTCTCTCAAAGACCGCACGACCATGTCAACTTATTCTCTGAACTTGGAAGACCGCACGACCATGCATGGTTTTCTGGCATTAGGTGCGCAAAGACCATGCATGTTTTTTTTATCCCGTTCGCCAGTATTTCACACAACCATGCATCTTTTTTTTTTTTTTTTTTTTTTTTTTTTTTTTTTTTTTTTTATTATAACAGGCTGAGACGAGGAAAGACAAGGTGACAACTTTCGTTCTAAGTTTTAGCGAACTTTACTCATGCATTGCTCAATCTTAGGTCTCCTGGCACAGCGGGTATAAAATCAGCACAAAGTTTCCGTCTAGTTACCATAACGAGGTTGGCAAACCTCAGTGCTGCGGCAAGGCTTACATTAGCCAATTAAAGATATGCAATGATTAATTCACCCGGTCATTGTATTTATTATTTAAAAATAAAAAATAAAACAAAAAATTGCAGAAATGTTTAGATACCTGAATCAATAAATCAATAACTTTAAAAACATTTATGGCTAGTTTTTCACTCTCAGATGAATCAAATACTTCAATTCACAAATGATAGAAATAGAAACTACTGGTCCTCATAACATTCTTATATCCAAAACGTTTAAAATTAGCATATTACACAACTCTATACCTAATGAATCGATTCATAGAACCGATCACTGTCTTTACTATACGAGTTGTGCACAATCAAATCCACCTCTCTGTATATTTCAAAGAATTATATTTGATCACTTTTCTAATCCAAGAGTTTTATCACAAAACGGGTTAGCCGCCAAACTTAAATTTTCAGAGTTAAAGATGTCTGAGAAAAGAGCAAAGATAGCATTTTATCGATCTGAAATCAGAATTCGGCAAAGTGGTGTAAAACTAGAGTTTTGCATCATCGAAATTCATGGGGGTTTTTTTTGTTTTGTTTTGTTTTGTTTTGTTTTGTTTTGTTTGTTTGTTTGTTGTTTGTTTTTTGCAAAACGGGTAAAGAGCCACCTTCCTTTTTTTTTTTTTTTTTTTTTTTACAAAGATGGTTATATCGTCTTCACGAATCAGCGCTCACTATTTTACCCAATATGGCGGCGCCCGTAATAAAGTAAATTTGCGCTTCGGAGATTAGGATAAGTGGACATTTCAAGCAACATGAATACTTTGGATGGGTTGGAGGAGGTGGCGTTGCTAAAGGAGGGCACGTGCCCCCACCTCCTATGGAATTGCGAACAAAAAAATAAAAAATAAAAAATAAATAAATAAAAAATAAAAAATAAAAAGAGAGAAAAGAGAAGGAGAAAAGAAGACTGACTGACAGATGAACAGTCATTCATATTTTCGTTCTAAACACCTAGGTGTAGGGCTAGGTTATTGAGTTCCTGACCCATAATTTCTGTGGATTAATTTTTTTTTGGAGAATTAACAGGGGCATTTTAAACAGGGTCATGGCCGCCTTGTGCCGCCCCCCCCCCCCCACCCCCTCCTGTCTAGGCCAGTGGATAGGTATACGTGGGTGTGCTTTTTTATGTGCATTGATTTTGTGCCTGTGCATGTTTTGATAGAATAGATATCCCAGTATACTGTCAAAATTGATTGGAAACTCACTTCAATTAATTGAGATGGATATAACCCAATTAAAGAAAGTCTTGGATATAACCTGTTTTGCAATAAAATCTTCGAATTTATCATTTTTTTCAGAAAAACTTAGAAAAATAAATTTGAATAAATGGTGTCATTTCACTACCTTTTTGCGATTATATGATAACACAAAGAATCATAACTGAAGGATAATTAGTTTTAGTCATAATAAAAAAAGTAACTTTTTCTCATTTCATTGAAAATGGATATAACCCGTTTTGCGATTCAACTTTTCATATATACATATATATATATATATATATATATATATAGTGGGATGAATATCACCCAAACCAAAGCGAATGGTAAAAGTAGACTCAACATCATCACATTATATATATATATATATATATATATATATATATATATATATATATGGGTATACACACACACACTCACGCCTACATGCATGGGGGTTTATGTCCTCTAACGGTACACGAAAACAGGGTTGATTGGTCCCATTCAATTTCTAAATGACAAAACCATTGAGATAAACTGTACAACATACAATGAGCATAATAAAATGTGATTTTGGTCTAAAACGAAGATGTGAAGAAGTCCGTGAAGCAGGGACCTATCCTCTAAAATGATTGCAAATGCGCATTTTCTTTTTTCTTTTTTCTTTTTTTTTTCTTCTTCTTTCTTTCTTTCTTTCAGCTATTCCTAACGTGCTTTGTTTGTTTTTGTTTTTTTTTGCTTTTTGCTTTGTTTTTTAGTTGCGGATTGTTTCTGCTACTTATAGACAAAAAAGCATGGTATAAATTGCAGCTGGTAAGGGTAAAAAATTGTCGTCTGTGAAGAGATGATCTTTCGAGGGTCTTTAGATTTAACATTGTCTGACAATTAAGTTAAGTATAAGAACTAAAATAGGAACCAATGTATTATAGGGAAATAGTCCTCGGGTCCTGACCTTCACAGTCAACATTCAGGAAAGAAAGTAAAGTTATATGATTGAACGAAATAAAGACTAATCTGCGATGCTTGAAAAGGTAAGGACTTGAAAAAGCAGAATAGAACCCCTCGTTGTAACTTCATGAACTTAAATAGAAATAAAGTCTAACCTTGGACGAGGACTATTTGTCCACGTCTATAAGAAGAAACAAAAATCGATAATACTTGCCAGTCTATATTATCATATCAAAGAAAATAGTACAAAATTATCATGAATGTACTACAAACATAGTGTAACAATTCTAATTTGTTATTTATGATACTCGGGGTTTTGTGTTACTTTAATTATATTGAATCTCATTGCAGTAAGTTGTAACATAGAATAGAAATGTTTTGCAGTTTTGCATTGCTCGATTTTCTTAAAGTTCCAACAATGAGAATAGGCCCTACTAATTTAAAAAGGAGTGTGGAACATTTCCAGTATTCAATTATTCTAAATAATATTAAATATAAATGACAGACATATAAATAACTTATAATTCTAATAAGAATACATATATACTTATTGATCTTCTGGTTGTACATTATGCACAAACTCGTACCCTTAATAATGGGTACAATGAATACAATGTGTACCACTATTTTGGAAAAAACAAACATATATTATACTAAGATCTCCAGTAAACTTGCTGAGAATAATTGTCAGAATACGATTTGAGATTCCCACTCCATATTAGTTTCTTCTTTTCCTGATTAAATTCAGTAAGATTCTTTTTTAAAAAACTTTATATATCAATATAAAGCTGGTGTGTTTTATGATCATTTTTTTTTTTTGGGGGGGGTTCATTTCTTTGTTTATTTTGATTCCTGAAAGGCAGCCCGGGATTATGTACAACATATATTAACCATCTTTGTCTTTTTTGTCAAGAGATAATGGAGGAGTTTGTAAGGGAGTCATTAAAGTTGAAAAGGCAACAGATACCCTTTTTTGCATAGAGAGCATGTTTTGTTTGGTTTTCGTTCAGGTATAGTAGGAAGTACGGGGGGGGGGGGGGGGTAAACCCTAAGATCAGTGTAGTAAAATGACGCTAAAGCGTTATAACGGTTTAGCGTTATATTTGCTGATTGTTACGAAAGCCCCTCACAGCAAGGTCGTACGGTCCAGTGATTTTCTTATTAGTCATCCGCCCGTATTTGACGCAAGTATTGTGCACACTGAAAAGGAAGACAGAGAAAAGACAAACAAAGAAATACATAAGAAAAAAAGGAAGACAGAGAGAAGAAAAACAAAGAAATACATAAGAAAAAGGAAGACGGAGAGAAGAAAAACAAAGGAATACATAAAAAATAAAAAGAAGATATAAAAAATAAAAACAAAGAAATACATAAGGAAAAAGGAAGACAGAGAGAAGAAAAACCAAGGGAATACTTAAGGAAAAAAGAAGACAGAGAGAAGAAAAACAAAAGAATACATAAGAAAAAAAAAGAAGAGCGAAGAAAAACAAAGAAATACATAAGGAAAAAGGAACACAGAGAGAAGAAAAACAAAGAAATACAAAAAGAAATAAAAAGACGATATGGAGAAGAAAAAAACAAAGAAATACGTAAGGAAAAAAGAAGAGTTAAGAAAAAAAAAGGAAATACATAAGGAAAAAGGGAAGACAGAGAGAAGAAAAACAAAGAAATACATAAGTAAAAAAGGAAGACAGAGAGAAGAAAAACAAAGAAATACATAAGGAAAGGAAGACGGAGAGAAGAAAAACAAAGAAATACATAAAGAAATAAAAAGAAGAAATAAAGAATAAAAAACATGAAATACAAAAGGCAAAAAGGAAGACAGAGAAAAAAACACAAAGAAATACTTAGGGAAAAAAAAGAAGATAGAAGAAAAACAAAGAAATGCATAAGGAAAAAGGAAGAAAGAGAGAAAAAACAAAAAAAACACAAAGAAATTTAAGGAGGATAGAGACAAGAAAAACAAAGAAATATATAAAGAAATTAAAAGAAGATAAAAGAAAAACAAAGAAATACATTAAGAAAAAAGACAGAGAGAAGAAACACAAAGAAATACATAATAAAAAAGACAGATAGAGGAACAACAAAAGGAATACATAAGAAAAAAGAAGACAAGAGAGAAGAAAAACAAGGAAATTCATCACAAAAGAATGAAGATAGAGAGAAGAAAAAATAAAAAAAATACTATAGTACTGCTGCCACGCCAGCCGTGTTGGCCATCATACACACTTGGATATTGGACAAACAACGACTGTCATTTAATATATCAGGCGTTCTTTTTCAGCTGCTTGCAAAAGATGAATTATGATTTTGATTGATTATAGCAAAACGCCATGGGGAAAACAAAAAATCGGCGAGGATAGATTGATCAAGTAAAAAATTTTCTTTAAAAGTATTGTATTTTGCAGCCGTCCCTTTGCTTTTAAAGCCGTCCCTGTGAATTTAAAGATTTGGAACGTATCTTGGAATCGTTCATGCCTTCTCCATTTACATAGGGTTTGCGTGCAAATTCTCTTGCACAGTGGAGCGCGGAGAGTGATCTCCTGGTCATCGATTAACTATTTTGTCGTCAATTTATGACGGGTTTGCGTTAAAACGTTTTGCGTGATTTTTCTACACTGAAGATTAGTAAAGTTTCGAAACTCTTTCTTGAAGCTATCCGCCTCTCTCTTATTCAAGTTTCTTTTTTATCACGTGCTGGTAATAAGCTGGGTCGGTAATGGTTGCAGCTGACTTGAAATCTCCGTAGAGGGCCTGCTCACAATCTTCTCCGAAAATTTCTCGAAGAATGGTTGCGAACTGCTTAGCGCGGATAGACTGGAGAGGGACGGTTACTCTGAAAAAAAAAATAGAAGAAACAAAAAATGAAAGAAAAGCAAACATGAACAGAAAATAATGTGTTCCGCTGTTTCGCTGTGTAGGTATATTTGTTTACATTCATATTCCTAGCTTTCCAGGACATCGGATCACATTTTCGTTTTAAAGACGATTGTAGATAAATACATTGTACATAACTGGAGTGGGAGCAACTGGGCGTTGTAGCGTGCGCCTGTAATCCAGCTAACAGTGGAAGTTATAAACTGATTCAGCGGACCCAGGTTCGAGACTGAGTCACGTCTTTCGCCTGGTGACGTTAAAGGTCGGTCCCCAGATGTATATAATCATATCTGATTGATACACGTCTGTAAAAACCCAATTACACACACACACTCACACACACACACACACACACAAACACACACACACGGTCATAATTATGTGATTCCTACTCAGCCCTCCTCCACTTGTCAAAGTAGCAGTGGACCTAACCCACTCCTATGAATTTCTCAATATAATTTCTCAATGTATTTGTTTCTATTGGCAGGAAATCTTTCCTTATAAAAAGTGTCTTTCCTTGATTTTAACTAAAATATGAAGTCTTTTGTTATATTTATGTTATGTGCCAAAAGTAAACGAATAGTACTAGGGTAAACAGGGGGAATATGGAGCCACGGGGTAATATGGAGCCATGCATAGAAATCTGCCTGTAGAAAAGTGTTATAGCCCCCTCTGTGGTTTAAATGCCTGTTATGTGACCTGTTGCACCCACTGCCACTCTGTAAACACGAAGTTAGCTGGTAGGTCTCGGATATCCACAACAAAATCCAACATATTGGAGCAAGGAAAGCGATTTTCGTGCCATTTTTTGGCTCCTTATAAGCCCGAAAATGTAAAGATTGCTGTTGTAAACCTACTTTGCGTAATCATATCTTGATTGTATCATAATAAGTGCATAATGTGGGTTGTATACTGGTGCTGAGTGCATGTGTATTGATCATGGTTGAGTGAATGGCCTGTACAACCCATTTACATAGCCACAATAGCTTTAATTGGGGTAATGTGGAGCCCCTTGTAAACATGCAGCATTCTATACAGTGTTATCAATGTGTACATGCACAGGCTGTTGATGGCTAGTGCAGTATTGTTCTGTTGTGTAGTTATAATCATTACATGATGTATAATTTATAGTTTGAAGAGAACTTTCACTTGTTAAAAAAAATTAATTGTTAATTGTATACCAATTACGAGCATAATCAAATTTCAGTATAGATTGGATGACCACGCCCACTCTCGTATGGTAATTTTTTTGAGTAGGCCCTATGTCCATTGTACATGTCATTAGATGTACATCTAGATGTGCATGATCAATTCTGTAGTTTTAATTTTTAATTATGCCAATTAAATATTTTTTAACAATATTTTTTTTCATGTTACATGTAGGACCTAAATCATGTACTCTGGCAGCCTGGCTATCGAACATAATCGTTATTGAATGTAAAATATAGGCCTATTTATTTTTGTATAAATATTTTTGTACAATTTTAGCATTGAATATTTCTAAAATAATTTCACATTTTTCTGACTTGTAAACATTTTTTTAGCTAATATTGATCACTTTGTAGGCCTACAGTTTTATTAAATTATTTTATATGTATAATTTAGGTCCATATTAATTATTATCAATTTTGTTTCTGCTGTTGCAGATGGGGAGACGTTATCAGCGGAAGAGTGACCAGGAGTATTATAATTTGTTATTACTTGAATAACATGATTGAAACAAAGTAAAAATCCATGTCACTGAAGAAAATTCATAAACAGTATGCAAGACAAAATTAAGTGTACTATAACAGCTCATAAAATCTTGGTATATGGAGATTTGTTTATGGGCTCCATATTACCCCGTTCATTGGGGTAATATGGATCCCGTGACACGTTTGTTTATTTTGTCTTTTTTTTTTTTTTATAGAAGACAGTTATTTTTTTGTGCTTAAGGGCTCCATATTCCCCCAGTTTACCTATGGTGTCAATAGGACTTTCACAATTAAAACAAAAGGAAATAGCTCACTATGATTATTACAATCATATCCTTATTCCCGTTATATAAATATGTCATTCAATAGCATCTACGAATATTTCCAATAAAGTGTACTTTGACTTACTTTTCAATGATTTTGTTCCCTGAAGCGATGTCGATGTGGTTAGCTTTATCAGGGATACTACCATTAACGATCATGTCGTACGTGATGTTCATCACGTCTGGTTTTCCAGGAGAGCACAAGATCTCAGAAGAGATCTTGTTGATGGTATCCTCCTGAGGGAAAAAACAATGCAAAGAAAAGAAAAAGAACTTGAGAAGAAACGCATTGCAACCTGAATGACTAAGAGTTGCCGCGTTGGTGAAATTCATTCTACAATACTTTACAAGGCAGGTGTGGAAGTTACCATCGCAATCTACTATATCAATCAATTAATCTTATGGAACCTCAACGTTGTACACAAAACTCACACAGCGCGGGGGTAAACGATGCTTTACAAACACTGTGATAAGATTGTATGGTCCAAAGTAATGAATTAGCATGATCTATACGTTTCATTATATTTCTAGAGAAATGCTCAAAAAGGGGCGGACGAATCCCTAGCTGGTTGATACAGCTTTTCGGCACTTTAAAAAATTACCCTTTCCCCTCAATTTTCCACCTTCCTACACGCATGACCAAGTGGTGTTTGATCTTGTCCGTCGGTACCTTGAATGTACCTTCCCAGTTTCTCTTATTCCATCTTTCTCTCTCTCTCTCTCTCTCTTCTTCTTCTTCCTTTTTTTTTTTCTTTTTACATCTTCGTCCTCTGTTCTTCTTTTTTTTCTTCTTTTTTTTTTTCTTCTTCTTTTTTTTTTTGGGGGGGGGGGGACCATCATCTTTGCTGTTGTTATTTCCACTTCTTGTCTTGTTTTGTTCTCTCTCTCTCTCTCTCTCTCTCTCGCTCTCCCGGTATGGGGACATGTAAATGTCGGCAATTTATTTGTACTAGGTGTTTATATACACAAATCCTTTTAAAACTAAACAGGCATAATGTTACCTTGAAGTATATGTTTTTGTTGATTGGTTCACCGTAGTCAATGATGGCGTCCATGTTCCTATGGTCAATCAACAAAACTCCACCAGGTTTGAGCATGGATTTGAAATTCTCGAAACTCTGTCGATAGAGATCCAGGTTTAGTGTCGAATCAATGAGATTAATCATCGAGTTTCCTATGCATAACACTGCATCGAATTTTCCATATCCTGCAAGGTCTTCCTGGAGTGATAACCAGTTGGCCTGCACTATTTCTAGAAAAAAATAGTTGTCAATTCGATATTCTTAACATTTATGTAATTTTAACACTGAAGCAGATTGTGATTGTGGGCAGGATTTCCAGACTCATCTACTGAGCTGAGGCGTGTTGCTAAACACTTGGAAACAGCAGTGTGATGATTAATCGGAGAAACTTCCAATTTGAGTTAAATGTTCAAATATCATACTAGATACTGAGAAAAACATATATTTTTTAATTCGCCTATTTTGCATTATCAATTTGAAATGAAACTTGGTCCTTTTGTACAAATTTGTATTGGGATAATGCAATCCCTTTTTATAACAAAAACAAAAAATCAGGAGCCTTAGTTTTATTGCAATTCATGAAGTACGTTTGAAAAATATGTGAATATATTCGTGTATTGTTACCGAAATCTTGACCCCCCCCCCCCCCACCCTCCCCCATACGCATGGTGCACTAAAAGTAGTAAGCCATCTCCAACACTCTTAAAATAGTTGGGCCAAAACAATAACAATATGTTAAGCAACACTGTCTTCACTTTTTAAAAGTTTACCAACTGATGTCGGATAATTTAAATGCTAAGTAATTGGGCAAAGAAATTTGCATAACAGATGCTAACCAACCATAAATTGCCAAATTCTCATACTGCCAAATTATACTTATAATTATATAAAAAAGGAGAAGAAGAAGAAGAAGACGACGACGAAGAAGAAGGAAAACAAAAAAGAAAAGGACGAAGACGAAACAAGAATACGAAAATATTTGAAAGACGTTGTAACGCATCGAACTTACCCCAATTGGCAACGGCTTCATATTGACTTTGATGCGTGTCTTTGGCCCCTCTAGCATGTCGGAGCATGGCTTCTGCACTATCTGAACTAACAACTTGGAAGCCATTCTTCAGAAGAAAAAGAGAGTCTCCTCTGTTAACGAGCCAAAAATAAATAAAAATGTATAAATTACTTGTTTTCAATATTATCGTTAATGAAAGAAATTGCTATCTATACACCTATAGAAAAAGAAACAGCGCAACAAACACAATACACATTCACGTGTTTGCCGTTGACATGTCTGATGATAGTTTTATTTATAGTAAACGAGGATATTGTTGATTATGCAGCTTTTAAATTACATTCATTAAATTGAAAAACTTATCATTATGTACTGTGAGGTTTTACAATTGCAAAAATGTAAATCGATATTAAGAAGTATATAATACAGAGGAAAAGCCCTGCACTTAAATGTAGATACATAGGAGTAAACATTGAATTTAGTGCAAATATATGTTTGCACAGGGAGTGCATTTTTTTAGCAACCCTATTCATATGGAAGATAGCGAGAAAGGTTAAAGTTATAAAACTGTTTCAGAACCCATTCAAACGTGGTTTTCTGTTTATTTATTAAATGTGTATATTGCTGTATGCATAGCCTGTTTAATATGCGTGTACACAGTAGGAACGTTGAGCCCATGGAGTTCTTCATTTAAAAAAAAAGGGGGGGGGGGGGGAAACACGACTTGGTGACCCGTTGACCCGTGACGTCGAGAACTCCGTGGGCGGCTTTCAAAATTGGTCATTGTTATTATCATTATTTAATGATGCTCCCCCTTATTTATTTTTTTGGGGAAAAGGGTGCCGCAGAGGAATCAGCCAGCAAGCTGGCGAAATCTATGAATGCCAAGTGTATACTACGAAATTCAGTACCGTGAATTATCTCTGAAAGAAAGAGGCATTAATCTATCTGGTTTCTACTATTACGTTACGAGCTTTAAGTTATGGCCTCTCAGTAATCTGAGCCCCTCCGTATCTAAAAGAGAAGATTTTGTTCTTGTAAAAGCATACGATAATCTGTAATGTATCTTTTTCTTCGTTCTTCTTATTTTAAAAATAATATCATAGAAGAAAATAGCTGAAAAGTTTCGACCAAA
>CM046842.1:7066643-7151643 GCA_025618425.1 Heliocidaris tuberculata
CGTCATTATTACGATTTGTATTATTATTAGCAGCAGCAGTAGCAGCAGCAGCAGTAGTAGTAGTAGTAGTAGTAGTAGTAGTAGTAGTAGTAGTAGTAGTAGCTAGTAGTAGTAGCAGTAGTAATTTATTATTATTATTAGTAGTAGTAGTAGTAGTATTACTGCATTTGGATCACTCGACCAAAAATAACAATAAACGGGTGCAGCATTTTGATTGCATAGTTTTATTTAATCTGCAGTCAAAGAAAAATGCACATAGAAAATCCAGTGTAAACATTCAGGTACTCAGGAGATGACATCAGCTGTTCACAAGATATCTCAATAAAATGGTTCACTGTTGATCAAATCAAAATGAGTAACTGTGTCGTTATTTTAAGTTTTGAGACTTGTGCTTAGGAACTGTGTCTTAGTAAACATATTGACATACATGTAGATTAAATCTACCAATTCTGTAATTCCATTTCAGAGCTTTCGCATGTGCACATTTAGACATCGCCGAAACACTTAATAGGTCACCTCAATGTGCACATCATAATCTGTCACATCCAGTCAAAGTAACTTTCACAAATAAATGACCTGATTATTATACGCTGAAATACATTCTACTTCTGTGGCACTCAATTTTTGATTTGCCAAATTAAAGTGCTGCTTTAAATGTACCTCAACCAAAAGGAGAATTTATTGAAATCCATTCACATGAACCTCTTTTCTTTTCAAACAAATAAAGAAATCACCAAAATATTCTTCAAAAATTCACATCAAATTTGCATGCAAATTATGTGCATTTATAAATTCTTTTGAACACTTTCTATTTTCATTTTCTACTTTATGCATTCAAGCTACAAATTTCTTATAACTCTTTCATGACAAAAACATATGTATGAATGTTCTTCTGACATTCTTTGTCTTCTATTTTCCATTTTAACATGGATAAATCTTTGTTATAAGTCAAACATCTGCATGAACTGCCCATTTTTGTACATATTTCTCTCTCAAAATAAACGATTTCTTTATCCTATGAGCAACTAAGATTTATTATGCAATTCATGCATTATTTTGCATAAAACCAACATCTTAGGTTCAAAGGTCACTTCATTTTGTGAATGACAATAACAACAGTGACCTACTTTTTGTTATCCAAATTTCATTGCGGTGAAAATAATTTCTACTTATTAAACCAATCTTAGTTTCCCCTTTATTAAGGCAAATGATCTCTGACCAACATGCATCATGTGCATGTGCATGTACATGTATCTTACTTAATTTACATTAATTTCATTTTACAACTGTGTCCCTGTGTTCAATCACAATTTCAACTGGATTTGCAGTTTTTCTTCAAAGTAACACCAACATTTCTATCAAAAACATGTCAAGCCAAAATAAACTGTTACAAATAGTACACCAAACGTCAGCGTGCGCAATACCCAAATTTATTATGCAGGTCCTAAACTATGGTATTCTTTACCAACTAGTCTCAAAAGGACGTGCTCACTTAATGTTTTTAAAAAGCAATACAAAGAAAGGCTTTTATACGTTTGTACATGAATCACGTGGTTTATTCACTTGTTTTTCTACAGTCCCTTCCATTTGTTTCTATTTTAATGTTACATAAGTCATCTAGTTTGTTATGTTTGTATATTGCATGTGTATGTCTACAATTATGTAAGTGGGTCTTCTAGGAGGGTCTTCTTCTATTCATCATACTAATTCCCTTCTCGATTCTCTAAACTTCCTTTTTCCCTTTCATCCTGTCTTATCCTTTTTTTTTCCTCTCTTCTTTGTATCCCCCTTCTCTTCGACCCATGCCCTCTTATGTGGTTATTTTATGTTGAAAAAATGCAAGAAATACCGGTACAATTCTTATTACTATGGGGTCGAATGGTCAAGATCTTTAAAGATCTTTAATCTCGATCCCGACTCATTTATGTCCCTTGTTTTTTCTTTACAATTGCTTATTCTTAATGTATTTTTTTTTTTCATGGTTTAAATGTATGACCGTTACGTGCGATTATGCACTTTTACATGTATCTTGTTTTTATACTGAGTGATATAAAGAATCTTGAATCTTGAATCTAAAATTGATGATGTATGCACAAACCAAATTAACTCGCGACACTTTGACACAAAGTTTTGCACTCATATTTCAGCACTTACTTAAACTGCACATTTGTAAACTTCATCAAATAAATAATGAACATTTCCGGATTTAAACTCATTCTATAGGCGACGCAAAAAAAACTTGACGGAAAATACAAATTTTGGGACATTCTGTCCCACTGGAAGACAAAAACTCTGATTTCTTCAGAACATTCTAGCGGCTGCGAAAAAAACTCATGGTATGGTATCTTCAAATTCCAAATTAAATTTAAAGAATAAATCTGAAACTTAATTCATTACAGAAACTGCTGTTTAAATGAAAAAGTCATTATAATATAGATGAAAAATAGGTGAAATATTTCATTGGTCACTTCATCGTCTAATACAACAACAATACTTTACAATGTATTTACATTTATGTATATGCAATAAATCATGAGTACAGCTAACATAGTGTAGTATTTTCCTCATCCTCACTTCATCTTTTTCTTGAATTTCTCACTTTCATTTCCAATTGTACAAAGTCATTTTGAGAGGACATTGCCCTTTGTACTAGAAGTCACTACCACTCCTGTGTTATCACATTTATTTATCAACAAGTGGTCAGCTGCATAGCCATCACACATTAGTGACTCACCCTCAATTCAAGGAATTGCAACAATACTCTCTTTCTCTTTCATCCTGCTTCACTAGCAAGGGATGAGAACAAATACCTTTCACTTCCATCTTTGCTAGACACTTCTCAAAGTTTTCTCTTCGAGTTAATACGATAATTTGAGGATGTCATCTTTGCAATTCTGAATTTGTTTCCTGCACTTCAATTGGAGCAATTTCTACAATTCAATCCTTTACATTCTACACTCCTTCATCTCACCTGGAGAAATTTGTACTACCTCTTTCATTATCTTATTCTCTGCAATTCACTCAGAGACAGAGAACAATCCAAAATCTCGCTTGAGCTAGCCAAGTAGTTTTGTGATAATTTCCGTGGTGTTATCTGTGTAAATATATTATCAGATTGCGCAATATTTGGGAACATTTGACATTTTGGAGGATCCATGTCCGGTTAACCCCTGCACGTATAAAGTCGGTAAGTGGTGATTGCTTTTTATTCCCATCTCGCTTATAATTAGCAACCAACCTCTTCACTGGTGACCCCGACGTGATACGAACACGCAGCCTTCTGAGATTGTCAGGTCAGTTCGTGGCACCTAGTCAGAATGATTGTGATTTGGACCCTAGCAACTACATCCACCGACTACGGAGACAAATGCAGAACCTCAGACCTCAGCCCACTCGTGCTCAACAACACAAACCGCAGGTCCATCCCGATCTCACAACATGCACCCATGTATTTGTGCGACATGATGCAGTCAAGAAACCTCTCCAACCACCATACGACGGCCCGTTCGAAGTCATCAGACGAGCTGACAAGTTTTTCATCATCCAGCTCAAAGGAAAACAAGACTACGTCAGTCTCGACCGTTTGAAACCTGCATACTTGGACTCGCCTATCAAATATACTACTGACCCAGATCCAACACTCTCACAGGACCCCAAACCTTCGCAAGCACCTACTACACCAACCTCTCAGCCTCACCCTCCCTCTATCATTCCTCCTTCATCTGCCGCTGAAGTCAGACAAACTCGTTCCGGCAGAAGATTACACTTTCCAAAGCGCTATGTTCAAGTTTGGCATTTCAAATGAGAAATTATTTCATTTCATTCGGACTACATGTATTTTGTCTATTTTCTTTATTATCGACCGTTTCATTTTATTCAACGTTCTAGGAGGGGGCTGATGTAGTATTTTCCTCATCCTCACTTCATCTTTTTCTTGAATTTCTCACTTTCATTTCCAATTGTACAAAGTCATTTTGAGAGGATATTGCCCTTTGTACTAGAAGTCACTACCACTCCTGTGTTATCACATTTATTTATCAACAAGTGGTCAGCTGCATAGCCATCACACATTAGTGACTCACCCTCAATTCAAGGAATTGCAACAATACTCTCTTTCATCCTGCTTCACTAGCAAGGGATGAGAACAAATACTTTTCATTTCCACCTTTGCTAGACACTTCTCAAAGTTTTCTCTTCGAGTTAATACGATAATTTGAGGATGTCATCTTTGCAATTCTGAATTTGTTTCCTGCACTTCAATTGGAGCAATTTCTACAATTCATTCCTTTACATTCTACACTCCTTCATCTCACCTGGAGAAATTTGTACTACCTCTTTCATTATCTTATTCTCTGCAATTCACTCAGAGAACAATCCAAAATCTCGCTCGAGCTAGCCAAGTAGTTTTGTGATAATTTCTGTGGTGTTATCTGTGTAAATATATTATCAGATTGCGCAATATTTGGGAACATTTGACATTTTGGAGGATCCATGTCCGGTTAACCCCTGCACGTATAAAGTCGGTAAGTGGTGATTGCTTTTTATTCCCATCTCGCTTATAATTAGCAACCAACCTCTTCAATAGCTTGACTAAAACGTGCACTAAAGTGTATTAAAAGTGATTATATAGAAGGGCTACAGCCAAAGCATAGCTTGATTTGCTTGAGCTCCAAAACATTTAGTTCATAACAATGTAGTGAAAGGGGGTTTCACTTGCAGGAGGGAAAGGAAAGGGCGAATAATAGGGATAAGAAAGGATGAGTGCAATATTATTATTATTATTATTATTATTATTATTATTATTATTATTATTATTATTATTATTATTATTATTATTATTATTGATATTATTATTATTGATATTATTATTATTGATTCTATTATCATTACTAAAATTATCATTAATCATAATTGTTATTGATATTTCTCTTCAGTGTAAATGGTGTAAGCAGTAGTGAGCTGTTTATTAAACCAAGATACGCCTTGTAACATCAGTTTGATGTTATCATTGAAAATATTTGTTGTTTTTCTTTTCTTTTCTTTTCTTTTCTTTTCTTTTCCTTTTTCCGGGGGGGGGGGGGGGGGGGTATTAATCAGTGTTGTAGAGTCAAGGTCTAAACCTACAAGGTCAAAGCCAACACCAAGGCTTTGACCCTCAAGGCCAAGGCTTAAAACATCAAGGCCAAGGTTTTAATAAAGAAAGGGGGATGGAACATACAAAGACGGAAGTTCGCATACACACACACACACACACACACACACAAAGAATTATGAACATCCATATATGGTTTTCTCAAATGGGCGTCAAATTCCTGAAAACCAAGGAGAATTAATGTGAAGGAATTTAGTAAGGCAAACCAAAGTTAAAATTCATTTCAAGTATTGAACCATTTCAAGTGTTATTTCAGCTTTATCCTATATTCCGGGAAAAATACATAAAAATGAATCTTAAAGGCCTACAATCTTAAAGGGAGCAATGCAAAGAGAATTACATTTGAAAGAAGGGAACCCTTTAAAAAAGCCATTTTTAAACTATATCATAATTATATATATATTGCACAGTAAAAAATATTTTAAACAACTCTTCAAATTTTTTAAACAACTAAGGTTGTTTAAACTTTAGACAGCCTGTTGTTTAAAATTTTAAACATTTTTTTTTTAAACAACGGCTTTTAAACAACTAGGTTGTTTAAATAAAGTTGTTTAAACACACACAGTTGTTTAAAATATTTGTTGTTTTAAAAAAAAATGTTTAAAACATCTAGGTTGTTTAAATTAAGTTGTTTAAAACCTTTTGCACAACTGTTGTTTAAAAAATACATTCAAATTTGTTGTTCAAAATAATTGTTTCAAACATTATAGGGCCTACAGATGTGTTTAAACATACACAGTTGTTCAAGGCTGTTGTACACAAGTAATTTCCAAATTCCAGAGCTGATTGATACGTTCAGAGGTAAGCATTTAGACTAAATATATTGTAATCTCATCGAGTTTATACTCAAGACATATTTGTGCTGCTGTGATATCTACATGATGTCTAGATCTAGACCACAACCACAAAATAAATTATGATGTAGACCTGGAACTTTGCAGCGCAGCGTACTTTAAGTTATTTGCACATACAGTATAGGACCGGACCCACGCGCGCGTTCACTGTGTGCCGCTTAAACTGCGCTGCGCTACGCTGGAAGGGCGACTTGCAAAGTTGCAGGTCTAAATCATAATTAATTATGTGACAGTGGCTTAGATCTAGATATCATATAGAAGTCATGGCAGCACATATATGTCTTGAGTATAAACTCGATCAGATTACAATGTATTTATTCTAAATGCTTACCTCTGAATGTATCAATCAGCTCCGGCCTTTGGAACTTCTGTAACATGTCAACCAGTACAAAGTCATCCGCCATGATGAAGCCCGGCCGTGTTTGGCGGAGAAGGAAACCCGTCTAGCGCGAATTTTCAATCTTTTTAAACAACGTTGTTTAAAAGATTATTCTACAATATCATTGATGTCTTAAACAGTAGTTGTTTAAAATACAGGGTCCGTCTTTTAAACAATATTGTTTGAAATTTAAACAACACAATTTTAAACAGCGAAATTTCAAACAGCGTTTTTGCTGTGTGGGGCGTGATAATTTTACAAGATATTGGAGCAATGTTACGTGAGTGAGCAAAGCGAACAAGCTTTAGAAATTCATTCTCCTGTTATACCCTAAAAAGACATATAATTTTTAATGCAATTTACCCCGTATTGGGGTGTATTTAATCCATAACATAATCATAATTTTCTTCTTCCTTTTCTACCCTTTCTCTTTCACAATTTTCCCCCGCCCAATTCGATTGGCCCCCTTCCAAACAAAGCACACAAATGCAGATGTAGGCCTATACATAAAACCACAAAAACCATAAGTACCACCTTTTGCATATGACAATGGAATGGATAATATAGCAGAAGCATTTGACCAAATTAACAAAAATTTGCAAATTCTTCTTTAAAACTTACAAAATGTTCACAGAAAGACAAGAAATGCAAGTAAATTTGTTCCAATCTGTACTTGTATTTCATACGGTATTACCTTTAGCATCATCATTAACATCATCATCATCATTAGTAGTAGTAGTAGTAGTAGTAGTAGTAGGAGTAGTAGGAGTAGTAGTAGTAGTAGTAGTAGTAGTAGAAGCAGTAGTAGTAGTAGTATAATGATCATGATCATGATCATGATCATGATGATCATCATCATATCATATTAATCTGAAATTTTTTAAAACATGAATTCATTCTCCAAGTCTATTATCAGCTTGAGCAAATCTCTGTCTACGGAATGAGCGAACTCAGAGAGGGTCGCACATAATACAACCCGATGAACTAATCCCAAATCTCGGCAAACCCTGTCTCTATACCTTAGTATTCAACACCGTTGGAGAAATCTATATTTGAGTCATGAAGTGAGTGAATGCAATTTTTATGGAGAATAGTATATTGCGTAATAGATTAACCGCAGCTTTTTAAAAATTTATCGTGCCGTTTTGTGACAAACTGACAATATTCTTTATGCTATGTTCGTTTCCACGTTCTAAAAATAGCTGGTAGATGTAGAGAACAGGCTGCGTTTGCAATCGCAAGCAGTCGATTTCGCTGTGTGTGGTCGAGTTAGCCAACAATAGTAAGGTGCTAAAGGGGACTGTCTCCCGTCTTCATTTATAAATTTTTATTATGTTTTCTTTGTTTTTCCTTCTACTTTTTTTCTACTTCTCTTTCTATGTTTTCTGGAGATGATCAAGGCTTGTAACCCGCAAGGCCAAGTCCAAGGCATTGAAAAAAAATCAAGGCCTTTTAAGGCCTTTTAAGGCCAGGGCCAAGCATCAAGACACTACAACACTGCAAGTGACCATTTGGGGGAAAAATAAATGTCACGCGACCACAGAATTGGCCATTTTGGATCAATTTCGACAAAACGTAGAGCATGTTGCCTTGTTGGGCAAGCACAAAACAAAACAATTTGTGTCAGTGTGTAATCAAATGAAATCGAATTTGCCAATCTTTGTGTATAGTTGATCGGGGAAAAAAAATGAAGAAAATTTTATCACTGATTTCGATATTTCATCAATGTTTTCCAACATCTGGATTTCGTGTAACTTTTATCTATAATATGATATAAATGATGTAATCTATATCATTTAGATATAAATAATATACTATTAATACAAGGTTGGGAGTGTTAGTGCGATCCGGCAACACAAAGGTTTTTATCGTGGTGTACTAACGCACGAGGCGTAGCCGAGTGCGTAAGACACCACGATAAAGACCTGCGTGTTGCCGGATCGCACTAACGCACGAACTCACAAGCATGTATTAATAGTTTTATAAAACGGGTCTACAATCTAGAATCTACAATCTTAACGTGTAAAAACATATAGCCAAATCGAGTCGTACCTTCTGCGCTACATGTTTACATGTTTACAGATCCGGTTTGATCCGGATTAGCCGTGCGTTAGTCCCCACGCCGTGCGTTAGTACTTTTTTTTTTTTGCACGGTCACGTGGTGTTATTTGACCAATCAGGAAGGCTACATTCTTGAACCCGTTTTATAATGTAATTTATATCTATATGATATTGTGGTGTATTGACATGCTAGATGTAAATTGTAGATGTAGTATATAACGTGGATTGCATCATCTAGTTTCTTCCATCATCTTACTTTCTATTTCTCGGTGTCTCCCTTCCTACTCATACACTCTTCTCAGTAGCTGTACCACTTTCTATCATAAACATCCTGTTCTGGACATTCCACCATTGTTATTCACTGAGATGAGATTCTTGGTACTGACCACTCCTCGCATGACTCCTATAGTCATATTGCTTGTAACAGAGAAAGTACTCTGGTTATTTTGGAATAAACACTTGTATTTTAGACTTCAACTAGACAAGTCGCACCTCTCCTGTGTTCTAGTCTTAATTTCTTGTTGAATTAAATTATTATGACACAGGAACGGATTTTTTTTTTCCTTCTTTTACAATTTGTGTTGGGTTAATTTCGGATATTCTCTGGACTTGGATGGCTGCACCCTTTCATGGACTACAAATTAAGTCACCAAATAATGCATTTCTGCATAACTGCGAAGTAAGCCCCATGTAAATACTAAACGTATCCAAAAGACTGTTGAGGTAAAATTTAAGTGGTCTCTCTGTTAACCTCGTGGGCTTGACACAAGTTTGTCATTCGTTTATGATGGCATAGATGAAAAGATTCAGTGACCTGTAATAAGTTGAAAGGAATCATTTATGCATTCTGTTGTTGATACGCAGTGAAATATGCGGCTTTTTGTCACGCAAATTAGGTAGCTTAGCGAAATGTCGTGGTGCATAAGCACGCGTTTTTTAGACAAAAGAACTCAAGCGGCCAATCAGCGACAGTGTTTCTCGCTTCCGGGACTTTACCCCCTGGGGTACGGAAAAGCCGTGTCTGACAAAAGCAATCCCGTCTTCCGGTGCTGAAAGGCTGCGATTTATTTTTGGTCTTCTCTGCAGACTCGTTAAAACGCTATAGCCCCCTCTACGGCTACATCATTGTGTACTTCTACGTGTTTTTCTCTACGCGGCAAACCACTATTATGACGGGTCAAGTCTTCAGGACACCTTCATGATGAGCCTTTGCACTGGATTTTCTCAATACAGTTCTGTTCTAATATACTTCGATAAAAACACTTTTAAATGACAATATAATTGTCGGGGACTCTAAACCTAGCATTTACTAAGAGCAGTGAGTCTATCCATATTGCAATTCTCTCTCTTTTAAAGATATTTTTATATAATATAAAACAAATATTTTAAAGATATTTAATACTGTATTTTTTTTTAGCCCACCATGAAAATATATTATATTTCCATGGTGGGCTAACATCAGCATGTGGGCTTTATCGTTTAATGAGGGAATACAGAAGGAACATCAATATATAGCGTTTTTAACATGTTTTCCTCATGATAGATCTTGTTTATTCATAAATGTTATTTATTTCTTCGTTCATGATTAAAACAAATTTTGGAGAGAGTCTGGATCCTTATTACGAGGATAAAAAGTATTGCGTACCTTCCAAATACATGTATATTGCTCTTATTTACTTCAATTATTTATACCCATCCCCTTTTCTGACAATGACCTCTTCCTATAATTGAGATCTCAATCTCCATCAGAATTTTGTGAAGTAATATGCGCCCACAAGTATACAGTGCATAAAATAGCATGTAAAAGGTTCGAATTCGAAGGAAATCCTAATTTCTGATTGCCTTGCTACAGTCTTATGATGTCTCCAGGGTTCTACTTTATTTTACCCCAAAATATAATGAAAAGTGATTAGAAAAGCGTTTAAATAATATGCGCCACATAGTGTCATACTGAAATCCAATAGGCCAAACTCTGGATATTATGGCTCTTCTATATGCCCCGCGCTAACGCCACAATCCCCATATACACAAGACCACTGAGTAGTAGCAGTAGTAGTACAGTAGTAATAGACATGATGGTAATGGTGATGATGATGATGATGATGATGATGATGATGATACTAACATAACAATAATAACAATTGTAGTATTAATGATATTAATAAATAGGCAAAAAGATTGTTTTCTTGTTGTGATAATGATGGGAAAATCGGGATTTGCACTGATGAATATTTCGGATCATATTGTAAATATTCTTGTTGTTATGGCAATAATATTTTAAAGCGATTCAGACGCCCAAAGGGGGGAAACCTGTAAAGGTTGCACCGTGGCTAATTATTGACATATATCACCCCCCCCCCCCACCTTTTTCAGTTGTTATCCATTCCTGAATAGCCTACTGAAGCAGGGAATTATAACATATAAAAACGTAGAGAATGCAGCCCGTCCATTAGTCAGTAGTCGGCAAATTAGTCAACGTAGAGAAATAGCTGGAGAATGGGTTCACGGTACAGGTATAAGACCACTGTACATCATGGAAGTGTACTTCAGCTTCAGATCTAGTGCTATAAAGAGGGCAAACCGAAGGGGGCGGCTGCAGGAAAGAAAACATCCGATAACTATAGTCGTAAGGAGATGTGCTAGAGCACCCCCGGATTCGTGGTCTTCATGTATTTAGAGTGACGCAGACAGATTGAAGCTTGACATTAAATATTGTGTTTTGTGAGAAAAGGACCAGTGTTTTAGTTGAGAAAAGAAGAAAAAAAAAAAGATGGGGAAAAAGGTTATCTAAAAAGTTTATCAATGTTCAAGGATGTGTTTTTGTTGTTGTTGTTGTTGTTTGTTTTTTTTTGCTATTAAGTCCAGGGTTATGCTCCCAGCTGCAACACTCGCAATACACGCAAATACACCCCTCCCCTTCCCTTTCAGAACAGAGGAAAAGACTAGGGGAAAGAGGGTGAAAATAAAAAAAAGATAAGAGACAGAGAGGGGGAGGGACAGAGAGAGACAGAGAGAGGGAGACGAAAAAGGTTCAACCCCGGTTCAACCTTTTATTTGATTTTTGTGAAAGCAGAAAAATCAGAGAAGCAGATTGGTGAAAGTTTGAATGATATCACAAAAGCAATAAGAATATTATGATTCTTTAAAAGTTGTAATCACTATGCATATGGGAATTTCAAATTGGCCCCATCGGTACGTTCACTGTGATGTATAGTGGCGGTTAACTTTCACTTTCGCTCTATATAATCAGTGGCGGATCCAGGATTTAGTAAATGGGGACTGTCAACTTTGGGGAACTGCTTGGAGGGAGATTCGTATTTTTCTTCTCACCAGCCCTCCAAAAGTCGCTCAGTGGGGGGGGGGGGGGGGGGGGGGGGGGGGGGGGGGGGGGGGGTTAGGGGGGGGGTTAGGGGGGGGGGTTGGCGAGATTTTTTTTTCTCGCAAGCTCTCCATAGTCGCTCAGTTGGGGGGGGGGGGATTATCAGATTTTATGGGGTCCAGTTTTCCTCCATTATTCTCTGACGAGCAAGCAAAAAAAAAAAAAGGGGGGGTATCAGTTCTAAAAGGGGGGGGGGGGGGTCCAAGGGGAGGGGGTACAATGTATACTTTTCTTTCAACAGGGGGGGGGGCACGGACCGGGATACTTCACTAAATATGCTATATACAATATATTTTGAGTATTGCCCCCGAGGGAAAGGGCGCTGATGAGGAAACAGGAATTTAATATTTTGTTGTACGACAGAGTTGACAATGAATACGTCACACTCGATTGACCAATTTGAGATTTGCATAGCTATGGTGAATTCATTTTTCAAACATTCATAACTCTCGTAGTCTTTATCCGATTTCTTTCAAACTTTCACCATCCTGTTTCTCGATTGTCTCCTTTCGCACGAATCAGCTTTTTACAAAGTTTGGATTGCCCTTTAGTGGATTCGTAAAAAAAATGCATTGATGTTATGAGAGGGAGAGAGAAAGAAAGAGAAAGAGACAGAGAGAGGGGGGGGGGGGGGGGGCCATTGAAAAAGAACACTGTCCTCATTTCCGCCCCGATAATTTACTTTTTAAAAAAAAATTGTGTATGATACTCCCATTTCATTCCCTTCTCCCTCTCTCTCCCTCTTTCCCGATCTCTCTCTCCCCCCCCCCCCCCCTTCCTCTCTCATATCTTCCTCTTCCTCTATATCACTTCCTTACTATTTGGAGCTTAATTACATTCAAGTTTAACCAACACAACAACAAGAATAAGATATTCACTAACCATGGTTTTATGCTATTGAATAATGAACATTGAAATCAATAATAAAGAAGAGACTATATTTATGTAATTGCATAAATTTTATTTTCGCCAATAATGAAACAGTGCTCCTGCCCCAGTAAAAAAAAAGAATTTCACAAAACAAATCAATATGTCTGAACATGACTAAAGTGATGATTAATATTCATATGCTGTATAGTTATATATATATATATAATAGCTTTAGTGAAATGAATTTTGACAGTTAAAGAACTTTTTACAGGATGTAACAATTCAGTAGTTGAGTACAAAGGAAATTAATGCTTACTGGTGAAAGTTTGTATACATTTTACATACAGCTTTTTAAACAAGGCAAAAGTATTCTCAAATGGCGATTTAAAAATCCATTGCATCTTTTTCAGATTTGAAAATAATGATGACAACTTCTAATACAGGAATATATATCATTGATGGTTATCTACTCATCATAAAATTATAGCTCTGCTGTACCTGCATCTATAAGCTATAATGTACATATGATTTACCAGACTATAAGAAACAGAGGTAAAATGTAACAAATACAAGATTGGTATGATACTATTTCAACAAATTGGTCAATAAATCTCAAAGACCCATCAAATGCAACAAGTTCACAGATCTCCAAAAGGCAGGACGGAATCTTAATTAAAATGGCCAAAAATCTAAAGCTCAGCTGGAATCATTATTCCTGTATATAACAGAATGATACAATAAAATCAATCTGTAAAAGAGAAGATGAACTCCATTGATTTCCATGCTAACACTTGTATGTAAATATATACAGCTTCTTGCTATCAAATACAGCAGATGGTAATGTAATATTTACACCAAATATGAATAACTCCACTCTTAAAAGGGAAGAGCACAGAGATTAAGTGATTGTTTACAATTAAATACAATTAAAGAAATACAATTAAATAAATCAATATGAGCTCATCTGGAATCATATTCCATAACTCAAAAACTCAAGATTACCATTGCAATGCAAAAAATGTGATGAAATTCAAGTGAACTGTAGAACCCGGGAATGTGTTCAAGATGCAAGTGTACTCAAATCCATCAGTGAAGAAGCCTCTTATGTCGAGTCTTATCAGCTTCACTGCAGAAGAGGTAGCACTTGCATCTTGAACACTTGCCCAAGTTCTTATCCATCCTACTGGGCATGTGCTGATCTGGTGCAACTGTGACATCACGTGTTTGGAGGTAGGTGAGGTAGGTGTCAGCTGTTGGTGACGGTGCAGGAGTCTTGAATTGCTGGAAGGTGGTGCATGTCGTGGTACTCTGGATGGGATTGGTAGTGCAGTGGTGACAGGAAGGATGAGAGCATTTGGTGAAGATGAGCATCCCATCCAGTCGGTGAAGGTGTGCAGAGGTGAGGTAGGTGCTCTCCATGATGTGCGGGGTGCTGTGGAGTTGTCTCTTCGACTGCAGTGCACTCTGCACAGAAGACAGGCTGTGTTCAGCAATGCGATCTGCTGGGATGTGCCTTGAGTAGATGGGATAACCATCATAACAAAGACCATCCCAGTAGGTGTCAAGAAGACCCATCGCTTGATTGAACACAGCCTGCTCCTTCTCGTGCAGGGTGGCTGAGTCAAGACCCTGTTGCCGTGGTGCGGTGTTTTCCAGGTAAAACATCACTCAGGTAGACCCCGGTGAGCTTTTTCGTGAGAACTCCCCAAACTCGTTCCACAGGATTAAGTTTGCTGTCTCCAGCCGCATATGAAATAACCGATAATGTATCTAAATTTGCTCTCCTCCAAAGCTCCCCGTAGAAAAACTGGTTGACGTGAGATCTGAAATATTAACACAAAAATAAAAATACATTGCTAAAAATACTGTCCTCAAAAGATTTTGTCGAGAGGGAGTGGTATCAAAAGTTATCATTGAAGTTTCCTCCAAACTAATTAGTATGATGAAACTGAATAAAAATAAGTTCCTATTACCGTAAAGGACCCATGCCAAGCAAATACATGCTGACTTTTGTTGATTCAGGATATCCTGATCATCATTTATGTGGTCAAAATAATATCTAAATATATGTCATATATTTTATAATAATTGTTCAGTAAAAAGCTGCAAAACCAACATTCCACTTGTGACATCACCTGTCAATCACCATCCAGAAAAAAAACCCCAACATTTCAATAGATATTGTTATGTCGAATAGTCACTGTCAAGTGTTTTCTCACAATAGCATTCTACAAATACACCTTCACTTACCTTTCTTTTGCAGGTGTATTGCAACATGCCATTGTGAGAAAACACATGACAGTGACTATCTGACATAGCAATATCTATTGAAATGTTAATATTTTCTGGATGGTGATTGACAAGCGATGTCATGAAAATTGAAATGTAAAACTTAGTGTTGGTCAAGGTCATAGTCTGGTGTTTAATGTGTAGTTCCTAGCATTTTGGATAAAAAAAGAAGACACTGCACTGCTATGGGTTGAGACAATATTTATTCAAAATTGCATACAACTATCCACCAAAGATATCATGGACCACAATTCAGGATTTTTTTATTCTCACCAAGCACCTTTGATTAGGCAACTAGATATTGGCACTCTACAAATTTTCATATCGGATCGGATTGAATTGGATGGTTTTCTGACCAGATAAATCAGCTCTTTTTTTGTTGGTGAAAACAATGTTTTACCCTCATGTGCATTACATTCAAGGAGCAAAAATCTACAGAAAAACCAAAGGTAAAACCCAAGTTTAATAGTGATTCAATTTGACACTTTGACATTTGGCGATACATATAGGCCATTTCTTTGCTTTGGAAAACTTAATGTTCATCTATCATACAAATTATGACTTGTTTTATTTATCCTTACCTGGGATTGAAGTCTGCTCCATTGTCCACCATTAGGAGGATGGATGTCCTTCCCTCATTGACCAGGTCCTGGACAATAGGAAGTACATCCGTCATGTGGGTCTCGATGTTGGTAGGGCATGTTGGAGGTCTGTTGACCACGTATGTAGTTCCAGATCTGCTGAATCTGTAATAATGAAAAGGAAAGAAAAGGGTAAAAAGAGATGGAGATGAACATTATAAAACAAAAAACTTTATATCATGAAAATAACAAGAATATACTCTGAACAACTTTAGGGGGAAGTTCACCCTGATCCTTAGTTAATTAAGAAATTAAAAAAAATCAAATTAATGAAGAGAAACAAAGCAACAACAAAACATATAATAACTTTAAACTTATTGGATTTTACTCAAATTTTCACTGAGCCATATATCATATTTTTCTGCTTGCTGCCTGTGAGGTTTGATACGGCCCGCAAAAAGTGAAGGAAATATGAACTGAAAAAGATCAAAACAAAATGTATGACCACCGACTTGATATGAATAAAGTAAATGAAGCTATGGTGATTGCAAGGACATTGTCAAGGATAATCAAGGATAAAGATGAAGGATCTAATTAGCAACCATTGTAATTTAATTCAAGTTTTGATTATGTATCAATCAGGAGGGGAATGGCATGCCCTCCAATTTGAAAAATCTTCGCCCCCCCCCCTTATCCCTAATGGACCCGTGATACACATGAAACCCAAGGCTCTGCAAAGTAAATTCCATGAATTACTTCGGCCCACCAGAAAAAGAACCCCTGGCTTAAATTTTACCTCAGGTGTTCTCGTCCCTTGTCATCTTTGTAGGTGTCTCTTGCTTCTGGCTTCATTACAAGGTACCCAGAGGGAGTGATGAGATAGCCAGGGCTTGGGAAATCATGGTCTCCATAATTTGGTGCATCTGTTGTTGGAAAGAACCGTCCAGGTTGTAGTCTCCTGTCCACAGCCAGAGTGTTCTCTCCTATGTGTACCTGATGTGGATTATAAAAGAGAACATTTCTGTTATCAAATACCCTACAGAAATACATGTAATAAATGTATTTGATTAAGTTGCAATGGAAAAATGAAGAAATGATTTCACCACAACCAGGCATACCCATTTTCCATAATTTTCAGCCAAAAAAAAATGATAGACACAGTTTAAATGTTTATTATTAATATTATTATTCATACAGAGGAAACCAAATATATATTCTGTTGAGGAAGGCTAATTATTTAAAATACTGCACTTGTAGCCTCACATAAATATATGCAAACAATGAAAAGTATATTTTGGAATAATAATGACACACATGTATTGGATGTCATAGTTTTTGCAAACAGAGGAAATATTGAACTCGATGTACATGCATATATATAAGGATTTGGCTAAAACACAACATGACGGGCCGTCTTGGTTGGATAAATTAAATAAATGAAATGAGCCAAGACTCAGGACTTAGCTGAATACCACAGATTCACTGATATCAAGCTTTTGGCATTACGCCTTTTTCAGGAGCTATACAACGAAAAACAACGAAAGTGGAACAAAATGATAATACTACTACATGCATAAAAGAAAAGTAATGAGCAATACAATTCTGCTGAAAAAGGCGTAATGCCAAAACTAACTTCCAATGATTCATATTATTTAAAATAATCATTTTATTTGAGTACCTATAACTAAGTATTTCATGCACTGACTCTACTCGTGTACACAATGACATGCATGATCAGTTAACTTGCTTTTGCGGTGGATCACGTCACGTGATTCATCACACAAGCAAGCTCTGTCCATAGCATAACCACAAACAACCTAATAGGTAATGATTTTAATTATATCAAACTTTACATTGATTATCACTTTATCAATTTATATAGATTATTCATATTGGATATTAGTTATTGTCAGCAGAATTGCACTGCTCATTACTTTTCTTTTATGCATGTAGTAGTATCATTTTGTTCCATTTTTGTTGTTTTTCGTTGTTTAGCTCCTGAAGAGGGCTACCAAGAGCTTGACATCAATAAATCTGTGGTATTCAGCTACGTCCTGAGTCTTAGCTCATTTCATTTATATATACGTATATTGACCTCAAGGTCATCTATTATTATATAATACCAATGAATTTTTAGAATTACAGGTGAATCTTCCTAAGATTTCAACCTTCTTACCTTATTCTTATTGTCCATTGAGATGGCAGCAGTGCTCTCACCCAGATCTGCCAGCATTTCCAAGGCATGCTTTACTCGGGCCCGACAGTAGTGAGTGTCCTGGCGCATCACATTTTGAGTATTCTTCTTTGGTGCCACCTTGGCGTCAATGAAGCCTTTGTAGTTGCTTGCTGCATGCTTGCTCCGTCTGTTGGGGGGTTTCATCCAGTGATGAATAGTCGACAATGCTGCAATATAATGAGAGGGGGAAAAGTGCATGTTAAACTATAAACATTTACTAATAAGTCATTTAGCAATTAGCTTCATGTTGAAGTAGCTGAACTAAGAATCAGAGTGCCAGTATTTATAATTTTCAAATGAAAGTAATGGAGCTAATATTTCCATTATTTAAAGCACATTTATCGATTTACAGTTTATCTGTAAAAACTGATTTCTGATTTTAAAAAATACATATTCAAAGCTTATATTTCATCAATTAAATATGGAATACATACATGTACTTGTAATGAGTCACTCTGCACATGGCAGTCACTGCACAATACATGTACATTCAGGTAATGTTATGAATAAAAAACATAAACATTGTTTCAGAATTGTAAAATGGGCCTTAAGACACTTTTCAGGCATTTTTTGTCAAGCCGATTTGGGGCCTTTTTTAATGATTTCTTTTAAATTACCTCTTTTAATAATTCTTACTGCATTAAGGATACATGTAAATTCCTAATCTACAATGTACAATATGTACATGCACTGGTATAGAAATACTATTGCACATGATTTGCAAGAAGAAATAACACAGATTTGCTTTAATAATACACCATTAAAGCAAATAATAGTCTTTTAAAGATAATTATTTCAAATGCCATCATTTTCCATGTCCAAACAACTTAAAGGTCAATGACCTCTTGATCTTTGCTTTAACCTTGATTTTTACCTTGAAGGTCACATAATCCGGAGATGAAATTTTGCAAATGTTTAAAAATGACCAGTCCAGATAACCAACCTGTCCGGACACGCAACTACTAATAGTACCAAATCTGTTAGTGTTAGTGTTACTGTTGTTAGTGTTACTAGACTCTAGAGTCTAGATCTAGGTAGATCTAGATCTAGGTAGATCTAGATCTAGGTAGATCTAACATTAGACCTACCCAAGTGTGGATGACTTTCCCTCAGGCCAGGGATGGACTCGAAAAGGTGAAGTCGTATCTGCTCTAGGCTGACCCCACAGTTGCCGGTTGAGGTGTGACGACGCCGATGAGCCTCAAAGCCGTTGGCCTCCACGAAAGCTCTCGCAGAGTCGACAATGCCAGGGTAGCTTATCTCTATCCTACGGCGTCCTTTAGGCCTGTGACAACCCTGCTTTGCGGGACGAGGTGCCCTTGGAACTGGTCTTGGCGGGCTAGGGCTACGCTCATCATTGGCATTGTAGACGTCTTCTCCCAGTAGCCAGGAAAGATCGTAGTTGTCATCGACAGACATGACGCTTAATTCCAATTCGTTTTCGAATCAATAATTGAATTGCAATGCAATGCTTCTTCGATCTGTCTCTAATTGGTGTAACTTAGCGGCGTGATTTAAGAATCATTTACAATGGTCGAATCTAAATCTGCTTGTTTTGGTCTAGACTAATTTTTGTGTACGTTCGTGTGTATAGCTTTAGCTAGCAGCATGAATATGCACGTACGTACGTCGCGCGCGCTTTATAAGCTTTATTGTTTTTCAGCACACGTGTCTTATAGGCCAGCCTATACCATAGGCTTATGACCAATGAGCTTACAATTAAGGCATTGGGCGTAGATGATTCGTGCATTCCTTCTTTTCATTAGAGGGCCGGGTGTATGGCGGGGGCGGGGGGAGTTGGCGTTGTTCTCCATGAATGGTCATCCCCCCCTCCCCCCTGCATAGTTTACGTGTTACAAGGTGTCAGATCCGGGACGCTCACTACCTTCTGCAACAGTGGGAAGGCAGGCCTTTGTCTTGTTTGAGTTTGAGTTTATTTATTTCACTTGAACATGACAGCTGATTTTCAGAAATAATAATGATAATGATAATTATAATAATAATAACGATAATAATAATGATAACAGTTATACAGGGGCGGCGCCAGGGTATTTTGATAGGAGCTAGGGGCAAGACTACCTAAAGATGACGTCATATTTTTTCTCCATTAAATAACGGGTAATAAGTTTAAGACCTCTCTTTTTAATACTCCTCTTTCTTCTTTCTTCCCTTTTCTTCCCTTTTCTTCCTTCTTTTCTTCTTTTTTTCTTCTTTTTTCTCTTTTTTCACTACTTGAAAAATCATAGGGGGGGGGGGGGGGCTGGCGCCCCCTCTGCCCCCCCCCCCAGTTATAATAATAATAGGCCGATAATACTACTACTACTAATAGTTATAATAATGATAATAATAAACCGTTCTGTTATATAGCGCTTGCATAATATGGCACAACGTATGCGCTTCCAAAGGGTTTGGATGTTATTGTCCTGGCTTTAATAATAGCTCCATAATTATAATCAGTGCACTGTGCTTTAAAGTCCGTACCGTACAATGCATTTAACACAAGAGTGGAGGGTGGATGGAAGAAGTGGACGTTTCCAAAAGACGCTAATTAACCCGCTCAACCCCCAGGGGGGCTTGTCTCATGGAGACGTGTACATCATCCGCGTAAATCACTTTCTAAAAAGCACCCTAAACGGGGATTGCATTAGGAGCAAGGAATTAGCCTATGTGATAACTCCTTGGTAGGAGTAGTTTTGAAACCCTAAACAGGGGGAAACCCCTCTAACATCTCTGATTTTTATACCCTTAACGGCGATTTCTGCGGATCTTCTTCTTATCACATCTGAATTTGATACCCTTTTTCTTGATTTTTGCTTTTTTTGATACCCTAAACGCGTAGTGACCCGGGTTATCCGCCCAATGCTGAAAAAATACCCTTAAGTTTATCCGTTTTCGTGTACGCGGATGATTTACAGTTCTCAATGAGACAAGCCCCCCCCCCCCCCCCCCCGGGGGGGGGGGGCTCTACCCTTGGATTGAAAAATCAAATGAACCACCATCATGATCCACTTGTAAGCAAGGCCGTCAAGAATAGGCCTACATGATTACAAAATACAAGTAAACTGAAAGAAAATAACAGTGGTATAAAACAACAAATATTAACATGAAAAAAAAAATTACGTAAGGCTTTTCTAAGTTTTGGACCAAAGGTACACAACAAACAAACAAAAAGAAGGGAATAAATGTTTAGTCTTATTTCCCAGACTCACTTCACATTTTCTTTAGACCATGGTTTGTGTTTTATTTCTCAGAAATAAAGCAACAAAGAAGAACACAGCGAAGGCAGAAATGAATTAACAATTTGATGTTGAAAGACACCGTGTGTTTATGCCACCCAAAATATGTCGTTTAAAATCCAAGACGCGTGGAGATGTTCGCCTAGCTGCGCATGAGAAAACGGTGTGGACCCATGACTCACGAGATATACTCAGAGTATATATTATGTAGTGTGGGGGGGGGGGGGGGTGTCACACCCCCCCCCCCTCCCCCACTCAAAATTGTTGTCGGGAAATGCGCCACCTCTGTCGGCGAAAAAAAAAAAAGAGGGGGAAAAAAGAGAGAGGAAAGAGGAAAGAGAAAAGGAAAAGGAGAAAAGAGAAAGGATAAAAAGAAAGAAAAGGGAAAGGAAAGGAAAACAAAAACAGTGAAAAGAAGGGAAGGAAAAGAGAAATAAAGAATAAGAAGGAAATACTGGCCAAATTTTTAGCTCGATCGCTTCGCTCACTCGCAAAAACACTTGAATGTTAATCTTCGGGGAAATGGCGTCCCCTCCCTTCGGCAATAGGCTGCAGCTGCCCCCCCCCCCCCCTCCTAAGATTTCCAAAGTTCCGATAGTCATATTATGGCAGCGAGGTGCTAGAATATCCACATATTTGGGAAGAAAGGTTCACAGATAATTATAAAATATGTGTAAGTAACTTCTGTACATTTCAATATGAAAAGTTTAAAAAAATTTCTCGCTCGCAAAAGTTTAGAAATTGAAAAGTTAATATTCGCGCAAAAGGCGTCAGCCCACTCCTTGCAAAAAGGGGCCCGTATGATCAAGATCTCTACGTCTGCGATTTTCTTTTATCATAATTTGTGGGGTAGGGGGATTAGGGTGCAGCACTTCTGTCGGCAAATGTGGATATCACACCGCCCCCCCCCCCCCCATTCAAAATGTTCTAGTGACACCCGTGATTGCGGCTTGGGGGTGGGGCAAATATCTCAGCCAGTGCATCTACTATAGTGATCCAGGAAATTCTTTTCTTGGCGCTAATTTGCGTCGAAAGCATGTTGTTGTTGGTGGGTTTTTTTTATGGGGGGGGGGCGGATTATCCACTATAGATTCATAATTCAGTTTGCAATTTGTATTTTTGGATCTTATTTTATGTTTTTCAAAGTAGTGTCGTTAGAAACAGCACAATGATATATTTACGAACTAGCGAAACAAGTGAATGAAATCTTTTGTGCATCATTTAGTATAGTAATTGGACAGGTTTCATTCTCTTATAATTCCGCTTTCTTTAACTTCATAGGCTCCGTTGAATTGCTTTTCTCTCTGGAGGAATGAGAAGGAAATAAGGAGGAAAACTGCGGATACCTGATTGTCAGTGCTGCAGGGGGCCGGGGTAAATAGAATGCTTGATAACCAGAAATGGCACTGGCAGCGGTTCGAGGGGAGTTAATCAGTCAGCAACATAGTTACTTTCCAGAAGACGGGGCTTCTTTAAGTTCGTCACAAACATTGGGGGCCCGATATTGGTAATTGCAATTGGGACTGGTCCTTAACGGGGTGTGTTTTGAAATAGGCTTTATAGGCATATTGCAAAGCATATCGCCTGGATAATCATGAGCCGTTGAATTGTAATAATTATATAATTATTATTACAATGATCAGACAAGGTATGGATCGCCTATTATACGCGACAATGCAATTATAATAGCTTGAACGTGTTTTATATACATTCACTATACAGCACAATAACACTACCAATATAGTCTTTTCTATAATGACTGAGGGAGACATAACATTTTTCAAGAGAGACAATTTTAGAGAATTACTTATAAGAGAAAAATTTATCAATGTGAGTTTGATCTGCATACGATATGCATGGGGAGGCATGTGTATAGCCCTTGATAGGTGCATGAGTGGCCTGTTGTATATATTAAGGTGTCCAGGGATTGGTCAATTCACTCCCTCTTTTCATTGGTCGTTATCCGTCGCGTGCTTCGGACAATAGGGTATGTCGCAACAATGGCACGTCTTTGCATCATTATGCAAATTAGGTGTCCAGGTGATCCTTCTCAGGAGGATAAATAGCGGAAGCTCTGAAGAAGATAATCATATGTTATTCTAACAATGGACAGCGATAGTGATCTACGAAGCGACGAAGGCGATAGTTTTCACCTGCGGATGAGTCTTTCAGAGACATCATGGAGGGATGAAGACATCTCAACGTCAAGCCAGCAGACCGACAACAATGACTCCAGACTGAGCGCTATAGAAGCCAAGCTCCATGGCATGGAGGAGATGGTGACAAAGATGCAGGATCTCCTCGTGGACCTGCATAAGATAGTCGTCGATCGTTCTAGACAGGCACCACAGCGGGACGCGGACCAGCTCTGTGAAGATGTAGATGACGACGGCTCGCTTGTAAGGATTGGAGACTCCCAGCATTCGGTCCTGGTCGACAAAAAGCGGTTTAAGCGAGCCGTTCAACTAGCTTCTAGTGGCCGAACCCTCATTCTGAAACTCCTCAGCATCGTGTACCAACCTGGCGAGCTCATCAACTACAGCTACAAAGGAGATCGAAATGTTGAGCCAGAGCTTGCTGCCCTCGTCGACGATGAGCGCTTCAAGGCCATCCAGAAGCAAGTGGCGAAGTCATATCCTCGCTTTGATGCCCCACCAAATCTTCGCCGCATTCGTGATGCAGTAAACAGCAAGTGCCGGAAACTGCGAAGGAATGACAGGAGTTCATCGTCTTCCTCCTGAATCCTTAACCCCACGGCCCTTTTCAGGGCCATCAAACCAACACGAAAGAATAATAATTATGTTTGTGACATAAGTCATTCTATAACGACCCCCTATTTCCTTTAATCTCTCTCTCTCTCTCTCTCTATTGGCTTTTACTTATATTTTTACTTATTTTTACTTATATATTAATCTATACAAGTTTGGGAACTATAAAGGCCTATATATATATATATATATATGCCTATTATTATATCAGAAGGAAATTTGAAAAATGAAAAATTTGTACTATCAATCTTTTAAGGGAATGGTATAATATATTATATTATGAATGTATATATATATAATCATCTGTAACCATAGATCTTCGAGACGGGCGGGGTGGGATGTAGTGGGATATTCGGGCAACACCATCAACTCAATATTTTGTCAGCGAAATGTCATATTAAGCAATTTTTCTGCAATATTATTTCATCACGAAAAGTATAATGCAAATTCGCTGGCTGGCAATTTATTTATTTCCCTTTTTAGATTGCATGCAAACGTGATATTCCGGTCGAAAGGCATCAGCCCCCCCCCCCCCCCCCAATGAAAAAAAATGGCCATACGCCAGGATTTTATCACAAGTAAGCTGTTCTTTTTTTTACGGGTGTGAAAAATTCGGGAGTGAAAGGGGGGTGGGTATTGAAATTCTTGAAAAATTAAAGTCGGTTTATTTTTAAGCTTGTACAAGCAAGCCGGTGAATATAATTTAGTCAAAATTATTAGTGAAAATTCGAAATAGAAGTCCAGCCCCAAAAATGATTAATACATATCAAGCATCATCTTCTTCCTTTTTATTGTGGTTCTGGACGCGTTTCAGCTTCCCTAATTGGCAGTAGTGTGTGAAAGTCTAATGATCCATGTGCGAGCGAAGCGAGGAGCAAAAATTTCAGACTTTTTTCTAACGCTGAAGTCCTATGTTTGTGCATTTTTTTTTACGGCGATATAATGAAAATGATATTTGGGGGAATGTGGAAAGATATTTTATTTCGTGCTTTAACCCTGTCGTTTTTCTTTAGGATTTCATCGATATATATGAGAAACGCTTGATTTCATTATGTATTATAAGAGCTCGCGAGCGTAGCAAGCGAGTTTGGGGGGAAAATTTTGGGAAATATTGCCCTTACTTGGTTTACTATGGGCAGATTCGAGCGAGCGGAATGACAAATACTTCCCGGGGGGGGGGGGTTGGGCATGCCCCTCTTGTCTCTAGCTCCACTGCTTTACATTGTAGTTTAGTGGGTACCTGCATGTTAAGCCGCACCGATTATTTGAAGCTATATAAATATGGCTCTTTTTGTAAGAAACAGTGGGAAATATTGGTAAAAGGGGCATTTATCATAAGAGGTATATTACATTGGGAATGCACCACATGACTTCCCAAGGTTCTCGAGGGGAAAGGGGAGGGAGTTAGGAAAACAACAAAATCCGATATAATTTTTGCGATGGCAGATGTAAATTATCTCGAATTGTCAGGGAAAGGAAAAGGGGTTATATTTTTCGCCCACATTGATTTTAACTTGAAGAAAATTATGAGCCGTAGACTTACAACTCCAGTAAGAAATTGACAAAAAGGTCCAACTCAAAATAGAGCTTGTGCCGTAGACTTTAATAGGGGGAGTATGGGGAACGGGGTTTGGGGCAGGATTAAGATTAACAATTTTTGTCTACCTGGAAATAGTTTTTCAGAATACTGCCGAATGGCCGCATATTCTAAAATACTATAGGGTGGGGAAGGAATTAAGCTACAGGACCAAGAAAATTTTCCTGATGTGTTTTCCTCCGAGGAATATGAAAAATTAGTGAATTTTAACTCATTTTCAGAATAATGATGACTTCAAAAACATTGCAATGTAATTGATAGACGTCAATGTTTATTAACATAAAATAGAGTCGTAATTACGATAGCCACATATATATTGTTTTAGCTTGTATGATCCTTCCAAGGTCATGGAAATTAAGTTAACAATAACCATATACATCAATCTGGGATTATTTAATCCCCTTATACGAGGAGATTATAAATGATATGGAGGAGACGAAGAACGAAAGAGAAGAAATGGAAAAAGTATTGAAAAGATGGAGAAGTCAAGAAAATAAGAAAGAGAAGACTACAGAAAAACAGAGGGGGAATCACATCAACTGCATGTGACCTTTAGTTTAGCACTTTTTTATAGGGCGCTGCCATCAGTTAGGGTTTGATATATTTCAAGATATTATGTATCATACAATAAAGCCCCTGCTCTGTGCAATGAAAGGCTACTTCAGTGAAAGGCTTGTCTCAAATTTTGCATAGAGCTATAGTTCGAAGAAGAAATAATAATGGGGGATCGGACCTATTGTGTTGAGTTGAATGCATGTAGGACGGAGGAATAAAGGGGAGGCGGCTTTGGTTATACGTGCGTTCGAGCGTCAGCGTTTGTTCTTATGATGAAAAGACAGGAAGTCTATTGACTATTGATATAAAGAAGTAATAGGAGAGAGAGAGCCCTACTGCTAATCCCTGTTAAACTTAACTTCCCTCAGTGACATAACAACATGCGATTATGCATAGGCTGCTATTTCAGGACTCAGGCCGACAGCAAGGACTGATGATAGTATTGATTTGATTTGGTTTGATGGATTCATGATATATCCTAGAGTAAAAATCCCCTCATTATACCATACTTGCCTCTTCGCTACTTTATTGCTGCATATCTAGGTTAAATCAAGCTAGAACTACACGCACTCTAAAAAGAAAATGCTCATGCGGATAATAAAATATTATTGCATGCAAAGGGCTCTTTTGGTATTTAGTTTTAAATGTAATTTTCAATAATTTTCAATTCTAAAATTTAAAAAGACTTAAAAAAACTGTATTTCTCATTATCTTATACTAGTTTCACTTTCTGCAGAGACGTCGCTAGAAAATTTTGAATGGGGGAGGGGATGACACCAACATTTTCCGACAAATCGTTAAGGTCTGACACTCAAATTTGCCGCACCCTAAGCTGTACCCTAATCCCCCCCCCCCACACACACACACACATCAAATAATACAAAAGAAATTCGCAAAAGTAAGAGAGCTTGATCATACGGGCCACTATTCTAATCTAAATACAAAATTAAGTTACATAATTATCCGGGAACCTGGCTGCACAAAAATATGTGAATATTCTGGCACCTCGCTACCTGAATATGAAGTGTTGCATTGTTGCCCGAATATCGGAACTTTAAAAATTATCAGGGAGGGGGGGGGGGGGGGGGGGGGGGGAGGGGGGGGGCTGCAGCCCATTATCGAATGGGGGTGCCTTTTGTCAGAATGTTAACTTTGCACTAGTTTTGAGGGGGGTATAGCAGAAACAAATAAGTTCGCAGATATATTTATGGCGAGTGTGGAACCGAAAATTTAAGCAGTGGGAAGGTGAAATAATGGCCAACTTTAAATTCTAACTAGGCATATGATATTGGGAATACACCACAGGCCTTCCCAAGGTTCTCGAGGGAAGAGGGAAGAGGGGAGACGGGGGTTAAGACCAACAACAACCCAAAATCCGACATAATTTTGTGATATCAGATACAAATTATCTAGAATTGTCAGGAAGAAGAAAACGGTTTATATTTTCGCCGACAGCGCTTTGAACTGGAAGTAAGTTTATGGAAAAACCGCTGGCCCTCTCTAGGGTCCATCGAGGGATGGGAAAGGGGGGGGGGGGGCTATAAAAGGACCCCCGCAAAGAGTAATAATATGGATATGAAAATTGTATCCCGGAATACGATTCATAATGTATTTTTTCTTAGTCAAACGAGCAAACATTCCATTTCGCGCCCAAAATGAATGGCAAATGAATCGTAAGCTAATTTCAAAATAATGTCGACGTTTAATAAAGATAAGACGAGAGTTATCGGCAGTGGCATGGCTGGGAGGGGGGGGGGAGGGGAGGGGGGGGGCTTGAGGGATCACACTCCCACTCAAAATTGCTGTCGGCAAATGCGCCACCTGTGTCGGCAAAAAAAAGGAGGGAGAAAATGGGGAGAGGGAAGAGGAGAGAGAAAAGAAATAGGAGAAAAGAGAAAGGAAAAGGGAAAGGGTGGAGAAAAGGAAAAGGAAAGGAAAACAAAAAAAAGGAAAGAAAAGAAGGAAGGAAAAGGAAAAGGGAAGCAAAGAAAAAAAGGAAAAACTGGCCATTTTTTTGTTGTTGTTGTTGTTGTTGCTCGCTCTCAAAAAAGAGGATAGAATTATTCGGGCAAAGGGCGTCCCCCTTCCGCAATGGGCTGTACATAGCCCCCTCTAGGAGTTGTGGCGTGCGCCTGTAATCCAGCTAACAGTGGAATTTATAAACTGATTCAGTGGACCCAGGTACGAGACTGAGTCACGTCTTTCGGATGGTGACGTTAAAGGTCGGTCCCCAGACGTAAATAATCATATCTGATTGATAAACGTCTGTAAAACCCAAATACACAAACACACACACCCTCCCGATGATTTTCAAAGTTCCAGTGTTTGGCCAACCACCACTTCATATTCAGGCAGCGAGGTGCCAGAATATCCACATATTTGGGCAGCGAGGTTCCCTGATATGTAACTTTTGTACATTTTCACTAAGAAAAGTTTTGTTTTTTTTTGGTTTGGTTTGTTTTTGTTTTTGTTTTTGTTTTCAATTTAGAAATTGAAAAGTATTATAATCGGGCAAAAGACGTCAGCCCATCCCCTTGCGAAAATGGGCCCGTATGATCAAGACTTCTACATCTGCGATTTTCTTGTATCACTATGTGAGGGGGAGATTAGGGTGTGCCGTGTAGCATTTTTGGGCAAATTTGGGTGTCACACCCTAAAAATCTGTTGGCAAATTTGGGTGTCACACCCTAAAAATTTGTTGGCAAATTTGGGTGTCCCACCCCTACCCCCATCAAATGTTCTAGCGATGCCACTGGTTATCGGCGTTAATTCAATCTTCATTCCTCTTTCAGGACTACAAGATCCCTTATCTTTCACAAGCTTTTGTTTGCCACTTTAATCTCATTTGAAGGGGAAATCTAGGAAAATCTGTACTGTCCTTTTCCTATGTAATGGTCTTTAATCTCCGATTTGTATACTTGAAATACCACCCCATGCTCTACTCATATGGCTCAATAAGTTTCACTTCTTTAATACACTACCCCCGAAAATCAACACATGTGATGTAAAAAATAGCTCCAATACCATTATGACTATGATGATGATGATGATGATGATAATAATAATAATAATAACAACAACATCAAAACCATATAATGATAATGATAATGATAATCTTAATCTTAATCATAATAATCATGATAACAACAATGACAATGATAATAAATAAAAATCATGTCTATATTGACTTTGGGTAGCCTCATCAGTATTTATACTGATGAGGCTTGCGGGCAAATCAATTACTAACCCAACATTGAAAGCTACATGATTAATACTTTTTTTATAGGGTCCTGCCATTACATCAGTTAGGGTTTGATATATTTCAAGATAATGTATCATACACTGAAGCTCATAGTCTGTTCATTGAAAGGCTACTTTGAACAGGGAAAGGCTTGTCTCAAATTTTGCATAAAGAGCTATAGTTGAAGAAGAAATAATGAATGGGGATCAGACCTATTGTGTCGAGATGAATGCGTGGAACGGAAGAATAATGGGAGGGGGCGGCTTAGTTTATAGTGCGTTCGATCCGCGTCAGCGTTTGTTGTTATGATGAAAAGACAGGAAGTCTATTGACTATTGATATAAAGAAGAATTAGGAGAGAGAGAGAGAGAGCCCTACTGCAAATTCCCTGTTAAACTTCAATTGTTCTCGATGACAAAGTAACGTGTTGTTATGCATAGGCGGCTATTACAGCTCTCAGGCCGACAGCAAGGACAGATGATAGTATTGATTTGATTTGGGTTGATGAGTTAATGATATCATAATAAGATATTCTCAAGTGAAAATCCCCTCATTGTACTATATACTTGCCTCTCCGCTACAATAGTTATTTGCTGCATATCTAGAAAATGATCATGCGGAACAATGTAATATCATTACATGTAAAGGGGTCTTTTTGTCTTTAGTTTTAAATGTAGTTTTCAATTCGAAAATTCAAAAAGACATACAAAACTGCATTTCTCATTATTCTATAAAAGTTCATTTCTGTCGTTTTCCTTGCCCCTAAATTGTAAGTAGCTTTTTCCCCAATCATTATTCACGTATTTAATTTCTGATATTGATAGTAACGTCTTATGCCCATGCTATCATTTTAGCACATTGTATTTTTTAAAAAGATAAACTTGGGAATTGTGGGAAATATAATAAGAATCAGAATATTTGGAGAAAACTGAGAAAAGTGCGTGTGTTTGTGTGAGAGAGAGGGAGAGATGGAGAGAAGACGAAGGCAATTATGATAATGGGTTTTATAATGGCCGCCATTTCCATTAATTATGTGTTGTTGTGTTTTGTGTTTTGTTTTGTTTTTGTTTTTTTCCAACAGCGCTGTTATAGTTCTTATTTGTATCGCAAAAAATATTTCGGTCACTCTGATCGTTGAAATGCAGTAGGCATATTCTAGTCATACAAGATGAGAAGAATTGGAGAAGAGGAGAGAACGGAATGAGAGGAACAATAAACAATAAAACAACAAGAACAATAAACTGTAAGCCAAACGAATGCCATCGGAAAGTCACGCTACTTTTTTTAAACATTGATTTATTCCCATTTATTTTGTTGTTGTTGTTCCAGTACTACACACTAAGCCCTGCGTACACATATTTACTGACAGGAGAGGGCGCTCTTCCGGAATCAGTGAATGGTACCAAGAGGTTCTTTCTTTGAATTTATCAAGAAGATTGGCTCGGGTGCGTCCTTCCTGCAGACAGTCAGCAAGCGATCATAATATAGAAGGATCGGAGCTTCCTGCAGTGACTCTGCACAATAAGGACTCATCCGTTCCGGATGCGTTCTTATGCACCACTACATTTCGCTAACCTACCTTAAAGCTTGTTCAGAATTGTCATTATTAACACCTAGATGGTTTTAAAAATCAGCATGATGTTATTTTGTATCGTATTTTTTGTGATCAATAGCCAAATTTTAAAACATGATTCAAAACATGATTCATATATCTATCACTGTTTTTGTCGAGATGAACAGTGAGAAGTAGAAAAATTTGAATCTGAACCCAAACAACCTATATGCTGCCATATATATATATATGCATCAATGGAAATACCCACATGAGAGTCTACGCGGGGTAGCCCCCCCCCCCCCCCCCCCCCCCCCCTCCCCGTAGACCCAACCCCTGGAACCCCTGGTCGATTAGGAAACTTAAACATGTTACGTATGTTTCTGGCCATTTAGTCAACTCAGGGTAGATGACACTTCCAAATATTTATATCACAGGTGTCCCAGATGTTTTAATTTATTGTCAACCAGAGTAGTATTTGTGGCCACTTAGTCCACCCAAGGTAGATAAGAATCCCATTTACCTATATCACAGTCATCCTACACTCTAAAAAAGGATTGGTCAAAAAAACGACCAATCCTGTTGGTCAACACCATATTGGTTATTTTCAACCAATGTGTTGGTCAAACTGTACCAATTTCATTGGTTAACCATTAACAATTTGAAATGGTCAAGAAATATTGGTTATTAACAACCAATGTATTGGTCAGACCACTTGGTAAAGTATAGGAGAGCTTTCAACATGAGTGAGAGTCACGTGACCGGATGTGTGTGTGTCGGGGTGGGGGGGGGGGGGGTTCCATTTTGGTCCCATTTTTTTTTGTATTGATAGGAACCATCGTAGACCTATATCTATTTTTTAAAATTTTGTTTTCCGATGGTAATGATTTTGTTTTGATTTGTGTCACTAACTAGAAACAAAAAAATAATCTGTTTTGACAGCCAGTAGGTCCTATAGAAGCGCTGACTTAATTCAAGTTCCGGCTCTTAAGTTACACGAGTTTAGTATACATGTACCTTGCACCCCTCAACGGTACTCATCCATTCTTTCCTTCTCTTTCTTGTTTGCTTCAAATATTTTAGCATAGCCCTACATGCCCCCCCCCCCCCCCCCCATCGGCCCCATCAGGCCCCTATGATATTAATTTGCTGGTTAAACAATACAAATCACATTGGGAAATAGATCAGTTAACACAGTTGGTATTAATCGGCTAATAGGGTTCAAGTGCATTTGGACGGGGGCAGGGAGGGGCCGGGGGGGGGGCTGTTTAGGTGGAAAGTTTTTTGCCGTCTGTTAATTGAATTTTGAAATTTGAAAAGTTGATCCATAACAGAACTCTCAAACAATTACTCATCATTCAATGTTATGTTATGTCAAACAGCCCTACTTGTATGTTTTCATTGTTGCCCCCGTCGCCGTCGCCCCCCCCCTCCCCCCCCCCCTCCCCCTCCCCCCCTCCCCCCCCCCCCCCCCCCCCCCCCCCCCCCCCCCCACCCCCCCCCTGTAACGTACGTCGTGTATGTTGGGTTTGGTCCATAGGTTTGGTCATTCGAGTTGGATTCATTTGCATATATGTGCGCACTATGGTGACATGCGCTCGAGCGCGGTGTTTGAATGGGTATCATTTTCCCGCCATTGAGCAGACGCGCAGAGTGCGCGGCGTCGCTTTCTTCAAATTTCTAGCGCGTATCTCTATGGCTAGGCTAGCTAGCTACGTTATTTTTGCTCCAGATCAGATCGGGTCCAGTTTGCAATGGACGACTTCGTCGAAGAAAAACTCTTGGAATGGGGACTTGAAAAGTATCTTGACACCTTTTAAAGGAGGTAAGATTGTACTATTTAATTGGATCTGGTGAACTGTGAATGATGACTAACTTTACAACAGTTACAGTAAACTAACAGATAGGGTGAGAGTGTCTGAGTGAGACCTGACGAGTAACGTCCAACTAGTTTCCGAGTACGAGTACCGTATATGGGTACTGCAGGCACAGCTAGCTAGCGCTGTCGCACACCTGACTAGACTGACGTTACTCCTGTCCTGAGTACGGATCAAGTATCCTGGAGTTAGACCTGGCTGGCCTACTGGCTTGACTGATAATATTACTATGCTAGGATACATGCAAGTCTGAAGTAGCTACTAACGTTAGATCTAAGTTAGATTGAAATTCAGTTTGTGTTGGTTGTTAGACCGTACCGGGTACCGGTATTTTGAACGTGGCGATGGATGTGTGTGTGAAGCTGTGTGTTAATGTAGTTGCATTGCGCGTGTGCTTTTTCTACGTGCAATATAGTAGATCTAACTGATTTAATAACGCTATATGCGTTCATGTTGAGTGTGTGTGTGTGTGTGTGTGTGTGTGTGTGTGTGGGTGTGTGTGTATATGTCTATGGTGTGTGTCGATCAAAACGTATGTGCGCATGGTCTATGATGACTTTGTATGCAGCCCTATGAAAAAGGATTGGTCAAAAAAATTTATCAAAATAATCATTGGTGAAGATTGACCAATATGATGGTCAATATTACCAAATTATTGGTTAAAATGTACCAAAATTTTGGTTGATTTTGACCAATTTTTCGGTCGGACACACATATTCACCAACACATTGGTTATTTTGACCAATCCTTTTTTAGAGTGTATAGCTCTAGACCTACTATCTGCGGTGCTTGCCCTCGGCTTCGGGGAGTGACAGCCAGCCGGATCACGCCATGTTGATCCGTGACTATCGTCCGAGACCGAGTTCTGCCTTTCATGCCCAACCCTCTTTTCAGCATAAGAGCTGAATTAAGTTCATGTATGAAGGAAAATTATATTCTACCTTTTTCTTTGTTGATTTTGTCGTTGGCATTGTATCTTGCGAGAGAATGATGAAGAGTGAATTTAAAATGCTTGTTGTGCGGTTGCCTTAATTGTGTCAGTTCTGCCTAGACCGATGGGATCTGTCTCTTTCTCGGGGAACTTCTCTTTTTCATTACTGACGTTTGTAGATCAAGATGGTATAATTTATGTTCAATATGCACATTTTTTTTGTTTATAGCCCAAAACGGCAGTTTGAAATTTCATGCAATCTTAGAAAATGTTGAGGAGAGCATCAGAGCTCCCCCCCCCCCCCCCATTCGTTAAGGGTTATGATCTAGCCAATGTGGATAATACATTCTGGAAGAATTCATTTGTTGCATGTTTGTTTTTACAGGTAAGGTTGCTGACCTCTGTGCATACTTGTTACCAGACCTCTTCCCATCACGGCTTGTGAACGGAAAAGTCAAGTGGAGGCCGAGTCAGGTTGAGAAACGCAAGTCTTTCATTGACGTACAAAAGGTACAAGCTGCTTTACTAGTTAATCCATTCATCTGCATGGGTCACTTTCACAGGAAACCAAATTTCAAAAGACTAAAAGTCATTGATCAGATTCAAAACATGGAATAAGCATGTTAGCAGAAGTATGGTTACTTACTTTTGTTCACATCTATGTCTTCTCAAGTTACATATACTCGATGGGTCATAAAACAGTATTTGTTTAGGTTTGGGGATTGATCTTTTAGTTCACAGCAGTAATAAAGAACATCATCTGCTTTTATTCATTTCATCAGCTTTCCTACACCAGACGAAGATCTTGACAAGTTTCACACCTTTGTCTTTTTGAATTTATCAAAAGAAAACTTTTGTCTACACGATGGACATATACAGGTGTATACATGTATGTTATGTCTGTAGTACAATCTGCATTTTGTCTTTAGCTCAGATACTTCAGCTGTTATACCTGATCTTTTCATTCCCCTATTTTATTACCATGTTTTTTCTTATTCATCAGAGTCGTTAGAATTCTTTGCTTCAATTCAGTGTCAAAAGTTGGTTAAAAATTTCACAAATATCAATGTAGGCTTCCCTTTTATTTTGAAATGATCAACAGCCTGGAACAAACCTTGCAACGTACATTGCAGCCAGGAATCATGAGTGCCAGCAGCGAGGCATCACGAGGCAGCCGCAAGTGTTGGTGATTGGCCCAAGCATTCTAGCAGCTACAGAATTCTACTGCTTGTATAATGACACAATATATCAGCTGGGAGACCTGACAAAAGCAGTAGACACTTGCTTCAAAACTTTTTTTTGTTTTGAATGTGGAATATCCGTCGGAAACCAGAGATGCATGGACCCTGCTACAGAAGGGCATGTATGAAATAACAACACCATTTGACATCACTACAAGCCGCATCAAGGAACTTATGCACTTTTTTAAAGGAACTTCATATCATATAGTGTGATGTTGCAGTTATTGTAAGTTGGGCCCAAGCTTATCAGTTTGACAGTCCTATTACCCAACAGAGTAACCTAGAAAAATTCTTTCCTTTGATTTTTTTTTTGTTTTTTTGATTCATAATGTTTTGATCTTCTTCACTGTGTTAATTGTCATAACAAATTTTAAAGCCGTACTTATGATTGGTTTGAAATGCGCAAATGACCAGCATTCAAGACAAAAGTGCGCGATGTGAGCCAATGTGGTACTCTATTTCTGATTGCTTTGGCAATTAAAATAAGATAAAAGATAAAACAATTTTCAGACTATTGACTTTTTGTCTTGTGTCTAGTTTTATGGTGGTCTAAATAAATCAGCTTCTCCTCCTAAGATTGTCTACACTTATTCTAATTTTCTATTCCTACAGAGTTTGAAAAAAAATGTATATAATATGAACTGATGTTAAAGAAAGTTGCAAAATCTAACTCAAATATTGCTTATTTGCTCATGAAAATAGCGATTATGTATTTTACGCTGTGTTGTGAATTTATAGAGCTGTTACAATCAAATTGCTCTTATTTGTAAACTGTACAATGCACTGCATCAGGAATAGGCTAAACATTTTATGTGATTTTTAGTTCTTCCTGTTATGTATAATAATGTGTAATTCCGGAGCATTCTGGATCAGAATATGCATTGTACTTTGAAAGTGTCACTAAAAACAGACACTGCACTGCTGTGGGTTAAATGTTGCTGAAGTTCAGTAAAGTCACAAATATGAAATTATTTTTTCCTGTTCTGGTTAGTTCCGTGACTGCAAATATCTAATCCAGTGAGGTAAGAATGGCACTCGTTGAAGGATGCCATCTGTGATAGTGAATTTGGAGTCATTCTGGGTGGGTTATAACTGTTAGTAGGTTAGCCTACTCATTACCATGGACATGTGGATATGTTGTAAGTATATTGAATTTCTCATTGTGTTGGTACTGAAAGTGTTAAGATTGAAATGTCACAATTCGGTGACCTTAAGAATGCTGATCTTGATACAAGTGTATATACAATGTACATGTATGATGCAAATGCCTGGTACTAGCCTTGTATGTATTAATACTGCATTCATACTAAGAATGGCACCCGTTGAAGGATGCCATCTGTGATAGTGAAGCTGGAGGCATTCTGGGTGGGTTATAACTGTTAGTAGGTTAGCCTTCTCATTACCATGAACATGTGGATATGTTTTAAGTACAGTATATTGGATTTCTCATTGTGTTGGTAAACTTGGTACTGAAAGTGTTAAGATTGAAATGTCATAATTTGGTGACCTGAAGAATTCTGATCTTAATATAAGTATATATACACATGTATGATACATATGCGTGGTATTGGCCTTCTATGTACTGCATTCATACTGTTATGTATGGATACTGGATTCATAATGTTAGGTGAACAGTTTTCAACTACATGTATGTGAGTTTATTGATAGCATTTTGGAAAAGGCATGAATTTTCTTCTTGTGCCCCCAAAGGTGTGTGCCAGAGGCATTGTGTTTTCTGGTTGTTTGTGAGTCTGTGTACATGTACAACACATTAAACATTGTCAGTCTAGGCAGTGTTTGTTTAGTGGCAATTTTTGTCAAATTACATTTTATGCAATGCATAAAAATCTTATGAATTAATGTAATAATTATTATTGCATTCCATTTTACTTTGATTCTGGTGGAAAAGATTCCTGATCTGTGCAAAGTTTAAACCATGCAAGTGCCTGTCAGTGCTTTTTCTGAGTTAATAAATGCCATTTTGAAGTGAACATGTATGTGTATCGTGCAGTCAATATATACTAAGAATGCTCTCTTGTTTAACATGTGTAAGAAATACTAACTGAACCAAATGATATACTAGTAGTTTGATATATAACCAATTTTGTGACATGGTATAAAAATGGTTGGTGAACATGCTATAATGACCAATGAATTTTGGTTACTGAAACAAATTATTGACCAAAGATGATTGGTTAACATGCTATCATAACCACTGCACTTTGGTTACTTTATTGGTGCTAAACCAGATTAATGACCAAACATAATTGGTTATATATTGACCAAGAAAAATTGGTTAGGAAATGAAACCAACCGTTGTATTGGTTGGAATAACCACCGGGAGAATGGTTAGAATTATAACCAATCTTATTGGTTGGAAAGAAAAAATAACCAAATTAATGACCAAACATAATTGGTTATATATTGACCAAGAAAAAATGGTTAAGAAATGAACACAACCAATGTATTGGTTGGAATAACCACCTGGAGAATGGTTAGAATTATAACCAATCTTATTGGTTGGAAAGAAAAAATAACCAAATTAATGACCAAACATTATTGGTTATATAATGACCAAGAAAAATTGGTTAAGAAATGAGCACAACCATTGTATTGGTTGGAATAACCACTGGGAGATTGGTTAGAATTATAACCAATATTATTGGTTGAAAAAGACGACCAAATTTGGATTGGTTATTCTAACCAATATGTCGGTCGGACACATATTCACCAATAGCTTTGGTTGGAATTGACCCATATTTTGGTCATTCTGACCAATCCTTTTTTAGAGTGTAGACACTTTAATTTATTGTCAACCCAGCGTTGTCTTTGTGTCCATTAAGTCAACCGGGTAGATAACAATTCCTACTGTCTATATATTACAGGCATCCTAGACGTTTTAGTTTGTTGTCAACCCAAAGTAGTTTTTATGGCTTTTCAGTCAACCCAGGGTAGATAACAATTCCAACTGCTTATATCACAGTGTCTCAGATATTTACAATGTCGTCCCACCACTTTGTCTTGTTTCCGTTCACGTTCTGCATTAAAAAAAAATCTTCTTCTTCTTCTTCTTCCATCAAAATCCTATTCGTTTTGCACGCAGTGATGGTGACCCCTCTTTAGTGATTGTGACCTCTCTTTACGTCCCTTCCTCTTGTCCATTTCATCTTCGTCACTGGACTTTTCATTTTTCGAAATCACTCATGCATGACTTACACAAAAAAAACAACAAAAAAACAAAACAAAACAAAACAAACCAAAATCCATCTTCATACTCAAAATTTAAGTCCGAAGTGGGCCATGTTGATAAACGTTAAATTTCTTGAAATATTTACTCCCGAATATGAAAAAGTGCCGTAACTTCCTCACATCAATTAATCTTTGTCTCAAAATTTTACTGTGGCTTTATCTTGTCATTGCACACATCCCTGACTAATTTCACGATTCAATGATCCCGCATAATATAAAGAGGGCCATCTAAAGTGTTCAAACTGACTATCTTCTTGTGGCCTATCTCCGTCATGCCTGGGTAAACCCGTACCGTTTTTTTTTTTTTTTTTTTTTTGATTTAGATACTTCATGATATACCCTTTCAGCCAAATAAAAGAAAATGTACCTTATCACTGATCAACTTTGCGAAAATTGCCCGTAACAATCACGATATTTACGGAATTGCCGAAATAACTTCAACTAGCTCTAAATTTGCGAACATTTAACCTACGTCTTTGAAATTTGGGAGGGGGGTATGTGTATATAATGTATTGGACAACTGTCAGCAAAATTTTTATAAAAACTGATGACGTCATCGCACAGTTATTGCGGAAAAAACCTCAATTTACCTGCATTACATAATATTGAATAATTTGCTTGTTTTTGAATGGCGCGCTAGCTAATGGCAGTCAACTCAAAAAGACCGCAATGAAATGTGACCCTCCACCACAAAACAACCAATAAGTCGGAAATTTGGGTTTTTAAATTTCAACACAGTTTGAAAGCTTAGATTCAAAACTTTAAAATGATATATAACTTGTCTTGTTAAGACTAAGCAAACCCTTGTAAATTGCAATAAGAATGCCAACGTGTCAGACGGGCTAAAGACCAAAACAACAGAGAAAACGGGCTCTAAAGAAGAGTGACTATTTAAGAGCACCTAATCTGTGTCCTATTGTTTGTCGCACAAAAGGTTGAGTCAAAACTCCCTAGCATACACTGTGAAGTACTAATTGGATTGGGTTGAAACTTTCCATACCTTCAGAATAGATATATTTCTTTGTTTCTTTAGAATTTGAATATCAGACAGTGCATAGTTTTTAAGATATACCAGAAAAGCGATGTGAAGTACAATCCCAGCAAGTTGATACAGAAAGTTTGAATGTCCAGGAAAACATGGTCATTTTTGAATTAGAGTAAAAACATATTTCAACAAAATATTTTAACCTGAAATTTTGTCAGATGGTAGATTGATAAATGAACTTTCAGAACATACAAAAAACTTAAAATCAAAATTTCTACCCCAAACCACCTTTTTCAGCTGTTTACTCTAAAACTTCCATTGCGACTTATTGGTCATTTTGTGGTGAAGGGTCACAAATTCCCTTCTCAGGGATACCAAATACGGTATATGGTCTCACAGAAAATTTTCAGTAAATCGTGATTTAAGTCAGGTCATAATACGGACCCTGCACAGTTTCCGTCCATGCATTACACGTATATGTGGCAAATCGGTTTCCCAACTTTGGCCCCCTGATCGATCTTTATTTTTTACTTGAAATTTCGCAGGCACATTTTTTGAGGCAAAATGAAGAGAATCTAGAAGCCGGATTTTGAAAATCGGTCAAGCGTGACATTTTAGACGCCATTTTGATAGGACTGTCAAAGAAATATGAGAGTGGTGTAAAAAAATATGAGAGTGGTCTCAAAATGATGGCCATGAAAATGGCCTTTCCTATGATACCAAATACCGCACATAAAGAACAAAAAAAAATATATAAAAAATAAACAATAAAAAATTGAATAAAAAAGAGCCAATTTATTAGCAAATAAAGTCATTTCAGTACATGCCATTTCACATTTTCTTCAGTACAATTCTACACAAAACCAATCTGCCGCGGTTTATCATGCATCACATATTGTGTGGTAGCCACTTGGCCGGAGCCTATGGAAAGGCATTTGCCGTGTGATATTATACTTCTATCAAGTCGTCCTTTTACCTTTTGTAATTCTATGTTTTCATCATTTTACCTTCTTCTGATTTCACAGTATGCGTTATTATTTCTGCCATCTCACTTTGTCTTTCTATTCTTTTTTTTAAATTATTTTTTTTAATGTTATTATTTTTTTGCCCATTCTCTCATCTTATCTTATTTTCTGTTTTCCCATGCATTTTTTTATTTCTCAACTGTCATCTCCTCAATGAATTAGAAGATACGGACGACATTGCATGCGCATCGTTCTGGTACGATTGCAGTTCTAGTTTAATTTGTTGTCAACCCAGACTCGTATTTTTGGATGCCTGTGATAAAATGGTAGATCAACTCTTTTAAACTGCTGGATTCAGCCTTTATAGTATTGTATCCAGCATGTTAAAAGTGTTAATCTACAATTTTGAAAAAGTTGTCACTCCTCGGCCCTTTTAAATGGTGATTTAACACTTTATTTTTTAGAGTGTAGTGGTGCCTGGGTCCCAAATGGATGATTTAAATGATATCATACACGTCAGCAGAATGCATTCCTTCAAAAAGACATTTATAATTACCTAAACCAGATTTTTATTTATTATTGACTCCAACACTAGTACGAATAATAATCAAGAAGTAATATTGTTGATTCAAAAGTGTTCAGGCAAGAATACGCACTTTAAAAATTTGTATAAATCTCAGCATCTCCCGCAAGAAAAGCTCGTTTTGAAGTTGGGCGCGGAAGGCGAATGCTGGTCACGTGAATCTTTGACCAGAAATTTCTGCAACATTCTGCCTGATTGATCTAAAATTTTGACCATAAAATGATCACTGGTTTTTGGACCAATCACATAATGTCCTATATCAGGACATAGGTAATTTATCCAACCTTCTGAAACCAATCACCCCTGACATCACTGAAAGTCGAAGAATAATGGTGGCAGGGTATATAAATTACGTGGGTTTTTTATGGATTGCCATAGACAAAATTTTGAACATTGCTAGCTTTCAAGAAAAAATGACCACTGGATACTGAAGTAAATTTGACAATATATACATCAAATGAAAGATATTGAAATTAATTTTCATAAACCAATTACCCCAAAGTGATTCACTCACTAATTATGAATATACGTCCAATTAGTTGCAAACTTAGATACATCTAGTGGTGCCATTCCTGTGTTGAAGCGTGTACGTCAACTTTCGGACACCCAAATGAGCGCTACTAACCATTATGTCAACTTCCTGCTTCATACAAATGGTTTCCATAAGAAATTGAGGATTTTTTTTAAAATTTATTCTTTATTTTTTTCTTATTTGCTTTAGCATATTATTTCACAACTAATTTTGTATTAGAATTTCTTATTATTATTTATTAATTTGATTAAATTTGGAGGGGTTGCAAGGCTTTGCTTTTGAGTCCCCTAATCCGGCTGTTCGTCCATGTAATCCTCATGATGTCTTTCTTTTATCTCCCCCCCCCCCCACAAAAAAAATGAACGATTGAACATCAAATTATAGATTACTGGCATAGAGTATAATGCGAAGCACTAGCGTAGCTGAGGGGGGGGGGGACAGGGGGGCAGAGTGACCCCCCCCCCCAACAATTTTTCCTCGAATTGTTTTTATTTTTGAGATTTTTTTATTTTTTTATTCTTTTAATTTTTTTTTTATTTATTTATTTTTTTTTTTTGGGGGGGGGGCTTGTCAGAGAATTATGTCGCTACCAAATACGGGTCTCCCTTCAAGCAGAATTTACCCCCCCCCCCCTTGTAAAATAATCCTAGCTACGCCACGGGTGCGAAGAAGAAGACTCTGAAAAGTGACATTTTAAGTACGCCAAGGTGCAAATTGTGGATCTCGTTTTTTTTTTCATTGTCATTACAGAGGCATGACAGGAATTTAGATACTTCTGTCCGTGGTCATTGATCATGCATTAGGTGTCAGATTTCTCGGTGGAAATTATTGATTATGATTAAGCATACACAATTATTGTTACATGTATCTTAAGTCTTTCGGTGCCGATGTCACATATATGTGACAGATAGAGTTGTCATTTTCATTTACCAATTGCTCGACCACAGGAAAGGTATGTGGTGGTCAATGTATATCAAAAATTTTGAGCATAAATCAAGTATTCTAAATATATGATTATAAATATGCTACCATAGAAATTTTCAGTGAAAATTGCGAATTTTTAAAAAGATATTAACTTCTTTCAACATTAAACAATAGTAAACCAATGAGAAATCAACATATATTGGACAAGAAAGAAACTCAAATATAATTTTCAATAATTATTATGCATAAAGTTGGGTAAAAAATGTTTGGTATCATAACAAATGGTAATACATTTCCTAAAAGTTTTGTACACAATATTTTGTGACCTAATAAATGGTTAATGTTCACCAATTGTTCGACCACAGGAAAGGTATATGGTGGTCAATGTATATCAACATTTTGAGCATGAATGATTATGATCATATGCTACCATAGAGATTTTCAGAGAAAATGGCATTACATATATATATATATATATATATATATATATATATATGTATATATAACCTTATTTTAACATTAAACAATAGTAAACAAATGAAAAAACCCAAAATAATGGGCAACAACAAACTCAAATATAGTTTTCAGTAATTATTATGCATAAAGTTGGGTAAAGTAATAATAATGTTTGGTACCATAAGAAATGGTAATACATTTTCTAAAAGTTTTGTACACAATATTTGACCTAATAAATGGTTAATGTAGTACAGACATTTAAAAAGTAAGCATCGATCACGTTTTGGTAAAACTTTAAAGAGAGCTAAACTCCTTAGCACAAGAAGAGTTAATGAAAATGGTGAAAAGGTCAGTTCTCTTACCCAGTACCGCATGCAGCATCAAGTACACGACGACAGTTGTTAGACTCAAGCTGGTCAAGAAGCCACTGTTTGAAACCTACTGACCGCTCAGCTAAAACACCGAACCGTCGAACGACATCTTCATCGTCACAGGCATTAGAAACGTTTACCGTTTGAGACATGTTTTAAGTTTGATTAGCTTAGGATATCAACAATATGACGTTCCTATATCTACCTGTAAAGTTATGCGGTATGACTTCAGCGTGGACACGCATTGCTATAATAAACAAAGGCTATCCATGCCCGTATGCACCTATCTATTTATCCTCCTCGTAGGCAAGTATGTTTGTTGAATACACGACCAGTAGAGCTTTCATAAGTAATTCTACACAGCAAAAACGCTGTTTAGATTTTCACTGTGTAAAATTGTGTTGTTAATTTTTAAGCAATATTGTTTAAAAGACAGACCCTGTATTTTAAACAAACGATGTTTAAGACAACAATGATATTGTATAATAATGTTTTGAACAATATTGTTTAAAGGGTCTCTGAGGTCAAAAAAATAATTTGTATACAGTTAGAATGTATAAAATTAACCCCAAATAACTTTACCCGGCATTCTACAGGTTAGCGGTTAAGGAGTTTGAAGAGAATAAAGGACAGCGTGAACGAACGACGCGCGGAACTCAACTCCAGTTGAGTTCCGCGCGAGCAGTGTTCTATGCGTGTGCGTTTTGTTTATGCGTGCACGTTCGGCGAACGCCAAGACGCGATAGTGGAATTATCGCGATCGCATTATTGCGTTGTCGTCTGCTATGTACAGCGCCGGGGATGACAAACACTCGAAAATTGATTTGGGGCGGAACTTACGGATAATATTCAACCCTAATGAAATAACAAATGAATAAACTATAGAACGCAAAATGTTTTTATTCAATCGGAAATTGATTTGGCGCGTAACTTATGGATAATCTACAAACCAAATTAAACATGAAATGGAGTATACAACGCACAATGTTTTTATCGAATAGAAAAATGGTTCGGCGCATAAATTACAAAGAATCTACAGACCAAGCGAAACAATAAATAAATTAGAACTAAGACGCAAAATATATTTATCGAATCGAAAATTGATTTAGCGCTTAACTTAGGAATAATATACAACCCAAATAAAATATGAAATGAATGAAGGACCAACGCAAAATGTTTTTTTTATCGATGGAAATTGATTTGGCACGTAGCTAATGAATAATATACAATCCTAATAAAACATCAAATGGATGAAGTATAAAACGCAAAATGTTTATATCGAATAGAAAATTGGTTCGGCGCATAAATTACAAAGAATCTACAGACCACGCACGTTTGGCAATGGTGGTACTTTTTCTGAGGGGTAGATGCTGAGAAGTGAGATGAACCAACGTCAACGAGCATGACAAAGCAACAATGGCAACATCAACATGGAGCCGGCCGGCTATAGCAGTTTACAACAGGTACGACTGCTTCATATTTTGCAGGCCCAGTATAATGCAGGAAATTAGTGTATGATGTGGTGGTAATTATTATGCATGTATACCCCTTATGTTGAAGAAGGGCTCACGGAGAAACATTCCCCATATATTAGTAAGGCTGCATAATTATAATTAATCCCTATACCCAGGCCCCTGGGAGCCGGGGGTGCTAGGGGTGCTGCAGCACCCCTGACTTTTTAGAGTGTGTGTGGGGGGGGGGGGGCATAGCACCCCTGTGAAAAAAATAAAAGTTGCAGCACCCTCAACTTTTTTGTGTACACATATATGTGAAAACTAAACCCAAAAAATCTGATAACCCTTTTTTTTTTTTTTGCTTGTCAGAGAATCTTGGAGGAAAACTAGACCCCCAAAATATGATAACCCTTTTTTTTTTTTCTTTTCTTTTTTTTTTTGTTTGCTTGTCAGAAATTTGTTTTTGATATTTGTGTGCTAAGCACCCCTGTAAAAAAATAATATATCATTCCCAGGGGCCTGCCTATACCGCCTACTTCCTAGTTCGATCGTCCCCTCCAGCTCTTCTTCCATTCTTTCAGCTCGCATCGATTCCTTTTGTTAGCATATATATGGTCACAGTATTGTAAGTCTTATTATGGTATCATATTTGTAGACTAATATTATTATGTGACATTGCTAAAGGAGACTCTGATGAGAGAACAAGAAAGGCAAAAAACATTTAAATAGCCTTTAGTGGTATAAACTTGTTTTGAACTGTTGCTGAGTGAAGCTTGCAGTGCATGTATATATTTAATTTCAAAGATTTTGTGTTGAAACTGACTCCTATATTTTGGAAAAACTTGTACACAGGGTAATATAATATGGGGGGGGGGGAAGGGGCGCAATGCCTTTTTTTTATAATAAGGCAGGTTACACAATAGAAAGCCAATTAATATGATTATGAGATCTTAACATTTTTCTTTCAAATTCTGATCTCTTTGAAAACGGAATTTGTAAACTTTATCCTACTGGGATGCAAAATTATGAGGTAATGAAACAAAAATTCATGCGAGGGACAATACAATACCCCATTTCTATGTTTGAATATAATACATAGAGTTTTTAAATGTAATAATAAATATTTGATGTTAATAAAAGCAAGTCATTTTCAGACGTGAAGAGGTTTGTTTCAGGACTGTGCGTGGTATTCTATTCCACACCCTTCACATTGTATTGACAGGTAATTGTTCGTGGTTCCTGAAATGGAATAGAGGCTATTAATGAGGCAAGGAGAAGAAAGGAAAAAAGAACGAAAAAAAAATAAAAATTTTACAGAAAGGGACATTCAAAGAAGAGCCATAATTCGAGATTGATGATATTGGGAAAATGAGTACGAAAATGAGAAAAAGGGTAATCTGAATAAGAAACAGTAAGATTAGATATAAAGCTAAATAAATGACAAAAGTTGACGATAACAAATAGAAGGTTAAAAAAAAACTAATTCTAAAAGAAGGTCAGATGTATTGATGTATATTTCATGCATCGGAAATAATGGAAGCGTGGCTTAAACCAAAGTTCCCCAGTGCTGTCCTCCATTATTCTCTACCATTATTCTCTCATTTCTTTTCGTATGGTGTTTATTTCCACGAGAGTTGCCCAAAGCTGTTGTATATGGTATTTCCTTAATTCCTTACAATTTGGTATATATATATATATATATGTATAAAACATCACATTTGTTACATCTTCCAGCCTGTCTTCCTAAGCAGGTCTAACGGTTTGTCTTGCATTGTGGGTTACTAAAAACCACCATCATTGGCGGCGATAAAAAATTATACGGTATCCTTTTCAATCATTACTGAAAAATCATCATTATACCAACAATAGTGTTAAATTCTTACGCGTATAAACACACCTCCATATAATAGGGGGGAAATCTGGACGGGAGGGCCGGGAGGATAGTCAGAAGGGGACATACGCATCGCTATATCCGAAGGCTCACTCCCCAGTCATGTTAACATGACAACTTCGCTCTTCTCGATACCTCTTTGTAAATTTTCATTTTCCGAGGTCGTTAGGAAATTTTGTGTTTCTAGTTTTCTAATGCACTTACGACCTCCTTTATTCACAAGCGTAATTCAAAATCTGAGCTTGATGGTAATTGCCATGCACCCATTTCTCTTTTCTATTGTTAGAACAGGCAGCTAAAATCTCCATTATTGCTACTTTCAATTTCTTCGAACAACAGGGAATTGATTTTCCATTTTGAATTGTAAAACTTTGCATTTTGTATTAAGCACTTCAGAGCCTAATAACGTGCTCTAACTTTAAGTTATTTATTTTTTACATTTTCCACAAAATTTTCCCGGGGATATGTCACCATGCAAGTCCATCCCCGAATTACACTCCTGCCTGAATTAATATTTCACATAATTATTTCACATGTCTTTACTCAAGTTCAAAACAAATTTCATGATAATGTTTGAGACTATTTGACCATAATAAATTATTGTGAAGGGGTCTGGTTTGGGTAAAGGTGGAAAGTTTCCCTCCGATAAGAAAATTGTGCAGTCAAGTTAAATAATATCATAATGTTCATGATTTAGTACTCGCCGTATAGGAAACATGACTCAAATTTTCACAAAACTGTTTAGTAAGCACCATATTCTATTTTGCTCTTTGTAATACTGGTTTTAAGACATTTTCAACCCAAATTTCAAGGTCAAACGTGAAAATCACATTTTAGAAGTAACTGCCAAGTTGTAGAAGGCCAAGCAGCGTACTTCATCTATCATGTCTATATCTCCAATATAAGGATCTAAAAAACTTATCGTCCTAAAAGAATTCGTCGTGCAAATACTATCTCCTTACCGCCATAAGGGTCTTGAAACTATCGTCTCCTCAACAATGTCTCAATAATGGATGCAATGTAGATCAAGTGGCGTATAAGAATAGATCGATGGACGGGAGGGGGGGGGGGGGCGTCATCTACCCTGACAGGGTGGGGGCGTAATGACTTTGTATCTGTGCAGACCCATGTTTTGCAAACTTGACTTTTTTTTTAGGCTAGGCCTTTATCCGGGGGGGGGGGGGGCGGCGGTATAGAGGGTACTTTAGATTTAATAAGCCCTATGTTGTGCATAGGCTATTGAGAATGACCCTTTTCGTTTCATAATGAGTTTATAAAAATGAGTCATCTTCCCTCAACCATCCATGTGCTTTTGTAAAGAATCTGATAAAACAATACCACACGATTTGACTTTTTCTAGCCAGATATATACAAATGGATTGCCGTAGCCAAGAGTGGGCTTGCCGTTTGATAAGTAGATTCCCCTAATGTTGTTTTCTATGTTTGTCTGATTTTTCTGCTTCTGTTGAAAGCAAGTAATTTAATGGTTGGACTTCCCCTTTAATATTTGTCTATAGCGCCATGTAACTAGTAGTGGTAATACGGAATTTCTCAATGAATGGAATGGGGCCGTGGTACAGATTCCCATGTGATAGGGTCCGAAATTGTTTGTTGAGCTGTGCAGGAATCTCATTTTAATTTGGCTCCGAATTCCCTCGAAATTGTGTTTTTTTTAATTGCTTCCATATCAAATATTGTTGATTATTGAGAATGCATAACTTAAAACATGTGCTAAATTTGGTGTTTTTAGACAAAAGTGAACAATTCTTCAGCTGTATGCCGCCCTACAAGTAAAAATCTAGGGGTCCTACAGCACCTTCAGCATTCCCAGCTCCCAGGACCATGGATGAGCCGATTTCCTCTTTTTTAATGCAGATTATACAATAGGGAGCAAATTTTTTTTTTTTTCTCACATTTTTTTCAAATTTTTAACGCTCATTCAACGCAAAACCTATATCCAAATGGGCCACTCATCATAAAACATGACATGAGAGAAAGCAGTAAGACCAGAGACCGAGCTTTAGAAAATGTTCGCATTTTAAATATTTAAAAGCTGTGTTTCTAATGCAATTAACACTGCAGGTGATAGGTGCACATAATCCTCAAAGTTCTTAAATTTCCATTTCCCCGTTTTTGCTTCTCTCTTTTTCGCGGTTTGTTGCGCCCCCCTTAAGTGCAACCCGGGGCATGTGTTCACTGTCCCCCCCCCCCCCCCCCCCCGGGGAGACGCCTCTGCTTTTTCTTTTTCATTCTCTTATAGATTTCTTTTCTCTCTTTCCCTTCTGTTAGGCTCCTGATGGGGAGGGGGCTTCGTCGTTTCGGCCCCTCTTTCCAACTTTTTATGAACCTTATTCATTTTCGGAATTATGAACTCTTTTCATTCTCGGAAATATGAATCCTATTTCATTTTCGGAATCATAAACCATTATTAATTTTCGGAAATAGGAACCATATTCCATTCACGGATTTTGGGAACTTGGGATAAACGAACCTTTCGGAATAATGAAACTTTCGGAATTATGAACCTTCAGAAAAGCGACATTTAACCAAAAATATATGGGATATAAAACTTCTAGAAAGATGGCATAAAGGGAGGAAAAAGTGAAAAGATACAAAGGGATTAAGGTTACCCAAAAAGGAGGAACAAGGGATAAGAGGTAGAAGAATCAGAGGAACATAAAAAAAACCTAGAACGACATCAAGTCAAAAGGGGAAAAGGAAAAAAGATCACGGACATATTGACATGTAGACCGAGAGGAGGGGGTCAACCCAGCTAAAAAAAAGGGGGGTAACTGTTTTAACTGTACATAGCAACGATCTATGGACAAAACTAGGCAAGGAAATAATCGTCTGCCATGCACAAAGTTGTGGGGCGGCCAGGATGGCCCTCCATCACTCAGCTTTTATTCACAAACTCATGACTGCTCTTGCTTTGGACATGGACCTAGGTCCATACTTTGGAATAAAGACAATGAACGGCTGCCAGGGCCTGCAAAATGAGAAAAATTCACCCTGGCCGCCCCACCACATTGTGCGCGGCAGACGATTACTAGTATAGCTTCATGCGCGAAATAAGAACCCCTTTCCTTTCCAAAACGATCCTAAACCAACTGATACTTGGCTTTTGGTTTTAACTTCATATTATCAGTCTTGTCTATGCGACTAGGGTATCATCGGATAAATATATAAGACTGTCCGATCAACATGTTGGTTGATAATGATACAGTACAGTCTGATTTTGAATTGGGAGTACAGTCATTAATGTCTAGTTAAATTTTGGTAAATATGAACAATTATATTGTGAGCTTGTTATGATGATTTTCTAATCTTTAACAAGAACAATGTGCAAGGCTTTCGTAGTAAGAATGTTACTATATAATGATTTATCTGAAGATGAACAGAACCCAACATTACTTTTTTATGAGTTATGAGACTATCCAATGGTTGAAATAAGAATAGTTATTATGAATTGGGAAACGCACACACATTTAGGATAATAGGGCAGGGATTTGGGTTATGTTGTAAAGATGTCGCGCTGCCGCACGCTAGGATGGTCAGCAAATTGTCATGACCCGATAGACGAATGACGATTCCAATGTTATCATTCAAGCAGAAAATTTTGCTAGGAAGTATTTGTTTTGTTTTTTTTGTATTTGATTGGTGTAGGGTAGGCTCAATCAGAAATAAGCCTTCGTAAAATTACGGTTTTCCATGGGTTGTATTCTTTAGTTTTATTTCTCTTGGACACCTTTCATCTCGATTGTTCACATTATTTTCTTGATGGATTTCCTATTCCAATGTATGGATCATTATTAACAGTTATTGTTATCATTATTAATTTTCTCGTTGTTGTTATTATTATTATTATTATCATTATTATCATTATTGTTATCATTATCACTATTAGTATCATTATTAGGTGGTCTGTCGTAGACAGATCACCTTTTAATTTCGTCAGAATTTTCTTTATTTTTATTTTTCTCCTACTTTTCTTGTACAAATGAATACTCAAAATCGGCTCAGTCAATTTTCATCAAATTTCAGTCAATTATCAGGACTATCAAGTACATGTTCCAATTTTTTTTTCAAGGTCACCAGGTCATGGTGACGTCATCCAGGCGCCATTTTGTGAAGTCACATTATCGATCATATCTTCATAACGAGTCATCAAAAATGAACCATATTTGATACATATAAACTTCAGGTTAAGGGTCAACATAAAATGTCATCAAAACTTGCGCGCGCATCATGACGCGCACGTACGCGCGCGTCAAAATTTAAAATGCTCAAAATCACTTTTTGATCAAAGTAGAGTACGTTTTAGGCCATTTTAAGCATTTCAAAACTTTCCATGCGTGACCGTCCGCGCGCGCAGCGCGTACGGAACGTAAAAACGCCGTTTTTTCGCATGGTTTATATTCCTGACACTATTCTTGACAATTTCCAACTATTTAAAGTCATTCTCGACATTCCATAATGCCACACGCGCGCGTCAAACTTTCAAATTCGTGCGCGCGTCAATGGGCAATATAATATAAAAAGTGGTAAAAACATGCCTCTCTTGAATCCGCCATAGCTCGTCAGAAAGACTGGGGACCCCCCCCCCCCCCCCCCCAATTTTTATACATATTCTGAAAGTCTATAAGTTTTACATTGGAATTCATGAAAAAAATTGGTGGGTCATGCGGTCGGAACGTCATCATATTTGCATATGAACTCAAAACAATGTTTTCGAAAAAATGACGAAATAATTTTTGTATTCATTTGAGAATATTTCAGTAATGGATTGTCGATTTTGTTCCAAATTTTGATATGTTGTAGCTGAGACAATTCTCTACAAGATCAGTTGGCACCATTTTTCATTTTGACAAAGGCATCATGGCGTATTTTTGCGATTAAAGGAGGCATGTCAATTTTTCACATTTTGCGTTCATTCTCTATGGGACATGACTTTTTCTCAAATCTTGATTCTACATTCCCGTCTTCTTTGAGCAGTTTCTCTGTAATTTCTGCTCGATTTTCTTCCAAATTTTAGTATGATATAGCTGAGACTATAAGCTTTCACAATGCGCCCTCCAAATTTTGATCAGATGTCGGATCATGCCCATTTTTTTAACTACAAAATGTCATTTGAGAATTCCGTTTTTCGCTTACGTATTATCTCTATTGCAATATCAACAGTGTCAAATCGTCCGATTTTCTGTGATGCAAGTCTCAGTCCATTATCAACATTATCAGAATTACTATCTTGCACAAATATTATCACATCTTACTAAGCAATTTGCCGAATGGACAGACCACCTTATTCGTCTTCAGTGACGAATTAAATGTCTAGTTATTATTATTATTATAAGTAGTAGTAGTAGTAGTATTTGCTTTGTCCACAACCTAATGATCAGTAAAATAGAAACCGGACTTTATAAAAAAAAGTCTAGGGTCGCATGTTATTATTATTCTTATTGATATCATTATTATCAATATTATTACTACTACTACTTGATGGATTTTTGTTAAGAATATTTTCATTATTACTACTATTATCATTATCATTGTAATGTAGTTTTTTTTTGTTATAAATTATGTAATTAACAAACTTTATTATCATTACTACTACCATTATTACCATTATTGTTATTATTATCAGTGTTATTATTAATATTGTTCTTTTTGTTATTATTACTAGTGTTATTATTAATAGTGTTCTTTTCGTTATTATTATTAGTGTTATTATTAATAGTGTTATCTTTTATTATTAATTTAGCTTTTTCATTTTATTCTCAGGATTGTTCAGTTTTTATATTTACGAACTTGTAAAGTTTCTTCGCGAGCTGTTTCATGTCTCTTAAGCTCATATCACTAAAATAATATGCTTATGTACTTTACCCTTTATATTTTTGTCTTTAGTTACTCCCCTATTGATTCCTTGCTTTTCTCCAAAAGCATTCGACTTTTTTGCTAAGAACGCACACGTAGGCCTAGTAGATAATTATAAGTAAAGTGTAAAAAAGAAAAGCATTTTAGAACAAAGTCATCGCCTTGTTATATACAATATTTTATTACACGTGCCTTTTTGTGCAGGTGCTATTGATTTAATTCCGTAGATGATTCGTTTGAAGGAGAACTCCACCCTAGAATTTTGAGACTGAGTAAAATCCGATGAGAAATCAGAAAGTTTTGACGTTGTAATCAACAAGACACCAATTGGCAACTCTGTGACGTCTTGCGAGGCTTTGAGAAAATAACATACATGTAGTTTGCTAGTTTACGTGTATCTTCAATTATGGACTCACGCAAAGCACGTCACCCCTTTTTACATACTCCATGAGACTGCATATAATTTATGTCAGCAGTCGGTTCATTCAGGGCCAAAAAGCCCGTTGGGGGCCATAAGTATTATGTGTGGCAGTATATTTACCAAAAGAGCTGTCTCTCTCTAACACTCTCTCACCTACGAAAAGTGGATCAATCCATTAGGCCTTGCACGCAAAATTGCTAGTAGGCCAAAAGGCGTGCAATAAAACAATAAAAATAAAGTAATGGAATGTTAATCGATCGACTGCAACCCAGGGTACGCCCCCCCCCCCCGCCCCTAAAAAAAAAAAAATAAAATAAAAAATGAAATGCAAATATAGGTATAAACACAATCAATCCGGATCAGCATTTACCAGGAAGAAAGGGGGGATGAAAACAAGAAAGGTTTCTTTGGTAAAAAAAAAAATATTAATGATAATAAAATAACCCTTATAATGTGCACATATAAAAATACTATCTAAATGGTTCAGTATTGATTTTCTTGGAATGTTTCATTCTTATAATTTCTTTTTTTCACCATCGTCGCAATTTAAAGTGAAGAAAAATGCAAGGCAACATCAAAAATAATAAATTTTGTCTTTGAATATATAAATTTTAAAAAAAAATTTTTATTCCAAAATTTAAGTTATTTTTTATCTATTTTTGTGACATAAGTAAGCTTCAATGAAAGAGCTTGATTCGTACATTTTCATTCATATTCATAATGACATTCCTCGGGGCATTCATTGACTGAACCATATTTTGAGGGGTGTATTGGCTCATTATCGCATGGAAGGTAGTATAATAGATGCAAATCTGTCCGGCGGTGCTCACTGAACCAGTTCAGTGAGTGATAGAAACATACGTGTATGGGGTCGTTGGCCGTTTTGAGTCGGTTTCAATGATGAAATAACCAGTGGACAGCACTGGCCATTTTGAGTCGGTTTCAATGATGAAATAACCAGTGGACAGCACGCGATTTTGTCGTTGTTGTTCAACATGTCCAGCTGTTCGCAGAGGTCCTCGGGTCACTGAAATCGGTTTCGATGATGAAATAAATAGCTGGCATGCGCGATTTGTTGTTGTTGTTCAACATATCCAGCTGTTCGCAGAGGCCCTACTAGCTGTCACTGAAAGCTTGACCAGACCAAAGGCTAGACATGTCAGGGTCGTTTATTCTAGCCTTGGTATGTCATTAGTTATTTCCTTCTGGAAGACATAAATTTGTTTTTTCTCGAAATGGAACTTGTCAGGATGACAAAATTATAAATCCATGTGAGAGAATTTTCCAGTTGCCCTCACGACAATGGTGGTATATAAGTCATCTTTATTTCAGTAAAACAAAATCCAAGATGTTACATTGAAATACCCAGGTCCTCTGCTAGAATAAGATAAATGTTTCCTCCTCAACTGGCAAGAGGCGGGTCACAAAATACAAATTATTATCTTTATCGTTAATTGTTTTGTTATTGGTCTTATTCACTTTATTACTTGTTCGTTGTTCTTGTAAAATAATACAAAAAAAGAAACAAACAAAGAAACAACAACAAAAAAAAAGTAATAAAGAGAATAAGACCGATAACAAAACAATTAACGATAGAGATAACAATTAAGACTGTAAGAAATAGGTCTATAAAAAATATACTTTTTGAATTGACCAGTAATTATAATAATTTAAATTCTGGACTATTGGTTTTGAATTAAAAAAATAAATAGATCCTAATTTTACGAAACACCAATAATGATTTCATGAAAAGTATATAAATACATCAATGATATTTTAAGAATGCAAGTGCCCGAGGGGTTTTCACACGCTTCCAAAACGCGAGATTCTGATCGCTATCAGAATTAGGATTAGTTAAACCATGCATTCTAGAAGACGGAGCCTAAATAAAATATGCTGAAGCCTTGCTTTATTGTGTATTATACATGTTTGTTGTTGTTGATGAACTTACTTTGCAACTGAGAATTCCCGGCCGTGTGGGGGGGGGGGGGGGGTGGCGGTCGGACTGATATCCTGGAAAATTCTAGGGGAAGTATCATCTGACCACCCCCCCCCCCCCCTGGGATGGACGCACACGTTTCCATAGTTGAACACATGTATAAGTATTTCACATGAATCCTTAGGTGCAGCTAGCACTTGTAATAATACATCACAATACTTCACAGTCACAAGGAAGTTGTAATGTTTGCCAGTACATGTATCCCCCCTTTTTTTTCTATCTCTCTCCTATCTTTTATGTTTCTCCTCCCCCCCCCCCTACCACTCTCTCTCTCTCTCTCTCTTTCTCTCTCTATGGATTTTTTTTTTCCAATAAAACCGTTCAATTATAAAATGAGGGCCCAGCAATGACGGTTACCGGCGCAATTCAAGAAGCCATCATCATCATCATTCTCTGCCATTAAGCAGCAGGGGAAAAAATTAGAAAATCAGATCAGCGAAATTCGGCAATAATAAGATTTTTTTCCAGTGGTAATTATGACAATTATTTACTTAGAGAAATTACAATCTCGAGATCTCTTGTCTGTTGCACTGTAAAAGGAGAGCAGCTGAAAAAAAAAATGTATATTGACGACAAATAAACGAGGATAATATAAGCTAATATACGACCGTCTCATATACCATCTCTTCCAGTATACCTTCTACTAAAACAACTATGAGTGACCACCAGCGTTGCGTTCGAGGAACATTTCTCACAATATTATATGAATGTGTGCGCGCGCGCGTGTGTGTGTGTGTGTGTGTGTGTGTGTGTGTATATATATATATATATATATATATATATATATATATATATATATATATATACATATATAACTAGATCCGCTGTAAGGGCGAATTCGCTTTGTCGCCACCTATTGTTGAAATGTCCCTTAACGTCGTTTTTCTAATGTGACGGAATAAACCATTTTCCGTAGGATTTATTGAATTGAATTGAATTGAACTGAATTAAAATGGTTTATTAAAAACGACAAAACACGCAGCCCAAAGCCTGATACTGCTTGTTTTAATAAACAAATACATAGATAGTAAAATCAACATCTCAAATAAAAAATAAATCATAATACAACACAACACAACAGAATTTACTCTTAAAAAGATATAAAATTACGTATTGGCATATACAGCGAGTCTAGTGCATTATGCGAATGTCCAGTAATAGCAGTCGGGTTATTGATTCAATAACTCACAATCTCTGCCAAAATACAATTTGTGATTAATAATTGATAATGAAAAATTGTACTCAAACCCAAATAAATTCGCATATGAAATTGACATATTTTGCTGAAAACAAATTGAATTCAGACAGGAGCATCTACCAAAACCCAGTATTTCATTGTATCAGTTTTGAATAGAGATTGTGAATGAGAATTATTTTACATATTCGACTATCTCAGATATACACACATAAAAAATACAAATTAAATTTTAAAAAAAAATCATTGGAAATAACAATACAGAATTAAGAGGCCTGATGTTAATATGATATGCATCAAAATGGATATGATTAAAATGTGATATACCGCATCCCATTGTGCGACTTGTGTGCTTTGTGTCCAGGTATTACGATGTTAAGATTAAGAAAGTACTGAAGTGAGTGGTTTTAGTATATTTCGAAGAAAAATGTTTAAAGTTAAGCTTGGATAACCTGCTAAAAAGGTATTAAATTTCATCTTGAATGATTATATTAATCGAAATTAGGCAGACAATTCGTGAAATTTGATTTATTTTTCACCAAATAATGAACAAAAATTTGTTAATTTTGAAAAGATATACTGTTGTATATAGATTGGCCAAGTAAACTTAATTTATCCGAAATTCAATTGTCATATTAAGTAATATAAAGAGAAAGAAGGATCAAGGGAAATGGACAGAAGAGAGCATAAAATCGTGCATCCATATTTAGAAAGAGATATATATATATATATATACATATATATATATATATATATATATATATATATATACAAAAATAGAAATGAAAAGTCCGTATACGATGAAAAAAAAAAATCGAATTTTTGGCCATAGGCCTTCAAAAGGAAATAATGAAATTTATTTGTTGGGTACACAAAAGAGCGTGAAGCGAAAAAAAAAAAAAAAAACAATGCAAAAGCTCCATGGATACCAGCGCAACCATGGCAGAGATCAGAAAGGAGAGGAGAGAGAGAGAGAGAGAGAGAGAGAAAGATAGAGACGTAATAAAACGTCATAAAAGAAGAGAAAAACAAAAACAGAAACCAAAAAAAAAAACAACAAAAAAGCGCAAAATGGGAGAAAGCTCCATGGAAACCAGCGCAACCAAGATTAAAAAAAGCTGAGAGAGGAGAGAGAGAGAGAGAGAGAATGACGTAAAACACGTCACAAAGAAACAAAGGAAAACAAAAGAAAACAAAAAAGCGAGAAGCGCAAGGCGCTCAAAGATCCAAGGATACTGGCGTCTAGCTCATCGGGTTACTTAACATCTACGCTCCATACGTCTGAACACCAGTGGCTTGCCTGTTGCACGCCATTTCAACCTCCCCGGCCACTCAGTGCACATCAAGTGCAACGGCGATGATCTATCCAGGAAGAGACGTGAGGAAAGCCTGATTTTCCACCTGAAAACCTTTCATCCTCGTGGGATGAACGTAGCATTTCGAGCATTTCGCATGAATTGAATGTTTTCTTTTGTCCTTTGCACCTTTCTTTTCTATTTTTCGTTTTTTTTTCTTCTTTCCTTTTCTCTCTCTCTCTCTCTCTCTCTCTCTTGTTCTTTATTCTCTTTCTTCACTACTTCCTCCCTTTCCCCCTTTTCTTTATTTTCTTTCTTTTGTGCTTTTAACTTCCTGTCTTTTTTCCTTCTCTTTCTCTCTATCTCTCCCTCTTTTCCTTTTTTCTTGTCCTCTCTTCTTTCCCCTCCCCACTCTCTCTCTCTCTATCTCTCTTACCCCCCCCCCCCCTTTTCTTTGTCCCTTCTCCCTGTTTGTCCCCTTCACCTTCCTTTGGTTTCTTTTATGACGTTTTACTACGTCATCCTCTCTCCCTTTCCTTCTTTCTCCTTTTGTTTTTCTTTCTTTACTCCTTGGTTTACGCCAGTATCCTTGCATCTTTGAGCGCCTTTCGCTTCTCGGTTTTTTTGTTTTCTTTTGTTCTTTGTGACGTGTTTTACGTCATTCTCTCTCTCTCTCTCTCTCTCTCTCTCCCTCCTCTCTCATTTTTTTTTTTTTTTTTTTTTTTTTTTAAATCTTGGTTGCACTAGTTTCCATGGAGCTTTCTCCCATTTTGCGTTTTTTTGTGTGTTTGTTTTCTTTTTCTCTTCTTTTATAGGACCGGACCCACGCGCGCGTTCACTGTGTGCAGCTTAAACTGCGCTGCGCTACGCTGAAAGGGCAACTTGCAAAGTTGTAGCTCTAAATCATAATTAATTATGTGACTGTGGCTTATAGATCTAGATATCATATAGATGTCATGGCAACACAAATATCTCTTGAGTACAAACTTGATCAGATTACAATATATTTAGTCTAAATGCTTACCTCTGAATGTATCAATCAGCTCCGGCATTTGGAACTTCTGCAACATGTCAACCACAAAGTCATCCGCCATGATGAAGCCCGGTCGTGTTCGGCGGAGAAGGAAACCCGTCTAGCGCGAATTTTCAATCTTTTTAAACAACGTTGTTTAAAATATTATTCTACAATATCATTGATGTCTTAAACAGCAGTTGTTTAAAATACAGCACAATTTTAAACAGCGAATTTTTAAACAGCGTTTTTGCTGTGTAAAGGTGCACCTAGCACTTGTAACATGTTACATTATACATCACAATACTTCACAATCACATCGAAGTAGTTTTTCGTTAATACCTGTATCCCCTTCTCTCTCTCTCTCTCTCTCCTCTCTATCAGGTTTTTCAAGATTTCAAGATTTCAAGATTTCATTGACTGTTTCAATCATATTAACATAATACTGTAGTGCATAACATAAAATGAATACAATAACAACACAATATAACGATGATATTTTTCCATAAATATGGGCACATAATCAAATATCAAATTCCAATAAGTAAAAAATATAATGCACAGATATTGACCTATTAAGCGATGTTGAAAACAGTTGGACATTTTCCTTCTCCCCCCCCCCCCCCCCCCCCTCTCTCTCTCTCTCTCTCTCTATGGATTTTTTTTCAATGAAACCGTTCAATCATAAGCGATATGAGGGCCCATCACTGGCGGACACCGGCGCAATACAAGAAGCCATCATCTTGATGATCATTATCATCGCCATCATTGTATTCTTTCTATACCCAAACAAATACTTCAATGGCGTTTACGGTGCCCCGACTCCGCTCCATTCGGGATCCGCTTTACACTGTTAGAACGTTGATTAAATTTTTTAATCTTGTCTGTTAAAATTTCAATCAACCGAGGATTACCAGGTGAACCACACATTTGTAGGTTAAAACTTTAATCAACGGCCTGTTGATTAAAGTTTAACCTGTGGTTGATTAAAAGTTTTAATCATTTGTTGGTTAATCGTATTTTGCTCAATGTTGGTTAAATCAGTGTTGAATAAACTAAAGCATATTGTTGGTTAAATGTTTAACCATTTGTTGGTTAATCGTATATTGCTCAACATTGGTTAAATTGGTGTTGATTAAAATTAAACAAATTGTTGGTTAAAAATGTTGAACCATCATTGTTGGTTAGTTTTAATTTGGTGAGAAACTCCCCGGAGAAACTCTTTTCCTATCTGTGATTGTTGTCTAGCTTAATCTTATAAAGAAATAGATCTACTGTGTGATCTTGCTTTCTAACTTAAGCGGTTTGGGAAGTTCGCCCTGCTCAGACCTGGACTAAACCTGACTAAGCCAGGCCAACCGGTAGACTACGCCTACGCCTACATTGATGCTATATCTTTTTTTTTTTCAAAAACTGTTCTAGTTTCAGTTTTTGTCATATTTCCGGATTCATCCGCAGAATAGCTAATTCAAGAAACCCAGTAGTTCTAAAACGATTATTCTGCTCACTCTGCAGACCAGTTTTAGAATATGGAATACCAGTTTGGCTTCCTCATCAAAAAAACCACATTCAGTCCCTGGAATCCATTCAAAGACGTTTCAAAAGATTTTGTTTTTCATACGACCAAGCGAATGCTCTTACTTATCTTGAAAGACTACAAAAACTTGATCTTGCTCCACTTTACAACAGATTTGTTTTTCTATCTACGAGCTTTGTCATAAAATGCCTTTTCCGGCTGTATGATGTACCTGCCCACTTCTTGCCAAGACCAAGAATCCGAAAAACTGAACATCTCCTTTTCGTTCATGAGTTTGCTAGGTGTAACGCCCTAAAGTTCTCATGTTTCCATATTTTTCCAAGATTGTGGGAATCTGTCCCCCCGGAAGACAGAGATTTATGTCTGGACACATCAATAAAGCCAATTCTCAATGCTCTAAGGAACCATTTATTCAGCCTTCCTCCTATCGATAATGCAGTGTAATTTATACATTATAAAGTGGAACAAAATGTTACTTGTCTTCCATTCTTCTCGTCTCACTCCTCTAGCCTGTTCTATGACTTATTCTTCTTCTATTTTCCTCCTTTACTCTCTCTCTCTTTCCCTCTCTGTCCTCTCTTTTCCATCCCTCTCCCTCTCCACTTGCCTTTCCTACAAGTAACTTTTATACCTTTACTTGATTCTTTTTCACAACGTGATAATCTGATTGAATTAATTTGATATATCGTATTCCTAATTCTCTTTTATTTTAAGTAGTTGGGGTTTCTTTCCGTCTCCAATGCTCTCCCTTGCTTCTTGCTTCTTCTTCCTTGTTTCTTCTTTCTTTTCTTCATGTGTCACTCTGTTTCATTTTTATTGCTAGAGTGATCTATATGATTGTATGTTTTAATGTATATGTTTCTATGTTTGTAAACTACCGACTAGTGTGGGAGAACCTTTTAACAGGAACTTGTTTCCTTTTGGATATCCCTGGCCACTAGTCGGTGGTATTTTCAATATTCTTTGTATATTATGTTTCTTTTGCCTGAAATTAAATAAATAAAAAATAAAAATAAATAAATATTGCCCTGTCCGCGAAATATGGACATCCGCGAAGTTGAACACACGGCGTCGCCTCCTCGTTACCGTAGGCGTAATCAGTAGATCTACCGGTGGGCCTGGCTTAGCCAGGTCTAGTCCACATCGAGCAGGTCGAACTAGCTCCCAAGCCGTTTAAATTAGAAAGAAAGATCACACTGTAGATTCATTTCTTCCCAAGATTAAGCTAGACAACTGACAAGCTCTTTGAAAGTCCCCAATCATTCAGCGAATTGAATGACAACGCCTTCCATTTTCATCTCAAACAATTTCTGTGATTTGTACGTGAGCAGCAAATTTGTTCCAAATCTGTTCGCTGTTCGGTCACGCGATCGGTATTTTAATCAACTTTAACCAACAAAAAGATAAAGTGTCTCGACGGTTAGCACTATCATTTTGGCGGGAAAGCTTGACCTCCTGCAAATGACTTACAAGTGTCCAGCCTTCAGGGACAATGCATGTGACCTTAACCTCTTGCAAATGACTTACAAGTGTCCAGTCTTAATTCACACACAATGCACGTGACCTTGACCTCCTTCAAATGACTTACAAGTGTCCAGTTTTCAAGCACAATGCATATGACCTTGACCTCCTGCAAATGAATTACAAGTGTCCAGTCTCCAAGCACATGCATATGATCTTGACCTCCTGCAAATGACTTACAAATGTCCAGTCTTCACGCACAGTGCATGTGACCTTGACATCCTACAAATGACTCAAAATTGTCCATTTTTGACGCAATTGGTTACAAAAAAAAAAAAAATTAACTGAGACGGATTGCATCAAAATGTATTCAGCTTAATGCCTGTTCATTATAAAATGCGTCCACATCTTGCATATTGCTCCGTTTCGTCTCAATCGGTCATTTGACAATGCTCTCTATCGTTCGGGTTTTGCACCCTAACATTATAGCTTATGGGCTTCCACAAATAAATTGGTTTAGGCAACTGCTAGCATACTTTGACAGACTGAAACCCTCATGTCCTATTCCATTCGAAAGTTCACCCACCGTACTCTGGCCACAATGGGTCATCAGCATGCCATAGGCATAGTGTACATTATGAATTTGAGACAAGCCCGTGTTTGAAGGACATTTGCTCCGAAACTACACATGAACTCTAGAGCTAGCTCTCGGGTCTCAGAAAGTCTAATCTAATTTTTAAACCTAGACCTAATCTAATGTTAGTGAATGAAAATTTATGTTTTATAAGGTATACAAGAAAAACTGCGCTGACTCAATATTGAAGAGAAGTGAAATTGGGATATTTGTCATTGATGATTTGTGTTCATTCTACCACGAGTTATTACATGAAATTGTCGACATTATCTTCAGGAAGTCACAAATAAGCAAGAACTTAATGCCAAATTAATATCCAATAGCAAGATCAAAGCAGATTAAAGCCCTAAACTTCTAATTTGCATAATTCGCTCATCTCTTGTGCTCACTGAAGCGTAACACATCGGGATTTTTATCAGAATAATATCAGACGAACTCCCCTAGAAGTCTTGTGAAACTTATCTAAATGAAGCAATTGAATTTTAGTCCATTAGCGTGAAAAGGGTTTTTTCAGCTCAAGCGTAAAATTTTGAATGAAAGACCATAGGATCATTGATACATGTATACCGGTCACCGGTCATAATGAATAAATGTTATTTAAATGATTTTTAATGCACAGAATCAAAGCATACTTATTACATAATTTTAATATGGTAATTTTGTTTTTATTATGTGCTCATTCAACGTGGAATTAATGGATATTGTTTGCAAAAGTCGAAAACACCTTTCCAAAACAAGAATTCAATCGCATAAGATAACATTTACCACGGGAAAGATGTCAAAACTACAGTTTTGGCAATTTTCACACCATGCTCACTCAACCGTGGAATTTTGCGCACAAGTCATTTGGTATGTTAGGAAGGACATAAAACGTTTGTTTCATGCCTTCTGATGCTGAAAATTTGAAATTTGGCCGATATCATTGAATGAAAGTTATAACAGTGGGCTTGTGGACTTTAAAAAGTGGCCATTTTGCCTTTAGAAAGTGCTCACTGAAGCGTAACCAAAGGATTTCCCCTAAATTTCACATGAAAGGTAGCTGAGAAGTACAGCTACATGTCTATGTATTCAGATTTCCTCAAAGGTTCCTGATTCAGAAATTACAGAGATTTTTTTTTTAAGGGGGAACTTACTTTTTGTGATGTGTTTATATCTAACTGTTAGATATAGTACTAGGTGTAACAACCCTTCCTAGATTTACTAGAGATCACTCTTGACCTACATCTAACTTGTTAACGTTAGTGTAGATCTAGACTATTCTGAAAGGTCTGACATAGTTAGATCTAATGTTATCTAGATTCTACTACAGATAGACTGGGCATGGATTTGGAACTTACTAATTAGCTCTAACGACTATGTCGCAGAGGTAGTGCGACAGAAGACCTACATGTAACTATAACTTCTAACTTAGATTTTCTAGGATGTCTGAAGGATTTTTTCTATTCTCTCTCAGAAACTGCCTGGAAATATTTGTTTGGACGGGGCACCGTTGGATAGGGTATCATCATCAACATTTCTAGGGCTTACGATTGATGATAAACTAAACTGGTACATGTACATACAAAATGTATCCAAAATTATTTCCCGGAATATTGGAATACGGAATGAACTCAAATATTTCTTCCCAAGGACTTCACTTTTCATATTATATTTTTTCACTAATATAACCTTATCTTAATTATTGAATAATGGCTAAGGGTAACGCTAATAAATATCTTACCGATAAAATTACTATCTTACAAAAGAAAATCATAAGGATAATGCATAATGCTCCTGTTCGTTCTCATAGCGATCCTTTATTTTACGAATCAAAAACTATAAAGTTTCCAGATTTATTTCTTTTTTAAACTGGACAATTCATGTATAAATTGAATAAAAACGAACTGCCACACGCTTTCATCAACATGTTCACTAGAAACAGTTCCATACACAAATACCCAACAATTTCCACCTTTCCCCCACCCGCACTCTTTTTGCGTACAAACCCGTCTCTTTTTAGGGCCCGAAATACTAGAACTCACTTAGCAGCGATATAATCAACTCCTAAGTCTAAACTGTTTCAAAAGCAAGTGGAAAAACATCTTCTTTAGCCATATAAAGTGAATTCAAACTTAGAGAACAGGACCCACTTTTCTCTCTCTCTCTCTCTCTCTCTCTCCCTCCATCTCCTTCTCTCTTCTATGTCTTACTCCCTTTTTACCCCTCTTTTTTTCTTGCCCTCTCTCTCCCTTATTATCACACACAGACACACTCAATTTCTTTCACTCTCCTTCTTCCTCCATCCTCCTTCTCTTCATTCTATTTTGTTTCTACACTGTCTTTCACTTTCACTTTTTCTTCACACTTAAGTTTTTCTTGTGGGTTGAGGCAATTGTCCTTCTACCTCAACTCACTTATCAATTCTCTCTTATCAATAATTCGCTTCTCGTAATGATGCTTTATGAATTTAATATCATTGAACGACCCAATCGTGATTAAGTTATATAAGTTTCTGGACTTGTTATATACAAGCGTTGCTTTTAATCATGTGCAACTGTTTTCAACAGGACTTAGGTCAATATTTGTGCATCATATACTTTACTTATTGATATGTAATTATGTGCCCATATCTATGGAAAAAATCGTTATCATATTGTTGTTGTTATTGTATTTATTTTGTTATGCACTACAATGTTATGTTAATATGATGAAAAAGAGTCAATAAAATCTGAAATATGAAAAAGTTTCCTCTATCCTCTACCTGCAAACGTACGGAGAGAGCGACACGCGCAGTAATTCTGAGAAATAAAACGTGTGAACGTAAAGTGGACACGGAATTGTCCTGCTATTGATAATGTCTACATACTGACTAACCTTTTCACTCCAAATGTCAGTCCAATGACGTCTCAAGATAAATAAATATATATATATATATATATATATATATATATATATATATATATATATATATATACTCCCCTGTCCCTCAAAGAAAAGGAATAAATTAACTGCGAAGGGTTGCAAGGGCTGCCTGTCGGTGTTTGTACCTGGTGTAGCCGAATATCACTCAACCCGCCTCCGTGGTCTAGTGGTTAAGGCGTTTGGCGTACAGTGCCAAAGACCCGGGTTCGACTCCCGGCGGAGACAGTTTTTGCAAACCCTGCAGTTATTTCCACAAAAAGGAAGTCAGTAAGGAGGAACAATGAATTTAGCTACGCAAATTATTTCTCTCATTCAATTCAATTGATTTCTCACATTATATATATATATATATATATATATATATATATATATATATATATATATATATATATATATACATGTATACATATAAAGTTTTTTAAAGATTTAAAGAGAGAGACACACACACAAAACAGAATAGAGCATGCAGTTAGAAATTTCTTTCTAACGGAGTGCTTTATTCTGTTTGTGTTTGTGTGTGTATGTGTGTGCGTGTGTGTCTGTGTGTTTGTCTCTCCCTCTCTCTCTCTCTCTCTCTCTCTCTCTCTCGTTATATATACATATACACACATGCCTGGTGATTTTATATTTTGGGGTATACGAAAATAGGGGTGATTGACGAAACAAGAACAAAACCATTGAGATAATCTGCACAAAATACAATGAGCATAATTAAATATCATTATTAAGAGTAGGGGGAAACCCCGGTGTAGTGGTACACCTGCACATCCCAATCAGTTATATCGGGAGGAGAGACCCGAGGGTTACAGTGATTCAGTTCGCTTTTCCCCTCCCAGGCACAGGTGACGCCAAATACTTAATAATAATAATAATAATAATTTTGGTATAAAACGAAGAAGATGTGAAGAAGTCCGTGAAGCAAGGAACTTAACCCTAAAATGATTGCAAAATGTGCATTTTCATTTTTTTTTTTCTTGCAGCTATTCCTAACGTTTTTTTTTTTTTTTTTTTTTTTTTTTTTAGTTGCGCATTGTTTCTGCTACTTAGTAAAACAAGCATGGTATAAATTACAACTGGTAACTGTAAAAAAAATTGTCTGTGAACAGATGAGAGAGTCTTTAGATTTAACATTATCTGACAATAAGTCTCAGAACTGAAATAGGAACCACACATTTACATAGAAGGAGTAATTAGGTCCTTACCTTCACAGTCAACAGTCAGTAAAGAAAGTAAAGTTATATGATTGAACGAAATAAAGACCAATCTGCAATGCTTGAATAGGTAAGGATTGGCAAAAGCAGAATAGAACCTCTCATTGTAACTCCATATAGTTAAATAAAACAAATTCTAACCTTGGACGAGGAAGATTTTTCCATGTCTATAAGAAGGGGAAAAAATCGATACTTACTCCCCAATCTTTATTTTCATATCAAAGAAACTAGTACAAAATTATCATACGTGTACTACCAACATAGTGTATTTAAAGAATTTTAATTTGTTCCTTAGGAAACTGGAGGTTTATTGATACTTTAAATAATTGAATCACATTGCAGGAAGTTGTAAAAAAGAATAAAGATGTTTTGCATTGCTAGTTTTTTTCTAAAGATCCAACAATTAGAATAGGCCCTACTAATTTTAAAAAGAATGCGGAACAATTACAATATTCAATTATTCTAAATGATATTAAATATTATTTGATAACAGATATGACAGACGTATGAATAACTTACAATTCTAATAATAATACATACATACGGTATTGCTCTTCTGGCTGTACAATATGCACAAACTCGTACCACGTAAAAATGTGTACAATGAATACAATGTGTACCACTATTTGGGAAAAACAAACAAACATTACATTAAGTTCTCCGGTAAATTTACTGAGGATAATTGTCAGAATACGACTTGAGATTCCCACTCCATATTAGTTTCTTCTTTTCCTGATTAAATTAAATGAGTAAGATTTTTTTTTCTTCTTCTTCTTTTTGGGGGGTTAACTTTTCATATAAATATTAAGCTGTGTTTTATTTTCAGTTTCCAACCCTCATAAAGTGTAAGACACGGCATGGGCTCTTAATCAGTACGCGTTCTGTATTTTCATTTTTAAAATTCTTTTTCTTCACTCAGCGGTTTCTACAGAGCTAGTTGACCCCTGGCCGCAGTTTAGAGGAAAATAACGGGACTATTTCAAGAGAGAGAGACATAATCTAAGAATGATAAATACCAAATTTGGCATACAATATATATTAATTCCTGCTTCGTACCCATAGAAAGAAAATAAACCTGTGATGGGAGAGAAACAAAGAAAAAAAAACTGATGGATGAAGTATGGAATAGCTATTTATTCAAGTCCATTTAAAAAATACATTAAGAAAAAAAAAATAAAACATATAAAATATATATTGAAGCATTGGACCAACAAACAAAAAAGAAAAATAGAATTTAAAAGACTAGAATAAGAAGCGTACAACTGATATTTACAGCACATAAAATAGTGGACATGAAATGGGAAACTGCAAAAGAACCAAATAAAGGTTCTGTCGAGGCAGTCCCTAATAAAATACCTAAGTTTGTACTGATAAAGATTATAAAAACATAATGATAAAAGTGGTGGGATGAATTAATTATGTAGCAGAGTAAGTGAATAAGAATTCCTTAAAGCTCATGTACAGTATTCGTAGCATAAAGGAAATTAGAAAGAAACATGTTAAATATAGTCTCATGTTGTTTTCCTTGTATCAAAAGATGACTGTAAGACATCATTTGGTATTCCATCTATTATTTCCGGTGAATTTCAGTGTAAATATATGTAAGGAATGCTCGATCACTGCCATTATGCTAGGACCCTTCCACCCCGACGGCTCCCCCCACAGCAATCTTGGGGCTTCGCATACAGAGACAGCATGTACGTGTATCACTGTGTGTAGCTGCTCATTGGTTTTACACATGTGTGTACAGTGTATAACTCATGCTGCCTTTGTTGGGATTTTACGTACCTGTCCCGGCACATAAATTATTTTTTCCCTCTTATTTGTTTTTTGTTTGATATTAAACTTTAGGAGGCGAAATCTTCACAGTGTCTTAGTATTGCTAGTATCTTGCCATTTATCAATAAAAATTGAAGAAATCTAACAGTTTTTGAGGGCTTACCAAAACTCTACATGACCTTAAGCTTTGATTTGAAAGAATTTAAAAATCAAACATATTTGACATAATGAGAAAGAGAATTCCAAATAAAAGGTCTTTTGTATTTAAAAGAAAAAGAAGATGCTGTGTTTTTACATTCTTCAATATAATAATTTTCAGGATTTCTGATGTTATAATCATACATTAGTGTTTAACATTTAATCATCGAGGCAAGATTATATGGCAATTTGTTGTGTTTATGTTTAAAAACCATTAATGCAATACAGTATTGATTCAATTGATAGATAGAAAGGAATTTAAGGTTTTTAAAAAGTGGTTGTGAAGGTGCAGTATAGCCAGACATTGAATAATTATATTCTTACAATTCTTTTTTTTTTTTTTTTTTTTTTTTTTTTTGGGGGGGGGGGGGGCAATTTCAACAATCGAAGGAGCCTCGAAGGATATGTGTTGGCCCATACGACATTGAAATACATTAAATAAGCTAAAATCATTGAGTTGTACAGTAAAATCAAAATATGTTCTGGCAAGAAATGGCGCTGATACACCAATATTCCTTGATATTTTGTTTGCTATGGCTAGTATATATGTTCATTCCATGATAAATGTTGATCTACAATAACTCCTAAAAAATTGTGGATTGCACACGTTTTATGATTACATTATTCATTATTTTACTTAGATTGCTTAATAAGTTATCTGTAAGTGAACTTTGCTTATAATGAAAGTATATAAAACTAGACTTTGAAGTGTTAAGGGACAACTTATTACAATTAAACCACTGTGAAACAGCGCAATTCCTCATTCATAATTTGACACAAATCATCCTTTGATGACTGTAAAGGATATTGGTGTCATCAGCAAACAGAATGAATTTCAGTTTATCACAGCAATTAATCAAATCATTTATGTAAAATAAAAACAACAACGGCCCAAAGATTGAACCCTGAGGCACGCCACACTTGACTCTCATTGGATCTGATAAGACATTATAAAAATTTATTTGAGTTCGATTTTTTAAAATAATTTTCAAACCAATTAACAATAGAGTAGCACCATTCACGCTTCAGCAGGCATCAATAGGCGAGTTAAAACCAAATGACACTGACCATGGACAGACTTTCACAAAATTGACTGCATGGGACTATCAGTTCTACTCTACGTGATATGGTTGAAATACCGGCGACCAAATAAATAGTCATTAAAACTCAAATTTTCATGGTTGCTATTATCAAGATGTCACTGGTTGGTGCAGAAAGTGGTGGTACACATTGTGGTGGTTCACTTTGTCCTTAAAGGTTCCCTTCTATGAAATTCTAATTCTTGTTATTTTGTACATGATACTCATCTAAATTGAAAAATGACATCCGTTTGCAATGAATACGTATCTGAATATTTTTAAAATAATATTTTCCCCACGTATTCAGGCCTAAACGAGTCTGCTAAGCTCCGCCCCCTTTTAAACCCCGAATTCTCGTTCTTCGAGCATGATTGACGTGTGACGTCACAAACCGACATCGCCGGTGCTTGTTTACAATATCTTGCATATATCACGCGTGCAAACTAACTTGCAGTTATATACCACCTCGAAAACCACCTCTAAATCGAATTATGCCGCAACGCTGTGTCTTTGCAGGTTGCAGCAACATCACAAAGGAGGGTGTAAGTCTACATTTATTCCTCAAAGACCCAAATATTAGAAGAAAATGGACCTCAAAAGTGAAACTAACTCGCGTCAATTGGAAGGGGCCGAGTGACCGCAGTGTCCGTGTGTTCCGAGCACATTTGTGCGGAGGACTTCCTGCATGCGGCGTTTGGCATCAAGAAGAGGCCGTCCCTGAAGCAAGATGCCATCCCCAAAATCAAACTTGATCTACGGTATCTATTGATCATATATCTATTGATCAACTATCACTGTACCTACACTAACTTAGTCTACCGGTACTTATTATTCATAGCAGCACAATGAAAACATGCAAGGTAACAGGAGAGCTAAGGGTTTTCTGGATATCAATGTTAGAATTTACTAGAAACAAAACGCTGCCACCCCATGCACCAGTAAAACCCTACCCAAGCCCAGGCCAGGCAGGGTCAGCAGGCGAACGACCGAACGGCACGGCGTGTACACCTGGCGCACGTCGAGCTCACTGCCTCGATCAGCTATCAGCTCAGCCTCATCAGGACTGGGGCATTTTGCAAGCGCAAACAAGATTCATAATTGGTGGATATGCGTAAATTAAAATTTAATCGGCAATCTAATTATCAAAAGGAATTACTAGTTATAATTCCCAAGTCTCCCGTCGATATCTTCTCCGTTATTGAAATCAGGGACGTCTCTGTCATATAATCAGAATCCGACATGTCTGGTTCAAACAAATACGGCCGTGCCCCTAATTCCTCTTTTATTTCTTCTGTCTGAAGAAGATGTTATCGTTCGTTGATATAGGATTTAAAAAAAAAACTAAAATGAAGGGCTGTAATGGCACGAAGTCGAAGCTAGGATCTACACGAAGTTCAATAGCCTACACACACACTTTCAGCTTGCGTGGAGTCAAGCATTCTGAGTGTGACGTCACATGACGTCATCGATCGCTGGACCGATTTTCCAAAATTTTTAGGGGCGTTCCCAATTATTTTTTTATTTTCAAGTTTACAGATTAATGAATGGAATTCAGGTAAAATGGTTGACAGATCTGGATTCACAGTAGAAAAGTCTACTAATTGAAGTTCCTTTGTAATTCCATAAAAGGGAACCTTTAAACGAATGTCTTTAAACGAATGAAGAACGATTCAAACAGTGAATTTCAAGATGAAATCTCTTCCGCACAGTACAAATTCAAATAATTGCTCGAGTCTGAATAAAAATAAATAAATAAATAAAGCAATACGACATTTTACATGCACTTCTAGTTACCATAACAAAAAGTGCATTGATCTGGATATCCGGCGAATTTTGTAATTATTACTTTATTTAAAGACCATGGGGACATTCACTGATAATTTCCATGAAGTGAAATTTGTATTCAAATATCTTTTTTTTTTTCCATTGTTTGTTTTCCTGAAAAGCATCCCGATAAATATTTTGGGATTATGTACACTGTTAGAACGTTGATTAAAATTTTTAATCTTGTTAGTTAAAATTTTAATCAACCGAGGATTACCAGGTGAACCACACATTTTGTAGGTTAAAACTTTAATCAACGGCCTGTTGATTAAAGTTTAACCTGTGGTTGATTAAAAGTTTTAATCATTTGTTGGTTAATCGTATTTTGCTCAACGTTGGTTAAATCGATGTTGATCAAAGTTAAACATATTGTTGGTTAAATGTTTAACCATTTGTTGGTTAATCGTATTTTGCTGCACATTGGTTAAATTGGTGTTGGTTAAATGTTTAACCATTTGTTGGTTAGTTTTATTCGGTGAAAAACTCTTTTCATATCTGTGATTGTTGTCTAGCTTAATCTTATAAAGAAATAGATCTACTGTGTGATCTTCCCAGTTAAGCGGTTTGGGAAGTTCGACCTGCTCAGACCTGGGCTAGACCTGACGAAGCCAGGCCCACCGGTAGACTACGCCTACGCCTACATTGATGCTATATCTTTTTTTTTTTCAAAAACTGTTCTAGTTTCAGTTTTTGTCATATTGCCCTGTCCGCGAAATTTGGACACCCGCGAAGTTGAACACACCGCCATACCGCCGGCGTGGCCTCCGCGCTACCGTAGGCGTAGTCAGTAGATCTACCAGTGGGCCTGGCTTAGCCAGGTCTTGTCCAGATTGAGCTGGTCGAACTAGCTCCCAAGCCGTTTTTAATTAGAAAGAAAGATCACACTGTAGATCTATTTCTTCCCAAGATTAAGCTAGACAACAATCACAGATATGAAAAGAGTTTCCAGTGGCGGATCTACGGGGGGGGGGGGGGGGGTTAGGGGGTTTAAACCCCCCCCCCCCTTGGGCTGCCAAGTAAACATTTAATGTGCATAGGAAAACGCCATCATAATACTCAGCCCCTCAACCCCCCCCCCCCCCCTTGGAAAAAAGCTAGATCCGTCCCTGGTTTCTCACCTTCACACATGCTGACAAGCTCTTTAAAAGTCCCCAATCATTCAGCGACTTGAATGACAACGCTTTCCGTTTTTATCGCAAACAATTTCTGTGACAGATATGCGCGCAGCAAATTTGTTCCAAATCTGTTCGCTGTTCGGTCACGCGATCGGTATTTTAATCAACTTTGATCAAACTTTAACCAACAAAAAGATAAAGTGTCTCGACAGTTAGCACTATCATTTTGGCGGGAAAGCCGAGAACACTGTTTTTAATCAATGTTGGTTACAAAGTAACCAACAAGATTAAAAACAATAATTTTAATCAACAATATTTTTAACCCACGCAAGATTAAAAGTCATTTTTAACCAACACTCATTTTATAACCAATGTTGAGCGATTTTTAATCAACAAATTTTTAATCCGTATTTTGTTAATACATGTTTTAACAGTGTACAACATATATTTGCCATTTTCATCTGTTTGAAGAGAGATAAGGGAATAGTTTGTAAGGGATCTGTGCTGTGGGACTTCCTTGCTGATTTGTATTACTCAAGTTTTAATGACGCATGCATGCTCCCCGAAAATATACTGCCCGGCATTATTTAAGATTACAAAATTTACATTTTGAACTTACGTGCTTTGAAGTCAGTAAAGTAATAAAGGCAACAGATATCTAAAATTTACATACAGAGCATGGAGGGGCGCGTAAATTTCTTTTGTTTCGTTTTCTTTCGTTCACTGAGGTATAATAGGAAGTACGAGGGGGGGGGGGACTTTATAATTTTGAACGTTTTAAAACTCTTTTTTGAAACTATCCACCTTTCTATTGTTCATTTTTTCTTTTTTATCACGTGCTGGTAATAAGCTGGGTCGTAAATGGTTACAGCTGACTTGAAATCTTGAAAATTTCTCGAAGAATGGTTGCGAACTGCTTGGCGCGGATAAACTGAAGAGGGACAGTTACTCTGAAGAAAAAAAGAAGAAGAAACAAAAAATATAAGAAACAGAAGCAGGAATGGAAAATAATATCTTCCGTTGTTTCGATGTATAGGTATATTTGTTTACATTCATATTCTTAGCGTTCCACAGGAAATACAATTCTTTTATTTCATGAATTAAGTTTGAAATGGCCGTAACGAAATCAAAGAAACTAAAACTTACTTGGTTTCATTTGTGTTTTATTTTACTATTAAATGACACGTTTTTAACTATGTTAACGTCGTTACCAATATCGAATCAATTATATAAAATGCCAACAAAGAAGAAAATGTATATGTATGTAATGTTCAATATATTTCATTTTCAAAGACCAACTTAGTAATAGGTCGGTAAAAACGGATACTCGCTAGCTTAATTTAAACAATTCTAGTGCAAGATCGTAACTGAATGGGAGAAAAATCACATAGTGCGTCTTAATTGCTTTTCCCTCTCTCTCTGCGGAGCGAAGCAGTGGGCGACAAGAGTGGTGTGAGAAATGATATTTTTTTCTGTTTTTTTGGTTGTCGGGGGCGTTTATGATACTTTGCACGGGATTTCTTCGCTGACGAAGTGTGCGACATCAGATTTATCGTCTTATTTATGGCAGAATAAGCTTGAAATTCATGGAAATTGATTATTTTTCTTATTCCCTTTCTAAGAAGGGTAGAAAAATAAAATTCGCCAATTGAATTCTGATTCGCTGTTGTTCTTTTCGCCGATTTTAGAGAGGTGCCCTAATGACACATAAGATATTAACCCGCTAAGTGTTTATTTTGAAAGAAACGAAACCTACAATTATTTTTGAATTTATTCTTATCTATATTAGCTTTATTTTTCTGTTATGGTACTTCAAAAAAATAAATAAAAATATGAAACTAGTTTAAAAAGTATTTTTCTAGGTATTTCAAACCTTAGATTGCTTTGAATAGTCCAGAAATAGGTAAAAAACACAAATTTTGAAGTGAAATGTTATATCTGAGAATAATGAAAACATGACTAAATCGGAAGTGTGCGTCACAGTTTTGATCAAAGATTTCCCCCAAAATAACACATAAGGCCAAATTTCTTTTTGAAGTATTTAAAATAAGTCCATATAAAACAGATTTCAAACTTTCATATCGGAATTATAAGCAGAAAAGGGGTATATAGTCAATCTATTTCTAGATATATTTGGGGCTTTACTATTAATATGCAATGGTGAATACCTTCATCGGCGAAGTCGGCGACCTATTTCAGACTGTTTTCTTTTGCTCGTTTCCCATAGCTGCATGATAAGGATTATATTGTAAGTTAATTTAACATTCATAAAATACATATCAATCTTTATTTTCGTTCCAAAATTGCTATTTTGCAAGTTAAAATCAAAGATAGAAAGGGGTGCAAATTAGTTTACATAGCGAAAGTGTAGCGCCCTCTAACGAATTATCTACAGTGAGAACTAGAAGTGTGCGACACAACTCTGGTTATGTGATACAAACACCTCATTTTTTAAATAAAGTTCTTAAACTTCATATCATGCCTATTTCATAACTAAGTTGTTTTATTTTACTCCTACTTTTCCGAAATTTAGTTTTAACTACCAATTATATTTCACTGAATCTCATCATACAAATACCTTATTTTTTATAAAGTTCTTAAGCTTCTTAGTATGCCTATTTCATAATTAAGCCATTTATTTTTTCTCCCACTATTCTGAAATTTAGTTTAAACAAACTTCTGTAAATAACACAGATTTTCCACTCTCTCACACATGAACAAGTAGCAAGGCAAGAATAATTACATGTATCACCATCAAGGCCTCATTAGCAGAAACTACACAAGCATGATCAGCACGAAAATATCAAAGGAATCTTTCATTTGTTTAATATCCAAATTCTTTTGATCTGTGAGTTAATGAAAACAATAGTTTTTGTGTAAAAAGCAGAACAACAACAAGCAAATTTACACAACCAGTACACACACCTATATCCCACCCCTCCAACACATACACATCCACACACCCACATACATACTTCAAACACAATTCAGATAATAACACCTTTATTAATGGAATGTCCTGGAAACTAAAACCATTTTTTTTTTTAATAAGGCCTACATACATGTACTTTTTTCAATCAACACTAGCCATGGCATTTTCAATGTTAAACATGGCTGAATTCTCATTTAAAAGTAGGAGACTGACATCCTTGTAAACATGATGACAGCAACAATCACACTTACCAAGAAAACACACTTAATATAAATAAGTACATAAAAAATAAATTGTCCTTTCTTTTTCTTTTTCTTTAACTCAAGCTAAATAAAAGAAAACATAACAATGTGCAATAACTGGTTAATAGTCTTGTTATATATCACTAAAATCAGGCCGAACAACACTGATCATAAGTTGTATCCTCATGGTGGTCATACTTCAAAAATATTTTTATTATTCTACCTGAATGCGCATAAGGAAGAAACTGGAATGTATGTATACAAAAAATATTGTATCTGTACTGAGAATATGTCATCACAAGCTAAATCAAAATTCTTAAACAAGAAATCACTGGTTATTCTTACAACAGTAGAGCAGGAGATAAAATACATGTATTTCACTTGTTTTCAAATTTAAAGAAAGTTATGCTTTGATAATTTTTCTGTTGTACACATTTACACATAAAAGAATAATTTGGGGAAAGCTTTACAATTAAAAAAAAAAGTATTGAATTGAAAAAATTTCTTTAAAAAAAATTCTGTCACAAAATTCAGTTTTAAACTTACATAAATCGGAATCTTTACTAAACATGAACCTGAAACCAGCACGTTTAGTAGAGACTATCCTCAAATGAACATTGAAAAAGAAAAGCATTCAGCACATATCCCTTTTGTCACATCTTGCATAACTTAAGTTAAAACAGAAATAGAGTCTGAAATACATGCATGTACATGTACTATAACAAATGATGCGAGTCCATTTCGTTACTGACTTTTCAAAAAATGTTGATAATCGAACACTTGTACATTGAACTAAAAATGTATTTGTAGTTATATTAAGAGAATAGACATGCCTTGTTATCCTTACTGTCTGGTGTAAAATTTTGATCATCCACTTGCGTACACTCCTGGCATTTCCCAGGTACTTGAATCAGACCTACAGGATTTTCCTTTGAAAAGTTAATCATTAACTTAACAAATGAATAAATAAATTTACTAATCATTAAAAAAAATGGAAATAGTGGTTTAAAGTATCCTCAAATGAAAATGCAAATAGTGAGCATGTTTTTTGTTGCTCCATAAACTGTTTAGTATTGCACCAGAACAGTTATATATAGCTTTTCTTTTCTTTCTCTCTTTGAAATACTGAAATGTACCATAATTAGGTAATAACCACTGCACATCCATTAGGTTCATATTTTTCAATAAATGATGATAACTGAATCTACTGAACTGAAAGAAGTATTTCAACTGTGGAAGATAAATTTGACTTGCTATTCTTACTGTCTTGTCTCAAAAATTAACATCACACATACATACACTCCATGTACTTGATTTAGAGCTACTGGAGTTTTATCTTGCTAAGTGATTTATTTAAAGGGAACAACACCCCCAAATGAATGCATTTAAACAGAAACAGAAAAAAACATAGATACCTATTAGCTAAAGTTAAAAGAAAGACAGATAATAAACAAATTATGACTACAGTAATTGAAATTCTAAATTACTATCAGCCTGGGAGTTTCAAATTGGCAACATATTCTAATGTGCTAATGGTGTGTTGATGTAAATAAACTTAAACTCTCCAATTGGCTTATTACTATTATTTACACTACACCATTATCATGAGACCCAAAGCACTTATGATAAATTAAAACAATTTTAATGCATGTAGTAAGAAAAACAATGTTACAACTAAAAAGTGTTAAAAAGATGTGTGCACATGATCACTTTAAAAAATCCTCTTTTCTTGACTTGTTTTTAAGGAAATCTGATTTCTGTACTATGTGGAATGTACACGACCTTATTCCCCTTTATATATTTTGAGCACAATTATGAGAACTAAATTTTCATTGGGTTTTATCCTCCTTTATCTTTATAAATGAGCAAATAGGTTTACTGATCACAAACATGAAAATAATGGCTGAAACCTAGAAAACAAATGCTTTTCATTATTTTTTTTAAAAATCCAATAATAACTTTTTGTATTCCTTAAAAAATGGGAGACAGAAATTAGAAATAGGACTCTCAGGTCGGGTCACCATATGGATCTGTTATACATAGCACTTTGACCTCCATGCAGAATTCACCTTCATTCACCAGAGCTCTGGAATTAAGAAAGGGAATCATAAACAAATTAGGGTTTAAAAATTATTTCAAATTAGAAAATGACCCTTTAAGAATTGAATGAGGTATTTTATCTAAAATGTTTTTATAAAATTTTATTCATCTTCAGAAAAGTGTCTTATGTTTTATAGTGAGAATTACAGACCTATAACCTAAACAAAGAAAACCTTATTTTAAAACATGCCCCCCCCCAAAAAAAAAGACATTGACTTTAATATAATTATTCAATTAACATATTTGAACACTCATGTACGTTGTATAATGAAGAGATCTAAAATTTGCTAATTTACATTTATTTATTATTCTTACATATCTATGTCAAAGACAAACATCTTCCATTTCTCTTTTAATTGTCTTTCATACCGTCAATTTGCAAATAAAGTTTTCCATTTGTACACGTATCTAATCAAGAGAAAATGGGAAAAACATTTGGACAATTTTGAGATGGTGAAACATATCTTCTTTCTCTATAAACTTACTCTTCTAGAGGTTCAAGAACAACCACTAAAAATGAAATGTTTAAACTGTTCTTATTTCATCTAGTACATGTACAATAAAGAGTTCTGTAGAATAACTAAAACAGCTTTGTTTTAGCTTAAGTACATATCCTTAAGTTCACTTTCTTAATTAATCAGACAAATGGGAAAAAAAATATATGAACTTCCTTTGTATGCAGATTAATATTATGCATAGACTTGTGGTATTAACATCAACATATTTGTTGCTAATGCTCATAAGAACAGCATTAAAGGGCAACTCCACCCTCCACCCTGATATTAAGTTGATTTGAATAAACAGAGTAAAATTAAACAATGAAGTCAAACACTCACTTTTCTTTATGCATTTTATCATATGAAAAGTCAACTATTTCTGCTTTTTTTTTTTTTTTTTTTTGCTCCAATAAAACATGGACTGCTTCCTCATGGAACTTGTAAAATCATCAGTATTGTATTTCATTTGAATACAATGGAGAGGTTCTATATTCTCACATCTCTGAAAATTGCAATATTTGAAATTTAATTAATGAAAAACATAAGAAAAAGTGAGTGTATGACATCACTGGCTCACTAATCCGATTTCGATGAAAGTTTCTCTGTTTTGCTTGTTTAATTTTACCTTTTTTCAAATCAGCTTGATATCAGTGTGGAGTTGCCCTTTACATATTTTATCTATGGTACCTTTCCCAAGTCCCAAATGTCTTGCTTTATCGTAGAACTGCTTGCTGTCCACTCTCCTTTGAAGGTCAGCACTGACAAGGTCATATGCTTGATCAGTCTAAAGAGAGAAAGTTGATATATGAAGCATTTAAATTTTGATTTCTTACAGAAAATAACTGCATGTTGTACTCCAGTGAAAAACTAAACTCATTTATTATGCTCACCATTACAGTATAAATCAGTAAACACCAACGAGAAGTTACCCATTATTTTTAAACTCAGTGTATCTTGATATAAGTTCTGTATTATGATTGTGTAATGAAAGAGACAGATTTTATTTTGATATACTAAACATATAAGTGTTGCAGAATCTCATGGCTTAATTACTCATGTATGTTTAGAAATATCTTTACCCAGAATCATGAAAATGGTGTTTTTCGATCCCAGCCTTGTGACAATTAAACTCCCCCAGATCTGATTAAACCATTGCCACTCCTGTGTGTATACATGGGATATGTTTGAACTGATCATCCAAATAGTCCTCAAGTTATCACAAAAAGGAGCCATTTCATATATAATGACCTTTGTGAACTTTGACCTTCGACATAATGACCCCAAACATTAATCACCTCGTTTCTCACTCCAGTCTACAAACATGTACTAGGTTTGCAGTTGATTTGTAGTATAATTCTTAAGTTATCACAAGAACAAGCCATTTTCATGAACACAATGACGTCTGCATCCTTTGACCTCTTGACCCCAAAATCTAATCACATCATCATCACTCCCATATGCATGCATGAGTAAATCAGGTAATGTTTGTTGCCTTTCATTCCCCTTGAATATATTAACAACTATACTTTAAACATCTGGAAGAATTATTAGTATTTAACTACTAATTTTACTCACAATTTCTCGCAGACGTGCCTTTTTTTTACGGCTACAAATTCTGCCCACGCACATACGCACAGTCCTCTGAAGCTCTTCTTCATCTTGAGCGCTGAATATCTGTTTGGTTCTCTGCAAAGTTAAAGAAATGATTTAATGGTCATGTTAGGAATGTAATTCTTTTCTCAAAAGATTAAACAAGATTGTAAACAAAGCCATTCTTTACCAAAAGGCCTATGATCAATGTGTTTATGCAACTTTTCACTCAAAGTTGATAATCACAACTCATTTGCATCTGTACAAGTAATATATATTTATGTATTTCTTTGTTTTTATTCTCCATACCTTCCTTTTTTTTCTTAATGTATTTCTTTGTTTTTCTTCGCTCTTCTTTTTTCCTTACGTATCCCTTTGTTTTTCTTCTCTCTGTCTTCCTTTTTCCTTATGTATTTCTTGTATTTCTTCTATCTTCTTTATTCCTTATGTATTTCTTTGTTTTTATTCTCACTGTCTTCCCTTTTTCCTTATGTATTTCTTTGTTTTTCTCCGCTCTTCTTTTTTTCTTATGTATTCTTTTGTTTTACTTCTCTCTGTCTTCCTTTTTTCCTTATGTATTTCTTTGTTTTTATTCTCCATATCTTCTTTTTATTTCTTTATGTATTTCTTTGTTTTTCTTCGCTCTTCTTTTTTCCTTACGTATTCCTTTGCTTTTCTTTTCTCCGTCTTCCTTTCATTATGTATTTCTTTGTTTTTCTTCCATCTTCTTTTTTCCTTATGTATTTCTTTGTTTTCTTCTCTGTCTTCTTTTTATTTCTTTATGTATTTCTTTGTTTTTTTCTCTCTTCTTTTTCCCTTATGTATTTCTTTGTTTTTATTCTCTCTGTCTTCCTTTTTTCCTTATGTATTTCTTTGTTTTTATTCTCCATATCTTCTTTTTATTTCTTTATGTATTTCTTTGTTTTTCTTCGCTCTTCTTTTTCCCTTATGTATTTCTTTGTTTTTATTCTCTCTGTCTTCCTTTTTTCCTTATGTATTTCTTTGTTTTTATTCTCCATATCTTCTTTTAATTTCTTTATGTATTTCTTTGTTTTTTTCTCTCTTCTTTTTCCCTTATGTATTTCTTTGTTTTTATTCTCTCTGTCTTCCTTTTTTCCTTATGTATTTCTTTGTTTTTATTCTCCATATCTTCTTTTTATTTCTTTATGTATTTCTTTGTTTTTCTTCGCTCTTCTTTTTCCCTTATGTATTTCTTTGTTTTTATTCTCTCTGTCTTCCTTTTTTCCTTATGTATTTCTTTGTTTTTATTCTCCATATCTTCTTTTTATTTCTTTATGTATTTCTTTGTTTTTTTCTCTCTTCTTTTTCCCTTATGTATTTCTTTGTTTTTATTCTCTCTGTCTTCCTTTTTTCCTTATGTATTTCTTTGTTTTTATTCTCCATATCTTCTTTTTATTTCTTTATGTATTTCTTTGTTTTTATTCTCTCTGTCTTCCTTTTTTCCTTATGTATTTCTTTGTTTTTATTCTCCATATCTTCTTTTTATTTCTTTATGTATTTCTTTGTTTTTCTTCGCTCTTCTTTTTCCCTTATGTATTTCTTTGTTTTTATTCTCTCTGTCTTCCTTTTTTCCTTATGTATTTCTTTGTTTTTATTCTCCATATCTTCTTTTAATTTCTTTATGTATTTCTTTGTTTTTTTCTCTCTTCTTTTTCCCTTATGTATTTCTTTGTTTTTATTCTCTCTGTCTTCCTTTTTTCCTTATGTATTTCTTTGTTTTTATTCTCCATATCTTCTTTTTATTTCTTTATGTATTTCTTTGTTTTTCTTCGCTCTTCTTTTTCCCTTATGTATTTCTTTGTTTTTATTCTCTCTGTCTTCCTTTTTTCCTTATGTATTTCTTTGTTTTTATTCTCCATATCTTCTTTTTATTTCTTTATGTATTTCTTTGTTTTTTTCTCTCTTCTTTTTCCCTTATGTATTTCTTTGTTTTTATTCTCTCTGTCTTCCTTTTTTCCTTATGTATTTCTTTGTTTTTATTCTCCATATCTTCTTTTTATTTCTTTATGTATTTCTTTGGTTTTCTTCGCTCTTCTTTTTTCCTTACGTATTCCTTTGCTTTTCTTTTCTCCGTCTTCTTTTCATTATGTATTTCTTCCATCTTCGTTTTTCCTTATGTATTTCTTTGTTTTTTTTTCTCTCTGTCTTCTTTTTATTTCTTTATGTATTTCTTTGTTTTTTTTCTCTCTTCTTTTCCCCTTATGTATTTCTTTGTTTTTATTCTCTGTCTTCCTTTCCTTATGTATTTCTTTGTTTTTCTTCTCTCTGTCTTCCCTTTTTCCTTATGTATTTCTTTGTTTTTCTTCGCTCTTCTTTTTTCCTTATGTATTCCTTTGTTTTACTTCTCTCCGTCTTCCTTTCATTATGTATTTCTTTGTTTTTCTTCACTCTTCTTTTTTCCTTATGTATTTCTTTGTTTTCATTCTCCATATCTTCTTTTTATTTCTTTATGTATTTCTTTGTTTTTCTTCACTCTTCTTTTTTCCTTATGTATTTCTTTGTTTCTCTTCTCTGTCTTCCTTTTTCCTTATGTATTTCTTCGTTTTTATTCTTTATATCTTCTTTTTATTTCTTTATGAATTTCTTTATGTATTTCTTTGTTTTTCTTCACTCTTCTTTTTTCCTTATGTATTTCTTTGTTTCTCTTCTCTGTCTTCCTTTTTCCTTATGTATTTCTTCGTTTTTATTCTTTATATCTTCTTTTTATTTCTTTATGTATTTCTTTATGTTTTTCTTTGTTTTTCTTCACTCTTCTTTTTTCCTTATGTATTTCTTTGTTTTTCTTCTGTCTTCCTTTTTCCTTATATATTTCTTTGTTTTTATACTTTATACCTTCTTTTTTTCCTTAATGTATTTCTTTGTTTTTCTTCTTTCTGTTTTCCTTTTCCTTATGTATTTCTTTGTTTTTATTCTCTCTGTCTTCCTTTTTTCTTTATGTATTTCTTTGTTTGTCTTCTCTCTGTCTTTCTTTTCAGTATGCACAACACTTGGGTCGAATACGGGCGAACGACTAATAAGAGACTAGGAAAATCGCTAGACCGTTCGACCTTGCTGTGCGAAGCTTACGTAACAATCAGCAAATGTAACGCTAAACCGTTATAACGGTTTTGCGTGATTTTACTACACTGGTGGTGTGCTGTACCAATTAGAAAACTAAGGTTTTAGTTAACATCTATTTTGACTGATATAAAATGGTAAATCATTTCTGTTCTTTCTTATATTTTCAGGAAAATATAAACAAGATAATGAAATTTTCTTTGTCATGAACATTACCTATTCCCTTTAAATAACAGATGCTTCTTTATCACATTGAAATTTATGGTATTGCATCCACTAGTCTTGTCAGGTAGCTGGCATTAACCAACTCAAGAATTTTCCCTTATTCCAATTTGTATTTTTTTAGAAAACCAACACTAACCTTTTTGCTGTAACAGTGTTTTTTTTTTTTTTTAATAATACAAAAATTACCTAAAACAAAATTGCAAGGATCACACACTATAGAGTATATCTCTATCATTAACAATGTTACCTACCTCTCATTTCTTCCTGATCTCCTTTCTTTTTTCCACCATCTGTGAGCTCTTCTTCGCTTGTTGCATCATCATCTTCACTTTCAGGTTCATAAGCATCATCATCTATCAGCTCTTCTTTAGTTGTTGCATCATCCTCTTCATTTTCAGGTTCTCCTTCATCATAAGCACCATCATCTATCAGCTCTTCTTCACTTGTTGTATCATCTTCACTTTCAGGTTCATTAGCATCATCATCAATCAGCTCTTCTTTTGAATCAGTCTCAGTTTTTTCTGTAACACTTCTGTGATCTTCCTTCTCCTGCTCTTCTCCACTGTCACATTCAGCAGCTTTCTTCTCTGAATTCTCTTTTGATTTATAAAGATCTTCTTCTGTCCCCCCTCTTGATAAATATTCGGCATACACATCAGGAGGTATACCCAGATCCATCATCCACCAGAAGTCATCTGCTGTCTGTATTAATGTCAAATAACAGAAGAAAAATACCCCACTGTTAATATGTTTCTCTATAGCTTGGAATTGTGGAAGTGTGGTATGGAAAAGAGTAACAAAATGGAAAATAAACCACAACATCTGTAACAATTCATAAAGCTGTTTAAGGCCATTACTATTTCTCCTCTTTTATTCACTCCTTCTTTTTGGGGGTGGGTATTTATTTCACACTCTTCCATTTATTTGCTGAATATATTTCCTTGTGTTTATACCCAGTGCTATCATTGTGAATTGATACTTTTCTCTCTGGCATGACAGGATCAACAAGTTATGTAGTTTAACTGCGACAAAATCATACTCAGTCAGGAAATCATAACTTTATCTTTAAATATGTGAAGATTTGTTCAATTACTGTGCAATCACAATTTCCTACAAATAAATCATGAGATGGTCAGTGGCAGAGTACCTGGAATGAGTGCTTTCAGGTTTGTAATTGATTTGGATTTAGGGGCTCCCTACTCAGAAAAGGAAAGTGTTGGCAAAATGGCATGGTTAAATATAAATGACACAACAGATAATAATAAAAGTTCACATTTGTTTTATTTAAAAAAGTTATGGCTATTTGGCAAATTTATAAATACAAGCATACATTTTAATTTTGGCATTAATGAACAGGGTCATCCCTATATAACGTTAGTGTTCATGCATTGGTGCGGAGCTGCGAAACACCGTGACAGCGCACACAGTCCCCCCGGGAAGACGGCGCACAAGTCGCCGGGCTCTCCGGACAAGACCCAAGTCATGAGCTGTATCGCAGTTAATGATTTATCACCCTCCATTCTGTACAAAAAAGAATTTTACGGTTAAAATAAACTTCTGACTTACCCAAGTATCAAGTCTGTATTCTTGATTATTACTCATATTGCCTACTCAGAGATTCTGGACTAGTTCTGGACCGGGTTCTGGATTGCTGAGCGGGCTGTATAAAGTTACGAAAAATTTCTCAAGTGGCGTGGCTATGAGAAGCGACATGATGTGTTTTTTTAACATATTATAATACATCAAAATGGTAATTTTAACCAATATTCTCAAATTAATTATGAACTAAAATTAATTCAAATTAAAACAACTTATCATGAAAGGATAATATGAAGACATTGGTCAAAATTCTTCAAAAAGCAAAAGATTTTTGACAGCGAATTTATGATCAACGATGGCATTACATACCATTACAAGACTGGTAGAATCCTTTCTCACGCTTTTGACGCCTACTTCACAGAAGTGTGCACCATTCTGGTGCACACTTTCCTGGGAGTGTGCGCCAGTGCAATCCATATGAGAGTGGCCGCCCACTTCGGTCTCCCACTTTCTCAACATGTCGCACTCTTCCCTCAGCGCAGTCTCTCTCTGTATCCTCTCTCTCTCTCTCTCTCTCTCTCTCTCTCTCTCTTTCTCTCTCTATGTACATGTATATGTATGTAACCCGTTGCATATAATTATCTCCCGCAGTTATCTCGGTAATCAATAGAGATCCTCTCCATTTAATCTCAATCTTGACTTGCTCTTTAGCACTGAAGATACCGAGTTTATAAAGTTCCATCTTTATTTCTTTTATATATATGAAAATTCTTAGAAACTTTCATATTCTGATCATGAAAAGGCAGTTTATGAAATAATAGGCTGTTTGACTGGTCGTATCCCTGCAAAACTTTATAGTTATGTGAAAAATCCAGTTTGAATTAAAACTCGCCAAAAGGAATATTTCAAAACACTCAATAAAGTAGTTAATTGCTCACTGAAGCATAAAAATATTGATGAGATACATAAATACACACAGAGAACAAAACCCCATTATTTCATTAGTTGTTCATTATTGATCAAAATATGACAATTTCTAAGCTTCTTGATGAC
>CM046842.1:7156643-7178216 GCA_025618425.1 Heliocidaris tuberculata
TATACAAATTAACAAAGATACACCAGAATATAAGATTATTATAAAATAAAAACATTTTTTTACATTACGTTTCTAAGTTCTATTGAATTTGGAAGTGAAATAGGGAGAAAGAGAGTGGGAGAGAAGGAGAGGTAGAGAGAGGGGGAGATGGGGGAACGAGGGAAGAAAAAAAACAGCAAACGAAAAGAATGAGATGAAGAAGGCAAGATAGAGGAAGAGAGAAAGAAAGAGAAATAGAAAAGGGTGGAGAGGAGAAACACTGGTAAATGTAAGCATTATACATTGCTTGGCCTTAACTGCTATAACTCTCTCTAATGATTATTTACTTTTATATCCTACATCATAAAATTATTGTGCAAGGACTGGCCAGGAACGTCTCACGTGACATAAAATACTTTCACCATGAAAAAAAAAAATGGATATCGCGTGACGTCAGACCACTGTATTTTTTTCGCTATACCAATATTTTGACGTCACTTTTTCGCTATTTTGGATATTTCGAAACTATCGATATCTCAACAATGTATCGCGAAAACGTTTGTGTGTGACGAGCCTCTCAGTGTACATGTATGTAGGTCTACTCTGATTCTACTTTTTTTTTTTTTTTTTTTTTTTAAATAATCTATCTAGGCTTACTTTTGTAGGATATAAATCAAATATACCAAGCACTCTTTTCGAGGCACCAATTGAAATTATGGATTCTTCGGTGACTGGCATAGTTACTAATTTCTTCGTGGCTGCGCCCCTCGGAAAATAGTGCTATGCCAGTCACCTCAGAGAATCCATAATTTCAACTGGAGCCTCTCAGTGCAAGGTATATTTGATTAATATATAGAAGAAATTGATAAATATATTACGATAAATATAACCATGAATAGCATGTCAAATATTGTAACATTTATTCAGTACTGAATTAGAGTTCAGTAAATAGATAGGGAGAAGAAAAGAGGAGGAAGGGAAAAAAGAAAGAAAGAAGGGGTTGACAGAGAGAGGAGAAGAGGACAAACACCAGTAAAGTGATAGGTTGAGATCAAGAAAAGGCAAAGTGAGAGAGAATGTATATTCAAAAAAAACATACACATTACAATTTTACTATTGCCGTTGTAACTAACTCATAATTTTTTTTTACTTACACAAATCATAGAACGAAATAGATATATAGTATGCATAAATAGATTAAGTATTGCAACATTTGTACAACATACGTATTGAAATAGAGTAAAGTGAATACTTAGAGAGGAGAAGAGAGGAGAAAAAAGGGGAAAGAAAGCAAAAAGATGGGTTAGGCAAACACCAGAAAAGAAAAGAAATGAGATGAAGATAGAGAGAGGGATCGAGGGGGGGGGGGGTAAAGAAGGAGTGGTAGGGAAGAGTCTGAGAGGTGGAACATTAGCACATGTATAATTATATTTATACATTACAATTTGAAGTTACTCATTATTCTTTATTTGCACAATATTATAGAACAGCTACATGTATTACGAACCACTGAGTTGGAACTTCTTCTTTTTTCCAGTATCGTGCAACATTTTCCTGTACTGAGATTAAATGAATAGATGTTTTACATCATCATCAGTTATACAATTAGCATTGAAGTTGTAAATTGTGGATCTGAATAGTTTCTAAAGCGTATCATTCAGTAAAGAGAAGAGAGGAAGAGGTAGAGAGAGAAAGGGAGAGAAGAAAGATCGGAGAGAGAGAGACAGACAGACAGACGAAGAGCACGAGAGAGAACGAGAGAGAGAGAGACAGACATATAGAGAGAGAGGGGGATCGAGAAGGAGAAACTTGATAGAGAGGAGAGAGGGGGGGGGGGATACATGTACTGACAACAAACAACAATTTCGTTGTGATTGTGAAGTATTGTGATGTATGTGTAACATGTTACAAGTGCTAGCTGCACCTTTAACTGAACATTTCCTTGGAGCATTAAAGCGCTTCAGTGACCTTATCAAATAGAATTTGATTACTTCATTTATGTGATTATCCCAGCCTATAGATCGGGGCGGTCATCCGGGTACTTTCGTTCAATGCCATTGACAACCGATGAAAACACAGAGATTCTTGCATGATCAGCAGACCATCAAACATGGCTCGTTCGACCGAATCATCGACCAGCACAATGCCGAGGCTATCATGGGCCTGATAAGAGTCAAAAGCTGTTACCAGGTTGTGTGATCAGCATTCGAGCAGGATTTGAGCAAGCACGAATATTGTTTTCATCGCTCTAAGGGTTGCTAACCGGAAGTTGCGTAAGCCCGCCCCAACCTATAATGTGAATGTGAAATACTTATGGGTTCAACTATGGGGTTGAGTTCAGGTGATACTTCCCCTTAGAATTTTCCAGGATATCACTCCGACCCACTTAAAAAGTATGATATTGACACACTATAGACCTATTTCTTACTGTTTTAATTGTTATGGTTATCGTTAATTGTTTTGTTATCGTTCTTATTCTCGTTATTACTAGTTCTTTGGTTTTTTTTTTTTTTTTTTTTAGTGTTATTCTGTTATTGTTTTTTGTGACCCTCCTCTTGCCAGTTAAGGAGGAAACATTTATCTTACTCTAGCAGAGGACCTGGGTATTTCAATGTAACATCTTGGATTTTGTTTTACTGAAATAAAGATGACTTATATGTTACCATTGTCGTGAGGGCAACTGGGAAATTCCCTCACATGTATTTATAATTATTGTCATCGTGACAAGTTTCAATTTGAGAAAAACATATATATGTCTTGCAGAAGGAAATCACTAATGACGTACCGAGGCTAATACAAACGACCCTGACATGTCTGGCCTTTGGTCTAGTCAAGCGATTTCAGTGACCTTAGGACCTCTGCAAACAGCTGGATATTTTGAATAACCACAGCAACAAAATCGCGTGCTGTCCACTGTTTATTTTATCATTGAAACTGACCGATCGATTCAAAACGGTCAATCGATCCCCTACGACGCTTCTATTGAAACCCTTACATAAATAGATATGTGCATACGGGCATGGATAGCCTCTGTTGATCATAGTAATGCGTGTCTACGCTGAGGTCAGACATGCATAACTTCACAGGTAGATATAGGAACGGTCATATAGTTGATATCCTAAGCTAATCAAGCTTAAAACATGTCTCAAACGGTAAACGTTTCTAATGCCCGTGACGAGGGAGAAATCGTTCGACGGTTCGGTGTTTTGTCTGAGCATGGACCTACTAGACTACTGGGTTTTATTATAGCGGTCATATCTACCACGCAAGGTGTTCAAGGCGCTCCACTATTATGTTGCTTTTGTTTTTTGTTTCCCCCCCCCCCCCCCTCTCTCTCTCTCTCTCTCTCTCTTATCCTCTTTTTTTTCATTTCTCTCTCTTTTTCCTTTAGTATCATCTTCGCTTTCTTTATCTATTTCTTTGTTTTTCCTTTAATCTTCCTCTTCTCTTTCCTTAAGTTTCCATCTTCTATACTCTTCTCTTTCCTTATTTATGTTTTCCTCTTTGTATTCTTGTTTAATAATACCTAATAATATATTATTATTATTATTATTATTATTATTATTATTATTATTATTATTATTATTATTATTATCACTAGTATTATCATTATTATTATTATCATTATTATTATTATTATTATTATTATTATTATTATTGTTATTATCATTATTATTATCATAAGGAAATACGAAAAGAGAAGAGAAAAGAAATGAAATACAAAGAAAAGAAAAGTTAGGATAAAAAGAAAATTATGATGAAAGAAAAGCATATGGAATGATAGAAGGAGAAGAGGAAAGAAGGAAAAATAATAAAGAGAAAATTTATAGAGAAAATATTAAGACATTGGTTAGAAGGCGGTTGTTGAGATCGCTGCGCTTAGAGGTTAGCCTGGTTGGTGACATTTTTTATATCTTTATCTCAATAAACAAAAAGTGAGATTTGAATCACGATGTAAATCTCATTTTGGTATGCTTATGAATGCCCCTACATATTCTTAATGATGTAAAACATAACTTTTCCTGCGTTCGTGGTAATATGATGGGTTCATTCGTTCATTCATTCATTCATTTATGGTTCATTAAAAAGTCAGGATTCGCGGCATATAGCCGAATTGTAGATGGTTCATATACAAATATCGAACATATTAAAATACATTACATAAAAAGAAGATGATGAACAGCAATAATGTTGTGGAAGGGCGTTTCGTATAATTTAGATTGAGGGTGCAATAGATAAAGAATTTGCATATCGTGACGAGGAACGAGAGCCGAATCAGATATTTATACCCCTGGGCCTAGGATATTCTCGTGCATGGTGTGTACATGATGTTTGCACCATAATCCGCTCACTAAGTACTTTTCATACCATATGCCCATGGCCATGGCCATGTGGCAGATAGGCTGTCACAGTTAAGATGAATGTATCAAATTGACCTGTCATGAAATATTTAAAAAAATTGTAGTACAGATAGATTGTACGTAACCTAAACAATAAAACATTATGAACAAGCAAACTTGCAAAAGTTTCCTTCTTCAGTTCATGAAAAAATTACTTTAGTTATTGAGCACTAGTATATTGTGGACGAAGGCACAGATAAATCCCAACGGACAAAAAAGGGAAATTGAAATATACAAAGGAATTGATGAACTCCGCGACTGGGTGTGGAAGGTTACGGAAAATACTACATGCTTTTGTGGTTGTTGAACCTCTCCCTGAATCTTATAGATTCGGAGATAATACAATAATTTGTATTTATAATAGTAATACTGATAATGATATTTTCCTCAAAATGGCAATGTTGCTTCAAAATGGCAGGTATAGAAGTACAACTCTCAATGTGTTTTGTGCAAAAAAAATCATGTTTTCTCCAATATCTCTAAAGATGATGCTTGTCTTTTTGTGAACTCAACATATGTTGTGTCAAATACATTTTGCCATGACATATCTTGAGCTAAGAAGGAGACAAGCTGCACCTTGAGAGATAATGGGGGAAATGTGAAATTTTGTCTACAAAACATATGGAGAGTTGCACTACTAAACCTGTCACTTAGAAGCAACATTGCCAATTTGAGGATCGCCATAGAGTGTAAATTGAGACTTTTCAAACTTTCATAACCTTCTCATTTTGATGGAACTTTTTTTAAAATTGCTTTTATCTACCCTCTCTTTTCATTAAAATTGATTTTTCCCATCTAGGGTTTCATTCTTCTTTAATGACAATGATTATTTTATAATAACGATTATTATAAAATAATAATTTTTAGTGATTATTCTATAGTAACGGAATAATGATTAATTTAAATGTATGATAGTATTCTCGAATACCCTGTATAAAGGTGACATGAGAACACATTTATTTTTTATTGTCAATGTAATTGTCATTGTCAGTACTGATGGACATTCAGTTAATGACCTGCAATGAGACAGTCTTGCAACATTTGATGAATATAGCCATTCACACTACCCAGTGGCGTATCCTGATATTATTTTTTTTAAAATGATAAATAGGTGAGGCATCCCCTCCCTACCATCTGCAGAAGAGGGCTTATTGTATCTGGGCATGCAGCTCGGATGATATGCACCCATCTCGTGTTTGTGCCTTCAAGTAGCTAGGCGCAAGCACGTTGTTGGGTTAAGGCGATTGTAGAACGATACTGAATTACCCATCCCCCGCCCCCCCCCTCATCCAACCACATAAATTATGAGAAACATTGAGACCCGGACGTTTAATTACCTTTAGATTACGGACTCTCTTTGTTGCATCACGATTTCTGACGCCACCATACTAAAACATCAATATTCAAAACAATCAATTTGAATATTCCTATGAATATTCCTAACAACATAATTTCAGAACAGATGTAAATGTGCCTTTCAGGCGATCATTGTTATTATGTTTTTATTATTTTTTTTGTTTGTTTGTTTACATATTCCTAAGTTTGACACTTTGAAACATTATGACCCTGGCTTGAGCAAGTACATTTACAGGGTCTATGAGCCACCGTGAACAGTCTAACACTTTAGACCAAATGTTATGCCTTATTACTGACGAGTCAAGTTTGTGCAGGAAACTTTTTTTTTTTTCTTTAGAATGTCCCCCGTCCTTTTTTATCGCCTGCACACTGACGACAAGTGCATCATTCCATTTGGCAGACGCCCTCCTCCATCATGCCCATTACATGACTGGCCTCCTCTCCGTCATGTCGTTATTGACAAAACTAATATAGCATAGCATTCGAAATTAGAAATACATGTACGTTGTATAAAGATCGCGCTTCTGACAGGGTATACGTACACGGAAGGCCTATACCATATACACGTGTGAGTTGTGTACGGTTTTAAAGGCATACGCTCGAAAAAGCTGTTTTTTCATCTTGCTAACGCTGCAATTCTGACAACATGAACATGGTAAGCCATCAATTATGGATTTACCAATTAATCTTAGGCAGTGACTAAATGCATGGGATAACCCAGTTTTGACCGAAGTTGATTTTTTAAGATATATTATAATTATGTATATGCGTATCTCGCACATAGGAATCAAATGTACTATATCCCAATATGCATGGCATGGAACTCTGCATGGAACTCTGCTGGTTGCTTCTTAGATTCACTAGCTCTTCTGTTGTCAGTTTCCTACATTGTCCTAAGTTCTAAATTCAACCCTTGGCCCAACAATATAAATAAACCTAACCTTAACCCTAAAACTAACATTTAACCTCATCGCAGCCGTAGCCCCAACCATATACGTTTGACGAAATGAAGCTCGGAGCATTTGTCGCCGGAGCATTTGAAGGGGAACTCGAGCAGATATCAATTTGGTTTAAATAAAAGTAGAAAAAACTAGAGAAACAGATATGTGAATGTTTGAGCAAAATACGGTAAGAAATAAGAACGTTATTCATGTTTTGAAGTTGCAGTGGATCAAATACAAATAGGCAACTATGTGACATATCTTTTGAGATCCTCTTCCATTTACTATGTATCAGGATATCCCAAAATTTCCATCTTCTCTAGAGAAAATATTTAATAATGCATGCAAATATAATCATAGCACATATAATTGTGCTCAAAATAATTAATACCTCTTGGAAAATTGCAAATTTTGCATTTTTCCTAAAAGTGAAAGGAAAACTGGGGTGAGTTGTGCATCACTTGAATACATTCAGTTATCATCTACAAATGAATGCCCTTTATGGTTTCACCTCATTTACATAACAATAGAATAAGTGAATTATCCAAATGTTCTGATGTTCAAAATTATTCATACCCTTGGTAATTCATTGACTTTGTTGATCAATATGAATCAAATCTTTGGTGATCAAAGCTTGTAACACTTCATGTACAATGTCGCAATGCTTCTTGGGGTCTCTACTGGGAGATCAGGCCAGTATCTGGTATCCAATGGCTTAATCTAATTAAGGATGTTGTCCAGACATATCAACTAGTTTTCAAAACTTTCCTTGGATTAAAACCAGATTTCATGTCTGCAGGTGGTTATAGACTTAATGATGACAGGACTATGCTATTGACATTTTTCAGTCATTCTCTATGCAGTTTGATGAAAACTAATAATAAAGATAATGCAAAGCACCCTTCCTGAAGAGACCTCCCCTGGAGATCTTCCCTGTGCACTGCCTGAGGGAGGGTTCATCCTTATTATTTGGCCCCATTCTCAATCAGAGTGCTTAGGAAGGCCATGTTGGTGATGTTTCGCTGTGTCAGACTTCATATTCTTGATATTGTCCTCCGTATGGTGGGCACCTTACGGTAGGTTTCCAGATCCCAGTTGTGTCAGTTAGGTCAAGTGAAGAAACTGACATAAATGGCACCAACTAACCTTTAGACCACTACCATTGCCTTTATAAACATTCAAAAGTATGAGGGCATACCTTCCCTCAGACAGTACAACAGTGAATGTCTTCAAGGAATTTCTCTCCAGAAACAGTGCTTTGCTTCATCTCAAATGCAGAATTTTCATTACATTGCACTGAAAATGGCTGAAAATATTATTACCACAGTCATATAATTATTAATTTTATAACTACAGCCCATGCAGAGGCAAAATCTAAATCGAAGGAACCCCTGAAGACAAGTGTAAAAGCATGTCTGGACAACATCCTCAAGGAAATTAAGCCCTTGCAGACCAGGTATTTATCTCATTTCCGAGAAGAGACTTTCAGAAGCCTTGTGGCAGTGTAAATAGAGTGTTACAAGCTTTAATCACGAAGAACTGGATTCATACTGATTGACATTTATTTGTGCTACATCATGAAAACTAAGTGTATTAAAGCGATGTGCAAGTAACTCCAGTTCCGCTTTTATTTTTAGGAAAATTGCAAAAATCTGCAATTTTCCAAGGGGTATGAATAATTTTGAGCACACCTGTAAGTTTGTACACAACCTCTGTGTGGGGAACATTTATTCATTTTATCAACAACTAAGAAAATGGACATTTATTAAATTTTCAGTAAAGAGCAAATGGGAGAGTTTCTCGAATGACATCGAATTTTTTCACGGATTTTGCTCAACCTTTCACTGATCAGTTTCTCTCATGTTTCTACCATTACCAAATGAAAAGTTATTTGAGGGTTTCCAAGACCGACGGTTCGTTAGACTGACACGTTTAGTTTCATGGGCTGCCGGTCTAGGGGGATGTCCCCATAACGGGTCTGGCATGGTAAATATTTATAACTTTAAAAGCAGTAAACAAAACACGCTTTAGAAAATTTGGGATATTTGTTTTTATATCGATTTATTAGAAAAATATGTATTAAATAATGGGTCGTATCTATAAAACTGGCATAAGCCTACCAAATGCTAGCAAACAAAAGAAACGGCGTTCTTCTAGCAAGAAAATGCTTCCCTGTGGGTTTTTATCATCAAGCATTTGCTTGATATTTTCAAGCTCCTCTCATATTAGCTTGGCCTTTTACTTGACTTATATTTTAAACAGAAGATCGGTCGTTTTTCTTGCACCTTTAACTGTTTCCGTCGCTTTCTGCATTTGTATTCTTCTTCTTCCACTAAAATCCTATTCGTTTTGCAGTAGTGCTTGTTTACCTCTCTCTTCAGTGCGAGTCAGAAAAAATATCACACTTTTTAAAATGCTTCTATTACAAATATGATAGAAATATCATAATTCTTGCACAACAGTTAGATAGAATAACTCTTCCAGTTTTATTTGATACCACATTTGTGGGGAATCAGTAATGAATTTACGGGATAGGAATCAATTCGTCATCGTTTTCACGAAGTGGCCGCGTAGCGCGCGCAGCGACAAAAGTAGATTTCGAGAAAAACGCATTTTAAAAGTTAACGTTATTCAAATTGTGATTTCGGGGGTTAAACGTACATTTTCCAGGATTTCCTTTGATAACGACATAGTACAGAATTTAAATATTCTGCCCATGTATTTTTGTTTACAATAAATACATAATCAAGAGGGTATGCTGTTACAAACTGTGGGGACGGTTTGTGAAAACGACGCGTATATGGAATACGCATATTTTCGTTTTCACGAATCGTCCCCACAGTTTGTAACAACATACCCTCTTGATTATCAGCTCAGTATGTATTTATTGTAAACAAAAATTAAATGGGCAGAATTGGTAAATTCTGTACTATGTCGTTATCAAAAGAAATCCTGGAAGATGTACGTTTATCCCCCCGAAATCACAAGGTGAATAACGTAAACTTTTAAAATGCGTTTTTCTCCAAATTTACTTTTGTCGCTGCGCGCACTATACATGCTATACGAGGCCACTTCGTGAAAACGGTAATTAACGTTATTCAAATTGTGATTTCGGGGGTTAAACGTACATTTTTCAGGATTTCTTTTGATAACGACATAGTACAGAATTTACCGATTCTGCCCATATAATTTTTGTTTACAATAAATACATACTGAGCTGACAATCAAGAGGGTATGTTGTTAAAAACTGTGGGGACGGTGCGTGAAAACGAAAATATGCGTATTCCATATACGCGTCGTTTTCACAAACCGTCCCCACAGTTTGTAACAGCATACCCTCTTGATTATGTATTTATTGTAAACAAAAAGTATATGGGCAGAATAGTTAAATTCTGTACTATGTCGTTATAAAAAAAAATCCTGGAAAATGTACGTTTAACCCCAGAAATCACAATTTGAATAACGTTAACTTTTAAAATGCGTTTTTCTCGAAATCTACTTTTGTCGCTGCGCGCACTACGAGGCCACTTCGTGAAAACGGTGACGAATTAATGTGTCTGGGTGAAAACCCATTTGCGCCAAACATCAACAATGCCTTGCCTGATTTGGATTCAACTGCGCAATGAGCAAGAAAGCCTTTTGTAATGATAATTGAGTCATAGCGTTAGGCGAACCTGTGGAATGGCCCCCAAGATCTCCAGACTTAACACCCATGGACTTCTTCGTCTTGGGGTTCCTGAAGTCCAAGGTGTACAGCAGCCCACCTGCAGACCTGGATGACTTACAGCAACGAATCGTCAGAGAAGCAACCAATCTGCGAGAAGACAGGTGTCACCGGATGAGATGTCCGTTCGGATGACGTGTCTCCACGGACACCTCATCTGGATCGGAATCAGGACCACGTGTCCCATATACGGACCAGCTGTCCCCATTTCTTGCGTATAAATTCGCGCGAGCTCACACCGTGTATTCAGTGCGATGCTCGATGCAATTTAACCCATAGACTTCGGCGCATTTTTTTTATTGATGTGTCTAGCTAGTGTGTGCTTCATGCCGCGTGCATGACTGTGGGGGGGGGGGGGCTCAGAGAGGAGTTGGGTTTGAACTCCGATGACTGTATAGTACTACGTTGGTAGGTACTACAGTCGTTTGTGTACTAGCTAGTATGTACGTGTCTGCGTGCGTGGGTATGTGCGTGTGTGTGTTGGGGGGGGGGGGTCGAGGAGGAGCTGAGCAATTGTCATGACCCTGATATAAAATGATAATAATCTTATGCTTCCACACATATGCGTCTTGATGGCGGCTCATATACTTTTTTAAAACATGTCTTAGAAATGAGAGTTTCAGGCAGCGAGGTCAAAGACTTTTTTCCATATGATGTTATTGTATTCAGGCACGTTACTGCCCTATCCCCATGGCACCCGAATGCTTGTTAGTTCCACTTTCTATATTGGAATGAGAGCATTTCCTCGTTCGCTTCGCTCGCTCGCAAACCTTATAAATGAATTTCATGCAGCGAGGTCCATGATATTCAATGTTATGACAATTTTCGGGCACATCACTGCCCTATCGTCATGGAGCCCAGATATTAGGGTTACCTTTCTATAAAGAAACAACAGCAAAGTGCCCCCCCCCCCCCCATCCCCCGCCCACGCCGTTCGCTTCACTTCCTAAAAACTTTATTAATATGAATGATTCCCGCCAAGAATATGACCGGAGATATAGCTTTACACTTCACCTATTGGTGACTAATTAAAATTTTTTTTGCAATTTAAAAGTACATTTTTTATTTTTTCTTTCGCTCACTTTGCTCGCTCGCAGTATTTGGAATCTTACACAGTGGTAGTATAATATGTTCAGGCTTCACATTTGACCCACCCCCCTATCAAATAATTCTGACTTGGCTCAAGCCCTCGAGGGGCACGCCCCTGACCCCCCACCCCCACCCGCCACCCCCGCCACCTACTCGGCCGCTTCGTTCCCTCAGAAAGGTCCACTATTTGCAATGTTGAACCCTCCCCCCCCCCCCCCCCCCCCCCCCTTGAAAAAATCCTAGTTACGGGCCTGGGCTTACAAATTTGTGAATGTACGCACTATTAATATTTCGTGCAGTGAATTTCAGGATTTGTGCATTCAAATTAACAAACAACTTTGGCCGATAAGGTCTTGGGCAACCATTTCATTTGGGGAATTTAATTTAATGATGAATTATTTTGTATGTTTAGGGTGTAATTTAATCATTTGCATTTGCAGTTTTCTCATTATTTCATCTGTCATGTAATACATTAGGTACAGATTGTTTTTATTTTCTTTTCTGTTTATTCTTTATCATCATTTTTTAATTTTTTATGTTTTTCTTTTACTTTTCATCTTACATCTTTATTCATTTCTATGTCTTACTTCTCACCATTTCATCTATTACTTTATTCATCTTTAATCATGTTATTATTTTTCATTTTTTTTTTTCATCTTGACATCTTATTCTTCTCATCTTTCCTTTCTTTTCACCTCTACATTCTTACTCATTTTCATCAGTTTTGTTTTTCTTTCTTTTCATCTTTACATCTTTATTTTTCTTTCTTATCAGTTTTTTTTTCGTGCCATACGTGCCCAAGTGCCCCCCATTGCCATTTGCTAAGTGCCTGAATATCATGCCATAACATATTTCTATATACAATTGAAAAGATGATTTTGCATCAAGATTAAAAAATTATGCCATAAATATTGCATGTAATTTATAACCCACAATGAAAAAAAAGAGGCCAGAGAGAACATAATTCTACTGAGACAATAATACAGATGTGTACATGTATTTCACATTTTATCATTTTCCCTCTCTTGCTCTCTCTTCCCTCCCTCCCTCACCCTGAAAATAATAGCAAAATAAAGACAATAACAACAGTGGCGGATCCAGGCGGGGGCGCAAAGGCCGCGCGCCCCCTATAAATTTTTTTTTTATTTTTTTTTTAATGCGACTTTTGCACATGATTTCTTTTTAAAAGTCCTCCCCTGCTCGGTCGCTCTTCCCTCCCTGGCGGCGCCCTGGCGCCCCCTAGCCCCCTTTATCAAATTCCTGGATCCGCCACTGTAACAATGAGTAATAAAAAAAAAATATCGTAAAGTATTGTAATTCAATACATGAAAAGTTTATTTCAAGACATATTCTCTGGTATAACAAGAAAAACACTGTTTCCAACACATTCAAAAAATATGTCTCGCACATCTTCTTCCCAAGACCAATGTGTGTGCCAAATTTCATTAACATATTTCTTAAAAAATGAGGAGTAGTTCGATCCGCAAGATTGGTAACGGACCGACCGTGCGCATATTCCTATACATCCCTCTTCAAACTTCATTTGGCAGGGGTATACAAATTTGTTATTGTAGTTATATCTGTTATCGTTAGGGCAAGCTAAAAACATGTATAGTAATACAGAAAACAAAAAATGGAAATGGTACTTTACGTCTTTTCCATAAGAGTTTGACACAATTTTAATTTCTAATGTCTTCCCTTTTAATACATGAAACATATCGTGCCTAACTTTTATTTTTCATACATGTGACCAGTATTGTGAACTACATGTATTCTACTCTTTTAGATGGATCAAAATGGGATCCCTACCTGACAGGGGTGTAGACAGCGGGGTGTGTACAATCACCCCACCCCTCCCCCCTATTTTTAGTGACAAAGAAAAATCTCTGCTGAAATAGAGACTGAGAAACAAGATAAGCACATTTCCAGTTCTTTTTTATCTGTAAAGTTTCATCTTTCAAAATTGTGTGGTCCAATAATTTCTACATCAAAGTGCAAATTACGTTTTTATTGTCTACTAAATAAATATATCATGTCATGTCATTCCCCCATTATGGCATTACAGATGAACTTCAAATATGAATAAGCATATAATATATATATATATATATATATATATATATATATATATATACACTGTATACATCATTGGCGTACTGGTGGGGGACTCAAGAAGGCAGTAGCCCCCCAAAAGTTCCACGCCAAAAAAAGGGGGAGGGGAATGAAAATACCTCCTGGATATGTGTCCTGATCAATGACAAAATTACATTTTCATTAAAAAAGTAGCTCACAACTATTCAGAAATTATGCCCCCATATGCCATGTCATGATCCTAATTTTTAAAATTTTTTGCATCTTTTGTCATTTTCAAAATTTTGTTTAAAGTCACAGCTTCGCTGTTGAAGCCTGAATTAAGACTACAATGCAAAGTAGCCGAGTTTTTTCTTATTTGGAATAAATTTGTATAAATTAGCATAATCAATAATTTCCAAATTATGTTTAGAATTTTAATTCCTGTTCCTAGCACTTAAAACAATCAGAATCAAAATTGGACCAAAAACTAGATGAATCCTCGACCGCGTGCGGTCGACATTTATGCCTCCGCAATTGCCAGATCAGAAATATATGGCACATTCATGTTGCTTTTTAAAAAAAATTTCAAGACCCCTATATCTACTCAGATCATTGTCACTCACAATATACAAACATGAGCCAAGTCTGAAAATAATTCATCAAATGGTAAGTTATCGCAATAACAAGCCATCATACAATGACCTCCACAACCTTTTGACCTCGTGACCCCCAAATCTACTCAGATCATTGTCACTACAATAGGCATACATCAGCCAATTCTGAAGTTGATCCGTTAAATAATTAAGTTATCACAAGAACAAGACATTTACAATGACCTCCACAACCTTTGACCTTTGACCTCGTGACCCCTAAATCTAATCAGATCATTGTCAATGCAATAGGCATACATCGAGCTACGTCTGAAGTTTTTTTCCATTAAATAATTCTTAATTTATTATCGCGAGAACAAGCCATTTTCATGTATACAATGACCTCCATGACCTTTGAACTCGTGACCCCACCAAATCTAATTAGATCATTTGCCACTGCAATAGGCAAACATGAGCCAAGTCTAAGTTGATCTGTGAAATGGTTCTCTCAAGTTATCAAGTTATGATGATCCGAAACAATAACCTGCTCCGGTACACACACCTTTGGTGGGCGGAGGTATAATGAGGTAGAAGCATTATGAAAATTGCGGATGGACGCATGGCCGCGCATTAGCTCATCAGGCCTAGAGGTCATATGAGCTAAAAATGACGAGATGATCCACTTTCATATTTGTGAATTTCAGCCTTGTCGGGATGAAATAGATGAACTTGAATAGAAAAAGTTTTTAAAATGAGCAGAAAAACTATGCTTTAGAAATTATCACGTTAACGTCAAAGTGCGGACAGATGGAATGAGGCCCCAAAACATAATGCCTCCAGCACCTTTGGTGCAACAGCATAATATTAATAAAAAAGGAATGTTCAACTCCACATAAGTTTTTATTAAGTTCACATCAGGATCAGGTCAGGATCAGATGGACACACAAATGGCCAGTACCAAACAGTCACAAAGGAGAAGTTGAGGAAGTTTCATGTCCCATCATTGGAGGAGGCGTTGTGCTCAGTGGTAGAGCAGTGGTCTCGTAACTGGGAGTACCCTGGTTCTAAACTAAGTGGATGGCGCTAATGCCCTTTGATAAGGTATCAATTCATCCTCAATGTCGGTATCCTGGTTGCTTTCTCACAAGCATTCACATGCTTTCTTTGCAGTCGGGTAAAACAACCAACCAATCAATCATCGTCCTTCTTCGCATTCATCTGCATCGGAAAGGACCAAACCATGAACATGAAATAATTAATGTAATGTACATTTTTATTTGCATGCTACTTTTTTTCACTTAAAAGACATAAACAGAGCTTCACATCATATATTCAGTTACTGCAAAAAGAACACTAGGGTTTGATGGGCATTAGTTCGTCCACTAAACTTTCTGGTTGTCAATAAGACAAGTACCATATAGGAGAAAAAGGGACAGATATCAATTAACCCACAGCAGTCCAGTGTCTCCTTTTAGTGACACTTTTGCAGTATCTCTTGATCGGAATGCGCGAGCTGGAATTACACATTATACATCAGAAGAAAGATCCAAATTCACTGAAAATTTTAAGTCCATTTCTAATGCAGTACATTGCACCATTCTCAAATAAGAGCACATTTTATTGTAACTAATCACTAAAAACTCTAAGTTAGCAACACATTAAAAAATATATAATCATGTACAAATTGGCAATTTTTACATCAAATTTTGCAATTTTCATTCGTATCTGAAACAAAGTGCCAAGTGAATGTTCCAAGGAAAAAAAAAATTAAGCTCATCAGAATGTAAGTACATACCAACTGCATCAAGCACTCGATAGCTTCTGGATGGAGTACATCAATACGGTACCTGGTACTGTTGGATATTTTAAAAAGAAAATGTAGGGAAATGTGTCTTTATCCTAAAATCTGCAATGCTTATAGTGGATTCTTATCTAATTGTGCATGAGTCACACTATCTTTTGTTAAGTTTTTTCTGAACCACAATAAAACTTAACTGCCATCTCCACACTTCTTTCTGGCCGATAAGGTGGTACCTGACATGCATCTGAAGATGGCCCTGACAACTTTCAAAGTGAAGTCACAAGGTTTGTCACAAGTTAATAATTGGTAATTCTGTAAGTTTAATTCGCAGCAGGTTAATTTCTGAATATAAATGTGGTGAATTAAAACATATCTTACTGTGATATACTCCATTCTTCCAGTCTGTTGATCAACTGAGGGGGAAGATCCATTTTTTTCTGGGTGGTATCCAAATAATGTTCTGTAATTTAAAAAAACAGTCCTAAGGTGATGAAACATTATCTAATATAAAGTCTACAAAAAATAAAAAAACCTGCCCATAAAGCAGTTGACTGGAAAGCCTCCACCCTTTCACACAATCAACTAATTAATTGGGCCCAAAATGATGGGGCAGTGGGAAACTTTGATACCCAATACTTGAGTAATCCCGCAAACAAAAAAATGCAGATGGATTGCCCCAAAACACATTTATGGAAGAAGTAGAAATGTCAAATGTTATCAACACTTCACTTGCTTGTTATTGCAAATACATGTATTTTAATTCCCGGTATCACTCTTCCATCTGTTCAACCCATATACACATAAATCTGTACAATAAATGGAGGTGAACCATGCTACAGCATGATTTTTTGGATGCATATCATCTCACGGCATGGCACAACCCTCACCCAGTCCCCAAACTTCTGAATGTTAGTCGTGGACACATGAAACTCCGTCGCGTCGCGATGCATGCAGTGTGAAAGTAATGGGGACAACGAGTCCGTAGTTGGACGTTTGTTCCGTACGATCTATTTTGCGGGCAAATCAGGGTGAGATGTCCCCAGGACATATGGTCCTGATTCCGATCCGGATGAGGTGTCCGTGGAGACATCTCATCCGGTGACACAGGCAGACACTTCGTAGGCTGAGGGCCATGGCAGCGATGCTCCATCGAGCTCAGAAATTCATCGAGAGAAACGGACGCCATGTGGAAGATTGAAAGCTATGTCCAAGTGCCCAAAATGACTATGAAAAAGGAATTTCCAGTGAAGATCACTGAATGTTATGATTTCTGGCTTTAATTATTTATTCATTTATTTATTGGTTCTTATGTTTATTTTTCTTGATTGAACATATCCATAAACTTTACGCTCATTGTTTGTGTGAATGTTGTTGTATCTGTTTCAGCAGGTAATCATACGACTTGGCGCAAATGAGTTTTAACTATCTTTCAAACAATGACTGTTGTGCACTCAACCGTAACAGCAACATTGAAACAAATGTTACGGAACAACAAAGGATAATTATATACTCTATCCATACATGCTGAAAAATACTCTGTTAATCCCACATTTTTAAAACAATACTCAATTTTAAAAAGTGTAACATTTCTTTTTTTTTTCTGACTCACACTGTGGTCCCTTCCTCTTGTCCGTTTTCTTTCAATGAAATTTCATATGCATGTTCATTGACATGCGATCTTGGTCAGTGAATTTTTCATTTTTCGAATTCACTCATGCATGACCGTCCAGGCTCCATTTTGTCCATTTGGGCCATTTTCATGCCATTTTCATGCCCTTCGTTCTCCTTGCCTATCTCCACTATACATCCTATAGTGGCGCAAATGAGTTTTAACTATCTTTCAAACAATGGCTGTTGTGCACTCAACCGTAACAGCAACGTTGAAACAAATGTTACGGAACAACAAAGGATAATTATATACTCTATCCATACATGCTGAAAAATACTCTGTTAATCCCACATTTTAAAAACAATACTCAATTTAAAAAAGTGTAACATTTTTTTTCTAACTCATACTGTGGTCCCTTCCTCTTGTCTGTTTTCTTTCAAATTTCATATGCATGTTCATTGACATGCGATCTTGGTCAGTGAATTTTTCATTTTTTCGAATTCACTCATGCATGACCGTCCAGGCTCCATTTTGTCCATTTGGGCCATTTTTATGCCATTTTCATGCCCTTCGTTCTCCTTGCCTATCTCCACTATACATCCTACAGACTTCAGAAAATTGCTCTAGATATTCCAAGAGTTGCTCTTAACATTTCAATAAAAAGTTGATCCAAAAATTCCATCTTCATACTCTAAATTTAAGTCCGAAATCGGCCATATTGAAAAACGCTAAATTTCTTGAAATATTCACTCCCGAATGGGAAAAAATTCCTATAACTTTCTCATATCAATTCATTTTTGTCTCAAATTTACACTGTATCTTGGTTTGTCATCGCACATATCCCTGCCAAAATTTATGCATCAGTGATTACGCATAATATAAATAGCGCCCTCTAAACTTTTCAAAATGGATATCTTCTTGTGGCCGTATTTCCATTTATACCTGGCTAAACCCGTACCCCCTTTTTTTTTGGATTTAGATACTTCAAGATATACCCGTTTGAGCAACAAAAAAAAAAAAAAAAAGTGTCTTATCACTGACCGACTTGCAAAAATTGCTCGTCAAAATCACGTTATTCAGGGAAATAACTTCAACTTAAAATTTGGTGGGTATGTGTATTTATGTATTCGACAACTGTCACTCAAATTTTGTAAAAAACAGCTGACGCCTTCGCGAAGTTATTGCGAAAAAAATCTCAATTTACTATGCATTATATACTATTGAATAATGTGCTCATTTTAAATGGCACGCTAATGGCAGTCGGCTCAAAATGACTGCAATGGAATTCCCTTCTCAGGGAAACCAAACACAGTATATATGGTCTCACAGAAAAATTTTCAGTAAATCGCGATTTAAGTCTGGTCATAATACGGGTCCTGCACAGTTTCCGCCAATGCTTTACACAGTATTGTCTACGGGGCAAATCGGTTTCCCGCTTTTGGCTCCCTGAACGATCTTTATTTTTTCTTCAATTTTTGCAGGCGCATTCTTTGAGGCAAAATGCAGGGAATCTTGAAGCCGGATTTGGAAAATCGGTCAAGCGTGACATTTTAGACGCCATTTTGTCCTATGAATCTATTATACATCACACGCTTCGATAGGATTGTCATACAAATATGAAAGTGGTCTTAAAATTACGGCTATGAAATGCTCTTTCCTATGATACCAAATGGATGTATGACATTTGCTCCGGCGACAATTGCTCCTGCGACAAATGCTCCTAAAAATACGACAATTACTCTGCGATAATTGCTCCGACGGCTATTGCTCCTGCGATATTTTCTCCGACGACATTTGTTCCGATCGAGCGACAATTGCTCCGCGACTAACAACTGCTCCGTCGAAAAAAAAAAATGAATATAAGCGACAATTGCTCCGCCGAACAATTGCTCCGCCCGACCGACATTTGCTCCCAAAAAATCGATTATTGCTCCGTCGATAAAAATGAATATGAGACAATTGCTCGTGACAATAAACTCGGTAGATAGAAATGAAAATGCGACATTAATTTGCACCTCGACACGGGTATTGTAGTACCTACGGCAAGTTTTTAAAGCGGGAGGACACAGCCACAAATCAACCATCCGCCCCCTCCCCCCCCGTATACGCCACTGTACTCAACGTACATAGCCTTTGGAGGTTTTTATTTTTGATTGTTCTTTTACTTTAACATGGTTTATGTAATTTGCTTTCGCCGCCATACGCTTTACGTTTGCTCTGATTCTTGTCTATGTTTGTGTTTTTTTTAGTTCTGGTCTTAATAAGCCGACACCAGTTCAGCGCGGCAAGAGCCGGGAGCTGGTTCCAGGTATAATTATCACCAGCTTAGATAGAGAAAAAGAAACTTTTACAGTTTTGTCAATATTTGTTTGTTTTTGTTTGCAAGGCGTTTGCCAGCTCCACGTTGACATGGTTGAGGGAGACCCAGGAGCAAACACTTAATACCCCGCTTCAACAGTTTAAAAAGTTGAACTTGGAAACCCAGAATGATTGTCGTACTTTGATAATACTAGTATACATGTATTTTATCTTCATGTTTGTTAGTATATATAAATATATATATAATATATTATATATTAAACAAAACATGCGTTCCGCATGGGGGAGTCAGGGAGCTGGAGGCATTACTATGATATTCTCCGTTTGATAGAGTACTGCCAAATTAATATGTATAATATATGTCAATTTGTTTTGTTTGCGAGGCATTATGCAAGCTTCACGTCGGCGGGAGGCCCAGGAGCGAACACTTAATTCTTCCAATTCTCCATATTTTGGGCGTGTATTCATTTCCACTCACCATTACACTATTAAATTGAAACTATATAAACTTTAGCAATTCGCAACAACCCACATACAGCATGTAGGACTAGCTTGTTTTCCCCACTAGCAAGTGTCATGACTAGTAGAATGGCTATTTAGAAAAAATGTTCGCCATCATTTCGGCCTACTCAGTTGTGTTAAAAATGTCCAAGAGCAAGAAAAAGAAAAAGAGAGAGAGGGGGGGGGGGGGGGAGGTAACAAAATAATAAAACATATAGATGAATAATTAAGTATTGGCAAAATCAGAAAGGAAAGTGGTAAAAAAAAAAAAAAAATTTTATTGCCAAATCCCAAAACACCAACAACAGCTATTGTACTGAATTCGTTGTGTTCGCTTTTGATGGGACTTTATATATAAGGTTGTCGTTGGAGCGATAATATTGTCGCATATATATATAATCATTTATCGACGGAGCAGATGTCGGCGGAGCAGATGTCGCATGAGCAATTGTTGCGGAGCAATGATATTGTCGCATATTCATTTTCTTTCGACGGAGCTAATGTCCGGAGGAATTGTCGCTGGAATGGAGAAAATGTCGGCGGATCGAGCGCTTTCCGCCGGAGCAGTTTTCGCGGAGCAATTGTCGCTCAATCGGAGCAAATGTCGGCGGAGCAATTTTCGCAGGAGTAATTGTCGCAGGAGCAAATGTCATCGGAGCAATAATCGCAGGAGCAATTGTCATCGAGCAATTATCGCAGAGCAATTGTCGTATTTTTGGGGAGCATTTGTCGCAGGAGCAATTGTCGCCAGAGCAAATGTCGGTTCTACTACCAAAATACGGCACACAAAAGAAAAAAAAAACAACAACAACAAAACAAGTTTAATAGCACAGAAAGTCAATTCAGTACATGCCATTAAGGACATTTCCTTCAATACAATTCTTCACAAAGCCCGATGTGCCGTGGTTTACTATGCGTCACATAGAATTGTGTGAAAGCTACGTGCCGAATCCTATGGAAAGCACTTTAATTTTGATTTGATTCCTTCTACCTTTCCTTATGTAATTCTTTGATGTACTATGCTTCATGGTGTGGAAGCCACATGGACCAGAGCCTATAGAAAGCCATTTAGGTTAGGGCGTTCATCATGGTGTGTGATTTTTATCCTTCTATCAAGTCGTCCTTCTACCGTTCCTTAAATAATTTTTCTTTTAATCCTTCTGTCATCTTGTCTTTCTATCTTTGTTTTTA